>OZ030023.1:15035000-15625000 GCA_964023405.1 Apodemus agrarius | reverse complement strand
AGCTGAAGCAGAGACATCATCCTTCAGGGCATCTGGGTTCAAGTCTCTTGGCCTCTCTAGGGAAGGACAGTGGGGGAGAGGAGCCACAGAGGCAGTGGGTACCTTGGTAAGGTTCTGGTAGATGACTCTTCTGGACAAAGTAACCCTCTTTGGCTGTAGGACAGAGATGCTGATGGCGGAATCTCTCGGGGATCCAGCCCGTGTGTGTGTGTGTGTGTGTGTGTGTGTGTGTGTGTCCCTCCTCATTTTCCCTGTTTCTCTGCCTGTGAACAGAGACTGGTTTGAGCACATTGCTATGTCTTTGTGTTTTATATGAGACCTGGTCCCATGGTGTAGCCTGGACTGGCCTGAAATTTACCATCATCCTGCCTTGGCCTCCCACACGTGGGGCGACAGGTGTGCATTAGTGTGCTTGCTTAGTGCTTTCCTGGTGGTGCACAGTAGGACATTTAGAGTTGTGCTTCTCCACACCCTCTTTCCAGAAGCAAGAGGTGGTGTTCCTAAGAAAGGATTGGAAAGTACCTACTGTGCTCTTCGTATGGATCTTTGAGTACATGTATGTCATAACAGCCCCCCCCCCACCTGCTGGGAGAATATAGCCTGCTGTTCGTTGGCATGCAGGCTGGCTGTGTCTTCACTGCCCTTACTGTGACCATGGGGAGGTGCTGTCATCTCTGTCACAGTTGCTGGATCAAGGACAGGGTCATCTGGGTCTGCTGTCCCCCTTCTGCCCTGTCCTCTGTTAGACCAGCAAGGATACTGGTCAGATCTCGAGGGAACTTTTATCAAGAGCAGCAAAGGGAGGCGGTGTTAGCAAGTGTTTGCTGTGGATTTCTGCAGCCGCACCACAAACGTCTGTGTCCTGATTTAAACCCAATGTGGCATGTGCTTTGTCCTGGTTGAGTGAGATCTTGCACAGCAGAGACATTTAGGTCATGATTCTTGTTCACTGGATGACAAACGGGACAAATTCTCCCCCTCCTTTTCCTCTCCCCCCCTTTTTTTGGAAAAAAAATTCATATATTTTGATCATATTTTATCCTTCTCCGTCCTCCCAGATCCTCCCCACCTCCCTACCAACTTTGTGTTCTTTTTTCTCTTCCTCTTTAAAACAGACAGCAAGAAGCATACATACATGCAAAACCATGAAAGTAAGTGGAAATCAAAACAGACCAACACAGCAAAAAATCCAAAGAGACAGAAACATCTACAGCAGACTCTTAGGAATCCCCATCCCCCTCTGCATGTGCTTTCCAGTTGTACAGATGCATCCTACACGCAGAGCCCAAGGTCTGTGCGCCTTATTTTGTGCACTGGAAGACGAAAGTATTTATGAGAAAGTCAAAGTCCACAGAAACGCTGATGCGGCCTCTCCCTGCACACTCGTAAGATGTTCTGTGTTCACTTGGATTCTGGAACGATCCCAACCCCTGAGGTCGAATTGACCTCCGTGTTTATTGATTGATACCTTTTTTCTAGCAAACTTGGCACATTCTAGGTAATGACCCTAATTGAGAGTTGCCTGTCAGCAGCTTGAGAGAGAGAGTCCCTGAGGAAGGCCAAATATGGTGTGTAGGCTGGTCAAAAGACCATTTGAGGCCTTAGCTTTTAATAAGCAAGCTAAGGAGTGCTGTGAGAGAGGGAACTGAGCAGCACGAGATGCAGGCTTCACGTCACAGAAGCCTCTGTGAGGAAATCCGTCGGTACGCTTGCTTGGCTCCTCTTGGTTCATGGCTTAGTTCTCGAAGGTCAAAAGGAAGTCCACCCGGGACACAGCCCAGCTTCTGACAGCACTGTGGCGAGCCTGCCCTCCTGAGGCCTGGAGTGTTAGACCAGCTCAGTATGTGGACAGTAAGTCCCGACTTGACTCAGAGAGGTGAGACTCCCAGGAAACCAAGGGCAACGTTGGAAGCAAGAAAAGCATGCTTAGCTCCCAGTCGTCTGAGGGTACAAGAGCTTGGGGCGGACATCTGCTTGGTCCTTCAAGGGTGTCTTCTGGCTGTGTGATGGCACTGCAAATGGAATCATGAGGAGAGATCACCAGATACTCCAGGGAGCACAGCTCTCGTGGCAACTTACTGCGGTTCTGTGAGAACTCTACTAGTCCCCTAAGGGACTAAGGATGGCAGTGCCCTAGGGCCCCCCCCTTTTTTTTTTAAAGATTTATTCACTTATTATATGTAAGCCCAACTCTTTTTAATTGAAAAATTCCTCATACAGGATATTTTGATCATGTTTTTCCACCCTCCCAGTTCTTCCCAGGTCCTCCTTACCCCTCTACCCACCGACTTTTATATTCATTTTCTCTTCCTCTCCCCTCTTAAAAAAAACAAGTAAAACAAACACAGCCCCCCCCACACACAAGAAAGTGAAAGTCAAAATAAACAAGCAAAAGACCAGTGAAGCAAACAAACAAAACAAAACACCCACCCAAACAAAGCAAAATGAAACGTCTACAGAAACGCCACTTGGTTCGCTCTGTGTTGCCCAACTAGGTCAGTGCAGGCTGACCCAGTGAAGGCTGACTACACCCAGGGACACACCACTGGAGGATTTTTCCTTTGTTGCCTGATGGCTCCTTGGTGATGGTAGGGAGGGAGCCTGTGCCCACACCACCTCTTTCTCGGTGCTAGGATCTGGCTTGAACTCGTACAAGTCTTTTTTGTTTGTTTTGGTTTTTTTTGGATTTAGTTTTTTTTCGAGACAGGGTTTCTCTGTATGGCCCTGGCTGTCCTGGAACTGACTCTGTAAACCAGGCTGGCCTTGAACTCAGAAATCCGCCTGCCTCTGCCTCCCAAGTGCTGGGATTACAGGCGTGCGCCACCACGCCCGGCGGAACCTGTGCAAGTCTTATGCATGCTGCCATAGTCTCTGAGTTCATGAATCCATCAGTTCTCCTGCGTCTGCAAGACACAGTTTCCTTGGAGTCGCCCGACCCCTCTGGCTCTTACAGTCTTCCCTCCTCCTCTTCCACAGAGCTCCCTTGAGGGGAGGGGCTCGATGAGACATCCACTTAGGAGTAAGTGCTCCAAAGTGTCTCACTTTCTGCACATTGTCTGTCTACTTCAAGAAGCATCTGTGATGAGGGCCGAGTGAGTGAGTCTGGTCTATGAGGATAGCAGTATGTCACGGGGAATTGTTGTATTACAATGTAGTTTTTCTCCGAAGCCAATGGAAGTGAGAATATCCAGGGCCAAGGTCATTGGCTGAAAACTAAGATACCGAGATGTCATTAGATGCGCACTAGTGTGGGGAGGCATTCCAGGAATCTCAGGTGCAGGACTGTGTGACATTCCTCAGGTAGGTGATGTGGGGGCTGGGATCCCCCAGGGAAGAGGAAGCCCTGCCCACAGAGGGAGTCTGCCTTTTTCTTTGGCACTCAGGGCTGTTAGGTAATGTTAGACTTCGACCTTATAGTTGATTATTTCCTTAGCAGTTGTGCCGCTATTGCACCGGTCTGTCTTGCAGGCAGCTCACTGTGGTAGGTCTCAGGGTTTGTAGTATACAAAATGCCTTCTAGTACCATGAATGCTAGCCGTTAGAGCTGAAGCTTCTTTTGGGGCACATCTCTGTGTTTGATGACATAGTAAGTGTTGTCTTCAGCCACCATCAGGCTGTGGAGAGTAACCAAGAACACTGACAACGTTCTCTGTGTCGTGTTTGGGCGTTTCCATGGGCAGGCCCCGCCTCTTAAAGGTCTCATCACACAAACTGTTGGGTAGCATATGCAAACCTATCATATGTGTCAAATCCTATCAGAGGTCATAACTGAATTGGGAAATCTTTGTGATCATAGAAAACCTAGACAGTTTTTATCTCTGGTGGTTATGTGACGTGTCTGGTTATTCCAGGTTGGGTTTAGGCCAAAAGGAACATTGTCATAAACGGAGGTCTTCATAGAATACATTTGGTGTGGTAGGGCTGTAGGTATTTTCCTTCTCTCTCCCCATTTTTTTCTTTATGTGCCTTAGTTTGGGCTGCTCCACAAAATACCATCCATTGGGAAGTTTAAACAAACAGAAATGCTGGAGGCTGCACAGTCCGAGCCAGCAGGCTCAATTCCTGCTTCTGTCATGGCTTGTCCTTGTGTCCTCACTTGGGAGAGAGCAAGCTTCTAGGCCATTGATCTCACGATGAAGGCCTCATCCCCAGGAACTCCGCTCTTCCTAATTGCCTCTTAAGAATCCCTGCTTTGCTGGGCATTGGTGGCACGTGCCTTTAATCCCAGCACTCAGGAGACAGAAGCAGGTGGGTCTGTGTGAGTTGGAGGGCAGCCTGGTTTACAAAGTGAGTTCCAGGACAGCCAAGGCTAGACCAAGAAACCCTGACATGAAGCCCCTCCCACCCCCCAAAAAAGGAACCTTGTTTTATTTGTTTTTTTTGTTTTTTTTTTTTTTTTTTTAGGTTTTTCCGAGACAGGGTTTCTCTGTGTAGCCTTGGCTGTCCTGGAACTCACTCTGTAGACCAGGCTGGCCTCGAACTCAGAAATCCACCTGCCTCTGCCTCCCAAGTGCTGGGATTATAGGCATGCGCCACCACGCCCGGCTTGAACCTTGTTTTAAATACTAGTCCTCAACATAGGAATTGGGGATGGGACTTTAGCACGGGTGTGGCAGTCAGATAGACCTGGGCTTGATGCCTAGCATGCCACTTTGTAGATATGCGGCTTTGGGGACACGTTACCTCTCAGTGCCACCCCTCATATGGAGCCGGAATACTACTGTGTGCCTCAGGGTCTCGGGATTCTTAGCCGGGTCAGCACAAGTACACTCCCTCCTTGCATCCCTGTGCTCTCTCCGGTGTGCTGAAGGGATGGGTGAGCAGTGGTAAGCCGCCTTCTCTTCTCTGTCTTTTCAGTGACCTTCAGAATGCGGCTGCTGGCTCCTTTGCCTCCGCCTTTGCCGCGCTGGTTCTGTGCCCCACGGAGCTCGTGAAGTGCCGGCTGCAGACCATGTATGAAATGGAGTCCTCAGGGAAGATCGCGGCCAGCCAGAAGTAAGCGCTGTCCGTGCGTAGGTGTTGAGTAGTCCGTCTCCGTGCACTGCGTTTCTGTCTTATATTGTTAAAACTGGCAAGTGTAGAGGCAGCTTTCTCTGTTCTAAAATACGGTGGCGGGGGGGTTCTTTTCTGAAAAGGCTGTTTATTGTGTTTGGACCCACTGCCTACCCTGGAGAGTATCTTAGGCAGTTACTTAATAGTGCAGAAATGGAGACGCCAAGGAACCGAGTCCCACCCCCCGCCCCCCCTTGTCCCTCTGGGTGCATAAGGCATGACCTTATTTGGGAGACAGCTTTGAACTGGATCTAAGAGAAAAGATAGGTGTGGCTGGAGAGTCTGAGGTGAGTGTTTAATACCCATCTTCAAGTTCTACATGATCGGTCACCACAATCCAGTGCCCACCCCCACCCTTCCCAAACCTTCGCATGTGTTTGCTAAGGGTTCAGGTTCTGAAGATATTCATCAACACCTTGTAAGTAGAGCTGCTCTCTGTGGTCAGAGTTGAAAGCAGCTGTCCATTCCCTTGAGGCTAGATAGATATGCCACACGGCGTGTCTAGGATAGAAGAACTGTGTGTTACTGATATCAGTCACAAACCTAGTCTATTTATCTTGACACATCTGGTGGAAGATTGGGTGAAGGGTGTCGCTAGCCTCCAGGTCTGTACATCTTCTGGGAAGCGGTCCACAATTTGCCACTGTCCTCTGTTCCCTCTGTGCTAGTCACAGATGGGGAGTCTCCCTGCAGGGCTTTAAAGGGTCATTTCTGAGCTAGGGCCTCCTCCCTACGGTGCTGTGAGTACATACGGCTCGCAAACTTGCACTTCTGGAAACAGTCATGGGATGGATGAACCTTTGTAGCCAGTGCCTAGAGTAAGAAGTAGAACTTTAAAACCACCACTCCATGGCTTTGGATGCAGACTTGCCGAGGCTTGGTAGTGAGTTGGATTCACTTAGAATATTCACAGGTGGGATGGGGCATGGTGGAGGGAACAGAGGTCACTGAAGAGGGTGGTCCTTATGGCCTTTGTCACTCTATATGTCTTGATACATATATGTATACATCATATGTCTATACATCTATATCATCTACATCATATACATACACAGTGTGCGTGATGGTCACTGTTGAGTGTCATCTTGACAGAATCTAGAGTAACCTAGGAGGTAAGGGCACACCTGTGAGAGATTATCTTTATTCAGTCACCTGAGGTAGGAAGGCCCACCTAAAGGGTAGGTGGTACCCTTACCTGCACCTGTGTCCTAGACTGCATGAAAGGTCAGAGTCCACTGAGTGCCGGTGGTCCTTGGCCCTGGCTTTCTGACTGCAGACACTGTGTGACCAGCTGCCCCAGGTCTTGCTGCCACTACTTGGCCCCATCATGGACTGCGCCCCCTCTGAATTGTGAGCCAAAATTAATCCCTTTCTTCCTTACGTTTGCATCTTGTCAGATATTTTGTTACGAATAACTAGGACACCAGAATTCTTGAGGAGATGGGCCTCCAGGGCGTTAGGAAGACACTGGGCAGATATTGTATGGTTTATCTACTGCCAGATTTGGAGGGCTCTTTATTCTAGTTCCTTATTACTTACTATCGGAAAAAAAACAAAACAAAACAAAACAAAAAAAAACGGGTAGTAATCCTTTTACACCTTAGTCAGTGTGACTTAGAGAAATGTACACCCAGTTGGCAGGCCTGGTTCGGCCTGAGAAAGGGAGCAGCTGGTTTGTTGAACAGAAGTACCAAGAAGTCTAACCGGTGTCCTTTGAAGAGAAGGCAGGTCACAGGAAAGCACCCGCCAGTTAGAGCAGAGTTGGCCCATATGTCATCCTTGCACAGAAATCTCATTGCGTGCGCACACACATTCTACCGCCTGCTCTGACCATGTCTCCTGTGTTGTCTTCCCCAGTACAGTTTGGTCAGTCGTGAAGGAGATCTTTAGGAAGGATGGCCCCTTGGGCTTCTACCATGGACTCTCCAGCACTTTACTTCGAGAAGTGCCAGGCTACTTCTTTTTCTTCGGTGGCTACGAACTGAGCAGATCGTTTTTCGCATCAGGGAGATCAAAAGATGAACTGGGTAAGTGTAGTCACGCTGGCGACACTGGGTAGGAGACTGCCTCCTGGGACGGCTGGCTTCCACAGGTTGTGCGTTCGCTGTGCACCTTTCTGGGGTGTCTCTGGATGCCCCAAAGTAAACTGGCAGTCAGTGCTGGCTCCCACCGTCTCCCGAGGGAGACTTCCAAAGATGAGCCCTGGAGCCTTGTGTCCCAAATCTCTTCTCTGGCATTAATATTGTTATGGGCATTCCTTCTGGGTGAGAGTAACTTCTCTGGGTTGATTTTAGAGGAAGAAATAGAGAGGTATTATTTTCCCGATGGAGAAATCAGCTACCAATAATCTCATAGTACGTTTTAAAAACTTGTTTTTAAAGATTGGTTAATCTTTAAATAAGGTCATTGCAATTACATCTCAGTAAGACTGTACCACCTCCTGTCTCTGACATCAAATCACAAATAAGTTTGCTTCCAAAGACTATTTTAAAAATTCACCATTCATTGAATAAATTCTTGCTGAGAGATCTCAGTGTTCCTTACATTCAGGCATCTAATTAACAGGATTTCCCAAGCCCTTGTGGTGGGATGGCCTGTGCATGCAAGGTATTCAGCAGCATTCTTGGCCGTTTCTCCATTACATGTGGCAACTTCTCTCTGAGGAGAAATCAAAGCAAGCAAACAACATAGCTTCAGAAATTGTCAGACTTCCCCCGGGGGGAGACACAACCAGCCTTACCTGAGAAAAAAAGGTCTTTTTTTTTTTTTTTTTTGGTTTTTCGAGACAGGGTTTCTCCATGTAGCCCTGGCTGTCCTGGAACTAGCTCTGTAGACCAGGCTGGCCTCGAACTCAGAGATCCGCCTGCCTCTGCCTCCCAAGTGCTGGGATTAAAGGCGTGCGCCACCATGCCCGGCTGAAAAAAAGGTCATTTGATACTAAACAAAAAAACAACCCCCCAAACAACAACAAAAAGAGGCATCTACCGTTTGTGAGACTAGTGGTTGATACACTGGCTGGACAGCCTAAATCCATTTCTGCTGTTAAACTGTATACCTTACTGTTAAATCTTCACCGGAAGTTGTGTGTCTGCCGTGAAAGCCTTAGCTCTAAGGGTAAGGCTGACACGGGAGGGAGGAAACTGGTCATCAGTGTCGCAGAGAGAGGCGTCCCCAGCTGCGTCTGCTCAGTGCAGCACATTCCAAAAACCTACTAAAAAACCTGTGTTTAGGGAGTAGCACAAGGTTTGGTTTTGTTTTCCGTTTTGGTCACAGCAGAGAAAGATTTGGGGCGATTGGGAGTTAAACTTGAGGAAGACATTGACTTTCAGTGGCTTGTTTCTCCGTCCCTGGGATGTGAGACCTGTCAGTTGTAGGTGGGCCAACCCCAACTGGGGGACGAGATTGGGGTGGGGACCCAATACCTGAGTGACTAGCTGGCCTTCGTGAGGCCCCGGGAGACTCCAGCTTCTGAGACAGAACATTTTTCAAGACGTTGTGCTCCTTTTAAGTGTCACATGTGCTTCTGGAGATGCCCTCTAAAACAGAGGCCCAACCGCTGCTATCCCTCTCCAGGTTCTATCCCGCTGATGCTAAGTGGTGGATTTGGTGGGATTTGCCTGTGGCTTGTTGTATATCCCGTGGACTGTATCAAGTCTAGAATTCAAGTTCTTTCTATGACTGGAAAGCAGACAGGACTCGTCAGAACCTTCCTGAGTATCGTAAAGAACGAAGGTGAGTGTGCTCACAGTGACCGGGGGTTAGTCCGCCCCATGGCCTGCTCTTTCCTTCCTGCCTCCTTCCTGCCTTTTCCCTAGGACTGTGATCATGTGTGCACCTTCTATCTCCAAACCTTTTGCTTTAGCTTTTATTTTCATTATCCTCAGAAATGTTTGAAGTTCTACCGTCTGGGTCACGAGTCTGGCAGGATTCTTTGTGTTCTAAATACCTTGGGGAATTTTAAGATAGAGACTTTGTCCAGAGGGAAGAATGCTTTGAAGCAGGTAGCATTACCTCATTTACATAATCTAAACATGCAACGCCATAAACAGATTACTAAAGCTTTGAAAGAACATTACTGAGTGTATTACATTCTTATATCACTGGAAAGAATGTAATACAAACATCTTTAGCAATAAGACTTCAGGGATGCTGGGCAGTGGTGGTGCACGCCTTTAATCCCAGCACTTGGGAGGCAGAGGCAGGTGGATTTCTGAGTTTGAGGCCAGCCTGGTCTACAGAGTGAGTTCCAGAACAGCCAGTGCTACACAGAGAAACCCTGACTCAAAAAACCAAAAAGAAAAAAAGACTTTAGGGATGAGAAATGATCTGAGCGGGTTTTAACGTGATCTGCTATCAGTTTTTAAGAGTTATGCAGGGGGGTGCAGACTTTTTTAAGTTAATTTTTTTTTTTTTTTCCGAGACAGGGTTTCTCTGTTTAGCCCTGGCTGTCCTGGAACTCACTCTGTAGACCAGGCTGGCCTCGAACTCAGAAATCCGCCTGCCTCTGCCTCCCAAGTGCTGGGATTAAAGGCGTGCGCCACCACCGCCCGGCTTGAGGGTGCAGACTTTTAAAGTCATGTTTATCTGACATCAACGTTGTACAATCAAAGACTTGTCTGTCTCTCTGGCATCTACCATTTAGACATCTTAAAACTAGGGTTATGTGGAAGGTTTGAACAGAAGAGAAGAGTTAAATGATACAATTATATTGTAATCTTAAAAATGAGATAAGTTGCCGGGCGGTGGTGGTGCACGCCTGTAATTCCAGCACTCTGGGAGGCAGAGGCAGGCGGATTTCTGAGTTCAAGGCCAGCCTGGTCTACAGAGTGAGTTCCAGGACAGCCAGGGCTATACAGAGAAACCCTGTCTCAAAAAAAAAAAAAAAAAAAAAAAAATCCAAAAAAAAAAAATGAGATAAGTTAAAAGGAGACATAGATGAGGTATATGGTCAAAATGTCATTATCTGAAAAACAAAACAAAAAATGCCTTGAATTAAGAACCTGTGCGTTGGGTTTGAAGAGAGAGAACACAGTGACAGATGCAGAGACTTACGTAAGCTGATGTCCCAAATGGAATGCAGGAATCTTGCATTTCCCCACTCCTCCCCAGTGTCCTCTCCAGTTTTGCCTGGCACATCCTAGTTCAGTCTCCCTCATGACCACGCTGAGCAGGCTTATACTGGAAACACACCCTGGGTTCTTTTGCTGGTCCCCTGGCTCCTCAGTGGCCACCACCTGGCCGTGTTAGGCCTTCTTCCTGCCTTGTCTGTCCTGCAGGATTCCTGCAGGCATAGAAATCGTTTTGTTATCTGAGCATCAACCAGCTTTGTCAGGGGCTTGCTGCTTACCTTGTTTCTGTAGTCCCTTTATCTTGTGCTATTGTCTGAATTTGTGGGCACAGTCTCTTCTGTGCCAGTGCGCCCCCATGGAATGCTGTCACAATCTTTTGATCACCCTTTGCCTTCCAGGAATAACAGCCTTGTATTCTGGACTGAAACCCACCATGATCCGCGCATTCCCTGCCAACGGGGCGCTGTTTTTGGCCTACGAGTACAGCAGGAAGTTGATGATGAACCAGTTGGAAGCGTGGTGAAGGGTCCCGGTGCATGGAGCCACGGCAGGCGCTTAGTGACTGGTTAACTCAGGGCTTCGGGGAGCACAAGAACAATGCGGAATTATGTAATTCATTGGGACTTTGTCCTTGTCTTCCCTTCTTCTGTTCAAAGTCTTGGATTTTGTGGATGGTCCTCCGTTCTGCACGGAATAATCCCTGCCTGTTATTGAACCAAAATAGAAAAGTCACTGTTCTTGTCCTTGGTGGAGTGTACAGGGATACCGGTGGCCTCATTCACAGGGATGCTGGTGGCCTTATGCTCCGGCTTTATACACCAGCCTTGTGCAGATGGTGTTCCTCTCAGGACAGCTTCCATGGAAGTGATCGGTACACATGCAATTTAGATGATCCTGTCACCACAGGAAGACAAAGCTTCATTCTGTGTTTAATTACAAATGGTGACCAATTTTTATATAGGTGGTTGTAAATGATTGCTTCTAAATGATCCTAGGTAGAGGGCTGCTGCTAAAAAGCTGCTGAGCCCATGCACTAAGAGGCTAACGTTTTTTAACCTTTTGTGGTATAATAAAGCTAAACTATCCCTCTATATTTTTTAGATAAACTTACATGCGTAGTTGTGCGGCTTCTACGTTCTTCGTGGAGTTTCAGGGTGGACATCCTGGGTCCTTCTCAGGATGCTCATGCCCATACAGTGCAGTTCATCTTCTAGGTGGGCTTCTCCTTCTGCACTCTAGCCCTGGGAGGTGTGGCCAGAGAGTTAGACCTCTGGAGGGCAGCAGGGGACTCACCAGCCCCCTTCTCTCTGTGAGCTTCCTCCCTCTGTGCTGCTCCAGAGAGGCAGAGACTGCCCTGCCCTGCTCTCATGAGAACCAACGGAGGTTCTTACCTGGTCTCAGGAGGAATCCGGGCTGCTCTTTTGGTACTGGATCTGAGGCCACTCTGAGCCCACTGTCCCTCTGTTTCCACCAACCAGAGGTCCTTTCAGGAAGCAGAGAGGAAGTCTGGGCTCCCTGCTTTGACCTACAGGGTTCTACTAATGGGAAAATCCAGAGGAGCTCATTGATTAGGCATCCTTCCTGAAGTTCACTTTTGGGTCCATTACTCCTCGATTTGCTTCTAGATTTGGAGCTGGGAGTTTATGAATTTTAATGACTGTAGATGATATGTAACTTTGGAAAGCATTGTGACAGAATAAAAATATTTTTATTAAACTAAGTAGCATGTATGTAGCAATCAAAAAAACTCGACCCCACATTTCTTCTCACCCCCAGACACATGGGGTGGGTAATTCTTTGGCTGTGGGGTCTTATCACCACAGAGATCAGGCACATTGTCTACTGCTCCAATACCAGGGGGGTGGCAGTAGGAGCTGGTCCTACTCTGCCTATAAAGTGGAAGGAAGTGGGTTGACCTTGCCGACATGCCAGGGGTACAAGGGTCAGGAAAGCAAAGTATTTCCAAAAAGGAAGGGATACCTGTCAGCATTCCTGAGAAAACTGTCTTTGTACTCCAGTGCTCTCTGTCCGTGTATGGCCAATGGCTACTGAGTGCTGCCTCCTCTGAACAGGCCTGGATTGAAGCAGACCTAGGATTGGCTTCCTGTAGGAAGAAGACTGGCCAAAGCCCAGCCTCCCCCTTTTGGTGCCTGGGGTTGGTCCAGTGCACATTAGCCTTGTGGGCAGCCTGTCTCCTCAGTCTGTCCATTATGGTCTTCCCCATAGAAATAGTCAGGAACAAGGGAAAGTAAAAAATAGAGGCCTAAGGAGAATTTTTTAAAAAAAATTATTGTTAGTTTGATTTGCGGTCTCATGTTTGGGTACAATTGTACTTGAGACAAAACTAGAACTTTGAGATATTTAAAGAAAGGAGTGCTCTGTCATTAATAGATAAACCTAATGTGAGTCCACAGTGAGTTTCACTTAAATACGTTTTATTTATATTAAGGACCAATATTAAAGAGTTATGGATAATACTTTAAGGTGATGGTTGTATTGGAACCTGTTCTTTCTGGCAGCTAGATTGCTGGTGTAAAATAATTTTACTGCAGGGAAGTTGACAGAAAAGCATTACTTCTGTACTCTACAGCCCATTAAAATTGTGCTCTGCCTCTACTCGTGTGGTGATTTGAATGAGAATGGGACCGTAGTTCCATGTTTGGATGTTTAGACGCTGGGGAATGGAACTGTTTGATAGGATTAGGAGGATTGGAGGTGTGGCCTACTGGAGAAGTGTGTCTCTGTGGGTGGCCTATTCCTGGCCACCTCCCCCTGCTGCCTGTGGCTCAGGGATTGTAAAGCTCAGCCCCAGAGTTTGCCTGCCTGAGTGCTCCCTCCTGTGACAGTGGAGTAAGCCTCTGAAACTGGACCGGGAGCTCCAGATTAAATGCTTTCCTTTCTGAGAGTTGCTATGGTCATAGTGTCTGTACATATAGCAAAAGTACGGTGACTAAGCTTGTATTTATTTATTTATCTGTGTGTGTGTGCGTGCACATGTGTGAGTGTGTGGCAGCCAGAGGTTGCCTGTTTTCTTCTTCTTAATCTTCACCTTATATTTTCAAATAATTTTTAGAATTTTTTGAGATTATTATATTATTTTCCCCTTTCCCTTTCCTCTTTTCCAACCATGTACTCCCGCCTTACTCTCATTCAAATTCTTTGTTGTAATACATACATACACATACACACATACATATGCATACATACATATATATACACATACACATACATATACACAGACATGCACACACATACATGCACACAATACACATACATACATATGCATACATACATATATATACACATACACATACATATACACAGACATGCACACACATACATGCACACAATACACATACATACACATGCATACACACACATATATGCAAACATACACACATACACACACATGTACACATTTACAGCATATACACATCTTGCTCCTGCTCAGGTTCTATAATGTTACTTGTATGTTTTCAGGGCTGACCATTTGGTGTCAATAACCTATTGGTGTGCTTATCTCTGGAGAAGGCTCCTGCTCCCAGCACTCCGGAGTTGCCTGTAGTTCTCTGTCTAGGAGTGAGGCCTGGTGAGCTTTCTTGTTTTGATATCATATCTATTGGTGTTGTCTTGTTCCGGTCTTGTCTAGGCAGCCATGCTACTGAGGCTTCATGGGTGTAGCTGTTATGACATCTCTAGGAGAGACACAATCTCACAGCAAGCTTAGTGATCCTCTGGTTCTTACAGTATCCCCACCCCCTTTTCTGCAGTGAAATCTGAGCTGCAGAAGCCGGAGCGGTGTTGTAGATGTATCTGGTGAGACTGGGCTCCACAACTCTGTAGTGTGATCTGTTATGGTTGCCTTTGTTTGTTGCAAAGAGAAGTTCCCTTGGTGATCAGTGAGGACCCGCACTTAACCTGTGTATAAAGATAAATGCTTAGACTGTAGTTAGATTATGCTGGTTTAGTAATTGTTGTAGGTTTTCCTCCAAGGCGAGTGACTTCAGTGTAGCATGATAACCCTCACAGAGCAGGACACCCTTTGGTGGGAATCGACCGCTCTTTAATTGGACGTAACGCCTACTCAACAAGAGGGGTACCTTGTTTGGTGCTGGAAACCCGACCACCTGTCTATGGAAGCCTGCCTTAGGCTTTTTTTGAGACAGGGGTTCTCACTGGGTTTGGAGCTGGCTGAGTGGACTGGCAAACCAGTGAAGCCTTGAGATCTACGTGCCTTTGGCCCCCCAGGGCTGGGGTTACAGAGGAGAGCTGTACCCAGCTTCTGCGCAGGAGCTATCTGAGCTTAGGTTCTCATGATTGCTCAGCAGGCACTACTAAGTGAGCTCCCCGCCCAGTTCCAGCCTGCCCCGCCCCACCCCGCCCAGCCCCATCCTGTATCTACTTTTTAGAAATAAGTAAAGCACTTGCTATTAAGTTTAGGAAGATGGTTGTTTTTCTTGATGGGTCTTTGAGACTGGGTCTCACTCTGTAGCTCAGACTGGCCTGCCATTCACTATGAAGCACAGAATGGCCTTGAACTGAAAGCGGCCTTTTCTCCTCGACCTCCCAAATGCTGATAGGAAGTGTGTAACACCACGCCCCAAACTCTTCTGCCCCGCTTGCTTTGCAATTGGGATAACTCCATGCCAGGTTGGTAAATTCTATCTAGGACAAGTAGCATCACCCAGCTATATTGTGAGATGAGTTTCTCAGTTTGATCTAAGAATTAATCACTTGGGTGTCTAGGACAGCAAGACAGCAAAAGGCCTAAACAAGTTTCTTAATGTGAACAAAACTGGAATGACATGGAAAACTTTAAGTGTCGAGAGATTTTGATGAATCTGGAAGGGAGAGAGAGAGAAACCTCAACATTAACCTCTTCTCAAAAAATGCTTTTGTTGGCTTTTTTTTTTTTAGACAGGGTCTATCTGTGTAGCCCTGGCTGACCTAGAATTCACTATATAGACCAGGCTGGCCTCGAACTCATACGAGATCTGCCTGCCTCTGCCTCCTGAGTGCTGGCATTAGGAGGTGTACTACCGTCCCTGGGCTAAAAGCACTTTTTAAAAATGGACTTTTTCTTCTGTCCTTGTTGCCGGTGTGACAAGCTACAAGGCTAACCCACCATGGACTCTGCCTGTGGCTCTCACTGCTTGCAAGTTACAGGAAGCGGTGTGCAGCCTGTCCTGCCCCAGTGCGTGTTTCCATAACTGGAATTATGGGAGATAGTAACAATAATGTGGAAAGTGTTTTTCCTTGGAGAAGAACCAGACTGGGCGACGACAGGACCAGGACCTTTGGGGATGTTTAGAGGATAGCAAGAAAGAGGTGGCCAAAACAAAACAAAACAAAACAGAACAACAACAACAACAACAGACACCCCTGCCAGCTCTCTCTGCTGCTTTCCCATTGGCAGGGAAACGCAGCTTCGGTCACATCCGAGGCAACCACAACCCTTATTTATCGTCTTTTCTCTTCAAAACAAAATACGCAGTTTCACCTTCTAGACGTCAGAGCTGCTAACCCAGTGTCCTGGTGTAACTAATGGGTACTGACTATGCAGAGTTGCTGACCACAGGGATCTGCCCCAAACCCCTCTTCTTTTCATTAACTATTGTCTGCAGTTATTTCTACGGAATGCAGGATGTTTCAGGCATTACACAGCCACACCCTGCATAGTGCTATTTCTGCCAATGAGGGCAGCGTGTGTGTGGCCCTGTAGGATTATACTGTTCAGTCATTGCTTTATGGAGAGTCACTCCATGGTCTTTGCATAGTGATGGACTCATCTATTGACATTTCTTAGACTGTGTCTCTGATGTGACAACAGAGAGACTTACTAGTTGCTACCGTTCATTTCTAGATGAATCCACCTTGACCCGAATTGTTGACATCCTTACTAATAAAGGAAAATCCAAATCAAGTTTATTTCAGTGAAGCCAAAAATGGCATTTTTTCCCCAAGGACCATGATGGCTTTGAGATACTATGTCCACAAGGGGACTTGGAATGAAGCAGCACTTGATACCAAACAGGAAATGCATCCCGTGTGGACACAAGGCCAACCGGTGCTCAAGGCAACTTTGCCTCAGTTGCTCAGATTAGGAGAGCAGGAGCAATGAGCTTCAATATGTGTAGGTCGCTCAGCTTCCCTTAATGTTTCACACGAGTGGGAATCAGTGAGGATTTCGCTTTCCGTGTTTACTCGCGTCATCACCCTTCCTCTGTGTACTAAAGGGAGTTTATCACGTAAGCTAGCTGTGCGCTGCTAGGGAAAAGGGAGTGTGAGCTGGCAGTGAGCGCCTAGGGGGTTGTTTGTTTGTTTGTTTGTTTGGTTTTTCCTTCTCTGGATTTAAAACATCGTTTTGCTTGGCTGGGGAGCTGGCTCAGTGGGGAAAGGCGAACGCTGCTGAGCCCGAGGATCTGAGTTCGATCTCAGAGCCCGTCTGATGGAAGGAGAACAGTCTCCCACAGGTATCGTCTGCTGGCTACAAGTGCACCATGGCACCTGCACACCCATGCACATGCACACCCATGCAGTGCACACCCATGCACATACACACCCATGCCTGTGCACATGCAGGCACAAGTATGCAGGTAAAATAAATGGCAAAACAAAGCAAACCCTTCAGCGTCGCTGCCAATCAGATACATCTGAGCAATCTGTGGGTCAGGTAGAAGCAAATCACAAGTATTAAACAGAATAAATACTTGTGCAGGAACATGTAAGTACATGTGGTTTGTGGGAACACAATTTTTATATAGTTCAATTATTTTGACAGAAAAGATCTGTTATTTCAAAGTTCTTCAAAACGATATTAATACTCCCATGTACTGTATGTTCCAAACAGTATGAAGACAGCCAGGCATGGTGGTACATGCCTATAATCCTAGGACTGAGGCAGGTGGATTTTTGTGAGTTCACGTCTAGCCTACACAGTGAATTCTAGGCCAGCAGAGTCTATACAGTGCAACCCTCTCTCAAAAGGAGAAAGAGAAAGACTGCATTGTATATGCCTTTCAAATAAAAAAAAAAATGAGTTGACATAATTTTCCTGTATACATTTAATATATTTCCCAGAAACATATGTACATACATATACACACACACATATATAAGATACAGACATTCCATCAAAGACATAGGTTAGAAGACATAACTATGTAGCCTGGATCTGGAAGAACATGATTCTGTCCGCGAAGGGGGGCGGCACTTACTCAACAGCTAGTACACACACGTGGAGCTTGTCTCCTCAAAATACACCTCTACTGCAAACTTTGAATTATAAATTTTCCATGTTTTTGGTTTATGGGTATTATCCAATTCATTTCTTGGTAGATAAAGCCTAAAAATAGGGAATGAGGGGAGAAACCCATTACACTTTGTTTTAGGGCTAACAGAAAGGCATGCAATAGATTACCCATTTTGGCACGTCAGAAGAGACCTCACTACTCATCAGAGCCTCAGTCCCTCCCCTGTGTGCTGGTTGGCTTCTTGCAGTTCTTCAAGATATAAAGTACTTTAACCAGGAGATGCTGCTGATCCTTCCAACACTGATTTTTTTATTATCTTATTGATGATATTTCTATAAGTGAGAAATATTCCAGAGATGGATAATAAAACCCAGTAATAAAATACCGCTTCTCTAGGTAGAAAAGTTGGTATTCTGGCTAAACAGCGACCTCCTGACTATGACTATCTGAACCTCATACTCATATGCAAATTAAATGTTACAAACAAATTTAGAGTCTCATATAAAAGTGAGCATTAAAAATGATCCAATTTTGCTTCTTTTATATTAACATTGACCATAAAGAACAAAACTATCCTTTAGCAAAAAGCACTCTTGAGAAATAGCAAAAAAGAACTCTTGAGAAATAGCATAAAAGTACCAGCTGGCTTTCAAAGACCGGGGAGTCAAAGGGTTTGCACATTCAGAAATAAACGGTAAAAATCTCCACCAGATCCAGGGTCCCTTTTACACATCTAAATGTGTATGCACTGCGAATCTGTGGGTTTGCTGTGGGACCTTATAAGGCTTTACTTGTACCTGGTCTTGGTCAGCTTGAAGAGAAGGTTAGGACACAGTGGATTCTCATTCTTTCTCTTCTGCCTGCCTGTCAATATATCTGTCTCTTCCTCCCCCTTTTCATTACCACATTCTTTAGGATAATATTAAAATCCAATTAGTTTTAATAAAGATTTCCAGGTCAATTTCTAATAAATGATTTTTGAATCACACTTACGAGGAAAACTATCACAGGAATGACTTTAGGTGACTTCACTAATACCTATGCGTTCTAACTCCTGTCCCGGACGTTAGGTGCGTCCATCATTTTCTAGGCTGTGGACACCTCTGGGTCACACATGGACTTGGTGGGTGGGGGCCTGTTAGCCGACACTTCTTCCTCAGGCCTTCAAACTCAGGGCATCGCGCAGACGCAGACTAAATTTCCTTGGAAGGAATTTACTATCACACTCAGGATCCGAGTGTACTACACTTTAACTTACAATCCAAGGGCTCAGTGCTTGTGATTAACACACCGCTGAGCTTCAGCAAGTAGCTGTGTTTACAAAATAACTTTTACCAAGTTACAGAGTTCCCCAAGTGAGGTGAGCTGAGCGAGGCAGAGCCTCTAGCGGGACTGAGCGTCATGGGGGAAAAGACAAAAGGAAACTGTAAATGTGTAAAGTATACCATATTGTATTATATTTCATATTAATAATAAATGCAAAAAACTCAAAAGATTTTAAAACCCATATTAAGATGACTCAGGCATTGGAGTGACGATTCACGGGTCTTTTGTTTCTATAAGTTGAACCTAGAGGAGAGCTGGCATAAGCCTCGTCCTCATACATGGCACAGTAAGCTGTTTCTGTTGGATTACAATGTATCTTACCTGTTATTTCGAATAAAAGAAGTATGAAACCAAAAGAAAAAGGGGCACTCATCATAGTATTTAGGAAGATTCTAAAAGACATGGTTAAAGAAAAAGGTTAGTTTCATCATAAAATTGATACACAGAACTGCTAAGTCTGATGAGTTTAAAAATCTCTTATTCCTGTTAATATATATACTGGGCAGCCACATCCATTAAATGTGCAGCACTGTATAGACTGTAATGATACACTCAAGACATGAGACTTCAAGAGAACCTTGCTTTCTCTTGATGTTAAAAATGTTAAGGAAGCCGGGCGTGGGGACGCACGCCTGTAATCCTAGCACTTGGGAGGTAGAGGCAGGCGGATTTCTGAGTTCGATCGGATTTCTGAGTTCAAGGCCAGCCTGGTCTACCGAGTGAATTCCAGGACAGCCAGGACCACACAGAGAAACCCTGTCTCGAAAAACAAACAAACAAACAAACAAACAAACCAAAAACCAAAAACCAAAAAATGTTAAGGAAAGGTATTTATGTGTTACAGATGTGTTATTAAACCAGCATTTTCAATTAAAATATAAATCTCAAATATGGTGCAATAAGGTAAAAGAAAATAGGTAAATTGAACTTCATTAAAATATAACTTTTAAGCATTAAAATGACAGTGTTTGAAAGGCCATAAGTAATCCTTATATTTATTAGCCTAAATTTACATATATATACACATATAAGGGTACATATATACATATATTATTAATGCATATTATATGTATATAATATATACATATGTGTATAGTATATGTATATAATGTATATAATATGTATTAGTGTATAGTTTAAATGAAGTTATACTGATAGTATTTTACCCCAGAGCAATAGATTAAAATAAATAAATAAATAAATAAATAAATAAATCCCAGTACCAGGTGTGAGAAACTGTTTCATTTCAGATTATTGGTCAGGGGGACCCAGAGACTCCCCAGACCATATAGGTTATCGCTCCTGCTCTTAGTTGCCTCCCAATCAAAATCCCCATCTCATTCTTCACAGAAATAGAAAAAAAAATCCTAAAATTCATATGGAGTCACAAAGACTTTGGATAGCCAGAACCATTCTGAGGGGAGATAACAATGCTGGAGAGATTACCATCCCAGATCTTAGATATATTACCCTGCTGTTGAAATAATATATTTTTAAAAAGGTACAGGGGGACAGGATCCTTCTGGTTTTCATCTGTGCCCCAGAGCTGACCCTGAGTCACAGCTCTCTGTACCCAAATTCTGCCCAGAGAGAGCTGGTCTCCCAGGAGTGTTGACACACCTAAGATCACAGACTCTCGCAGGAGGGACAAGCCACAGTCAGAGACAGCAAGACCAGCTAACACCAGAGTTAACCAAATGGTGAGAGGCAAGTGCAAGAATATGAGCAACAGAAACTAAGGCTACTTGGCATCATTAGAATCCAGTTCTCCCACCACAGCAAGCCCTAGATACCCCAATACACCAGAAAAGCAAGATTCTGATTTAAAAATCACATCTTATGATGATGATGATAGAAGACTTTAAGGACATAAATAACTCCCTTAAAGAAATACAGAAGAACACAGGTAAACAAGTAGAAACCCTTAAAGAGGAAACACATAAATCACTTAAATACATGAAAACATAAACAAACAGGTAAAGGAATTGAACAAAACTAGCCAGATCTGAAAATGGAAATAGAAACAAAAAGAAATAAAAAATGGAGACAACCCTGGAGATGGAAAACCTAGGAAAGAGATCAGGGGTTATAAATGCAAACATCAACAACAGAATACAAGAGATAGAAGAGAGAATCCCTGATGTAGAAGATACTATAGTAGACACTGACACAACATTCAAAGAAAATACAAAAAGCAAAAACTTCCTAACTCAAAACATTAAAGAAATCCAGGACACAATGAAAAGACTGAACCTAAGAGTAATAGATAGTGAAGAGAGTAAATATTCCCAACTCAAAGGACCAGGAAATATCTTCAACAAAATTATAGAAGAAAACTTCCCTAATCTAAAGAAAGAGATGCCTATAAACATACAAGAAGCCTAAAGAACACCAAACAGATGGGACCAGAAAAGAAATTCCTCCCATCACATAATAAATAATTAAAACAACAAATGCACGAACGAAGAATATTGAAAGTGGTAAGGGAAAAAGGTTAAGTAACATATAAAGGGAGACAATCAGAATTATGTCAGACTTCTCAACAAAGGCTCTAAAAGCCAGAAGATCTTGGAAAGATGTCATACAGACCCTAAGAGAACACAAATGACAGCTCAGGCTACTATACCCAGCAAAAAAATCTCAATTACCATAGAGGGAGAAATCAAGATAACCCATGAAAAACCAAATTTAAACATATCTTTCTACCAATCCTGCCCTTCAGAGGATAATAAAAGGAAAACTCCAACATAAGGAGGGAAACTACACCCCAGAAAAAGCAAGAAAATAATCTTCTCACAACAAACACCAAAGATGAGAACAACACAAGCATAATTCCACTTCTAACAACAAAAATAACAGGAAGCAACAATCATTATTTCTTTCTTTTTTTTTTGTTTTTGTTTTTGTTTTTGGAGACAGGGTTTCTCTGTGTAGCCCTGGCTGTCCTGGAACTAGCTCTGTAGACCAGGCTGGCCTCGAACTCAGAAATCCACCTGCCTCTGCCTCCCAAGTGCTGGGATTAAAGGCGTGCGCCACCACCGCCCGGCTAACAATCATTATTTCTTAATATCTCTTAACATCAATGGACTCAATTCCCCAATAAAAAGACATAGACTAACAGACTAGATATGTAAACCAGGACCCAGCATTTTGCTACATACAGGAAACACACCTCAGGAAAAACAGACACTACCTCAAAGTAAAAGGCTGAAAAAAACTTTTCCAAGCAAATGATCCCAAGAAACAAGCTGGAGCAGGCATTCTAATATCGAATACAATTGACTTTCAACCAAAAATTATCAAAAAAGATGGGGAAGGATACGTCATACTCAAAGGAAGAGTGCACCAAGATGAACTCTCAATTTGATCATCTACACCACAAATGCAAGGGTACCCACATTCATAAAAGAAACTTTACTAAAGCTCACAACACACAACTCATATAATAATAGTGGGAGACCTCAACACTCCACTCTCATCAATGGACAGATCATAGAAACAGAAACTAAGCAGAGACACAGTGTAACTAACAGAAGTTATGAACCAAAATGACTTAATAGACATCTACAGAACATTTCATCCTAAAACAAAAGAATATACCTTCTCAGCACCTTCTCCAAAATTGACCATATAATTGGACACAAAACAAGCCTCAACCAATACAAGATTGAATCAATCTCATCCTTTCTATCAGATCACCAAAGACTAAGGCTTGTCTTCAACAGCAATAACAACAACAACAACAACAACAACAACAAAACAGCCCACATACACATGTAAGCTGAACAACTATCTACTCAATGATAACTTGGTCGGGGAGGAAATAAAGAAATTAAAGACTTTGTAGAATTTAATGAAAATGAAGGCACAACATACACAGACCTATAGGACACATGAAAGCAGTGTTAAGAGGAAAACACATAGCTCTGGGTGCTTCCATAAAGAAATTGGAAAGACCACACATTAGCAGCTTAACAGCACATCTGGAAGCTCTAAAACAAAAAGAAGCAAATACACCCAAGAGGAGTAGATGGCAGGAAATAAACTCAGGGCTGAAATCAACCAAGTAGAAACAAAGAGAGCTATATAAAGAATCAACAAAACCAAGAGCTGGTTCTTTGAGAAAATCAGCAAGATAGATAAACTCTTAGCCAGACTAACAAGAGGGGACAGAGACAGTATCCAAATTAACAAAATCAGAAATGAAAATGGAGACATAACAACAGAAACTGAAGAAATTTTTTAAAAAATGATCAGATCCTACCACAAAAGCCTATACTCAACAAAACTGGAAACTCTTGATGAAATGGATGGTTTTCTAGACAGATACCAAGAGCCAAAGTTAAATCAGGCTCTATAAACCATCTAAACAGTCCCATAACCCCCAAGGAAATAAAAGTAGTCATTAAAAGTCTCCCAACCAAAACGTCCCCAAGACCAGATGGTTTTAGTGCAGAATTCTAATCAGACCTTCAAAGAAGACCTAATACCAATACTTCTCAAACTATTTCATAAAATAAGAAACAGAAGGAACACTACCCAATACATTCTATGAAGCCACAGTTACACTGACACCTAAACCACACAAAGACCCAACAAAGAAAGAGAACGTCAGACCAATTTCCCTCATGAATATTGATGCAAAAATACTCAACAAAATTCTTGCAAACAGAATCCAAGAACACATCAAAGTGATCATTCACCATGATCAAGTAGGCTTCATCCCAGGGATGCAGGGATGGTTCAACATACAGAAATCCATCAACATAATCCACTATAAAAATAGACGCACAGAAAAAAAAAACCCACATGATCATCTCATTAGATACTGAAAAAGCCTTTGACAAAATACAACATACCTTCATGCTAAAAGTATGGGAGAGATCAGTAATTCAAGGTCCATACCTCAATATAATAAAAGCAATGCACAGCAAGCCAATAGCCAACATCAAACTAAATGAAGAGAACTTGACACAATCCCACTAAAATTAGGGACAAGACAAATCTGTCCACTCTCCCCCTATATATTCAATATAGTACTTACAGTTTCAGTCAGAGCAATTAGGCAACAAAAGGAGATCAAAGGGATATAAATTGGAAAAGGAAAAAGTCAATATATCACTATTTGTGGATGATATGACAGTATACATAAATGACCCCACCAATAAACCACAAGAGAACTTCTACAGCAGATAAACAACTTCAGCAAAGTGGCTGGATACAAAATTAACTAAAACAAATCAATAGCTTTCTTCTACTTAAAGGATAAATGGCCTGAGAAAGAACTTAGGGAAATGACATCCTTTACAATAGTCACAAATAATATGAATATCTTGGTGTGATGCTAACCAATTAAGTGAAAGGTCTGTATGACAAGAGCTTCAAGTCTCTGAAGAAAGAATTTGAAGACCTCAGAAGATGGAAAGATCTCCCATGCTCGGAACTGGCAGGATTAACATGGCCATCTTACCAAAAGGAATTTACAGATTCAATGCAATCCCATCAAAATTTCAACTCAATTCTTCACAGAGATAGGACAATTCTCAAATTTATCTGGAATAACAAAATTCCTAGGAGAGCAAAAACCATTCTCAACAATAAAAGAACTTATGGGGGAATCCCCTTCCCTGACTTCAAGCTGTATTATAGAGCAATAGTGATAAAAAAAACCTCATGGTATTGGTACAGAGACAGGCAGGTAGATCAGTGGAATAGAATTGAAGACCCAGAAATAAAACCACACACCTTTGGTTACTTGATCTTTGACAAAGGAGCCAAAACCATCTAGTGGAAAAAAAGACAGCATTTTCAATAAATGGTGCTGGTTCAACTGGCTGTCAGCATGTAGAAGAATGCAAATTGATCCATTCTTATCCCCTTGTACAAAGCTCAAGTCCAAGTGGATCAAGCACCTCCACATAAAACCAGATACAATGAATCTAATAGAAGAGATGGTGGGTACCCTCTCAAACACATTGGCACATGGGACAATTTCCTGAACAGAACACCACCAATGGCTTATGTTCTAAGATTGAGAATTGACAAATGGGACCTCGTAAAAATTACAAGCTTCTGTACAGTGAAGGTCATTGTCAATAGGACAAAACAGCAACCCACAGATTTTTACCAACCCTACATCTTACAGAGGGCTACATTCAAAATATACAAAGAACTCAAGAAGTTAGACTCCAGAGAACCAAATAACCTTATTAAAAATGGGGTACAGAGTTAAACAAAGAATTCTCAACTGAGGAATCTCATATGGCTGAGAAGCACTTAATGAAATGTTCAACATCCTTAGTCATCAGGAAAATGCAAATCAAAAGTACCCTGAGATTCCACCTCACACCAGTCAGAATGGCTAAGATCAAAAACTCAGGAGACAGGTGATAGCAGATGCTGGTGAGGATGTGGAGAAAGAACACTCCTCCATTGCTGGTGGGATTGCAAGATGGTACAACCACCCTGGAAATCAGTTTGGCAGCTTCAGAAAATTGGAAATAGTTTACCTGAGGACCCAGCTATACCACTCCTGGGCATATACCCAAATGATGTTCCAACATATAACGAGGACACATGCTCCACTATGTTCATAGCAGCCTTATTTATAATAGCCAGGAGCTGGATAGAACCCAGATGTCCCTCAACAGAGGAATGGATACAGAAATTTTGGTACATTTACACAATTCTCAGCTATTGAAAACAATGTATTCATGAAATTTGCAGGCAAATGGATGGAATTTGAAAATATCATCCTGAGTGAGTTAACCCAGTCACAAACACACACACACACACACACACACACACACACACACACACACACGGGATGTACTCACTGATAAGTGGATATTAACCAAAAAGAAGCTGGGAATACCCATGATACAACTCACAGACACCATATGAAACCCAAGAAGTAAGATCACACTAAAGTGTGGATGCTACAGTCCTACTCAGAAGGGGAAAAAATAATCTCAGGAAGTAGAGGGAGAGAGGGATCTCTGGGAGGGAGAAAGAAAGGGGAGGGAAAGAGGGGGCCGGATCAGATATGGGAGGAGATGGGGGAGAAGTATAGAGGGTCAGGAATTTGACATGAGGAGAGTAGCAGTGGGGGAGGGGAACTGAAGTAGCCACTAGAAAGTCCCAGATTTCAGGGGCCCAAGAGGTCACCAGGAGCTATCAGGAGGACATTAGTCAGAATACCCAACAAATGGGAGATAGAACCTGTATTGATGATTGATATCCAATATACAGGCACCAGGCATGGCCCCCAGTTGAGGGATGGTGCCACCCATCCACCTCAAAATATTAATCTAGAATTTCTCCTGTCAAAAGGAAATGCAGGGATTAAGAGTGGAGCAGAGACTGAAGGAAAGGCCATCCAGAGACTGCCGCACCTCGGGATCCATCCCATCTGCAGACACCAAACCCAGACACTATTGCTGATGCCAAGAAGTGCTTGCTGACAGGAGCCTGGTGTAGTTGTCCCCTGAAGGGCTTTGCCAGAGCCTGACCAATACAGATGAGGATGCATGCAGCCAAACATCAAACATCGGACTGAGCGTGGGGACCCCAGTGGAGGATTTAGGGCTAGGACTGAAGGAGCTAAAGGCATTTGCAACCCCATAGGAAGAACAATAATATCAACCAACCAGACCCCTAAAGCTTCCAGGGACTAAACCACCAACCAACCAAAGAGTACACATGGAGGGGCCCATGGCTCCAGCTGGATATGTAGCAGAGGATGGCCTTATCAGGTGGCACTGGGAGGGAAGCCCCTTGGTCCTGTGGAGGCTCGATGACCCAGGGTAGGGGGATGCTAGGGTACTGAGTCAGGAGTGGGTGGGTGGGTGGGGGAGCATCCACATAGAGGCAGAGGGAGTGGGGAGGAGATAGGGGGTTTGTGGAGGGGAAACTGGGAAGGGGGATAACATTTGAGATGTCAACAAATAAAATAACCAATAAAAAAATGAAAAAAAAAAGGTACAGACATGTAGGTAAATGGAACAACATCAAAGACTCAAACATGACTACATAGAACTTAGCCACTTAATATTTGACAGAGATGTCAAGATCAAAAGCTGGAGAAAAGAGCATTTGCAACAAATGGTGCTGGGGAAACTATGTTTGCATGCTGAAGAATGAACTTAGAATTGTATCTATCATCTGGCACAAAAAACTAATGCTGGATGGAATGAAGACTTACACAGGAAACACTGAATGTGCTAGAGGAAAACATGGACAGTCCTCCTCACGATAGGCATAGGAAAGGAGTTTCTGAACAGGACTGTTGGCCAAGAATTAAGGCCAGCAACTAACAAGTGGGACTTCATAAAACTGAAAGGTGCCACACAGCTAAAAAAACAACCAGGTGAAGAAGAAGCCCACAGAACAGAAGAGAATCGTTGCCAGCTACATCTGTTGGGAATTAATATCCAGAATATATAAAGAACTCAACAATTGATGATGATGATGATTTGAAAAATGGACCTGGACATGAACAGTGTTCTCAAAAGAGAGAGGATGGATAAGAAATGTCCCCCACAATGTTTATCATCCCTAGCAATCAGGGAAATACAAATCAAAACAACTCCCCATCATACTACAGCGTACATCACACAACAGTTACTCTGCTCAGCCGTGTTCATTGATGCTCTCTTTACAGTGGATAGGAAATCCTAAATGTCCTTCCAATGATAAATGGACAATGAAAACATGGGCCCTATACACCATGGAATACTATTCAGCCTTTAAGAAACTGGAATCATGAACTTGGCAGGGAAGTGGCTGGAACTAACAAAGACCATGTTGAGCGAGGTAACCCAGACCCAGAAAGAGAGACATCACATGTTCTCTCCCATCTGAGATTCCTCGTGCCAAATCTTCAACTGTGAATATATATCCTGGAGCAACTGCAGAGACCAGGAAAGGGAAAGGATTAGTATCAGGGTGGAAAGGTTGGGAGGCACAGGAAGGGATATCAGGGTAAGTGATCTAAAGGAGAAATGGGAAAGAAGGGGGGTTCTAACCAGGGCAGTTAAGGGAGAGAAATACAGAACCAGGAGAGAGGAGGGTAAAAGAGGTATTTCTGAAAAAGTCATAAGCAATCATACTATTAATTATCAACCTGTAAAATCCTATAACACACATAATTCTGTGTATAAAATACATATATGGTTAAATAAAAATTTCCCATTTTTGGCTGACAGTGTTCCCTCCAAGGACCAAAAATCATCTACCCAAACCCATAACGCCAGGCACAAGAAGCCCTCTTTTGAGTTGTTCACAAGACTCCTAAAGCATTATAGGCCAGTGCCAGTGCCCATTGTTGCTACCCAAGAGGTGGAAGGTAAGTCCCTATTGGTTGAAGACACCATGCAGACAGAGAGGCCACTGGAGCTGAGGCTGATCTGACTCCCCGCTGAGAACTAGCATTCATCCTACCAGAAAGCATTATCAAAGCTTCTAAGGGAGGAAAACAATCAACATTTTAGATAGATTTCAGAGCTGTAGTAATCAGAATAAATAAGGTGCTACTTACTGCCAACCTGATAAACCACAAAAGCAACAAGAGCGGCAAGAACACACTAAGGATCAGAGAGTGGCATGTGTAGCTGGTAACCAGCAGTTCTTTATTGGACTTCGACCTACTCAGGTGGAGAAATCACGACAGGCACTGGAAGCCTAGTCAGCTGACTAGTGCCAGTGAAGTCACGGATCTTAGAGACGACCCTACATCCGCTACTTTACTAAACCAGCACCATCCCTACCTACATTCTAAATGTTCATCCTTAGACCCACAGATAAGTACAGTCCCCTCCTCACAGGGGAGAAATTTCTCTTTGCAACACACAGAGACCATTATGGAAAACCACAACCAATCAAATTGCAGAGTTGTAGAGCCCAGTTCCAGGAGATAACATCTACAAGCGACTGCCCCATCCAAGGCTCAGAAAATAGAGCAGAAGAGGGGGGTGAAAGGTCATGAGAGTTGGAGCTTCCTTTAAGATTGTTTTTCCTAGTGCTGTCAGGAGCTACACCCATAAGCTCTCACCAACATGGCTGCCTAAACAACATGAGCTGACCAAGGACAAAAGACATGGGCGAGGGGAAGAAAAGGAGCCTTAACCCTACACAGAAACCCATAGGCAGGCAAGGAATGTGAAGACTGGGAGGGAAGACTAGACTAATCGGTTATCTAATACCAAATGGTCAGCCCTGAAACATGAATACAACTAACATCATGTAGGCCACGCAGGTTATAGTTAGGAATTTATATGTATATAAGTATACATACATGCGTGTGTCTTAGTCAGGGTTTCTATTCCTGCACAAACATTATGACCAAGAAGCAAGTTGGGGAGGAAAGGGTTTATTGAGCTTACACTTCCACACTGCTGTTCATCACCAAAGGAAGTCAGGACTGGAACTCAAGCAGGTCAGGAAGCAGGAGCTGATGCAGAGGCCATGGAGGGATGTTACTTACTGGCTTGCTTCCCCTAGCATGTTCAGCTTGCTTTCTTTTTTGTTTATATTTTAGAGTTTATCCTTTTCTTTCCCTTATAGAACTCAGGACTTCTAGCCCAGGGATGGCACCACCCATAATGGGCCCTCCTACCCTTGATAACTAATTGAGAAAATGCCTTACAGCTGGATCTCATGGAAGCATTTCCTCAAGGGAGGCTTCTTTCTCTGTGATAACTCCAGCTTGTGTTAAGCGACACACAAAAACGACCAGTACAATTGACCCCTTGTCAACTTGCCACACAAACATGTCACTATTAAGCTTCAACCCTTACTTTCTTATTCATCCCCAAGATTTAAATCTGAACTTTAAAAGTCCCAGAGTCCTTACAAATTCTTACATATTAACATTTCAATCCTTTTAAAATATACAATCTCTTTTGAAATTTAAAGGTTTTTTTTTTTTTTTTTTTTTAAATTCAACATCTCAACTGTGGTCCACTAAAATACTTTCTTACTTGAAGAAGGAAAAATATCAGGGCACAGTCACAATTAAAATAAAACTCTGTCCAATGTCTGGGATCTACTCACGATCTTCCCGGCTCCTCCAAGGGCTTGGGTCACTTCTCCACCTCTGCCCTTTATAGCACACACCTTATCTTCTAGGCTCCAGATGTCTGTATTCCACTGCTACTGCTATTCCTATTCATGGGTGGTCATCCCATGGTACTGACATCTACAATACACTGTAGTCTTCCTCTGCAACTAGGCTTCACCAATAGCCTCTTACAGGCTCTCTTTATGGTGCAGGGCCTCAAATCTTTTGCATGATCATGGCAGTTCTGGGCCACCAACTGCAACTGAGGCTGCACCTTCACCAATGACCTTCCATGGCCTCTCACAGTGCAGAGCCTCAGATGCTCTTCATGATCCCTTTAGGCCTTCAAAACCAGCACCACCTGGGTGACTCTTACACATTACCAAGTCCAGCTGCAGCATGAGGTACAAAGTTGGCTATCTCTGGAACACAGCTTCTTTGTACTCTCAGAAAACACTTCCAGAAGATTCCACTTCAATGATGCTGGTCTCTTAATCACCACTAATTTCTTAGTTTCAGCTAACCAACATCAATAGTCCCAGTAATGCAGTTTTTGCTTTAGTAGTTCTCGTATCTTGTTAATCACAGCTGATTCTTCACCCAGGTAACCAAAACCACAGAATCTTCACAATCAAAACAGCATGGGCCCTGATAAGAGTCTTTAATCAGTCGGTGGCACACACCTGTAATCCCAGCACTCTGGGAGGCAGAGGCAGGTGGATTTCTGAGTTCGAGGCCAGCCTGGTCTACAGAGTGAGTTCCAGGACAGCCAGGGCTATACAGAGAAACCCTGTCTCGAAAAAACCAAATCTCCCCCCCCAAAAAAAAGAGTCTTTAATCTTCCCTCTGAAATTTCACAAGCCAGGTCTCCATTGTTTGCACTGTTTTCAACATTATCTTCCAAGATCCTACACAATATCCCACAGAGCTCTTAACACTGAATGGATCTTCTAGCCCAAAGTTCCAAAGTCCTTCTACAGTCCTCCCCAAAACATGGTCAGGTTGTCACAGGAATACCCCACTATGTTGATACCAATTTGTCTTAGTCAGGGTTTCTATTCCTGCACAAATATCACGACCAAGAGCAAGTTGGGGAGGAAAGGGTTTATTCAGCTTACACTTCCACACTGCTGTTCATCACCAAAGGAAGTTAGGACTGGAACTTAAGCAGGTCAGGAAGCAGGAACTGATGCAGAGGCCATGGAGGGATGTTACTTACTGGCTTGTTTCCCCTGGCTTGCTCAGCTTGCTTTCTTATAGAACCCAAGTCTACCAGCCCAGAGATGGCACCACCCACAAGGGGCCCCTCTCCCCTTGATCACTAATTGAGAAAATGCCTTACATCTGGATCTCATGGAGGCATTTCCTCAAGGGAGCCTCCTTTCTCTGTGTTAACTCCAGCTTGTGCCAAGTTGATGCACAAAACCAGCCAGTACAGCGAGTAACATTAATGAAGAAGGAGCCCATGAATTTGAAGAAGCAGGGAGGCCTGTATAGAAGTGTCTGGAGGGAGGAAAGGGAAGGGAGACATGATGTAATTATAATCTCAAAATTAAGGTGGAAAAGGGGCATCACCATCATAAGCCACAGAATTTGAAGGAACATCCACAACTCATGGTCTGATGAAGGTCTTCTGTAAAGCCCTTCTGCTGCTCAGTGGTAAAAGATATCCCATGAGAACTCAAGAGACTGGAACAGACATTTCTTATGGTCAGAATGAAGAACTTTTATAATTCAACAAAAGATAGCTCAATCAAAACTCAAGGGATTTGAACAGATATTTGTCCTGAGATGCCCAAGGAGCACATGAGGAGACTCTCAGTCATAGAGTCAATGAGGTCTTCAAACACACCAGTGTCACTGACTTAAAATAACGGAAAGCATTGCCAGTGGAGGGGCAGAGAACTGGAGCCCCTTGTATGTGGCTGGTGGCAATGCACAGCCTGCAGCACTGAGTTTCCTCAGTTAAGACATGCCGAGAATAGCAATTTTACCTCTAGCCAGTGTGTTTCAAAGTATTACTTAGACACTGGCTCCTTCCCCTCTCCCTCTCCCTGATCCTCCTCCTCCTCCTCCTCCTCCTTCTTCTTCTTCTTCTCTCTCTCTCTCTCTCTCTCTCTCTCTCTCTCTCTCTCTCTCTCGTGTGTGTGTGTGTGTGTGTGTGTGTGTGTGTGTGTGTGACTCTATGGAACTCAAATGTGCTTGCTTTATAGCCATCTGATAGATTGCCCTGTGCTGCATACTGCCCTGCGCTGCATACTGGACCCCAGTAAGGCTTTGATTGTCAGATCTCTCTCTATTGCTTTCAGTTGGCTCTCTTCTTCCTTCCCAGGACTGTACTACTCTCTTCTTTCTGGGATCCTTAGGTAATAAAAAGCTGCTTCTGATATCACCTTGTATGTTCTGTGGTCACCTCCATCTTACCGACCTAGCATACCTGAATGAAACACACCTCCTTTTTGGTTGTTTTTCAAGACAGGGTTTCTCTGTGTACCCTTGGCTGTCCTGGAACTCACTCTGAAGACCAGGCTGATATCAAATTCAGAGATCCACCTAAGTGCTGGGACTAAAGGCGTGTGCCACCACCACCCAGTGAAAGTGGCTATCTCTGTTTTATTTATTTATTCATTTGTTTGTTTAAAGTGGCCATCTTTGTAGGAATAAACTAGACAAGGCATATAAAAGCTGCAGGATTTCTGCCAATGTAAACAGGTTTCTAGTGAGAGGAACACCTTGTTACTGGTTAGACACAGCAATAGGCTGTCTACCAGGACAAAGAAATAGTTTGTGAAAGACCTGTAAGTATATACAAACACTCCACCAGAAGTTCTTTTAGAACAAGGCTAACATTTATAGCAACTTCCCAGAGAGAAGTCTCAAGACCAAACTAAAGGAAAAAAAAAAAACCAAAAACAAACATTTCTTACAGATCTGAGCAGGGGGAAGCTCTATTAAATAATTATCAACAAAGACGATGATTTAAAAAAAAAACCTATATTTCAGGGATGTTGTTGTGGCTTTGAAGATTGCAGAGACTGTATATTACCAAGGTTGCTGGGCATTCCTTACAGGGCCAGAAAGAAAGATGGGGAAAATACGAGGCCATGAGAGGGGGAAGGAACCCCATCATCCTGCTCAAAGCCTCTGGCCAGCTGGGAGGCAAGCTTTCTAACAGTACTCATTTGGAATGCAGGTTGCTGACAGAGATTCTGCTCCTCTATGTAGACACTTCGTGTTAAAGTAGTGAAGAGCCAGGCTTAAGGCCTGAGAGAAATGAGGTTTGGAAGGGAATCATTGTTTCTGACTACCCCTTTCTACACTATTGATAACTTCTGGTACTCCTGCGATCTTATCCATTATAAACCTGTCAGATGGTCCCCCAGGAACCACCCTATTTTCTTATTTAGGTTCCAAACAACCTTTTCCCAGTATCCTCAAGGGCCACCACAGTATGACTACTGAAGTGATGTGACTCTTGAGAGCCTGCACCCAAGCCCATGCTTTGTTTCGGGATGCTTTTTTTTCTTCTAATCCCTACTCTTAAATGTATAGTCCAGTATCATCCTTAATACCAGTTCTGGTTCACATTCACCAGTCCCCATCCTGTCTGCCCCAGAGCCATGAGTCCTGGGGTGTGGGTCGCTTTACAAGGTTCTTAGGCTGCTGCTCTGAGTGCCCTCACCAAAGGCACTTCCATTACGGTTATAGTTAGAGACTGCTGTTTGAATGACAGCCCGGGGTGGCTGCATTGTTCACTGGCAGCCAGCCTGTATGGGAAGGGCTCCAGTCAGCTGCCTCAACACATTCATAACTGACGTAGCTAACAGAGAATAGGCAGAGGATGAAGAAGGCAAGAGACATTTTAAACCAACTAATACAGTTGTTTTATAAAAAGTGAAACTACTAAGTTTCATTTTTAAAGTTTGCTACATGCAGTAAATGGCCACACATAACATTTATAACTGCATAAATTACATAGTTGTGTGTGACTACGTATATATGTATAAATTACATACTTATGTATGTATATACATAAGTATGTAATTATATATGTGTGTATATATATTATTACATGCTTAAGATGTTCTGAGTAATGATAACAGAAGACATTCCTATTTTTCATAAGGCAAGATTAGTAAAACTATTATATTGTGTATCAATTCAAAGATAAGTTTAAAATCTTTTTTAAGTATGTTATAAATTGTTGGCAACAATATGGTGCTTTGTTTGTTTGTTATTTTGGGTTTTGGGGAGACAGAGTCTCACTATATAGCCCAGGTGGTTTGGAACTCGCAATGTAGACCAGGCTAGACCCAAACTCACAGAGATTCATCTGCTCTGTTTCCTGAGTGCTGGGATGAAAAACATATGCTTGACCTCCTAGTAGCTACAAGTGTTTAAAGATATAAAACAAAAATGTAATTACTACTCTAGAGTACTTTTGGGTTTTTTAAGTCAAGTTGTTTTCATCTTATTTGAAAATTATTATGTTTATTATATAGAATTCACAAAAAAGAATAAAAATACCATGTATGTTCTTTTAGGAAAAAAGGTTACAATTTTGATTTGTTACTTTCCTCTGGTTTCCTGGCCATGGGCTAACATCTGTCATTTTCTTTACTGGGAATTGTGGCAAAGGAAATCCCAAACCAAAATCATTCAAAAGACTAGACTAGAAAGAGTCATGTTTGGTGACATAGACCTGTAATCCCAGCACTTGGGAGGCTGAGGCAGAAGAATCACATGTTTGAGGCTAGCCTGGGTTACATGATAAGCTTCGGGCCAACCTGGGCTACAGAACTCTGCCTCAAAAAAACTGAAACAACTGGGAAAGAGCATTGGGCACATGGGCACAGGGGAAAATTTCCTGAACAGAACACCAATAGCTTATGCTCTAAGATCAAGAATTGACAAATGGGACCTCATAAAATTACAAAGTTTCTGTAAGGCAAAGGACACTGTCAATCGAACAAAATGGCAACCAACAATTTGGGAAAAGATCTTCACCAACCCTACATCTGACAGAGGGCTAATATACAATATATACAAAGAACTCAAGAAGTTAGACTCCAGAGAGCCAAATAATCCTATTAAAAATGGGGTACAGAGCTAAACAAAGAATTTTCACCTGAAGAATTTTGAATGGCTGAGAAGCACCTTAAGAAATGTTCAACATCATTAGTCATTAGGGAAATGCAAATCAAAACAACCCTGAGATTTCACCTCACACCAGTCAGAATGGCTAAGATTAAAAATTCAGGAGCCAGCAGGTGTTGGCAAGAATGTGGAGAAAGAGGAACACTCCTCCACTGCTGGTGGAATTGCAAGTTGGTACAACCACTCTGGAAATTAGTCTGGCAGTTCCTCAGAAAACTAGGCATGACACTTCCGAAGGACCCTGTTATACCACTCCTGGGCATATACCCAGAGGATTCCCTGGCATGCAATAAGGACACATGCTCCACTATGTTTTTATTTATAATAGCTAGAAGCTGGAAAGAACCCAGATGTCCCTCAATGGAGGAATGGATACAGAAAATGCAGTATATTTACACAATGGAGTACTACTCAGCAATTAAAAATAATGAATTAATGAAATTCTTAGGCAAATGGTTGGAACTGGAAAATATCATCCTAAGTGAGGTAACTCATTCACAAAAGAACACACATGGAATGCAGTCATTGATAAGTGGATATTAGCCCAGAAGCTCTGAATACCCAAGACACAATTAACATATCAAATGATTCCCAAGAAGGAAGGAAGGAGAGGGCCCTGGTTCTGGAAAGGCTTGATGCAGCATTGTAGGGGATTGCCAAGACAGAGGAGTGGGAGGGGGGTGATGGGACTTATGGGGAGGGGGGAACCGGGAAAGGGGAAATCATTTGGAATGTAAACAAAGAATATAGGAAAAAAAAAAAGAACCTAAAACGAAAGGAAAGGACTAGACAAAAGCAAGGTGCATCTTGATTACTCACTGGAGAGAGAAATTTCACTTTAACATCGTCATACAGCGCCGGGCAGTTGAGTACATTAATTATCACTCTGTCTGTTTCAGGGTCATGAAATATCTGTGGACAAACATATAAAAATCAGAAGTATACGCCCAGCTAGCAAGCACAAGTGATGCCCACTCTTACTCCCTAAGTTATCAAGTATTCTTGATGTCACAGCCCAGTTATCTCATGTGTACAAGTAGATGTTTATCTTTCTATGAAATTGTAACTTACTTATTTAAGTGAACGTTCTGTCTCTTGAAGGCTGTGATGAAATCTTGTGGAAAGTCACAGCAGTCATTACAGAACATCTTAACTAAGAAAGCATTACGGATGAATAGAAGACATCTGCTTTTCCTAGGTTGAAACCTTTTTAAAAATAAATGCACTATGCACGCCGTCTCCAAACCCATGTGGAACGCTGGCTGTGCAGCCTTTGTATCTTGTCCACCCACACTGGTGAGTTCCTTGCAACCTCAATCACGTACATTGTCCCCAACACTCCGGTCTAGCTTTCTGTGGGCTGACCTGGCTGGTAAGCTGCCACAGAACATCACCTAGCTATGCCATTTCCAAACCCCAGACCTCGTCTTGCTGTCCTAGCCTGTGCTCCAGCCTAACTTGGTGAGTGACCCAGATTACAGCTCACTTGCACAAACTTCATACTTGAATGTGCAACTTGAGTAGTACACCTGTCCATGCAGACCCAGCCATGAGTCCTGTTCTTATGTTTTTGTAGTCCTCCTTCTAGTCAAAAATCAATACTGAGTGGTTGTAGAGATGGCCCAGCAGTTGCAAGTACTAGTGATTGTTACAGAGAACTTGGATTAGGTTCTCAGCACCTGCATAGTGGCTGACAAGTATTTGTAATTTTTAAAATTTTTTAGAATTATTTATTTATTATTATATGTAAGTACACTGTAGCTGTCTTCAGACACACCAGAAGAGGCATCAGATCTCATTATGGGTAGTTGTGAGACACCATATGGTTGCTGGGATTTGAACTCAGGACCTTCAGAGGAGCAGTCAGTGCTTTTAACCGCTGAGCCATCTCTCCAGCCCAATTATTTGTAATTTCAGAAGGAACCTGATACCTTATTTTGTTTTTTTCTGGGCACTGCATGCACATGGTGCACTATATATTTATATACACACACAAACATATATTTGTATATGCAAACACACATACATACACAAAAAAATCTTAAAACAAAACACAGAATAACCAAGGGATTGACCTACCTACTCTTTATAGCTGATCTAAAATCAACGATGCTTGGGCAATTAACAACAAAACCAAGCTTCTACTAAACATATCTGATATAAAACCCAAGAAAGAAATCCACAGGCCCTGGTCATTTTGCAAAAATACAACAAATACAAAAGAAATGTTCGCCAATGAGAATGACCCCAATGAACCTGGGATGCAGAATCAGACATAACCATGATTATGATAAAAAAAAAACTCAGGGATTTTTAAGAAAGTCACAAAATATATCAATAAATGTAAACTAAGTGAAGTCCAAGAAAATACAAACATGCTGAAATGAAATGACAAAGAAAAGTCAGGAATCTAAAGCATACAGTACAAAGATAGAAATACTGAAGAAAACCCAAGGTGAAATGAAGATGTGATTGAAAAACCCAATAACCCAGTTAGAACACTCAGGGGAAGGACATACCAGCATAATGGAACAAACAGAAGACAGAATGTAAAGACTTGAACATAGAGGACAAGAGCTGAACCACGCAAGCAAAGAGTATGACGAAATTAAAAACCCAAAGGAATGTGGAGAGCGTTAGTTCTCCATGAAAAGACCAAAGGTCTTTTATATTATTTAATTGTTATTATTTAATTATAGGCATAGGAGAAGAATTTCTGGTGACATAGATCAGGTTTTCAACAAGATCAATATGAGAAGCACACAAACCACCTAATATACAGGACCAGAAAATAAGCTTAGTGTCCATATTGTAGTTAAATTAGAATTTATAGAACCAAGAAAGGGTATTGGAAATTGTAAGAGGAAAAACCACAAATCACCTATAAAGGAAAAACATCAAAATGACAGATGAATTGTCAATGGAAATTTCAAAAGTCCAGAAGATCCCGGAGCAATGTCCTTTGAGCTCTACAAGAACACAAATGCCACCAGAGGTGCCATGTAAACTTCCAAAGGAGGGAGGCGACTTCAGTGCTACCCATCTTTTATGCTTATGATCCACACAAATTATCAGCACAGCCCAATAACCCTAAGGGTACAGTGGCACACATGCCTTGGCAGTAACCAACAGTTCTTTAATTGGACTTAAGCCTCATTCAACAAGAGGGAAAGCATACCTAGTCCCAGAAACCTAGGTAACTACTCAGTGGAACATGGTGGATGAAGGAGCAGAAAGATTGTAGGAGCCAAAAGATCAAGAAGTTTGCTGTGATGCTGTGTCTCCTAGTAATGGCGGAAGCTACACCCATAAAATCTCACCAATATGGCTGGCCAAACATGAGCTGAACAAGGAGGACACTAACAGACATGCCACATTGGACAGGGAAAAGCCCACGAGGCCTACACCATACCCAGAGAGTTCCAGCAACGGAGGAAAGCTGAAAGCAGGAAAGGTGTCTTCTCCAGGGAAGAGAATACTAACTGGTTATTCAACAGCAGATGGTCAGCCCTGAAAACATGCAAACAAGTATCATTATACAGATGGAGACAGTTATATTTAGAAACATACATGTGTATAACTATACACATGTTTGTGCAATAACAATGAGAAAAGGAGGTCATTAATTTGATTAAGAGCAAAGAGGGGCAATTGGGAGGGTTTGAAGAGAGAGACGAGAAGGGGGAAATGTAATTATATTATAATCTCAAATTTTGAAAAGTAATAAAGAGAACCCAGCTGTCAACACAGATTATTATACCCAGCAAAATTATCAGCTGTACTTGAAGGAGAAACAACTTTCCATGAAATAAGCAGGCTAAAAGAATTAATATCCAACAAGCTAGCCCAATAAGGAATACTTCAGACTGTGGGAGGAATAAGCATTTAAGAGGGTAAAGAAAATGCCTGCCAGGGAATCAGGTCAGGGCCTCACTCAGCCATCATCAGAGAAACTTCCTCCTGAAGTACATGAGAAGAAATACAGAGACCCATGGCTGGTCAATGAGAGAGACCTCAGTTCTAAATGGGACATCTTCATCAAATCCCTCCCCTCAGGGCTCAGAGAACAAAGCAGTATTGAATGCAGAAAGACTATCAGAGCCAGAGGAGGTGAAGGACACAAAGGGAACAAGGTCCTGTAAACACAGCAGGACCAAGACACACTTGTACTCACAGAGACTCTGGCAGTATGCACAGGGCCTGCATGGTTCTGCACCAGATGGGGTCCCCACTGAGAGGAAAGGTGGATATAAGCCCACATCCTTTTTTCATAAACAAGTTTATTTTTATTTTTTTCTTTTTTTATTGGATATATTCTATATTTATATTTCATTTCCCCTTTTCTGGTTCCCTGCCCCCCAAAGGTCCCACATGCCCTTTTCCCTCCCTGTGTTCCCCCATCCACCCTTTCCCACTTCCCTGTTTTGGTATTCCCTTACACTGATGCTTTGAGCATTTCCAGAACCAGGGTCCACTCCTTCCTTCTTGTTGGACATCATTTGGTATGTGGATTGTGTCTTTGGTGTCCCAAGATTCTAGGCTAATATCCACTTATCAGTGAGTGCATACCATGGGTATTCTTTTGAGACTGGGTCACTTCACTTAGTATGACGTTCTCCAGCTCCATCCATTTCTCTAAGAATTTCATGAATTCATTGTTTCTAATGGCTGAATAGTACTCCATTGTGTATATATACCACATTTTTTGTATCCATTCTTCCGTTGAGGGACATCTGGGTTCTTTCCAGCTTCTGGCTATTATAAATAAGGCTGCTATGAACATAGTGGAGCATGTATCCTTATTGCATGCTGGGGAATCTTCTGGGCAAATGCCCAGGAGTGGTATGGCTGGGTCCTCCGGAAGTATCATGCCCAGTTTTCTGAGGAACCGCCAGACTGATTTACAGAGTAGTTGTACCAGCTTGCATTCCCACCAGCAGTGGAGGAGTGATCCTCTTTCTCCACATCCTCGCCAGCACCTGTTGTCTCTTGAGTTTTTAATCTTAGCCATTCTGACTGGTGTGAGGTGGAATCTCAGGGTTGTTTTGATTTGCATTTCCCTGATGACTAAGGTTGTTGAACATCTGTTAAGGTGCTTCTCAGCCATCTGAATTTCTTCTGGTGAAAATTCTTTGTTTAGCTCTGTACCCCATTTTTAATAGGGTTATTTGGTTCTTTGGGGTCTAACTTCTTGAGTTCTTTGTATATATTGGATATTAGCCCCCTGTCGGATGTAGGATTGAGCTAAAGGTGGATATAAGTCCACATCCTTAACCCAGAAGATATCTCCTATTGAAAACCACTTGCAAATGAAAAATTAGTTTTCTCCAGTGGAATCTCACTGGGTATACAAACCACTCTTAAAGCCAGGCTCCATGCCCAGCGGCCAATGCCCAGATGGCCAACACAAAATGAACTCCATGGCATCTTTGGAGGTTCTTTATCTCATAATGTTGCATCAGGCCATTTATTTATGTATTTGCCTTTTAAACGTACTCATCCTTTGCTTATGTATTATGGCTTCTGGTTTGGCATTTTTAAGGGATTCCTGTGTGTATAAATGTGTGTCTCTGTGTCTATATGTGTTTTTCATGCCTTTTCTTTAGCTCCGTTCCTTCTGTTTGTTTGTTCTCTTTTTGTTTATTTATGTCTGATTTCACTATACTCCTTAGATGACTATTAATTTTCTGAGACAGAAAGAGTGTGGACCTGGATGGAAGAGGAGGTATGGAGAATCTTGTAGGAGAAACTGTAATCTAAGTATATTGTATAAAAAAAATCTATTTTCAATATAAAAATTTTTTAATTTTTAATTAAATTAAAAATTAATTTAACCAACCCCACATCCGACAGAGGGCTAATCTCCAATGTATACAAAGAACTCAAGAGGTTAGACCCCAGAAAACCAAATAACCCTATCCAAAAATGGGGTACAGAGCTAAACAGAGACTTTTCACCTGAAGAAATTCGGATGGCTGAGAAACACCTTAAAAAATGTTCAACATCATTAGTCATTAGGGAAATGCAAATTAAAACAACCCTGAGATTTCACCTCACACCAGTCAGAATGGCTAAGATTAAAAACTCAGAAGACATCAGGTGTTGGCGAGGATGTGGAGAAAGAGGAACACTCCTCCACTGCTGGTGGGAATGCAAGCTGGTACAACCACTCTGGAAATCAGTATGGCGGTTCCTCAGAAAACTAGACGTGATACTTCTGGAGGACCCAGCCATACCACTCCTGGGCATTTACCCAGAAGATTCCCCAGCATGCAATAAGGATACATGCTCCACTATGTTCATAGCAGCCTTATATATAATAGCCAGAAGCTGGAAAGAACCCAGATGTCCCTCAACAGAGGAATGGGTACAAAAAATGTGGTATATATACACAATGGAGTACTATTCAGCCATTAGAAACAATGAATTCATGAAATTCTTAGAGAAATGGATGGAGCTGGAGAACGTCATACTAAGTGAAGTGACCCAGTCTCAAAAGAATACCCATGGTATACAGTCACTTATAAGTGTATATTAGCCTAGAAGCTTGGAACACCAAAGACATAAATCACATATCAAGTGATGTCTCACAAGAACAAAGGAGTGGACACTGGTGCTAGAATGGACCAAAACCTCATTGTGGGGGAGTACAAGAACAGTAAAGTGGGAGGGGGTGGATGAGGGAGCAGGGGGAGGGAAAAGGGCATGTGGGACCTTTGGGGGTGGGGAACCAGAAAAAGGGAAATGAATTGTAAATATAGAATATATCCAATAAAAAATAATTTAAAAGGAGGTACATCCAGAAATGGGGGTACACCTGAAAAGGGAAGGTAAAGAAAAAAACAAATGAATCTATAGTCAATGGAGCACAAAATAGAGACAATACTACAATGTGCAAAAATATAATGAGCACTTTTTTTCAACAGTAGCCTTAAATATAAATGGCCTGAACTTTTTAATCAAAAGACACAAGCTGGTTGAATGAAGAAGCAAAATCTATCTTTGAGTTGTTTACAGGAAACACCATTTATCTTCAAAGACACATACCAACTTAGAGTGAAAAGATAGAAAAAAAAATAACAAGAAAATAGGACTAGAGCTGCTGTCCTAACATCTCACAAAATAGACTTTAACTAATATTACTCAAAAGATGTCAAGAAGATTATGTCATTCTGACGAAGAGAACAACTAGCCAAGAAGATATTAATATGTACCAAATTCACAGGCTCCCAATTGTGTGTGTGTGTGTGTGTGTGTGTGCACACGTGTGTGTATTTGTGTGTGTGGGTGTGTGTGTGTGTGTAAAAGAGGTGGAAAGGAGAAATTTCAAAGGCATAACCAAGAAGAATTGTTAATTTATTGATGGTGAAAAGATTCAAGGACAATATCACACTTTTAGATCTGAGCGGGCAAACACTGGTTCTATACATGGAAGCAGAGAAAGCTCCCTCGGCAGATGCCTTTTAATCACCGGCATGATTGGATGAAGGATGCCACATTACAGACTTTGCAGTGACCACACAGGGAATGCTTACAAATGCCCATAAAGTCAATAAAAGAACAAATTACAATTTAAGAAAGGGGATGCTAAGCCCAACCGAGAGTGGGGTGTTTGCAAAGAACCGAGCATCCAGAATCAGCTGTGAGTGGGTGCCAATAACAAAGAAGACCTGGGTGTGGCAGGGGAGCAGTGTTAGCAATAAAACAAGACTCTGAGGAGGAATTACTTGTCTAGGACCACAGAGGAACTATTCTTCCTGTTTGTCTTAGTCACTGTTGTTGTGAAGGGATACATGGCCAAGGCGACTCACAGAGAAAAACATTTAATATGGGACTTGCTTATAGTTTCAAAAAAGTGGTCTATAATCAGTATGTTGGGGAACATGGCACTGGAGCAGTAGCTGGGAATCTCCATCCTAATCACAAGGTAGGAGGTAGAGAGAGCAAGACTGGGCCTGGTGTGGAGTTTTGAAACCTCGAAACCACTTGCAGTGACACGCCTCCTTCAACAAGACCATACCTCCTAATCCTTCCCAAACAGTTCCACCAACTGGGTAGAATATGAGCCTGTGGGGGCATCGTCATTCAAACCTCCACACTGTTGTTCCAAAGGCCTATCTTCAACCTAGACATTTTTCAACTTGTTATCTGAACATTACTTCCTGGCTCCCATTGCTTGAGGGAAAGAGGTTTCTTTCTAGTTCATTAAAGACAAAGCTAAATGTATGAAGTCTGGGTCTCATTCCCTATTTCCTGACTCGAACTCTGAGAGAACAACCTAGGAATGTGTATCTCTAGAAGCTCCTAGGTGATTTTTTTTTTTAAGTAACTGGAAACAAGATAAAAAGGCCAAAGCTGGGGCTGGAGAGATGGCTCAGATGTTAGGAGCACTGACTGTTCTTCTGGAGGTCCTGAGTTCAAATCCCAGCAAGCACATGGTGGTTACAACCATCTGTAATAAAATCTGATGCCTTCTTCTGGTGTGTCTGAAGATAGCTACAGTGTACTTACATATAACAATAAATAAATCTTAAAAAAAAACCCAAATGCCAAAGCTGACATAAATGTGAATATGACTTAAAACTGTGATAGGTCGTGCAAATGCACACAAGCATTATGGGGAAGTGGAAGACAAAGCAAGACTGAGCCAGTATTTAAAGAAAATGCCTTGCAGCACTCATTCTGAACAGCAAGAGGAAATGAGCTCTGGTTTGCGTCACCAACTGTACTGGAGAGCACAGCCATCTCTCCGTGGCTTGGCAATGAACATGCTATTTTGACTGTGTTTTCAATTAAATACCAGGGCTGGGAAAATTGCTTGCTTGACCAAGTGCCTATCAGGTAAGCAGGAGGATCTAAGTTTGCATCTTCAGCAACTACATAGGGTGTGGTGCTTTGTTCCTGTAATCCTAGCCTCTGGGATGGGGAGATAGGATCCCTGAACTTACTGAGTTAGCAAGTGCCAGGAGCAGTAAAAGACTCAGTCTCAAAAAATAAGTCAGACAGCCTTTGAAGAAGCACCCAGCTTTGGCCACTGGATTCTGTGTGCACACGTGCTTGTGTCCACACCCTCACCCACACAAACACTTACACCCTATACATATCTGCACAAAAACAAAAGCAAACCTGAAACGGCACAAGTTTCAGCTCATGTGTTCTCTCTTACCATACAATTCTTGGAATTGAAACAGGAAAAAACGGTCTCCTGCCACATTACGATTTGTATTTCTAGGTCACTTCCATCGCCTTTTCCAACTCCTGCGTGAGAGAAGAAAATATATACCTGTTAAAGCTCAGAACATCTCTCCTGTTGGCATCACAGCTCGAGAGTAGCGACCTCACTGTGCAGTGTGGTCATAGCTCATCATCTGACTTTGTGTGGATTTTGATTCTGAAGAGAAAGACCTCAAAGGCCCAATTTTGTCCGCTAAAGCAGAATTTATGAGGTGAGAGAGAGAGAGGAGAGAGAGAGAGAGAGAGAGAGAGAGGAATTTAGTTTGTATAAATTAGAATTTCATTGTTTTGTCTCCCTAGGATAAAACCTAGGGAAGGTGGCTTGCAGACTTGGATTTTTCAATCATGATATTTAACGTTAATTATCTAAATGCCTCTTGTTCTACCCTCAGTCCAGTTCCTAAAGCAGTCTCTAGGAAAGTGCAGAGTGGCCATATTCAGACTTCCTTTAGTGCTCAGTATAAATTTTAAACAAATGGTCTTATGCCCTTCTTCCTAGTTCTGGTAGTCCCCCTTCCTCGATCTGGTTCTGGAAGCCTCCAATTACCCTTCTCCCATATTGTGGTTTAGCAATTATTCTAATAAAGTCACAAACATTTGGTGGTCCACCTAACATTTGTTTTCTTTACATTAAATGTTTCATTAATGCCATCTTACTAAATTATCATGAATTGCAGTCTCTGGCCTCAGTTTCCTCTGCCCATTCACTACCAAAATCCACCAGTGTCTACCAGAGACAAAATATAAAACTGGTATGTACTTGTATGAAAATGTTTTATGTAATACAGAATCATGTGCAGGAAATATAGACAAGAGAATAAAAAAATAGAACTATATGAAGTTAAAAAACCCTTGTCACATGATAACAAAGGGGGCTTATCTAAGAACTTAAGCTCCCCCACACTTAAACATTTCAAACTGTGTAAATAGATCTCCATGACTTAAAAACACAAAAGAGAAACAAATAAAGGAAAATCCTATAAAGTAGAAAATCTCTGCCTTGCCCCTCCGCCACCTGCTTTGTACCTCAATCCCAAATACGTAACCAAAAATGTTGATTTGTCTTGAAAACATAATCAGCTGTGAGTATTTGTTTTCCACACGAACATGGACATGCACGCCTGCTTCTGTTTTAGGCAGAAAGAGCTTCATGTAATATGATTACCTTGGACGTCGTCAGAATTTGGGTTTGGCTAATTGAGCGTGAGGAAGCAGTACAGTGGGTCGTACAGGGGTTCAAAGTCCCACCCCTGAGCAGGCAGGTAGGGAAGGACAGATGGGATAGGCCAGGCTACTGGGCACAACTTACAGTTCTATGGACAAATTATCTGTGTTGTTGATTTTCTGCAAAGTAAAGAATTGTAAAACAGCTCAAAGAGAATGGAAGACTCCATAACCCCGAGCAGCCGGTCTACATAAGACTTCTGCTTTTGAGAGTAGCTCCGCTACACATGACGTCTGCTTAAAGCAGCCGCACCACACAGGGCTTCCGTTTTCGAGCCTTTTCCGCCTTTCCCTTCCATTTGTTTCTGTTTTGACCTGATTCTTTAAGGGAAGATTATTTTTATCCAAAAATAAGACTGGTTATTGCCAAGGCTGCTGTAATGTAAATGTTACCCTGACATGTCGGCCTCCTGGAGTCTGTTGTGTAAAGCTTGACCAATCCTATTTTTAAGACTAGGGTGGTAAACTCAAGCTTCTGACCTCAAGTCTCCATGAGCAATCTTACTGGATGGGACACTTAAGGTCCCCAAGCCCAGGAAATGCCCTGCTAGAGTTCATATGAAATTCATGTAAGTTTGTGTTACAGCCTCGTCTTTGAATAAAACTATAAAACTATAGTTTTAAATCAACAATGTCTTTACAGGGTTTAAATAAACATGAAACTATTATTGAGGGAAATTGTAGTCTCATGATGAGATATCAGGCTGAGTATGACATACTGGAATATATGACAACCCTTGTAATCAGCATATTTAAGGAACCATTTTTATTCTTAATGTTCGTATTAGAGAATTGCATTAAAATCTTGTCTGACTAAATGTCCCTTGGGCACATATTAAGCTAGTGCTCATAGATGTTTGTATAAATGAGCTATTGCCTGTTGCTGATGAAGAGGAAGTTGGGACATAGAATACATTCAAATATCAAACAGTCTGTTACGTAGCTAGCTTTGATTTTATAGTTGCATTTACATTTGTTAGTAAAGAAACCATTCCACCTGCAGAAGGTGCCGCCTTTTGTGGTACAGAATATAGCAATGCATATCTTTTTCCTGGGCCTATGGAAAGGAAGCTGAGGGAGGCACGGTGGTGGCCATCTTTCTATCACCCACCGGACAAGGTGGCCTGTAGCTATCCTCCCTCAGGCGGGGTCTAACCACAGTTGGCAACAGTGAGGCCAGCCACGGAGACAGATGCCATCACCTTGCCCTCACAATCCACGTGGCTCTCTCAGGTCCCAGGAAGCATTAACAACAGACTTTGCTGTCCTCAAAACCTTTCCCCAGATGGCTGCTCACTTAAGCACCCAGGCCTTCTGCTAGGGCAGGAGGCTATTTGCATAGTGCTCTATTAGAAACCTACCCAGAAACAATAGGTTGAAATTTATTTGGAGAAACCTAGACAAACCTGTAGGAATTCCTTAACATTTCCAACGTAAACAAGCATCTGTAAACAATCTTAGCGTGGCAGAATTGGGCAAATATCAAGAGGCTATACCTCTTATTTTGTGTGACTCGGAAGGCTAGACATCTTCAGTCTTCTGGGGGATGCCAGTGCCGGTAGTGGTTCCCATAGCAACCAGAACTCAGGACTCTGCTGACTCGAGACTCTTAAGGTTTAGAAGTAATGGCTTTCGCTGCTTTCCTGGCAGTGGAAATGGCACAGCCCTGTCCCTTCTACGAGAGACATTGGTGCCTTTCCACATTGCCTGAGAGTGAGCTTAGTGTGTGGGAGGCACAGAGAGTGATGGAGAAACAAATACGATGCGTCCGCCTCTCCTCATCGCTCAGAGGTGGAAAGCTAACCAGCTCTCCTTTCTACAATGGGTGATGGTAGATCTTAGTCACAACGACTTTCCTCTGACATTCTAGACCCAAACACTAGCTCCATGGACGATAAGGAGTTTTGCTACTGGTAATTCTTTGAGGTAGTTAAGGTGATAGAAGACACCCTGACAGAGCTCTTTTGTCCTAACCCTCCCCATCTTCATGTAGATCCAGGTAGGGAGGAAGCAAGGGCTGGAGCTTAAGAAGCCTTTCTTCTTCATTTCCAACCCTGTGTGCATGCTCCAGGGCTCTGCCTGGCTTGTTGGCTGTGCACTATTTCCCTCCTTTACCAACCACACAGGAAACTTCTTTTTAAAAGTACTTGCATTTGTTCTTTGAGAATTCCGTATAACTTATTGTGATCATATTTATCTCTTACTACCAACCCTCCCAGATCCACCCCTTCCAAGCCCTGCTTATGTCTAATTTTTTTAATTTAAATCCATCAAGACTAGTTTGTACATCCCAAATATTCTTGGATCTGAGGTCTTCCACTGGACTGTGGCTGATGTTCCAGGGGCCACACTGGGAGAACACTGACTCTCCCCCCCCCAAGCTGTCAGGTGGCTCTAGCTCCCCACTAGGGAGAGGATTTCATGCCTAGCATCCCTCTGCCTGCTGAGATTTGGTCTGACCTCGGCTTGCTCAAGTCTTGTGCATGCAGCTATAACTACCGAGAATTCATATATGCAACTTCCCCACTCTGTTCAGAAAATACTGGTTTCTTGCAGTCATCTGCGACCTCTGGCTCTTACACTCTTTCTGTCTGCTCTTTCCCAGTGATCTTTGAGCCTTGGGATGGTGGAGGAGTGGTATACATACATACATAGTATACATGTATGCATATATGTATGTCAGTGTATACATATGCACATATATGGTGCTGGCTATCTTCTTGGAGACATATTTTTTCTGCTATTTTGTAGGTGGCAGTTAGCACAGAGATCTACAACTGCAGAGAATAAGAGGCAGCAGAATCTACCCACGAACTTCTAAAGGCAGGAGACACTGGAACAAGCCTAGCTGAACAAGCCCTCGTGGTTCTATGACAGTAAATAAAACACTGGCTGACTGGGTATTTAAGGCATCATGATGGAGATGCAGTGGAGGCTGTATTGGAGGAGAAGGGGCAGATAAGATAAGATGATAAGAAAAAGGGTCTCCAAACGTCTCCCCTGGACTGAGGTCAGAGAAGCAAGGACAAGGGACAAGGGATGCCTCCGAAACCCCACACCAACCGATGAAGGGAGGGGAGGGGAGGGGAGGGACATTTAGAAACTGTCACCAAGCCCTCACATGGCTGGTGGGCAACTGCAGAGGTGGGAGATCGTGTGTGGGACACTGTAAATAGACAGCTGCCCAATCCCAGACATGAGAACACTGGCCCTCTGCTCCACCCCATAGCTCGAACGAAGCACTTACCATGAATGGCATAAACGATGAATCTTGTTACCACGAGCACTCTTTTTGGAGGGAGAGTCAGTTGGTAGAAAGTTTTCAGTTTTTCAAAATATTTAACATATCTATTCTGCAAAGCAACAGACGCCTCAGTTTAAGTGGGAAGGAAAGGTCTAAGGTCAGAATGACTAATCCTGTCTCCTCTCTTGCTCCCCTTGTCTCTCTCTTACAAAAAGTCTGTCAGGCTCAGGGCATGGAAACAACTGTAGGATGCAATTATGTAGTCGGGCGTATTTCATATATGAGGCTTTATGACTGAGTATCTACCAGAAAAATAAAGACAGAGTCTGGTGCTGGGGTGAACTAACATGAAAGGAGCCAGTGTTTACATGTGGGTCCCCGTGTTGTTTTTGTGCATGCGAGATTGATCTATATTGATGTGGGTACCCATGGGGAGGCCATAAATCTATGGTGCTGGGTGTGTTTTTGGATCATCATCATCACCATAACCACCACCACTGCTACCACTCCACCACTATCACCACCACCGCCATCACCACCACCACCACCACTACCACCACCACCACCATCACGACAACCACCACCACCATCACCACCACCATCACGACGACGACAACCACCACCACTACCACCATCATGACCACCACCACCACCATCATGACCACCACAACCACCACCACCATCATTATTGTTGAGATAAGGTCTCAGTGTATATCCCTGGCTGGCCTGGAATTTGCTGTGTACACTAAGTTGGCTTAGACCTCACAGAGATTTATCTTTTTTTTTTTTTGATACAAGGCCTCTCAGTAAAGTTGGAGTTTATGCATTTAGCTAGCGTGGCCGGCCAATGGGCTCTCTGGATTTACCAGTCTTTGCCTCTCTTCCTCGATAGGTGCTGAGGTTTCAGACCATGTAGCACCAGGCTTTCACGTGGGTGCTGAAGATCTGAATTTAGATCTTTGTGCTCAAGCAGCAGGTACTCTGTCAAGTAAGCCATCTCCCCAGCCCCTGCTCATGTTTGAGAAGGTGGCTGCTCAGAACAACAACAACGACAACAACAACACATCAAAAGAGCTACAGCATTCCAGCACAGTGGTTGAAAGTTAGTTATGATGGATTATATTAGAGAAAAAATGTGGTTTGATGGAGAGTAGACCCCAGCTGTGGAAGAACATATATGAAGACTCTAGAAGGCAACAATGCATCAGTAGATACATGCCAGTCTTTGTCTTCCTGGTCTAGAACATCATGAATGAAACCTCTCTCTCTCTCTCTCTCTCTCTCTCTCTCTCTCTCTCTCTCCTTTATGTAAATAAGTACACTGTAGCTGTCTTCAGACATATCAGAAGAGGGCATCAGATTCCATTGCAGGTGGTTGTGAGCCACCATGTGGTTGCTGGGATTTGAACTCACGACCTCTGGAAGAGCAGTCAGTGCTCTTAGCCACTGAGCCATCACTCCATCCCCTCTCTCTGTCTTTTCATTGATTTTAGGAGGAATCCCTGGGGATCTCTAAGCCTCACACTGTCCCTATGGGATGTTGCTCACAGGACTTTCATTGGATCTTCAAGAAGTTGAAACATTTCTTCAAGGTGTTGGACAAACCTGGAGGTGCTAATAAAATGAACAACCATGCATCCCATTAGAAATGGAAGTCTGGGGCCAGTGAGATTTCTCAGGGTGTAACAGCACTTGCTATGCACACAGGCGGAACGAACTTTATATCTCAAAAACCCATATAAAAGAAATCCAGGATTGGCTGTGCATGCCTGCACCCCAGCACTGTGGTGTAGACACAGATGGGTCCTTGGAACTCACTTTCTGCCAGCCTAACCCAAGCAGCAGACTTCCGGTTCACTGAGAGGTCTCATCTCAGGATGATAAGGCAGAGAGCAACAGAGGAAGATGCCTGGTGCCTTCCTCTGGCCTATACACGCACACAGAGCACATGCACATTACATACATGTAACACACACACACACACACACACACACATACACAGAGAGAGAGAAAGAAAGGGAAATGGAAGTTATGTGTAAACATTATGTATGATGCATATGTGTGTATTTATATGTTTGTATATGTATTAAATAACTCATGAAACTAGAAAGGGCATCATAGGGGCTGGAGAGATGGCTCAGTGGTTAAGAGCACCAACTGTTCTTCAGAAGGTTCTGAGTTCAGATCCCAGCAACCACATGGTGGCTCAAACCATCCGTGATGATAGCTGATGCCCTCTTCAGGTGCATCTGAAGATAGCTACAGTGTACTTACATACAATAAATAAATAAATCTTTTTTTTTTTTAAAAGAAAGGACACCATAGTCAGAGAAGACAAGATCTTAAAGGAATGGGGACACAGAGAGAACAATGGAATACCTATAGAAAGAAGTCAGGAGGAGGAGGTGGGTACTAGCTGGGGAATGAAGGACCTGAGACAGAGGGTGGTGAGTCATGGATGAAGACAGTGGGCACCAGGTAGGGGTGAATGAGACTAGAACATGACACATGTATGAAGACATCATGATGAAATCTATTACTTTGGATGCTAACCCGAAACATTAATTTTTAAAAAAGAAAAGACAGTTCTGAGAAAGGTTTCTACCAGTGCTTAGCTGGGAAGTGGATGGCACGTGGCCAGTAGTGTGGCCCAAAGCGAATGTGACAGTGTGTAAGTGCCATCACCCCACACAGGGCACCCCGTTCCGTGACCTTGCCAGCACTTCTCAGACCTAGAGTTGACTCCTTGCACTGACAGGCTTGATAACAGTACTTAGGAGATTTTGGTTTTGTTTTGCGGCAGGGTCTGTCTGTGTCACCCTGTCTGTCCTGGGACTGTCTATGTAGACTGTGCTGGTCTCCTTGAATTCACAGAGCTCCACCAGTCTGCCTTCTGAGCACTGGGATTAGAGGCATGTGGCACCATGTCTGGTGGGCATTGAGTTGCTTTTAACAGGGTCCTATGTCAGGTGTGACAGTGAAATACTTGTGGGATAAAATGATATGTCAATGGTATTTCCTTCAAAATGATTCAGGCTTAGGAAAGAAAGCGTGTATAGTGGTGCCCACGGGCTTGAGGAGAGAAGGTTGGGAATGAATGTAGCTGATGGTGAGCCGAAATGTCTGCAAAGGTGGGCTGTAGAGGGCTTTACTCCAGTGCATGCACGCGTGTGTGTGAGCCTGTGTATGTGTGTGCCTGTGTGTGTGTGTCTGTGTATATGTGTGCCTGTGTGTGTATGCCTGTGTATATGTGTGCCTGTGTGTGTGTGTGCCTGTGTATATGTGTGCCTGTGTGTGTGCGTGTGTATATGTGTGCCTATGTATATGTGTGCCTGTGTGTGTCTGTGCATATGTGTGCCTGTGTCTATATGTGTGTGCCTGTGTGTGTACCTGTGTATATGTGTGCCTGTGTATATGTGTGCCTGTGTGTGTGTGCCTGTGTATATGTATGCCTGTGTGTGTCTGTGTATATGTGTGCCTGTGTCTATAAGTGTGTGCCTGTGCGTGTGTACCTGTGTGTATGTGCCTGTGTATATATGCATGTGTATTATGTGCCTGTGTGTATATGTATGTGTGTGTATGTGTGTATGTGCCTGTGTGTGAGTGTGCATGTATGTATGTATATGTGTGTGTATGTGAGCCAGTTGCATGAGTGTGTGTGTGTGTGTGTGTGTGTGTGTGTGTAGTGTGTGTATGTCTGTGTGTGTTATGGTTTGCAGTAGCTCCTTCACCTACTGCCTCCATCAGGCCCAAAGAGATGGGAGGGAGTGACGGGAAACTGAGATGACAAGGCACCGCCTTTAACTGCTTCGCACATATTTGCCAGAACACCAGCAGTTCTCGCTAGCATGCTGTGTTAAGAAAATTCCATACTAAGTTGTTTCAGAGAGAACAAAAGGCAACAGCAGACATGTTATAATAGTGGTTAGAATCTAATGTGATATATAGATACAGACACACACATATGAAATACAATCTTATCTGATATGCAATTATTTTTTTGTGTGATGAGGTCTTGCCTACGTGATTTTCAAAACTGAGATTTTCTTGCCTCTCTCTAGAATTACAGGCATAAGCTGCCAGGCCTGACTCATAATAGTATTTATTATTCTTATTCCTATTTTTCTATTTTTTTTCCTAGACAAGGTCTATTTGTGTGGGCCTGGCTGTCCTGGAACTCACTCTTCAACTCAGAGATTTGCCTGCCTCTGCCTCTGCCTCCCAAGTGCTGGGATTAAAGGCCTGCGCCATCATGCCAAGCTCATTCTTCTGTAAAATATAATTTCTCTCCCTCTCTGCCCCTACTTCCTTGTACACCCACACACAAACATACATACACACCATACACTACCCCACACACATGTACATACACACACCACACCTAATATACCACACCCCCTCACCCACACACACAAACAAATTGTTCAGAAACAGTTCCTGTGATTGTTCTTCAGGGATTGAATTGTTTGTGTATCTGAATAGGAGCCTATGAAGGATAACTCCTTTCAGGGAATTATGGGGTAAACTTTATATGGTGGTTAGAGCTCAGGAACCCTACTACCTTGGAACGGCAAATCAATTCCTGAACTCTAGAAACAATAACAAATATAAATGTGAGGTAGAATGTTCTGGGCACATCACAAGGCCTGGCATCTGAGGTGGGGCCTCAGGGAGGGAGTGAGGCCTGGCCCAGGGCGCCTGAGTACTGTCATGTGATCATCTGCCTGGAGGGTGGGACTTGGGAAGAATGACAAGTGCGGAGTCCAGAGGCCTCTTGCCCTCCCGCAGAAGCCTCGAAGCAGAGATCTTACCTGAGAAGGGGTCTCTATTCCTTGGAACTTAGAGCTGTTGCTTTTATCTGTCCGCCGCTCTCCAAAAAAGTACAGACTTTCCTACGGGAAAGGGGACAACACAACCATGGTTTGGCCGCACTCTTGAAGAGATGCTTCTTAAAGTTGACAGTCTCTGGGTAGAGGCTATGCCAAATGGCATAGTTAGGATGGCACATTAGGAAGATATATTTATGAGACCAAAGACTCATAATTACATGGGATGCTAAATCGGGAAAGGCTAGGAACCATCTGGTCAACTCCTCTACCTTCCATTTCCAAACAGGAAGCCAGCCAGATTTCTACCAGAGAATTGGGTAAGCTAACTGCAGGGGCTCACTGAACCTGGAGCTCACCAATTCAGCTAGATTGGCTGGCCAGCATGCCTTTGGAATTGGCCTGACCTCCTTCCCCAGACCCTCCCCCCTTGCTGGGGTTACAGGGGCACACCATTGTGCGTGGTGTTTTTTACATAGGTGCTGGGGAACTGGACTCGGGGTCCTTACACCCCTCCACAAAACCATCTCCCCACTCCTTCCAGTTCACTTTCCAAGTCGATCTCTCACTGAACTCAGAGTTCAACAATTTGATTTTGCTGGATTGTCAGCAAATTCCAGCAATCCACCTCTCTCCACGTGGATTCTAGGATTCCAATCCCAGGTTCTTGGGCTTGTACAACAGGCTTTTTATCGACTGAACCATTTCCCTAACCCTCATTAAGTTGATTTTTATAGCTCATCAATTATTGATCTACAATTAAAAAATCACTGTCCTAGGACACCCCCTTTCTTTTCACCTGTACCCTTGGCCCCAGGCATTGAATCAGCTGGCTCAGCCCCAGGACAGGTGCAGCCTTACACGCAGCCCCCAGTGCTACAGAAAACTATGGTAAAGTACCCATTTTCAAAACCTGTGTGTCAAGTTATAAAAATAGAGAGGGTGCTGGAATTCCAGAAGTAACACGTTTGGAAGCCAGCGTCTGTTCTACACACTGTAGGAAAGACGGGCAGAGCACTCAGAAGGCCACCCTGGAAGTGCTAAACTACAAGCTCCTGGCAGGCAAATGACTGGGAATTCTGTTTCAAGAACTGGAAACAGGACAAGCAAGATGGCTCAGTGGGTAAAGTAGCCTGCAGCCAACCTTGGTGCCTTGAGTTTGATCCCTAGAACCCACATAGTGGAAACAGAAAATCAACTCCTATAACTTCTACAAGCTGTCTACACAGACAGACAGACAGATACACACACACACACACACACACACACACACACACAATAAATGTAAAAAAAAAGATTTTAAAGAAATTGGAACCAGCCCATCTTGTCTCCTCAGAGATTTCTAAAGAGCTTACACTTCTCCATGTCTCTCATACCTTGACTTTGACGTAGCAGAGACAATCAGATGCTGTTGTGAGCTGGAAAGTGATATCACTGAATGACTTACTAGTTGTAAAGATGCTTGAATCCTTTCGGGGAACTCATCTAATTAATCTTTGCATTATTCTTGTAAAGAAGGAAGAAGCCATGTTGGTGGTGGTGAGAGAAGCGGCAGCATTTTGACCACTGTGGAGTATTCTTGTCTTTTTGTTTCCTCCTATAGCATGGCTGGCCTTGAATGTGAGATCTTGCTTCAGTGTGGAGTGCTGGCATGGGGGCAGGCAGCTAACTGAACCCTTTTACATTTGCATGACTTGGCTTAACATATCTTACCTTAATCCTGCAGCCACCATGCTCTGCCTCTATGAAAATGTTGATACTGTATATATCATGATTTCTGTACTATTTGCTATTTTTAAAAAATATTGCCTAAAATGTGACAAATCTTAATTACTGGAATATTTTACATTCCCTTAAATCTTGTGTCTCTCTGACCCCTGCCAAGACCTGGCCTAGAGAAAGAGAGAGGCCAGCTACTACTCACACATTAAACAAGGGAGTCCTAAATCCGTGGTTTCTGAAAGCCATCTCTCCAGTTTAACTTCTATAAATCATGACTCAAAGAATCACCATAACATTTTAGAGTTCAGAAGGAGCAGATTCAATCTGCACGAGACAGTACAGTGATGTTTTTTCATACCCTTGCATTTAAAACTATTTCACTGGCAATGAGGCAGGCACACACCATGGTCCCAGTTCTTCCTAGAAAGAAAAGAAGGACATTTAAAGAATCATTGTTTATAGTAGTGCTCAATTTTAGAATTCACTTAAAGGCCTGTATAGATGATTTATTTCTTGATTTGCAAAAAGCATCAGAGCATGAACTTAGATCCTAAAAGCCAAGGAAAAGCCATTGTAACAGTATTCACCTTGACCCCAGCACTGGGGTGTGGATTAGGATCCAAGAGATTGTTAGCCAAAATGCTAGTTCTCAGTTTAGTGATAGACTGTGTCTCAAAAAATAAGATGGGGGCCAGCAAGATGGCTTAGTGGGTGAAGGCACTTGTTGCATAAACTGATAACCTAAATTCAATCCCCAGAACACACACATGCTCACACACACACAGAAACACACTAATACACATACTCACACACACACACATACATGCACACTCATACCACACACAGACACTCATACTCACTCTCATCCCCCCCACAAACACTCTAGCACATACATAAGCACATACACTAATACACAGACACTCCCACACATACATACAAATACACATATATACATACACACACATAAATATACACATATGTTCACATACACTCACACTCACTCATATATATATATATATACACACATACATACACATATATGCTCACATACAGTCACACTCACTCATACACACATACATACACATACACACTCACACATATACATGCACACATATGCTCACACACACAAACACACACATACACACATGTGTCAGAGCCATCTAGGAAAGGCTAAATGCATTCAAGTAAGTTTTCTGGATATGGCCACTACTTTGCATGGCTATGATGGGTAAGCTCTGAATTGTAGGGCCTTCAGAGATTGTTAATCCCAGGATTGCTTCTTGCTACTGATATTCCTTTCCTGTCACTATTAAATAACCTATTGATTCCTGGGCATTATCCCACCTCATTGGGCAGATTTTCTGCAGATAAACAAACATGAATATCATGTAGTAATACTATGTAGACAAATTGATGATTTCATAATCCCTGATAATGATTTTATAGAATTCCTAAATTTATACATATACAAGTAATTTCCAGCCTCTGAAAAGCTACAAATAGGGCTTTACAAACCATCATGTGTCATAGGCTAATTACACTGGGATAAGAAATCAGGTCTGGCACAAATTTATGATCAAGAAAACATTCCTTCTAGGTTAGCTGTGAGACCACTATCTGGTCATAAACTGGGAATGGGCAATGTCTTGTAGCTGCAAGGAGAGAAAATAAAATATTGACTAGTTTATCTATATAAAACTTCAATACTAATGAGACACAAGGAAGATGGATGAGTTGCTTCTTGACAAAACCTGTTAACTTATAACATAAAAATTATTATTTTAAACTTTTAATGAACTTATGAAGCTAGTAACAGATAATGAATTTTAGTCAGGTCTTAATGGAAACACTTGTAACCATTTCTGCTGAAACTCCTAATCAATTTATGGCCTGGATTGGTGTCTTAAACTTGCTATGAACTTATGGAACATAAAGATGCTTGGAAATCCATGTGATCAATTCTTCTGAGAAAGTATAAGAACTAAAGCCGGGCGTGGTGGCACACACCTGTAATCCCAGCACTTGGGAGGCAGAGGCAGGCTGATTTTTGAGTTCGAGGCCAGCCTGGTCTACAGAGTGAGTTCCAGGACAGCCAGGACTACACAGAGAAACCCTGTCTCGAGAAAAAAACAAAAAACAAACAAACAAAAAATATAAATAGCCGGGTGGTGGTGGCACACGCCTATAATCCCAGTACTTAGGAGGCAAAGGCAGGCGGATTTCTGAGTTTGAGGCCAGCCTGGTCTACAGAGTGAGTTCCAAGACAGCCAGGGCTATACAGAGAAACCCTGTCTTGAAAAACCAAAAAAAAAAAAAAAAAAAAAAAAAAAAAAGAACTAAGAATGACAAGCAAGAGGCCTTTCAATAAAAAGGTAAAAGCTTCGTCTTTCTTTCAGCAATGAAGGTTGGATCTTCTTTTTCCTTTTTCATCCAGAATGAATGAATTTTTTTCTGCATTGGAACTTGCTAGTTAGAGATTGCTTGTTGGAGCTTTTGCTTATCTACCAAATGTTTATATGCATATTTCTGTTTGTCTATATGTACCTACATACATATGTAGGTATATGTGTATGTATGCATGAACATTTGTGTAGTTGATGAGACAGATGTTCAGGTCCAGCCAGAGTGTGTGTGTATAAGTATGGATGTGTGTGTGCAAATAACCTGTGTAAAAGATTTTCTTCTTTTCTTTTTCTCTTTGGCTTACAAAGAGTTAACTGTGTTTCTGCTTTTCAGCCATGCCTTAGGAATATGGGAGTGCCAACTTGGGCAGGCAAAATGTTGCTAGGATGCTTGGCTCTGGGGTCCATCTTGCCGCTGGGGTGTGGGAACTCAGCTGGGCAGGCAAAACACAGAGCACTAGACTGGATTTACCCTGCGCCTACTGTTGGGTGCTGGGCTTGAGGGAAATACCCATACACTACTCAGGGGGTGGGGAAACAAGGCCTAGGATGTGGGAGGCTGAAGCTGGGGTTCCCAATCAATAAACAAATTGGAACCAAAGACTGTCTCTCTCATAGAGAATCGCCATGGGGAGCATGGAGAAAGCCTTCATTTATAGACCCACACCATCTGCCATCTAAGTCTCCTGCAGAAAGCCCCTCAGTGCTCCCAGACAACTGCTGCTGAGCTAAGGACAATCACTGATGAGCTAAACCATCTCCGGCCCCATCTCCCGGCTCCTCAGAGGTATTGGAATGTCCAGGATGTAGGAGCCCCTGGCCCCAGGCTCCTCATCTAAATGGACGAACCTGGGAACAGTCATTCTGAATGAGGCATCCCAGACCCAGAAGGAAAAATTTGCATGCTTTCTCTTGTTTATGTCTCATTGGGTGCACTAATGATGCTTAAGACAAGGCCCATGCCCTGCAGTAGATTGCTAACACAAAATAAACTTGAGGATGTTTCTATTGATTTTCTTTTTCTGTCTTATAGGGCCTTATTTGGACATTTTTATCTTACTTTTTTTGTATATTGTGGTTTCTAATTTTGTAAGGGCTTTGTATGTATGCGTGCGTCTTTCTTGTTCTTCTTTATTGTTTTTTTTTTTTTTAAATCTGATGTTTAAAAATCTGCCTGTTTGTTTTCTAAAGAGAAGGAAAGAAGGCATACAGTGGGATGGGTGGAGAGGTTGGAGGATCTGGGGGAGGTGCAGGATGGGAAGAGGTATTTGAATATGTTATATAAAACTTCAACAAGAAGAGTAGCTCTTTTGTAAAAAGAACCTAGTACCAGGTATAGTAGTCACACCTGCAGTCGCAGTATTTGGAAGGAAACAGGGGGCCTGGCTGGGATACTAGTTACTTCAAGGACCAGCTGTGCTACTTACTGAAACTTTGTCTCAAAGAAAAGAAAAGAAAACAAAACAAAAAACCCTCTCTCCAAACAAATAACAGCAACAACAGAAACAGCAGGAAAAGAGGCATTAAAAGGTATTTCCAAAAGAAAATATACACAAGGCCAACTGATATATAAACATGTTCAATGTCACCAGTCATCTAGGAAAATATTAACCACAATAAGATAAGTATGATAAGGTGATGCATATGTAAATTCATTGGATCCAGCTATTCCACAATGTAACTACAAAAATATAATGCTTATCATAAATGTATATAATCTCTGCCAATTAAAAAAAGAGCATTGAAATAAAAAGCATTATTCTATTTCAAAGATAAATGCCATTGGTATTTTAACAGACATATTAGCAAGTCAAAAGCAAAATAATCCAATTCAGTAGGCAGGGGAAGACACTCCCAGTGTTCCTTAACTCCTTTCCCTTCTTGCCTCCTGGCTCTCCAGGCCTTTCCTCCTCCCATCTGCTGTTCCCTTTCCATTCCTTTGGTGTTGAAACTAGTATTTTAAAGTGTTAATGATTAGTATCAATTAACTGCCTTTGTTCGCACACATCCATATTTCTTTTCAATTTCTTAACAAAGTGGAAAAGAAAAGAAAAGAAAAGAAAGTGATGTTACCTTTTCCTCCCTTACAGTGAATCGCGACGACATTCTCAGGATCTTGAGCCATCCAGTCACTAACTTCCTTGGAGAACAACAACATTTCCCTGATTTCAAATACAAGATTTTTCATTCAATGGAATTGTTTCCAAAATAATACTTTTCTAAAACACCAAGCCCAAGGTAATTAGCCCTTTTTTGATAGTCAGTTGGGACAAAAGACTCACTCAAGAGTGGGGACGTTATGATCATCAATCATGATTCTGCGGACCCTGTAGTGGAAGCGCTTAGGGTCATAAGATCTCTCACCTAAAATGAATAATACTTATGTTAGTTAACTGTGCCTAGTGACAGAGCAAATGATAAAGTTATAAATAGATTTAAATTTTCAATTAGAAAATTCTTTGTCTATCTTCTAGAGTAGTTTTCAGTTTGCTCTAAAAACAATAGTTCAGAGTCAAAAAAAAAGTTTGGTGATTTTCACCTTGGAAAAACTAAACTAATTTTTAAAGTTGTTTCACCTTTAGCTTTCTAGTGTCTTCTCAGTATATCACCATGGGTAGTAGAAACCACAGAACAGAGACGAATGTAGCTGGCAGAGTTGCTAGCTCCTAAAAATGTTCATTGAATACACAGGCATTGAACAGGACACTAGAGACAGGGTGGTAAACTGAGGTACAACCTATTTCCTACAGGGCTGAGTTTTTGTTTTAATCCAGCACCCTTCCCCTATCATACCTACTCCAGGTGGGTTAGAAGATGGAGTGCTAACTTTTACACCTGCGGTATAGTATAGAAGAAAATAAAGAATAAATGTATTATTCTAGAACTACTAGAACAGGCTTTCCCTAACATGGCTGACCTCTGCTCTGCCCATTTAGTCCTTCTGGGCACCTCAGCCTCACTTCTAGAGTACTCTGTGAAGACGAGCTAACTTCTCTATAACATAAGGCCAACACAAGATTGTGCATTTTACTCTGATTTCCCACTACTAAATACTTATGAATAAATGAAATGTCAGAGAAGAGTCTTCACAAATCTGTTCTCTATCTATAGTACCCCAGTAGAGAGTCATGTACATACTGCATAGATTGTAGACTTGATAGTGGTTTGGATGCTTGGTATCTAGGAACCGTACAACCTCCTAAAGAAAGATAGACACAAATGTTACATCTCTAGTCATCTAGATGTAAGCTTGGAGAGAGAAGTAGCTACAAATGGTTACTATTGTTCCACCTGCCTCTCATTGGCATCTTCTAGGGGAAATTCTCCCAATGTGAGGATATGTAGATTTTCTTGCTAAGAAAGAAGGCTGAGATACTCTTATCAGCCTCTGCTGCAGCTTGAATCGAATGCTCCCTATAAGCTCATGATTAAACACTTGGTTTCCCCAGCTGGTGGTGCTGTTGGGAAAGTTGTGGAACCTTTGGGAGGTTAAGTTTTGCTGGTATTAGTGGGCTATTGGGAGACTGTAAGGAGGCTTTATATCCTGTTATTACTTCTTGTTTACTCTCTGCTTCTGAGAGTGAATACAATGTGACCAGAGAAGAAATTCCCCATGACCCATAATTATTAAAACATTAGCTTGGCAGTGGTGATGTACTCCTTTAATCCCAGCACTCAGGATGCAGAGACAGGTAGGTAGTTCTCTGTGAGTTTGAAGTCAGCCTGATCTACAGAGTAAGAGCTCCAGGATGGCCAAGGCCACACAGAAAAATCCTGTCTTGAAAAACCAAGCAACTAACTAACCAACCAACCTAACTAACCAATTAACTAACAAAAACCATGAAATGTACAGAACAAGAAAGGAATATTAAGAGCTGCAAGGGAAAAATAAAAACAAAGGAACATATAAAGGCAGTCCTATTAGAGCAACACCTGACTTTTCAATGAACACTTGAAAAGCCAGAAGGAACTGGTTAGACATTCTACAAACTTTGAGAGACCATAGAAACCAGCTCAGACTATTATACCCAGCAAAACTTTCAATCACAATAGCTAGATAAAGATATTCCATGATGAAGCCAAATTTAAGTAGTATATATCTACAAATCCAGCTCTACAGAAGATGATAGAAGGAAAACTTCAACCTGAAGAGGTTAATTCTTTCACAAGCTTCCACAACAAGTCTGGAATTATCTCGCCTGTGTTTATACACAGTGGTCCTACAAGAAACTTTTATTTAAAAACTTGTAATGAGGCATAAAGCAAGATTCTGCTCTCATCTGCATCACACACCATATAGTTGGATTTCATGATGCTTATGAAATGCTCCTATGCCTTTCAAATAAGTTAAACTATTTTACTGTTTTGAGTGTTTTAGATTATTATACAATATTCTAAATTTTGGGATTTTGTTGCTGTTTTGTTGGCCATTATACTATAGAACACAAATGAAATTCTCTTACTTTACAAGAAGATAGTAGGATTTAAAGGTTAGGGATGGTTTTGAGGGGCCATGAAGTTCTACCTTTCTCATACAGGCACTGCTCTTATAGGCATTAGTGCAGCCTTGATAAAGTCTTACTGTGTTGAAATGTTTATTGCTAAATCACTGTGTTGCAGTGATTTTCAAACATGGTGTTGAATACAAATCTGACTTCTGCTCTTATAAAATTTGGTCTTTTGACTCTTTTTCCACTCTTTCCTATTTGCTATTTCTATATCAAAGCAGATTGCTGTCTTGGCTTTTTTTTCCAATCACAGGACCCATGAATTTCTTTCCTGCTAAAAATGCTTGCCTTTCTGTTAATATATTGATGTGTGAAAGGGGTGAATTACTTAAAAAATATTTCTAGGAGACAAGTTACAAAATGATGGACTTAAATGTTGGATGACTGATGTTCAATAGGAACAGATTTTGCTCCATGTATCCAGTTCCTCTCCAGGAAGGTACTTCAGGATAGCAGAATATTTTATGAAGACATGGAAATAATTAAAATTGGTTTTTATACATACAATTTGGAAATAGGTTACAGGAATTGTTTATTAAAAGGAAAAAGAATCTTGCCGTTTGGTATTTATTTCATTTTTGTAAATATAAAGAACTTAAGTTATGAAAAAATAAATATGTATTTAAATTGTTGTATTGTTTATTCCCTATGTGGAATACTTTGAGTTCTGGTATTGTTTTCAGAATTGGTTGAGTCAAGTATGTTGTATTCACATAAGAGCTCATTAGTTTCTTTCCCCACTACATAAAATTGTTTTTCAAAAAAAAAAAAATCATAGTAATCATTGTGGCCTAATGTTTTTGGCTGTACAGATTTTTCTTTGTAAATACAAGATCCTTTTAACAAAATAATGTTTGTCATCAGTTTGCAACTAAATATGTATAATTATTGTATAATTATAGACAAAGATATGTCACACTTTGAATATAGTTACTTAGCAATAAAGTTAAAGTTTGTTTACTTCTTTATAATCATGATTATCACAATGATGTGATACTGCTACTACTACAAAATTACTACTTCTTGGTACCAATTTTCTGTATTGGTTACTTTCCCCATTATTTGTGATGAAATACCGGACAAGGAGCAACTTTAGGAAGAAAGGGGTTAGATTGTTTTTGTTGTTGGTTTGCTGGTGGTTGTTGTTTTGGCTTATACTTCATGCATATAAGCACGGCAGCACTGTGATTCTTCCACAGCCTAGAAGAGAGTGGGCAGCAAGTGGGTAGGTAGGTTGTCAAGCCCCCAGGTCCTCCTGCAGAAGTCCACTTCCTTCAACAAGTAAGAAAAACTCAATTGTCCTCCATAACATCACTGCCAGCTGGAGATCAAATCCACAAATCCATGATCCTCTGCAGGATCTGTCATACTAAATTCACCATGCATACATATATATGACAATAGTCAATAGTTCTAGGTGAAAAATGCTATACATGCACGCTTAAGTTCCAGGTATATTCTAAATCCCTTTCTATTTTACTCAATGTTTTGGTGTAAATGCATCTTTGATTCAACTTGTTTTATCTTTGTTTTCTGATCTAACTAGTTAAAAGGCCTGAAGACTACAAATACCCCCCCCAATCAAATAGACATAAAGTATTTAGAGTAGCAGTTTTCAATCTGTGGGTCATGTTTCCTTTGGGGGTCCAATGATCTTTTTACAGGGGTCACCTAAGATCATAGGATAACAGAAACTTACATTATTATTCATAACAATAGCAAAATTACAGTTATGAGATAGCAATGAAAATAATTTTATGGTTGGGGGATCACTACAACATGAGGAACTGTATCAAAGGGTCCCAGGATTAGGAAAGTTGAGATCCAAAGACATAGTCAATAGGAAAAATTGGCAACCTACACATTGGAAAAAAAATCTTTGCCAACCCTACATCTGATAGAGGGCTAATATCTAAAATATATAAAGAACTCAAGAAGTTAACCCCCCCAAAACCAAATAATCCAATTAAAAATGGGGTACAGAGCTAAACAGAGAATTCACAGCAGAAGAATCTTGAATGTGAAGCACTTAAGAAATGTTCAAAATATTTAATCATCAGGGAAATGCAAATCAAAATGTCCCTGAGATTCCACCATACACCAATCAGAATGGCTAACATCCAAAACTCAAGTGACAGCTCATGCTGGTGAGGATGTGGAGAAAGAGGAACACTCTTCCATTGCTGTTGGGATTGCAAAATGGTACAACCATTCTGAAAATCAATCTGGCAGTTCCTCAGAAAATTGGAAATAGATCTACCTGAAGACTCAGGTAAACCACTGGTCCTAGGCCCACAGCACTTGTATAGCAGAGGACTGCTTGGTCTGGCCTCAGTGGAAGAAGATGCTCTTAATCCCTGAGAGACTTGAGACCCTAGGGTGGGGGAGGCCTGATGGGGGAGAGCATTCTCTTGGAGACAGGGGGGAGGAGGAATGATATGAGGAATTGAGAGAGGGGGAGGGGGCAACGACTGGATTGTAAATAAATAAAATAATTAAAAAATGTAAAATGAAAAATGAAAAAAAAATAAATAAAGTTCAGAACCACTGCTCTGATACACAATCTACTGCAGTTTCTGTCTCCATCCACAATAAAGAGTAACCAGCCACACCGAGGCCAAACATCACAAGGTAGCTGAGGTGTTAGCACGGTAGGTAAAGTGCATGTAGATTTTCCCAGTAGCTGAGCCTTTGTGTGGCGTTTTACAACCCTTGAAAGTTTTCTTTCAGATGGGAAAACAGAAGAAATAACAGTCCTCTTTGAAATTCTTACTGCAACAACTCCATCTTTATGTTTCCACACCTAGGCCAAACCCTTTCCTCCACCTAGAGGGCACATCCCTCTACAACAAGTGCCAACAAACGTTACAGTGTCTCTTCTTGAGGTGGCAGCAGTGACTGAAACTGTAGATGCGTTCACTGTAGCATGTTTGTTTGCTGAACTCTGGATCCCACATTTTAGCTACTTAAAGGCAGCACTGACCATTTCTTTGTAAGTAAACTTCAGGGTTATGAAAATTTCCCTTCAGGCTGGGGAGATCTGTCTGTAAAATGCTTGCTTTCAAAGCTTGAAAACCTAAGTGTGATCCCCCCAAACCGACATTAAAAGGCTGGATGTGGTTAAATGCTTCCCTCCCTAGCACTGGGAAATGGACACAGGCACATCCCTGAGGCTCACTGGCTGGCCAGCCTAACCTCCTTGCTGAGCTCCAGACTAGTGGACACACTGTCTCAACAAAGTGGGTGGTATCTGATGATCAACATTCACAACTGTCCTTTGGCTCCCACACATATGCACACACAGACATTCCATCCAGAAATCTGAGAGTGGATTTTGTTAACAACCTGGTGATCTTTTCGCTATCTGTGGAGGTAGACACCATCCACCTTTTGCTATAGAGGCAGAGCTCACCCAAATTCCCCAGAATGCTCTCCCAGACTCTCTCCTCCCCAGACCATCACCCATCCTTAGGGCCGATGTCACATGTACTTCATGGCCTGCTGACTTCTGCTGTCAGTCAGAGACCACACTAGAGTCTAGGACTTGTAGTTACAGAACACATCTATGTGGTCACGTGTACTTTGTAACCGAGTTTCTATGTAGGCACACCTTAAGCTTTATGGTGCACTTGGAATTAGACTGATTGTTGCCTGGAAACCTTTTCCCAAATTGTCCTGTGTTTTCCATATGTAACAGTGAGCTGCCTGGCATCAGACTCTGATTGAAGCTGTCAAAGTCAATCTGCACCGAGTTTTTATTCTTATCTCTCCTCAAGGTTGGTTTCCTCCCCTACCCCCAAAAGCACCACCATATCCTTAACATCATTTCTTTTTAAAGATTAAGGAAACCATGGGGTGTTTTAGTATCCTATGAGGAGCTAAGTGTCCACAGATGTCAATCTTTTATTTGTTTGTCAACCTTGACTTAAAATGACATCCTGTCCAAGATGAGCAGGCTGTTTTTACTGAGAATGTGTCCGTTCTAGCTCTCTGTGACTTAACCTGAAGCTCTCCGTGGGAGAACTGATAGCTTATATTTGAGCCTGCATTCTGAATGAAAGACTACATATATTCATTCAACCAGTAGATATGCTTTCTTGGTAGCTTATACCTTATGCATTTTATGAAAATGGATTGTCTTTCGATACTTTGATTAAAAAAACAATGGAATCAATAGCTGTCAATCAATATGCAAGGAGATAACAATTTAATAACTGATAGAAACCTATAGTCTAGAGTCATTTAAGTAATGCTTTTGTTTTGATTTTCAGCTAAATGACAGTTTTTTTTTTTTTTGGTAACACTCAAGCTAGTATTAAAATGACTAAATTGAGACCATTTTTATAAAAAGAAAAGTGATGATTTAAGCAAACTATAACTAACTCAGAGTTATCAGTTTAGTCTAGTGTAAAATAATATCTGTCAAAGGATGTGCTATCCATAAAGTTTAGGAGTGGCAATTTTGGGAAGTGGATTAAATATGAATAAACATGCTTTACTGGCATTTTTGTATTTGCTGTATTTAGAAGGATACAAAGCATATGGACAAGTCTAAACTCAGTATTTTCAAATTTACATATTTAAACTTATATGATACAGTGACATGGAAGCCCCCTCCCTCATGACTTTCATGATATATTCTGGTATCTTTGGAAGCCACACATGCTTTCAAAGGTGAAAATCAACTAAAAGTCCTACCCAGCTATGAAACCTATATGCCATAACTGTGACCAACATGGCAACCTTAACAGTGCGGTAGTGGCACCCATACCTCGATGATAATCAACAGCTCTCTATCCAGACCTAAGACCCTCTCTACAAGATGGAAACCAAGCCAATGAGTCATTGCTCCTGAAGTCATGGATCTTGGAGGAGAACTTACAATTGCTCCTTTACTAAACCAACCTAATTCCCAACTACACTCTAAATATTTATCCTTATACCCACAGGTAAGTGTAGTCCTGCCTCTCATCAAGGAAACTTCTCTTTGCAGCATGTGGAGACCACTACAAAATAAACTACAATGAATTAAAATGCAGAATTGTGGTGCACACTGCTAACTGATACACCTACAATATAACTCCTGTATGTAAACCTCAGGGGTCATTGCAGAAAGCGGTGTGGAAAGATTGTGAGAGCCAGAGGATCAGGGAGTTTGCTGGGAGATTGTTTCCTAGTAACATCAGAAGCTACACCCATGAAGTCTCACCCACATGACTGCCTAAGCATTAGAGAAACAGAGACAATAGACATGCTAATCTGACTCAAATGAATGGGTTGGGGGATGCGGGATGTTGTGGCTGCACCCTTGAAGTCACACTAGCTGTGGCCGCCTGCACAGAATCAAGCTGGTCACTGTGACCACGGGTGAGGGAGGGGACAGTGGGTTCCACCGAGGCGCTCTTGGCAGCTGATGACAGCTTGGGGAGGTTTTTTTTTTTTTTTTTATCTCTTTGAGAGTGTGGCTTCTGATAGTTTGCAAACACTCTAGTGAATGGCCACATGCACATACATATAAGCAGCTCCAATCAAATGCAATGGGTTATTAAAACATAAAAAGGAAGAAGACATGAGGTTGAGAGGGAAATTTGGTGTGTGTGTATGTGTGTGTGTGTGTGTGAATCCTAAAGAAGAATGGGGTTAGATATGTTCAAAATACACTGTATAAATGTATGACATTCTTAAAGGGTAAATTAGTTTAAAAAAAAGTATTTATTTTACATATAATGTCGCATTTTCTTACTTCCTTCTGACAAGATTGCAAAAACAAGACCACAATGCCTTGCAGATCCTCCCAGCAAGAGGGACTCTATTTTCTGTTCCTTTCATCAAGCCTGGTTTTGTAATTCGTTTGGTTTACTAGAATGGCAGAGGCAATCGCAGGAGGTGGGGGTGGGGTTGAACATGCGTCCTAAAGGGGTTTTGCAGGCTCTTGTCACTGCTGTCTCATAACCCTTGCATTGTCGCTATGTGGAAAAGGCCACACTTTGGCCTGGTTGGGCTGAACAGGGAAATCTGGCTTTCAGAACAGATATCAGATAGAGCCACCTAGCCACGCTTCTGAGGACTGGGAGAGCCTCAGATGACTCCGTAGTTGCCCACAGAGGCATGGGCGACCAGCTGAGACAGCCAGCCCCATCCTGGCTCACTTGAACGGCACAGTTAAAGCCCAAGACAAACCGATAAGCCACAGGATGATGAATGTAAAAAGTAGTAGTTATAAGCCACTGAAATTTGTGACTAGTTTATAAACAGCAAAGGCAAGTTGATGACAGCCACTTGTGAGTTCTGACTGAAAGAACACCTGTGCAGGGCTGTTGTGGTTGTTCCTGTCAGGCCTCTGACTCCAGCATGCACTCACTGAGCAGTGAGCGCCGGCTGTGGGATAGCCTTACCTTGATGGGATTTCGGTAGAAGGACTCCCTTCCAGACGACGGGAACGACATGGCAATAATACGCTCTGGAAGTCAAAGAAATCGCTATGATGAACATCATGATAGAGATGACACAGCAGACAAAAACTTCACCTGCATATAATGACACTCCTTTTTTAATTAAGAAGTAACATTCAGAAAAGAAGAAACAACATATTCTCATAATAATCAAAATGATATAAAACATTAAAATATCTAACATATAATAACTATTAAACTGGCACAGTTATCTTAAGACCCAGTTGGTTCATCCCTGGACCATAGATTTTTGTTGTTCCAAGACTCTCGTTTTATCAGTGGAACTATAATTTTTTTTTTATTTAGCAAACCACACCAAACAAACCAACCAACCAGCCTGGGCTCCTGTAAAAAAAGAAAAGAAAAAAAAAGTCTCTTAGTGTTTGGAGCTCATGTGACTCAGGAAATTTGAGACCAACAGAGTAGAAACCTCCATTTCTGGAGTTGTAAGAAGATTACAAAGTCTCTTGGTATCCTCGGGATCAAGATTAAATTCTAGAGCTGAGTAAATGAAAATTCAACAAAAAATATTTCAAGCAATAATCCACTTCACCTCCTGAAATATCAAGTGACTACAGTTTGAAATGACACGAACAGACACTTCCCTTGTCCAGGTCATTCCACAGTGACAGATGTGCTCATAGGTAAGGAATGCTTTGGAATAACATGGCAGAGAAGAAAGAGAATGTAGGTACCTATCTATCACTCATAAGCAAAATACAAAATTTTTATAAACAGCACCGACAGGCAAGTTTCACCAACCAGTGACGTAAGTGAGGTCTAGGTCGAAGCCATCCTTCCTGTAGCGTCGCTTGTTACCCGAAACCTGAATTGGAAAATCATAAAGTTGCAAACCATAAATCAACAGGAGAGAGAACATTTTACACACACACACACACACACACACACACACACACACACACAGATACACACATACACAAACATACACACACACACAGACACATAGACACACACAGATACACACACACACAGATACACACACACACACACACACACACGCACACACACACACAGACACACACAGACACACACAGACACACACACATACACACACACACACACACACACACACACAATGCAGCCGTGTGCTGACACTCACCAGCTGTCTAGTCAGCCTCTCGAGTTGTCTCTTCTGATGAGCCAGTTGCAAAATCCTTACCAGAATGAGCAGTCGTAGAGGCCGAAGCAAAACTGCCAGTCTAAAGCAATGTATAGGTAAAAATGTAAATATCCATTTTTTTTCTACAAAAATAATGTTTGGTTAATATAGATTAGGTTGAACACTTTTATAACTAGGGATTTATTTATTTCTGGTGGTGCTGTGGACCACGGCCAAGGCCCTGGGCATGACTGGCAGGCTACTCTCCATTGACCTACTCTCCTTGTTCTGTATTCAGTTGGGAACGGTGTGGTTCTTAGTCAGAACAGTGTTGGCTTCCCCCCATGTAGAAGACAAAGGGCAATGTCTAGAGACACTTTCAAGTGCCATACTATTGTTTTGGTGTGTTGCTATGATAGCAAGTGTGTGAAGGCAGGGGATGCTGATAAACACCTCATCGTGAATGGCATCCTCTTCCAGAATTTTCTGCTCTAAAATGTCAATAATGCTAAGTTTAGGAAATACAGGCTCAGAATTTGTGGTTTAACATGAGTGGTTTTCTTTTTTTTTCTTTCTTTTCTTTCCTTGTTTGCATGTGTATGAGTATGTTTGTATGTGTATGAGTGTGTGTGTGTGTGTGTGTGTGTGTGTGTTCATCAATAATCTCCTGTGTAGTTTATATCACTAAGCAAGAAAGCACTACTCTCCGTGAAGACACCTCTGAAAACAGACTGAAATTCTGACCAAGTAAGTTGGCTGGTGTTTCTCCTGCCATCAGAAACACCAACGGTGAGAATTACTGTCCCCAAAGACTGGGTTCTTAATTTGAGGCCACATGAACAAGCCACCTGGAAAAGCTCTTTAAAGTTCTTTCAAGCATGGGGTGTGGACAGAAGGGATGACTCAGCACTGAAGAGCACTCATTGCTCTTGCAGAGGACCAGGGTCTGATTCCAAGCACCCACATGGCACCTGAGAACCATCTGCAACTCCAATCCTAAGGGACCCAATGCCCTGTTGCAGTCTCTGCAGGCACCACTCACGTGTGACACACATACACACATACATACACACAAACATACACACATACATATATACATACATACATACATACACAAAGGCAAAACACCCATACATATAAAATAAAAATAAATAATAAAAACAGAGCATGGAGTCATAGGCCCCAGAGCCCGTAACTCAGTGCCTCTCAGGCAGTTCTTGTGTGACTGCTTAGGTTCCGACACTCAGCACATTTAGTTGAATACTGGATTGAAGTCTCGGGAAGTGGGGGGTACCAATTATTTGACAGATAATAAACCTACCTCCCCATCTTCATCCCAACACACATATGTTCTTCCTTCTATATTGCCACAGTCAATAGGAGGGTGAGAGCGAGGGAGGAAGTTAAGGTGAAGAAGAGGGAACTCTCTCAATAGATCCTAATGGGTCGGACTTTCCGAGAGTTTTCTCGTTTCTGCTACAACTGTACTGCCAATCCTTCCTCAGTGCTGCCTGCCTGGGTTACCTCCTGGCTTCTGGCTCTGTTTGCTGCTCTTTAAACATCTTAATTGGAGTCATTCAAATTATACACTCGCTTCATTCTTTCTTGGTTATAGGGAGAGTCCAGGACTATAGAACTTTACATATGAGGCATTGGTGGTTGAAACACAGATGGGAATTTATAGATCATTTCATATGGTAAAATTAAAGTTGATGTAAGAGGAGTTGAGTCTGTTTTTTTTTTTCTTTGCATATTCTCTTTTATTCATCTAAAGATTCTTAGAGGTATACCTTTAAACGAACCCTAAATGCTGGCATCTTTTAGTTTCAAAGTACATGGAGGTTTGTTTTTTTTTTTTAAATAAACATTTCACTTTTAAACCACTCACATGGTATATAACCAGACATTTCAAAGTTAAAATATCAAAGAAAACCAGGGAAATTCAACAACAGCAGCAGCAAAGGAAACAACAACCGGAAGAATGAAAGGGGAGTTTCAAGAGGTAAGCCGGATGCTTCATACCTGGGGATATCTCTGAGAAAGTGTTTGTCATAAAGAGCATAAATGACAGCCACGAGCACAGTCACACCAATGACCACAGCGTCTAGGGTGTTCAGTACATCGGAGAAATAACGGTGTCTCCTGGAGTGGGGAGATGGCAAGGTTTCAGGGCCCAAGTTACTCATGAAGGACTCATATTCAGCCCTATCGGCAGTCCCAGGAAGAATTACGTTCTATATTCTCCTGAGATTCTAACCCACTTACTGGCCCATGGTCCCCACCCTGTCAGCTGCATGTAATTTTGTCCCAAGCACATATGTTTTGTGGGGTATGAAGGTTGGCTGGGGCTGAGGCTTAGCCAGTGCAGACCTGTGCTGGGGGAGAGCTGTATAGTAACACAGTTGTTCAAGTGGATCATGCTTCTGTAGGCAATGTCGATAAACTCGCTAGTTCACCAAAGTAAAATGAGAATTCCATCTTACTGCTTAAAATGCATTGTCAAGACTATTGGACTAGGGTAAAATTAGAATATTGACGTTTTCAGTTAGTAAACTGAAATTTTCAGTTAGAAAATTAGAATTTTAACGTTTTCAGTTAGTAAATGTCTATTTATGTGTCTATTGCTACCATCTGTCTTTCTTAGTTTTCTTTGAGTTTCATTGCTATGAAGGGACAACATGACCAAGGTAATTCTTATAAAGGAAAACAAACATTCAGTTGGGGCTGGTTTACAGTTTCAGAAGATTAGTCCAGTATCATCATAGTGGGAAGCATGGTGGCCTCCAGGCAGATGTGGGACTGGAGGAGCCGAGAGTTCTACATTTTGATCTGAAAGTAGCCAAGAGTTGCTCCACTGGTGTTCCTTGAACTTATATATGAGACCTCAAAGCCCTTCCCTACAGTGACACACTCTCTTGAACTACATAACACCTTGTTTAACAAGGCCACACCTCCTAATAGTGCCATTTCCTGTGGGCCAAGCATTCAAACACATGAGTCTATGGGGCCAAACCTAGTCAAACTCGCATATTCTACTCCTGGCCTCCATAGGCTTTTAGCCATGCAAAATGCAAAATGCATCTAATTCTATTTCAAAAGCCCCTGTAGTCTCAATGTTTAAAAGTCCAAAGTTCAAAGTCTCTTCTGAGATTCAAGCAATCTCTTAACTGCAAGCCCCTATAAAAATCAAAACAAAAAAGCAGATCACATACTTCCAACACCACAGATCAGGCACTGCCATTCCAAAAAAGTCATACTGAGGAACTACTGGACCAAAGCAAGAGCAGAAACCAGCTGGGCAAACTCCAAACTCTCCATCTCCATGTCTGATCCCAGCTGCCTTCATCTTTGCTGACTGCAGCACAATTCTTTCTCCTGGGATGGTTCCACTCCCTGTTAGCAGCTTTCCTTGGCAGGCAGCCCATGGCTCTGGCATCTCTAACATCTTGGGGTCTCCAAGGCTACTGGATCTTCACAGCTTCTTTTTTCAAAGTCTGAGGTACACACATGGTCTTCTGGGACCCCCTCCCAAAGGGCTTAGGTCACTTTTCCAGCTCTGCCCTCGGCAGCACACACAGTTAATCTTGGTTCTGGATGACTCTACTCCACTGCTGCTGCTGTTCTTGGTGACCATCCCATAATACTGACATCTCCAATATGCTGGGGTCTTCCACTGCAAACTAGGCTACTCTTTCACAAATAGCTTCTCATAGGCTCTGTTCGTGGTGTCAAGCCTCAATGTCAACTGCTACTGAGGCTGCACCTTCACCAATGGCCTCTCCTGGCCTCTCACAGTGCCAAGCCTCGGCTGCAGTCCATGACCCCTTCATGACTTCAAAATCAGTACCACCTGGGTGAGTCTTACACATTACCAAATTAGGCTTCCAAGATGAGCTACCATCTTGGCTATCTCGAGAACAGCTTCTTTGTGCTCTCAGCAAACACTTTCCAGAATATTTTACCTCAGTGATGTTGGTTTCTTCTTAACCACTGCTAATTTCTTAGCTCAGATAACCAACATTAATTGTCCCAGTAACCCACTCTATTTTTGAATCTAAAGCCAGAGCCATGTGGCATACGCTGCCAGGTTCTGCTGCTTGCTGGCACTGAAACATGACCCTTTATATTATATTTGCACCAGCTTTCTGTTTTTCATCGTTTCCTTCACTGCCCAAGCTTGGCTGCCTTAGAACATTCTTTGTGGACTGACTTTGAACTCAGAGATCTGTCTCCTGAGTGTGGAGATTAAAGGCACGTACCACCATACCTTGACCTAAGCTTTTCTTTAATTCCTTTTCATTATAAACATGGCCACTGTTCATTAAGATCTTGATTCAAGGTGTGTTGTCTTCCTACCTCAAGATCTGGAGCACAGTGTGCCCTCCATCTAGACTGTAGTTCATTTCAGATATAGTCAAGTTGACAACTGAGGGTAGCCATCACAATCCATCCCATGTCAACTTGACACACAATTATATCTCCTTATGTCCAAATGAAAACAATAGCCAGGTTATAATAACGCCTAACATGATATAACTATCCCTCATACAACCATAAAAACATAGTAAATTTAGAATAGTTGGCAATGTCCCCATTTCAACATCCTTTTTAGAAGCTGGAAGCTTAGCTGGCTGTGACCTCGCCCTGTGGTCACCACTCCCCTAATCTGTTTATCTGGTTCAATACAGGACTAGCCCAGGCTGGCTAGTTTGTTTGGTTTGTTTGGTTCTTGGCGCTCCTTCAATACTTGAACCATACATTTTGTACACTTCCTTTCTAAGCTTGCTATGATTGATCAAAACAAAAATGAACCACAGGGCAGAGCCTGTGCTAGGCTGTTTTGAGATTTCCTTTCTAAATGCAATTGATCTGAGTCTCTTCACTTTAGCCTCAGGCAAACTCTTCAGATAATGGCAAAGAACAGTCACATCCTTCACCAAAATATCATCAAAATGATTTCTATGCAATATGTTAAAATTCATCTCCTCCAAAACGTCTGAGTCAGGGTTCCAGAGTTCAAATCACCCTCAGCACCAATATTTTCCATATTCCTACTAGGATGGCCCATCAAGCCCCACTTAAAGCATTCCACTGCTTTCTAAATCCAAAGTCTCCAAATCCACATTCCTCCAAAAAAACAAAACCAACCAACTAATGTTCCCCCCAAAAAAAACCCACCACCACCACCACCACCACCACCAGCACCATCACCATCACCAGCACCACCACCAAAACCCCAACATGGTCAGGCCTATCACATCAACATCCACTCCTGGACCAACTTTTGTCTTAGTTAGGGTTTCAGAGGTTTAGTCCATTATCATCATGGTGGGAAGCATAGCAATGTGGAGGTAGATGTGGGACAGGAGGAGTTGAGAGTTCTACATCTTAATCTGAAGGTAACCAGAAGGAGACTCTCTTCTGCGGGCAGCCAGGAGGAGACTATCTTCTGTACTGGTTGTAGCTTGAGCTCATATATGAGACTTCAAAGCCCTCTTCTGTCATGACATACCTATTCCAGCAAGGCCACACCTCCTAGTAGTGCTACTCCCTGTAGGCCAAGCATTCAAACAAGTCTACTAGGGTCAAACCTATTATCTATCTATCTATCTATCTATCTATCTATCTATCTATCTATCTAAAATTGTCAAGATAGCAGTTCATACTTAATAAGAACTAGGACTAAACCATCGAACACAAGGTGATTACTGCCTTCTCCTGTGAAGGTAGGAAGTGCGATGCTGTACCTTGCTGGTGAGCAAATTAAGGTGAATATGGAACTTAGAGAAACTATGATTGGGAGAGTGTACAAAAGGAACCCACAGATGGAGAGGGTGAAATTCTTTTAGACTCAGGATCTGTGTTTTTTTTTTTTATGCATACTGGGGTTTCGATGAACTGATATGGTCTAGCTAGGGCAGAAACAGACTTTCTCTCTTCAGACATGAGCATTGGTCTCCTAGAGAAAGTTTCTTCTGATTCTGACATAGTGTCTACTTTTAGATTGATGGTTTTCAATATGTTAAGGGATTTCTTTATGCTTTTATTAGCACATGTACATTATACAAATAATAGGCTTCACCTTGACTTCTAATACATGTGACTACAATATTTTGACCGCATTCACCTCCATTACCCTCTCTCATTTCCACCTCCTGCTAATGCCTTCCTCCTCCTACCTGTCCTCTTCTACTTTTGAGTCTGTTTTGTGGTCTGAGTTTCATTAGGGTTCCTCGGGGGAGTATGGCTGAGGGATGACTCACAGAAGCATGGGCACCTCACCAATGGCGAAATCACTGGAGAAAATGTTGAGAAAGCCTTCTCTAGACAACAAGAGCCTGGGCAGTAGACAATTGTCCTTGGCTCAGAAGGGGGCATGAAGATAAAAAGAAGTCTTAGGAAAGTAGAGAAACTGCACTCTGGGATTCTCTGAGAATAAAATGAAGCTGGAGATTATCCCTGATTCCCAAAGCAATCCAACTTCAAGGCGTGACTCACCCACTCATCTGCTTGGAAAACCAGTAAGCAGAGGTTAATGTCTGTCTTATTGTAAATGTTGTTCCTGGGAAGGACATGCCTCTGGACCCTTCTGCACCATAATTAAAGCTTTTTATTTTCATTGAAATATGAATTATTTATTTTCATGTGTCATCAAATCTTATTTGTATTCAAGTCAAGTCAACAGACTTGCTTCTTTTACTCATGTGCACATGCACACAGTGGTTGCCCGATTCATCCTGGAGGCCTGTTTAAGTTTTAGCAATTGTAGAACCATCTACAATAAATTATAAATATAGGCCCAACAATAGCAGGGATAAAGCCACTCTATATAAAACTGGCTTTAGATTATTGCTTTTTCTGTGAAACATACCTGCAAGGAGAATTATTTTGATGAAGAAGGACCCACTGTTTGAGCTGATCTGACAGTTCTTATAGAATACTTCTTATATCACTAAAGAAATGGCCTTATTCTTAAACAAAACAGAATCACACTTACCCTTCTACATATACTCGAAGAAGGACATCCACGAGGAAAAATAAAGCAATAGCTAAAGAAACGGATCGATATTCCAAAGGAATGTAAATTTTGTTCTCAGTGACGTGTAGATCGACAGCCACAAGAAATACATCCAGAAAGATCAGGAAAATTCCAAATATTCTAAAAGAAATAAACAGAGTGGAGGTGTTACCTCCATATGGCTACACAACATTAAAGCCAGTGGTCAGATGTTCCCAAAGTCCTTATTTAGACCTAAATTGTCCTATGGGAGAAAGAACCAAGCTCCTCCCTCCCCACTTCCTATTGCAGGGATGTGATTTAGTACTCCAAGCTAGAACAGTAAGTCTGAATTCAAGTCACAAGCTTCATATTATAAACTCTTTAAGTGCTCAGAATTCATAAGGAGGTTTTTAAAAAAAATTTCTCATAATAAATTAAATCACATTTATTCAAATACATTTAAGACTTTAGCTACAAAAAGGAGTGGGTGGAAACATGAGTAATATATTCCCTTTAAAAATGCTGTAACCAGTAAGAAGTTTTTTTCAGTGAAATTTTCAAAATATGCCTGATTAATTATACTCATGGGTATACTCATGGGTCCTGCACACAGGGTGGACACATGAGAAAGAATTCAATTCCATAAATATTTGCATGATGACTTGATTGCTTAAGTCCTAAGCCTTTAATCCTAAGCCTTTTCTTGCATAGTTAAAAAAAACCCTCTTTATAAATTATTTTCCTAAACTATAAAGATGAATCAATATAATGCTAAAGTGCTTTACTTTAACAACAAAAGAATCTATCGAAATAGTATTTTGGAATTACTAAGGTAGCTCAGTGTAAAATACCTGGCTTTCAAGTTTGAAGACCTGAGGTCCACCCTCAGCACCTACGCAAAGTTTGGAGCAGTACAGCACCTGTAATCCCAGGTCTAGGGAGGCAGAAACAGCAGGATCCCTGGAGCTCATTGACCAGTCGACCTAGCCTAATCAATGAGCACTATGTTCAATGAGTGGCCCTATTTAAAAAAGAGTAAGATGGGGTTGGAGAGATGGCTCAGCAGTTAAGAGCACTGAGGGCTCTTGTAGAGGTCCCAAGTTCAAATCCCAACAACTACATGGTGACTCACAACCATATGTGATGAGATTTGATGCCCCATTTGGTGGGTCTGAAGACAGCAACAGTGTACTTACATATAATAAATAAATCTTTTTTATTTTAATTTTAATCTTTATTTACTCTTATATTTTATTTTTTATTCGGTTTTTAGAGACAGGGTTTCTCTCTATAGCCCTAGCTGTCCTGGAACTCACTCTGTAGACCAGGCTGGCCTTGAACTCAGAAATCTGCCTACCTCTGCCTCCTGAGTGCTGGGATTAAAGATGTGCACCACCACTACCCAGCCTAAATAAATCTTTTTTTTTTTAAAGAGAAAGATGAGAAGAGACTAAAGATACCCAATGTAGATCTGTGGCCTTATATCACAGACACAGATACACACACAGATATACACACACAAACACATAGACATATACACACAGACATACACACACAGACAAATACACACAAAGCCAAACACACATAGAAAAACACACACACACACAGAGACACACACATACACACAGACATACATACACATACACACAGACATAAAACACAAACACATACCATATACACATACAAACATATATACTCAGATGCACACACAGAGACATACACACACAAACACACATACACATACACACATACACACAGAGACACACATACATACACAGTTATACACACACAGATACACATACCTGCAAATACATGTACACGTACCTACACAAATAGGTAAAACATACATGCATACAATATTAATTTTAAAGGAAGGAATTATGTTATATAAATCGGAGTCTTCACGCAGAAAAGAAATCTAAGTAAAATAATTCTGGAACTGAGTAATTTTGGGTATAGAAGATTTAGCTTATAATTATAGAATTTATACTTATAGAATACATGCTTCATTATTTTTACATTTCTGGGTAAGAAAATATTAATAAGCCATGATTTAGTTTTGAGCAAAGGTTATTTCTTTGTACATCTTAATGTCCAGTTTTAACCAAACTTCTAAGACAGATTAGACCATATCAAATGTAGATTCACGAGCTAATTAGCAACATAATGACAATGGGCATTCTTTTACTTTACTCTGTCTTGGTTTTGGGAGGTCCTTTCTCATTAAACTTCAAAAATTAAATGTCATATGTACTTAGTTACTTCTGTTTCTATCACTCACATACCTGAAGGCAACTGAGGACACAAGGAAATGCACGAATTTCTTAACCGTGTTCCTATAAAAGTTAGTAAAACTAAATCAATCACACATTCCCCCAACGTCATGAACTTAACAAAACAAGAGCCCTTTATAAGTATAAATTTTAAATAAAAGTTCTCATCAGTTGCATACCAAATGTTCTGTGCTACTAAAATGTTTATATTTTTTGTCCCTATCTAGAATATATGTAGATAAAACACCGTGTGTTGGTTATTTAGTAATTTATCTTTTGCCTGTAAAATTCCAGCTCCGACTTTAAGGGAACATCGAGATGGAGACCAAGCAAATAAAGCACCGTGCTGTGGAGAGGGAAAAGAGTTCTTAGGGGGAAATACCCCAATGTCTGCTCTTAGCAAATTAGGATCTTGAGCAAATCACCAGACTTAGAGCGATGCTGGTGCTGTGCAGAAGGAGCTGCAGTGAGCTTTCTGAAGGTGGCCCACTCTACTGGGTAGTTCTCCTACAATTAATATGAATATGAATTCTCATAAAACAATATTGGTTAGATGAATTAATGACTTTATGCTGCACCATACCACACCACAAGGACACCTGCTCCACTACGTTCATAGCAGCTTTATTTGTAATTGCCAGAAAATGGAAACAACCCAGATGTCCCTCAACCGAAGAATGGATGCAGAAAATGTGGTAATTTACACAATGGAATACTACTGAGCTATTAAAAACAATGACTTTATGAACTTTGTAGGCAAATGGATATAACTAGAAACTATTATATTGAATGAGGCAACCCAGACCCAGAAAGACAACTGCTACCTGTTCTCTCTCATCTGCAGGTCCTAGCTCAACTCTTCAGAGATGGGAAGACAACATGGAGTAACCATGGAAACAAGGAAATGCACAGGAACCATAGGTGGAAGTGGAGTGAAAAGGGGACCAGGAGGATACACGTGATATGAAGCTCTTATACGTCGACAGAGCTTACTTTTTAAAAAGGGAGTAAGAAGGAAATCATTGCTTTGCTCCATCTGCCTGAGTTCTAGCTCATCCCTAAACTAGAGAAAATGTTTAGCTAATGTGCAGAGTTTAATAAAGTGGTAGTGTGACCTTTTTGGAATGAATGAATGGTCCAAGATTTTTGAAATGTTATTTAAAATGGAAATTCTGGGAACTTGGAAGACTTATTTGCATTTGTTAGGTGGCCCTTTGTTTTCCATGTAATATCTGAATGCCAAGATATTACAATAGTGATTGGTTGCTTTCATTTCTGGTGGTACTTATACTCTCTATAGCGCTGGCAGAAGCTGATGAGGGCTATCCAACAGAGTGGATTTCTCAATATACCTATAATTATACACAAGGGATTTTAAGAACATACAGTTTTGTTGTGGAGAGTAAATATAAATGCTATTAGATCTACACAATAATAAAATCTCAGTGGGTGCGAAGAGGTCTTTGATCATCAAAATGTACTCACTTTCACTCACCTACCATATCTCATAGGCAAAAGTCTAAATTGGAAATCAGAAGATATCAAAGAAAAATTAGGAAGGACCAATGTTAAAGAATAAATAGGATCCTACAATTCTCCTTGAAGACATGCTGTAATAAAATCGCAACATCAGCTTTAAACTAGAAAAACTATTACTTGTGAGTGAACAAAAATGCTTTTGCAAACATAGTACTTGTCTACAAATTCAGTTTGTTATTATTGGATAATTTTACACATTTCTCTTATCATCTTTGCCTCAGTAATAGCTCTGTTTTCCCAAAGACAAGAAAGAGATCCCCCAATGGTTCTTTCTCTCCTCAAATACAATCCTCACTTACCAGTATGACTTGCGAATATCAATAAGTTCATCACCATCATACAACTTGGACATCTGTTTTAGCTTGCTTTAGCAGCAACAAATCAAAAATGCATTATTAGAGTCTGCTACATTTAACAGTAATAGGAAAAATCATTTGAACTAGAACTCTTTTGAATCCAAGAGATACAACTTAAAAAAAAATATTTAGAATAATCTTTCAGAAAACTCTTTCCCGGGGGACAATTTCAAGACTTGACTTGACAAGTTTCTCTTTTCTCTCCTGGTCTGTGTCTCACTTTGCTCTCTCCATATATATGCATATATACTCTGTATATAAATATACATATATGAATATGTATATATACACATACACATATATGCAGTCTCTGATGACATCATTGCAACATGAAATATCTTTTAACAAAGTAGTTAGACTACTGATACCACAATATTCAAGTCAGTACTAAAGACTAAAAATACTCATCTAAGAACTGAGTGAATTCAAAGACTTATTTTGGGTTGAAATGTGCACAATTACCCTACAGTTTATAATAAGATTGTTAAACACTTAAATTTATATACTTATTTGTTGTCTGGAGACTGGTATTTAAGATTACCTAAAATGAAAAACTGTATACTATAAAGATGATTTGTGGCTTTATAAAGCAATTTTTATTGCTACATCTAAATTAACCTGTGTTGTCATTTTGGAGGTTGCACTTATTGCAAAATTCAGCCTGAAAGTGAATATTGCCCTTTCTGACTTCATGATATACAAGTCCTTCTACCATCCTGTGCTTTTTTTTTAAAATTAGATATATTATTTATTTACATTTCAAATGATTTCCTCTTTCCTAGTTTCCCTCCCTGAAAGTTTCATAAGCCCTCTTCCCTTCCCCTATTACCCAATCAACCCCCTCCCTCTTCCCTGTCCTGGTATTCCCCTACACTGCTGCACTGAGCCTTTCCAGGACCAGGGGCCTCTCCTTCCTTCTTGGGCATCATTTGATATGTGAATTGTGTCTTGGGTATTCTGAGCTTCTGGGCTAATAGCCACTTATCAGTGAGTGCATTCCATGTGTGTTCTTTTGGGATTAGATTACCTCACTTAGGATGATATTTTCCAGTTCTGCCCATTTGCCTAAGAATTTCATGAATTCATTGTTTTTAATAGCTGAGTAGTATTCCATTGTGTAAACACACCACATTTTCTGTATCCATTCCTCCATTGAGGGACATCTGGGTTCTTTCCAGCTTCTGGCTATTATAAATATGGATGCTATGAACATAGTGGAGCATGTGTCCTTATTACATGCTGGGGAATCCTCTGGGTATATGCCCAGGAGTGGTATAACGGGGTCCTCTGGTAGTATTATGCCCAGTTTTCTGAGGAACCTCCAGACTGATTTCCAGAGTGGTTGTACCAGCTTGCAATCCCACCAGCAGTGGAGGAGTGTTCCTCTTTCTCCACATCCTGGCCAACCTGCTGTCTCCTGAGCTTTTGATCTTAGCCATTCTGACTGGTGTGAGGTGAAATCTCAGGGTTGTTTTGATTTGCATTTCCATCCCGTGCTTTTCATAGACCGTAGAAGTTTGTCTTGCCCTTAGATAGCATTAAACTAAGTAAAAGTCTGAGGGGACTCCACTGTGTGATATGGTTTGAGACACTAGTATTATGCAGAGGCAAGAGAGGGAGGCACAGAGGGGGAGGGGCAGCTCCAGAGGGAGGAACAGGTTTAGGTCTATTAATTTAATTCTTTTCTGGCTAGGGTTCCACTTCCTTCCTACTCACTGTCACCTTCCTTCTTGCTCCAAATAGAGCTTTTTCCTGTCTTGCTCATACTTTCCCACCTGGGGGTTATTCTTTCTTTCTTTCTTTCTTTCTTTCTTTCTTTCTTTCTTTCTCTCTCTCTTCTCTCTCTCTCTCTCTCTCTCTCTCTCTCTCTCTCTCTCTCTCTCTAATTCTCGCTACATACAGATCACAACCCTCCTCTCTCCTCCAAGTCCCTTCCACATAGTCCCTCCCCCTTATTCCCTCCTCTCCTCCTCTGAGAATGGGGAGGCTGCCCCCCCTGGGTGCCAATCCACCTTAGCACATCCTTTCCCACTGAGGCCAGACAAGGCAGCCCGGTTAGGGGGGAATAGGACTCACAGTCACACCAATAGAGTTAGGGGCAGTCTCCTGCTCCAGTTGGAGGAAACACATAAAGATGAAGCTGCACAACAGCTACATATGGGGAGTGGCTCCGTCCAGGCAATGCTCACGCTTTGGTTGGTGGTTCCTGGGTGCCCCTCTGAGGACCCAGGTTAATCGACTCTGTTGGTCTTCTTGTGGAGTCCCTGTCCCTACTGTGGGAAACCCTTCACTCCTTCCCCCAGCTCTTCCAGAAGCCTACAAGAACTGTAGGGATCAAGATGGAGCAGAGTCTCCTGCTAAGTCTAAGTGTCACACAGGTGGTTGCAGATTAGGAGTAAAACACCTCTTCTAAGCATTTTCTCTTACTTTTACCTAACACAGAAAGGTGCCTACAGATGCTACAGCAAGAAGGCTTTCAATAATAACAACCTACATTGTTATTTATACTTCTAAATAACAGTATCTTTTTTTCTGTGCATCCAAACACATTGGAATGTATGCATCTCTCCCTCTCTCCCCCCTCTCTCTCTCTCTGTGTGTGTGTGTGTCTGTCTGTCTGTCTGTCTGTCTGTGTATCTGTCTGTATATGTATACATAAACTTTTAGATCTCACCATTTGTTGATTTGCTCTTCCTGGATTTCGTCTGATGATAAATTAGATGAGGTGCTAAGGGAGTTTTAAAAAACATTGTTAGCTACCACGTGCTTTTTGCTTCAGTTAGTTATATTGACTGACATTTATGAACTTGTTAACTTAATAATTTAATAGAAAGGGTTAAAATTTAACACACCCAAACCGACAGAGTTTTAAGTACTATTCTTTCATATTGAAAGAAACTGCAATGCAAAAACAGTATTTTGCAGGTGAATTTACTTCAGGGTTCGAGTTTTATAGCCATTTTTGCTGACTACCATCCATTGCTGTGGTATCTCCACACAGAGTTACAGAAGGCACTCAGCATCTCCGCCCAGCCTCGTTCACCCCACTGCCTGGTAACCTCAGCCCCTTGTAACCAATGCTGCTTTCAAATCAACTCTTCTGCTTTTCCCCACAGATAAATGAGGAGATACTTGTCTTTCAGTATTTACCTCACTTCAGCTATACAGTGTCAACCAGTTCTGTTCATTTTACTGGAAATGAAAGACTTTATTCTTTGGGGCTTAGCAATATTCCATGTTATCCATACACCCCATATTCTTGATTGACTCATCTCTGGGTAGACACTGAGGCTCAATGCCTTGCCTAACACACATGGATATATGCACATCTTTATTATGTATAGACTTGATTTCCTCCAAGCCTATGCCAAGGAGTGGGACATCTCTTCAGCTCTTTTGTCATTTTTAAACTCATTGGGTTTTTGCTATTTCTTGGGTCTTTACTACATTCTCAGTATTGATGTCTGTCAAATGAGTGGTTGAGAAACATTTCCTACCATTCTGCACATTGTCTCTCCACTCTATTATTTCTATTACACTGCAGAAGCTTTAAAACTTCTTAAAATTAGATCTATTTGTATGTCTGCGTGTGTGTTTTGTGTGTATGTGTGTTTTGTGTGTGCATGCATGTGTTCTCTTTGTCTATGTGCTATTGTATGCCGACACTACGCTGCTCTGTTGTGGGCATGTGCTATGGCTTTGCCGTTGCCTTTGCATCAGGTGCTATAGAATGCCTCTAGCCTTGAGCACTCTGCCTAGCGTTGCCTTAGCTTTACGATCTTTTGTTCTCCCATACTTATTCCAGGATCGCCTTTTACAAAGACTATCATTGACATTTTATAGAGGCTCTACTGATCCAGACCCTACTTTAGTTCTTAGGTACCTGTCTTTGGAAACCTTTTGTGATTTTCTTTTTTTTTTTTTTTTTGGTTTGTTTTTTGCTTTTTGTTCTCTCTCTCCTCTCTCTCTCTCTCTCTCTCTCTCTCTCTCTCTCTCTCTCTCTCTCTCTCTCTCTCTTTGGTTTTCTGAGATAGGGTTTCTCTGTGTAGCCCTGGCTGTCCTGGAATTCATTCTGTAGACCAAGCTAGCCTCAAACTCAGAAATCCACCTGCCTCTGCCTCCCAAGTGCTGGGATTAAAGGCATGTGCCACCACCGCCCAGCTCTTTTTTTTTAATAGAGATTTATTTATTTGTATATTTTATGTATCTGAGTGCTCTGTCTTCATGCGCACCAGAAGACACCAGATCCCATTACAGATGGTTGTGAGCCATACCATGTGGTTGCTGGGAATTGGACTCAGAAGAGCAACCAAGTATTCTTAACCACTGAGCCATCTCTTCAGCCCCCTCTTCTGTTATTTTCAAGTGCATTTACTATTGTTGGATTTTTTCTCCCAAATTGTGGTTGTTTCTCTTTGTCCCTCAGGTATGGCAACAATTGCAAACCCACAGCAGAAGGTCCTTCCAAGGTGACTGTAGGTGAGGACTGTGGCCCCAGCCTCATGTGGGAGAGTGAAGGAGAGAGGAGGATTCAAGCATGGCATATTAGCTTCTCTTTTTACTGCTTGGGAGCATTTCTGTCCGTTTCCCACTGTTATTCCCCCCCCCAATTTTTCTTCTAAATGGGTATTTCTCTACTCCTGGCCTATTCTACTATTCTGTCATACACAGACATTTTAATATTTTTGGTGGGTTTTAGCTACTAAAATTGAGTGAATACTATGGATAAGAGGGTTCCCTCTTTGGTCTATTCCTCTTTTTTGTACCACAATTTAAGGCACAAAGAACACTGCCTGCAGAAGCCCGGCATGACAGAACAGGAGCATACAAAAACAGCTGTGTTCCCTTGCACGGTCCTGAGAGTCAGTGCCCCGACCTCAAACTCTGCGCTGTGCAGGCAAGCATCCACCAGTGTACACAGAGGGGAGAAGGGCAGAGAAAGAAGTAGTAATTTATTTATATCTTACATCGTGTTGGCAGACACGGACGACAGTGTTTGCAGTATACTTGGGACTTGGCTGAAGGAGTAGAAAAAGATAAGACACTGTGTGAGTCAAGTGAGTCCAGGTTAATGATAATCTAATGACTATAACTGCCATTCAAGCTCTGAACTATCTGAACCTTAAGATTTTTCACTGATAGGGCTAGTGCTGTAGCTGAAGAGTAACATGACTGTTCAGTATGTGCAGTGGCCCTAGCAATGAAACAAGATTTCACACCTAAGTCAACTGCGGTCTAACAAGTCACATGCCCTACGAGTGATGTTTCATAGCTTAATACATATTTTAGCTTGTTTAAAGAGGTACGTTGCGGGATGTTGGGACAGGCTGCTGTAACTCCAGCTTTTGAGATGTGGAGGCAGAGGATTACAGTATCAAATTCAGCCTGGGCTGTATAGCAAGACGTTGACTCAAAAACCAAACAACAAAGAAAAGGGGAAAAAAAGTAAGCAAGACCCTTGCTACTGAACCAATGTGAAAAAGTTATGGTGGGATTTTTTCATATCTAATTGAGTGCATAGTAGCTATTCCGGCTTACCACACCTAATGCCTTGCTTGCTGAGAACCCCCTTCACCTTCTTACCCTCACCCTTCGTTTTTACCACACCAGAAAGGGTCTCTTAGACATGAGTCAAAGCCCTTCAGTATATGATGCTTTTGGTTTGGGGGGACCCACTTCATCTGGTAGCTGAGGTCTAGAGAGTGAGGACACATGAAGAGTTCATCATTTAGATTCTTCTCCACTATGTGCTCCCCGGAATTTCGTCACTCCAGACAGGAGTCTCTTCTTTGTTTCCTTGGTGTGATAACGTTTAAAACTGGACATTCTCCTAATCGTTTCAGCTGATGTTAACACGCTAGGAGGCAGAAAAATATGGCTCTATGAGATGTACCTCTTTTATCCAAATTGGTTCAAAAATGATAGAAGGGCTCATATACTAGGACCACTTCTATGAGTCTCCAAATCTTAGCCTCTCTCCCTGCTCCTGTGTATACGCATAAGGTTACATCTGTTGTGTGTATCTCTGTTCCTGTGTTTATGTATAAGTTATATGTGTATCTCTGCTTCTGTGTATATGTAGGAGGTTACGTCTGCTGTATGTATCTCTGCTTCTGTGTATATGTATGAGGTTACATCTGCTATGTGTATCTCTGCTTCTGTGTATATGTATAAGGTTATATCTGCTGTGTGTATTTCTGCTTCTGTGTATATGTATAAAGTTATATCTGCTGTGTGTATCTCTGCTTCTGTGTATATGTATAAGGTTATATCTGCTGTGTGTATTTCTGCTCCTGTGTTTGTGTATGAGGTTACGTCTGCTATGTGTATCTCTGCTTTTGTGTATATGTATAAAGTCATATCTGCTGTGTGTATCTCTGTGAAACTTCACACTGCACATTTTTCAATCCTTCTAATTTCCATTATTAACTACTGATGCATTTTATTAACATTTAGTACATCTCACAGTTCACTGGTAGCTTCTTTACCACGTTGTAAAGTAGGTTCTTTCTGGGTAAAACTAGACATGATACAAAAAAAAAATATAGTCAGTTGTCATGCAGTTTCCAAGATTCAACTTTCTGGATGAAATCCACTTAAATTATTCTACAAGCTATAGACTAACAATTACCCAATGGAAGCCTGTTATTTGAAAACTTTTATATATTCTTCCTACAAACCACAAACTGACAGCAAGCCCCTATTGCTGACGAGAATACCTACACAACTCATCGAACATGGAAAAGTCAAGTTGGTGCCTACACAGAGCCTTCCACCCTGCATGCCAGTGTCTTTAGCACAAGGAGGTACTCTGTACTCCACCAAAGGAAAAATGTAGACACCAACCTACATGCAGACATTTTGACTTACAATGATGTCCTGTCTGTAAAATATGTTAGGGCAATGGTGGTACAAAGCTTGTGGGAGTCACCAGCATCTATCTGATATGACTTAAGGCCCATTCATGAGATGGCGTCCATACCCAAAACTGCTTGCGTGACCAAGTACAAGATAGCTCAGGGACCCAGGGCAAAACCAAATACAACTGTTCTACAAATGAATGTGGCAATAAAATGCCTCCTAATGACAGTCATAGATCAGTGCCTTGCTCAGCCAGCACCACAGAAGATTTTTCCTGCAGCAGATAGAGACAAATACAGAGATCCACAGATCTATCTATCTATCTATCTATCTATCTATCTATCTATCTATCTATCTATCTCTAGAGAGAGAGAGAGAGAGAGAGAGAGAGAGAGAGAGAGAGAGAACCTTGAAACACTCAGCTTTAAAAGGGACGCTTCCACTAGATTCATCCCCTTAGAGCTATGGTAATTGCAGAAGAGGAGGTGGAATTATCATAGGAGCCAGAGAGGCTGGAGGACACCATGCAGCCAAAGCTTTCTGAATCAACGGTATTGACACACAGGAACTCACAGAGACTGGGGCAGCAGGCACAGGGCCTGAACTAGCCGGTACCAGTTGGGGACCTAGAGCTGGAGGAAGAAGCGGACACATGCCCTGTCACTAACCCAGAAGCTATCTCCAATTGACAAGCACTTTCTAATGAAAATTTAGTTTCCTTCAAAGAAGTCTCACTGGGGAAGCAAATGACTCCTAAGTGTAGGCACTATGCCCAGCAGATGTCACCAGAGAATGAGCTCATGGGATCTTCGGAGGCTCCTTGCCTCACAATAGCATGCTCTCTTTGACCCTATAGGCCCTTTATGTGTATATTATGGCTTCAAGTTTAGTCTTTTTATGAAAACTTTAAGTGTGCTAATGAGGGGATCTCTGTATCTAAATCTATTTCTTGTGCCTTTTCTTTGGTGCTCTTCCTTCTGTTGGTTTTGTCTTATTCTGATGTGTTAACTTTATTTTACCGTTTCCCTTAGAAACCTGTGTTTTTAAAATAATGAGATATAGAAGGGGGTTGGATTTGGATTGGGGGGGGGTTGGGGGAGGAACTGGAGGGGGAGACAGCAGGATAAGAGTAGGAGATATGTATTGGGAGATGCCATAATCAGGAAACATTACATAAGAAAAGGCATATAGATTTTTATGTCTGAAAAGAATATATTTCGTAAAGACTTCTTATTGTTTATCTGTATGTGTGCAGTGCCTATAGAGGCCATTGGGGGGGGTGTGATCTGCTGAAGTTGGAGTTGTGGGTGGGGTGAGAGCTACCCAACGTGAGTGCTAGCATCTGAACTCTGAAAGAACAGCATAAATTCAATTCATAATGTGTAGTTCTAAAAGATCAGAAGAGCCGGACGGTGGTGGCGCACGCCTTTAATCCCAGCACTTGAGAGGCAGAGGCAGGCGGATTTCTAAGTTCGAGGCCAGCCTGGTCTACAGAGTGAGTTCCAGGACAGCCAGGACTATACAGAGAAACCCTGTCTCAAAAAAACCAACCCCCCCCAAAAAAAAAGATCAGAAGAAGCATAAAGTCTCCTAGAAATGTCAAAAGCTATACCTAGGAAGTCCTATCAGCATGGCTGCCTAAGCAAGACCTGAACAGAGATAAACCAATAGACATGCTAACACGGGAGGGGGAAAGCCTCAACCGGCAAGGAAGGACTGCGGAAGGTGGGAGAAGTAGTCTTTCCCCGGGAAGAGCACGCCAACCAGTGATCCAATAGCAAGCGGTCAGCTCTGGGAACATGCATGCGGGTAAGAGTTTACATGAGAATACATTAGTGTGCTAGAGCCTTGCTATCCCATGAATGCTCCTGAGAGAAAATACCTCAAATGTTAATCTCTCAGAGTGTGGTGGCAGTGGTGGTGTGTATGTACAAATTTTTATGTGCAGGTAAATACACATGTACACATAAGCGTGTCTTATTAACTCACTTGTAGCCTAAATTGTATTGGTGGAGACCCTACCTAGTGATAGTCTTTTCAATTCGGATGGAGTACTAGTAATGGGTTAAAGGACACCACATGACTTCCTAGATTTGTCGCAAAAATTAGTTAAAAGCTTCAATTTATGAGTGAGTTGATCTCTAAAAAAAAAAGGTTATCTAAACCTATTATTTGAAGTTAAATATGCCATTTTCTCTGGAAATTATACATATACATATACATATACATATACATATACATATACATATACACACCACACAATTTTTATAATAAATTATAACACAAAAGCATAGAATCGTGTATGTATTTGTGGTTATCCTGACCAGTCCCATGTTCACCTTCCTCTGTGTAAATGTGAGTTCAGATGTCCATGTAAATATGTGTTCATATATATTTAATTATTTTCAGGAATGCTGGGGTTGAGTGAGATACAAGGCCTTGCATGTGCAAAGCTTCCATCCAAAGAAATTTCATGTTTGGCGCATCAGGACCACCTTGGCTGAGCTCTGGGGATGAGGGAGGGGAAGACCCAGGATCTCCTAGGCCCCTTCTAATGTGCTGGGGTCACCTCTGCTCCTGGCCCGTTGCTGCCTTCTTGCTGTAAAGAGGATTTCTTTGATTTGTGAGTAGAACATTTTACATAGGAACTAAAGGGAACAAATAACAGAAGTAAGGAGACTTTTCTCTATGGTTTGTTCTCTTTTTCTACACGATTCAAAAGACAGACTATTCATGAGAGGACATTAGAAACAGGTTTACAGGGAACCTGCGATAGTATGGCCTGCTCTTGGCACTGAGTGACATGGATATAGACCTGTGTGTACATGTGTATGCAAGCACATATGCACACACACATATATTCACACATATACACACACATATCTATCTACATATAATGGATAACTTACATTTCTTTTGAATATTCACTCAAGGAATTTAGTTCATACAGGGTTGAGCTAAAGGATAAGAACAGACATAGTCAGGCAAGATGCAATCATATCTTAGAGTTGTGTTATTTGGAATGTGATATGACGTTTCCCATTCAAAGGCTGCTTTACATGATTTTAACGAGTAGTGCTGTAAGAGTCACTCAAGACTGACACAGTTTCCTTTTTACTGTTAAGCCTGACATAACATTAGCGACTGTTAGCCTTCTTCGTGCATTCAGATCTCCGGTCTCACGTACAGGACCTTCCCTCCGTTACCCCCGTCTTTTCAACCACCTTTGCTGAATTGCCTGACCGTGAGATATGAGCAGGTGGCTGAGACCTCGGGCGGTGTCTCCATCCAATACAATGATGGTCTAAACGGCGGCAGACGTCGGAGGGCGAGGTACACACTAAGCTTTCTGCAGTTTCGTGGTGTCTTTTCATTCTGAGAGTTACAATGATCCTGTCTACTGCTAATTTCTTTTTGTAGCAAAGAAGGTTTTCTCATTTCTCCCTCCGCTCAAGCTATTACCTTTCATATTTTTTATGTTTCTGTGAATAAATGTGTTTTTGCTGCATGTGTATTTTTTTAGTGTATTTTCTCTATTAGCATGTCACACGTACACATTTCCTTGGGGATGGCAAAGTAGATAATGGTATCAGGTCATTTCGTGAGAGTTTAAATTATAATAATGAAAACCTATAAAGTCATAGACCCCTTTAAATTCATATTAGCTATGACCCTCTAACAGCATACAAATTGTTTGAAGCCTGTACCTCCTCCTCTCATGCTGACCATGATCTAGCCTCCTTTCAACCAATCTGATCAAAGAGAGAGAAGGTTATCCACAGACACACTTAGACACCGTGATAAATGTACTGTCTTGTCAAGAAAACTGTGCAGAGTGGATTTTACAAAACTGAACCTTCTTTTTCAGGATTCTAAGCTTTGTGTACCATGTGTGTACATATTTATTCATGGAAGCATGTGTCCTTTTGTGCGTGTTTACATGTAAGTGTGTGTGCTGTCTGAAATTAACACGTAACTTGACCTTCACAATTCATTCATGTGTGAGCTAAAGTATTCAAAAGTATAGTCAGATACCAGGTATAAATACAAATAGTTTCTGGAATCAGATAACTACATTAATTCTATGAGTTGTGTGTCATGAACTGAATGAGTTTTAAATCTCCATGCACATCACCGATTTGAATTTTGTGTTTTAATATTAGAAAAGAGGCTATCTCTATATGGTGGTAATGAATCTTGTGGGTTTGTAAAAACAGTAACTCGCATATATGTATGTAACCATTATGTTAATTCCAACATATGACAGGATTTTTTAAATGGGATTTATCTAAAATTCAGCTACAGTTTATAGACACTTGTTCTTCCTAACAGTTTCAAGCCTTCCTTAGTTTCATTTATGGTGAAAATATGAAGTGAAAATAAAGTATCTATAGATGTGAGGAAGGAGCTTCATCTGTGGTGTAGTGGGCAGGGCTTAGGGTGCCAGCTTTCTGTGATGGCAGTGCCCTGCTGGGGGACACCTAAGGTCCATTACCTTTACCTGTAATCATTTTTGCTGAATGTTTTTCCATGCTATGACCCCTGCCTTCTGCCAGTCCCTCCTTGAATTCCTTTCCCCTCATCCAACCCAGCAGAGTACCACACACAAGCACACAGAAATTTTCCTTAGGGCCTAGTTAGCTAGTGATTGCTCAGACCTTCAGCCAAGTTAGGAGGTGACAGGGAGGACAAAGTGACCGACGCTGCTCATTTGTGGCTCTGTGTGTCTGCTCTGCCTGCAGAAATGGAGATCCACCCATCCTGTCTGTCTGAATATCAGCATATTGAGGTCTCCCATTTCATTTATTACATCTCTCCATGTACTAATTCATATAGGGGAGTGTGACCGTATCTAAGAACACACAGGATCGGCATCATGTGACTTCCTAGGCTGTGTCTTCGAATCGCCTTTCCCAACAGGTAATCAGTTATTCTGAAACGTCCATCACTTTTCCACCAAAATAAATTGTATATATTTTGCAGCAGACACGCCTTGTCTGGTAAAAAGTTCAGAAAGATTTTTGTCTGGTGTTTAGCCAAGTGTCAGCTCTCTGTTTTCAGGTTATTATTATTGTTTTTTTTCTTTTTTTCAACTATAACTGTACATGTAGTTTCTAGGTACAAATTCCTATGCCCTATCCAATGCCCTATCCACTCCTTACTGTAAGCCTATAGAGGCTTTCTCTGCTCTTATGTAGGTTTGTGTAAAGGCCATAGTGTGGGGGCTCTGAACAGTGGCCTAGTAGGCTTGTGTCTGGGTACCTACCTCAGCACGGTGGCAGAGTTCGAAAGGCTGGTGAATTCTTCCAGGACTGCTAGCTCTGTTCTTTTGGCCAAAGGCTCCTCTGACCCCTCTTACCCTTCCTCTCCCTGCTCCAATTGGTCTCTCTGGCGTTCAGCCAATGTACAATACATAGACGTCTGAGTGCCCTGAGCATCTGACTGCTACACAGAGGGTGACAACTCGCGAATGGAGAGAGCCATTCTGTGAGCTATCCTCTCCCATTCAGCCTGAACTAAATTAAAAACAGCGTTCCCTACAAACACCCCAGGAAGAGTGCTTAGAAACAGCCCAAAGCTATGCTGTCTTTCCACGGGTGCTCCTCGGAATGCAGCTCACAGATCCCACCCTCTCCATCACCAGTTTTAATGCTTGGGTTTGTATGTGTGCAAGCATATTGATGAAGTGTGAACGTATAAATACATTTATATATGTCTTCATTTACATTTTATAACTCAGGTTATTAAATTGGTGATTCCATCAAATATCATTAATAGTGACGAACCTGCATGTGGGCTAAAGGAATATGAAAATACATTATCATATATGAATTACAAGTCTAAGCTTTCTTTTACATATTTTAACAGTTTTACATATGATTCTAAAATTACGTTTAATATGGTAACAATTGTTCTATAACTTAATAAGCAATATTGATATATTCATGAATATGTCATGAATTTGAACTTGAGATTTATTTGAAGATCTCAAATCTGTAAAAATGGAGAAGAATCCAAGAGAAGTAGTGGTTACTTTAATCTCAAAGTGTAATGGTCTTTCTCCACTGTACTCATCTTGGATTTCACCCGCAGATCATCCAGAACTGTCTTCTTGTCTGCATTCATGATTATCAAGAGCATTATCACAGCATTACTTCCACCAACGCGTTGTCTTACCTGCATGAATTATAACCAAGTACCTGCTGGTCTGGGAGAGCTCTCTGCAGAGTGATGGGGAGGTCTGGAACACCGGCTCTCACACCCCTGTTCTGTCTGTCTGTCTGTCTGTGTCTGTCTCCCTGTCTCTGTCTCCCTCTCTGTGTCTGTCTCTGTCTCCTCTTTCTCTGTGTGTCTTTGTCTCTCTTTTGTGTCTCTCTCTGCCTCTCTGTCTCTTTCTCTGTGTGTATGTGTCTGTGTCTCTGTGTCTCTGTCTCTGTGTGTATGTGTCTGTTTGTGTCTCTGTCTCTCTGTTTCTGGATCTGTCTTTGTCTGTGTGTGTCTCTCTCTTTGTGTCTGTCTATATCTCTCTCTTTCTGTCTCTCTCTGTCTCTGTCTCTCTGTGGTCCTTCTCTTCTCCCAATCAGATTCTCTCCTTCCCTATCTCACACTCGTCTGGTCTCTTAAGGGATTGGCCACTACTTAAGGTGACAGATTATCTGGATCCTTCCTCAGTTTGGTTTAAAATAAATTCAGTTAACTGTAAGTCCTACCATGTGACTAGTTAGAAACAGTTTAAAAGGCATTATGATATAAAAGATATTCTTGAGGTAGTTTTGTCAAATCTCAATTTCTTCCATGGTTTTTATGGGGTTTGTGTATATTTTCATATATATGTATATATACATATATATGAAACATGCATTTATATAATGTATTTATATGAAAAATTTGTATATGTACATATATATGAAAACATGTTGCTAGAAGCTTGTAGATTGGTGTATGAACATACATGTATTTACATGTGTATATATATATATATATATATATAAGCGTACATATGGGTGGTATATTTTTTACTCTTTCACAGCTGAGATTTTAGTGGTCAAGGAACAGAGTACACAGACATTCCAGTCCTTAACACCCGCACCAAACTCTGAAGAGTCACCGTGTGCTCATGGACCCGGTGAAGAGGCCCGCACTGATTTGTTTGAACTTATTCCAGTGACGTTCCCGCCTCAGGCTTGGCAAGTTCCCCTAAGACCTCACATAGAACCGAATGCTCACAATCCCCAGTCCCACCAACTCACGATGTTATGCCACACACAGAACATACCCAAAGTTTCCATCTTTCCCAGCACATTATCACAACTGTTAGGAAAATGGACTGCCATGGCCAGAGACGTTACAGTTAATGACAGGGCAAGGACCAAGGAGTGGCTTCCTTAGGAAATGGTTCTTCTAGAAACACGAGACCAGATATAACTGAAAATATTCCAGACATGAAAGCAGGACTGAGAAACCAAACTGCCATTTAGTTGCTCTGTCCTCTAGGATATAAAATTAGCCCCTCTACAGATGGTTATGGTGATGGTTATGGCAGACACAGCCTCTCTTAATTCAGTGTCCTGCTATTTTCTGGTTGTACCAAAAATAAAATAAAATAAAATAAAATAAAATAAAATAAAATAAAATAAAATAAAATAAAATAAAATAAAATAAAATAAAATAAAATAAAATAAAATAAAATAAAATAAAATAAAATAAAATAAAATAAACCCAACAAATGATTTAACCGCTTAAAAAAAAACCATTTACACTTAAAAAATGTGACGAGGTGGGATCCCCTCACCTTGTAAAAATGTTTCTAGAGCTATTTGTATTTTCAAAACAGCTGTGAAAAATATCCCTCTGGGCTGTACAAGAAGGGAGGCTGGGACCACTGATAGAAGTGATGCATGCTTAGTGGGACTTGGCTTCTTTCTCCTCTTCGGAGGTTGGACTCTGGTTTTCTGTCTGCGTTTTCTGCGGGCAGATGTGTGGTTTGCCGGTCAGCCACTCAGCCTGTCTACCCTTTACTCCCTCTTCCCTTTGGTCTGCACTTTTTTTTGTTGGATGATTTATCCTTCCCTGTGGCCTTTTCCGGGGCTTCACATCCACCTTGGCGGGGGTGGGCTTGGCCGACCAACAGCCTTGTGGAGCAGCGCTTGGGCTCCGCCTTCGAGACACCATCCGCTAACCTTCCTCTTGGGTCAGAGACGCATGCGAAGGTGCAATGCAGGATCTGCCATGGAGCGGCATGCAGCGCCACCGCACCAACTGCTGGGTCTATGTTGTTAATTCAGTTCACTCACCTGTTGCTCAGACCCCCCTCGGGGCTGTATAATGTCGAACCATTTGTATATAACCTAAATTATTGAAAAGGACAGTCAGTAAAGAGTGCATATGTGTAAAATAGAATTATGTTTGGGTGAATCAAATAACTGTATTTACCGTCATTATGTTAGCTGACTTTTTTGGAATATGCATATAAAATCACTAATTTCTATCTCCTAGGCAGCTGAGGACAGCTGGGACAGAAAGAGGTGTTTCTCCTCAGGGAAAAGCACACCAACTGATTGTCCAGGGTCAAATGGTAAGCCACAAAAACCTACCTAAAAGTAACATTATACAGACTGAACAGGTTATATTTAGGAGTATATATGCATATACATACATATATATATATATATGGAAATAATAATAATAATAATAGAAGAGATATGCATCTGAAGGAGAGTGGGGAGTACATAGCGAGGGTTTGGAGCTGATAAAGGGAAGAAACGAGCAATGTAATTATAACAATCTCAGTAACTAAAAAAAAAAAAAAAATAATAAGTGCAGTGCATTCAGATTAACTTTAACTCCAGAGAGTAGCAGTGTTATTGGCTTATTTCCAAGTCAACTACACTTCACAGGCCCACAGCTTTCTTACCGCATCTAAACTCCTGAATCTTAACTTTGCCTCTAACTTCTGACTTTGAACCCTGGCATTTCTCTCTTCCCCGTGAGACAGGACAAAGTGGCGGTATCGATGGGGGGCAGCGGCCCCATCTAATCTAACAGTGGGCACCAGCCCCGGCCACAGGAGACATTTGAGTGGTGAGGGATACAAGCAGGTCTCACTGGCCGATCCGGTTCTGCTAAGCTCTGCACGGCGACCAGCCGACCACTCTGTGTGCTCCAATAGAAGTCTCTCTCTCTTCGGTCTACACTGTTAGTGTCTCATTTAATAAATATGATCGAGCCCAATGTATTGGTTGTTTTTTAGAGTGAGAAATATTGGCACCCCCCCCATCCAAAGTATCTCACTGGGAGAGATTTATACAGACATAGCAACTAAGCACTTGGTTTTTGTCATATGTATAAGTGAAGGTAGACCTTTATAGACTTCACCTTCCTTGTATTTTAATTGAGTTATTCTTTGACTATGTCATGTATGTATAGAGTGCGTTCTGGTCTCTCTCATCTTTCCCCTTTCCCATCCCTCCAGTCCTTCTCCCCAGATAAGCCCCCTACCCCTTCTATGTCTCTTTGCTTTTGTCCTATGACACACCCGTGGGCCTGGGTACGGAACTAGCCAGTGGGCTGTTGGGTCTCTCCCCTGTAGCTGCACAGACTGAAGACAACGATCCCTTCTCTAGCGGCCATAAACAGACAGCACAGGACCTCACAGCCCTTCTTCCCCGCAGCCCCCCATGAACGAACGTTCTCAGACACGGGCTCATGCAGACTCAAGGCGAACGAGGACAGCAGCTGTGACGTCACCATGTCACACCCTGAAGCTGAGGCCGCACAGCACACGCTCTTCGTCACCTTCTCTCTGTCCACGCTCCTTCAGCTTTAGGGGGTGAGAACGTCATGCCCCATTCAACCTTCACTTAAGGTCGACTTCTGTCTTCTCCTCAGCGTTTGCGTAGTGCGCATGTCATTACAGAAAATTATATACGCATATACCTATGCACATATTTATGCATGTATGTATATATATTTTCAACTCACTTTGTGCTGATGGCTTCCGTATAACTCGTTGATTTTATTTCATCAGGATACGACAAACTAAGGGATTATAAAAGTACAATATCCAGTCTTGCAGGAGAGTACCAGAACAGAGAAAGGGTTGGGGGGTGATTGGGGAAAGCACGGAGGCAGGGTGGGGGAGGACACATGGTGAGGGGGGACTGGGAAAGGGGAAAGCCTTTGGAATGTAAACAAAGAATATAGAGAATAAAATTTAAAAAAATAAAATAAAAGTACAATATCACGCGCAGAACACATTTTTTTTTTTACGGAATTTTTTAGGTTAAAAAATAAACTATAGTTACTCTAAACATTAGCTGGTTGATCTTCAAGCATCAATATACAGATCGTTATTAGCATGGGGTATGGCATTCTGATTAGAATGTATGTTAATGCCATCTTGCCAGATATCAAGCCTTATAATCTCAGCAGTAAGGAGGCTGAGGCAGGAAGACTGCCGCAAGTTCAAGGCCAGCCTACAAGGAAGGCACAGGCTGCATGTCTACAAAGACTGTCAAAAACAGAACAAAACTGACAGGAGATTATCTTATGCCCGTGAAAACAGTAGTATTTATAGACTTAATTATTACCTTAGTGCAAATGTGTAAGGGTTTTTTTTTTTGTTGTTTTGTTTTTGTTTTTTTTGTCAACAGAGGAATCTCTAATGGCTGAGAAGCACTTAAAAAATTGTTCAATGTCCTTAGTCATCAGGGAAATGCCAATCAAAATGACATCTGTAGCAGCTGTGCAGCTTGGTCTTCATGGGGGTCCCCTAACAACTGGAGGGGGGCTGCCTCTGACTCTGCTGCCTGACTCTGGAGCTCTTTCCCCTAGCAGGGCTGTCTTGTCTGGCCTCAGTGGGAGATGATGTCCTGATGCAACTTGCCAGAGTGGACTGGTACCCAGGGGCAGGGTGGGGGGCTCCCCTTGTCTGAGAGCAGAGTTGGGGAAAAGGGATGGGAAGGTGGGACTGGGAGAGGAGGAGGGAAAGGGGACTGCGATTGGGATAAAACGTGAATAAATTAATGAATGAATGAGAAAAGTACCTTTTGCAGTGATAGCATTTCAAACTCACTGCAGTACACATCACCCTGACCTTGCCCGAGTCCTGATTCCAAATTCTCCTTATCACAGGCTCATTTTCATAGGCTACACGTGTCTTTTCTGTCCATCAGAAAGGGTTTAACAGCTCACTCTAAAATGATGGTACATTTTGCTGGGAGCATTAAGCCAGCATAGTTTTTGTTTGTTTGTTTGTTTGTTTTTTGTTGGTGGTTGTGTGTGTGTGTGTGTGTGTGTGTGTGTGTGTTAGGGATAATTTTAGAACCTATCTTTTCTGTCGGAGTTCCACAGCCTCACCTTTGATTGTTATCGCTGTCCTTAACCCAAGTAGTATTTTCCTCATTTTGAATGCTGCCACCAAAACTAAACTGTGATGTCCCAGTCACTGTCATTATCTGGAGACAATCATTGCAAAGCATAAACAGTTCTGAGGTGAGACCGCACTAATAAACGGTCTTAATCCAATCCGAGGGGTATCCATGTAGACATGAACACTTTAAAACAAGTCACCCATTCGTAGAATGCTAAATACAAAATGAGGCAGAGGCATAGAGGGTGAACCAATACTCCAAGGACTGCCAACCCGTTCCCCCAACCAGTGGTGGGAAAACGAGGCCCTCAAAAAGATCGAGCCTCGCAGGCACCTTGTAACAGACCGACTGCTACCACTGAGGGGCGCGTCGTGAGTTGCTGTTGCTTAATCTACCTGGTGTGGGATGCTTTGTCACCAAAGCTGCCACTAATTAGTGCAGCGTCCAGTCTGTTCTCACACACAGGCAGTTTCTCATGATATGTTTCTCGTTATTCAACCAGATCCAAAACAAGAAGGACTGTGATATAGAGAAGCTGGCGGCACAGTACTTTAGAAAGACTAGTCTATGCTTAATACCTGGTTTTTATAGGCACATATATGTAACTGACCTGCTTCCATTGCTGATTAGTGTTGTCTGTTCATTCGTGACATAGCTAGAGAATTAAAATTGTACACAATCAAATACCATTTAAGCCACAGTATATTTTCCTACAACTTATAAATTGGTTGAACCAAAAATGAAATGGATATAATAGGGGAGAGAAGGAGGTGGGGTGGGTTAGTTAACACGATGGCTGTGTGAAAATTCTTACGGAAACCTATTGCTTTGTCAGCTAATTTTAAAAAAATGGAGTTAACCCGCGTGAGGGGAGAATGCTGCTTCCAGAGCACAGGGGCTGTGCAACAAAAATCTCAACACAGGGAAAGCATGGATATGCTTCAGAAGGTCCCAGGGTTACCGAAGGCAACGCGGGTATTGCGTTTGCTTTGGGCTTCCACCCTCTATTGCTGAAGACACTGCACACACAACACACTCTGGCTATAGGACAGGGGAAAATCAGTCTGGCTGACTGGAAACTTCCTCCCTGCAAGTTACTTTTACAGTGAAAGGAGGTGTGCGCAGGTTGCACGTGGAAGAAAACACGGTCAATGGTCTTGGACCACTGCTAGGCTCAGCACATCACAATACTGACCTGCAGGCAGGATGCACAATCAGGGCATGAGTGTTTATGGGGGTAACCAATTGCTTTCTGACTAGATTTGAAGTCAGCTCAGCAGAAGAGAGAATCGATGCCGCAGATCTGGTCAAAAGCCCATGGCTGTGGAGGTGCTTCTGTATGCCAGTGGGTGTGGCTCAAGCGGAAGCAGAGCCCTAGGGCACTTTTCTTTGCCCACCTCTGTTTCGGAATGAGATTCTGCTCTCCCTGGATCTCTGTGAACAGCACACCCAGGCGTTTTCATAGTTTAACTAAGGCGTTGGGTTGCTAGGCTCTAGCGTTCTCAGCAGATTATGATCAAGTGTCTTTCGCTCAGGGCCGTCACTGTGTACTTAGTCCTCAGTCATGAACACCGCACACAGATGCTCAGGGGTTGACCTGTGTGCTGTGTCCTGCCATGACTACTGTAGGATGGTTTTCCACTCAGAGGTGGGAAAGGTCAACTCACCTGGTGCTGACATTTGGTTTAACAGTCTTTGAAGCACTCGATAACACCTTTGTATTTCTGTGAACAATCAAAAATAAAATGTACATGAAGAATAAAGTCAGGCAATGTCAAAGAATTCATGATCTTCCCTATAGGGTTCAAACATAAGTTCTTGATAACAAATTGTGAGGCATACAGCAGAAGCTTACGCTGTGGTTTCAGCTTGCCAGAGTAGAAACATGAGTCATTCTCAGGAATGTGTATGCATGCACTCTTGTGTGTGTGTGTGTGTGTGTGTGTGTGTGTGTGTGTGTGTGCATGTGAAAGAGAGAACATTCACAGGGACTTGTTACGGGCACTTTGACCAGTTATGTCTCTTCATTATCCACAGCTTACTGCAAAAAGAAGCTTCTCTGGTTGAGACACACACTTTTACTGGAAATAGAAGGGCATAGCAATACAGGATCAGCAATAATACATGTATGCTTATTAAATTAGTGCAACACCTATGGGACCTTGTATAGTTGTGGGCCCCTATCAAAACGATAAGTAGAATAGCATGCCCCGTGCTCTGTTCCAAGCCACAGAAACAACGGGATTGCTGTTGTCATGTCGCACATGATCATAAAGTGTTATGACTGCCATGAGTTGGAAGTAAAGCTCCGTGCTGTTTCCCTTGACCCACAGATCAAATGCTCCACATCTTGAAACAGGTTAGGGAGATGCCTTGGGCGGAGTCATCGGTCTTAGGAGTGGGCGGAGTCATTGGCCTTAGACTCTCAGAATTAGTTTCTTTAAACTTTTTTTTTTATCTTATCCATGTGTGTATTATGTGTGTATGTGGGCATGGTCATGCCACAGCCTGCGTGTAGAGATGAGAGAACAGCTTTAAGAACTAACTGTCTCCATCCACTCTGGATCACTGGAAACAAACTCAAATCATCAGGCAGGGGGCAAACGCACCATTAACCACTGGTAGTCCATCTCACTGGTCCTATGTGTTGTTTCTTTTGATTTTTTAAATTCTTCTTTTCTTTTTTTTTTCTTTTTTCTTTTCTTTTCTTTTCTTTTTCTTTTTCTTTTTCTTTTTGTTTTTGTTTTTGTTTTTTTCGAGACAGGGTTTCTCTGTGTAGCCCTGGCTGTCCTGGAACTCACTTTGTAGACCAGGCTGGCCTCGAACTCAGAAACCCGCCTGCCTCTGCCTCCCAAGTGCTAGGATTAAAGGCGTGCACCACCACTGCCCTTCTTACTTTCATGAACTAATTACTTTTAACCTATTCTGCATTATTTCACCACTATCTCTTCTACTGATATTTGATATAATGGTATTAGCTACTTTTTGTTTGTAACTGTGTTTTTTTTATATAGTTTGCTCACACATGGTTGTTTCTGCTACTTGTGTTCTTCTCTCTCCTAGGTGCTGGGGCCAGATCCCAGTGCTCGCAGTATTTGAGTATGTGTTTTGCTACTAAGATATATTCCCATCCCTGTTTTGAGAAACCATATGTCAATCCAGCTATGATATAGCACCGGCTGAACTTAGAAAATACTTCAAACCTTACACAATAAGGTAGATAAAAGCATCCACTCTTTACCTCTGCCTCAAATAGGCACAAAGAAGGAAGACTTGAAGAGCCAGGTTTCCATGGCAGCAGTAGAGAGGACACAACTTCTACTTATACCACATCAACATGTGCCCAAAGCGTTGTTAACTACCATAACTTTTCAGACTATATACTGCTGAAAGTTTGGAGAAATAAACACAGCATGCACACCCTACGTGCACAGCTGTCTACCAACACCTGCCTCAACTCCAGAGAGTTCCCACTCTTGTTATAACCTACAGAGAAAGTGGGTCACATAGGCTCCAGCACAGCTACACTGTGTCAAGGCCACTAGTCATTGCCAAAGAAGCTAGAACAAAATGACACTAAGTTCATTTTGAATTAAACTCAACACTATAAAATTGATTTCCCTGGGCATTCCAAGGGAAGATTACTTCATATGAAAGACCTTAAAAAAAACCTCAACATAGAAACACAAGAAGTTTGATAACCCAGGCAACATGACTTCCCCAAAAGCTAAGACTACTCTAGAAATGAACTTCAAAGATATAAAATTAGATGAAATGATAGATAAATAAATTAAAAGAATGACTGTTTAGATTATCAATAATTTAAAAAATATATAAAATAGCGGCTGATTAAATTAGAGACGAGAACAAAAGATATTAAAAATCAATTCAGTAAGGAGATGAGGATTCTGGGCAGGAGAAACAACTAGGAATCAAAATGAAAAGCTCAGTAGGTGAAATGTTAAAATAACCCAATGTATAATCTCACAAAGTAAAAGAAAATAGGACTTGAAAACAATATAAATATTGGCAAATTAGAACATTCAAACATTAAAATAAAAAGTGTTTTAAAAGGAGTTAACAGAAAATGCAAGATCTCTGGGATGCCATTAAAAAACCAAGTAAATATTAAACATAGGTACCAACTGGAAGGAAGTTCTGGCTAACGTCACAGAAAACATGTTCACTGAAGTATCAGAGAATCTCAAACAATAGGAAAGACACACACAGCTAAGTACAGGAGATTTTAGGACCCAAAGTAGACTTGACCAAAACATAACCTCTCTACAACATAATATAGTTTAACTAATAAGAGCACAGACAACCCTTTTGGATCTGCTATCATGGCTGGAGCCACTGCCGCGATGCAGATTTTTGTGAAGACCCTTATGGGAAGACCTTCACACTCGAGGTTGGACCATCAGACACTATAGAAAATGTAAATGCCAAGGTCCAGGATGAGGAAGGTATTCCTCCTAATCCGCAGGGGCTTATCTCTGCTGGTAAGCAGCTGGAAGATGGCCATGTGTTGTCTGACGACAGCATCCACAAGGAGTCTACCCTTCATCTTGTGTTGAGACTTCGTGGTGGTGCTAAGGAAAGGAAGAAGAAGTCTTACACCACTCCCGAGAATAATGAGCATAAGAGGAGGAAGGTTAAGTTGGCTGTGCTGAAACACTATAAGGTGGGTGAAAATGGCAAAGTTAGCCGACTTCCTCGAGAGGGTCCTTTTGATGAATGTGGTTCTGGGGTTCTCGTGGGCAGCCACTTTGACTGGCATTACTATGGCAAGTGTTGTCTGACTTACTGTTTCACCAAGCCAGAAGACAAGTAGTTGTGTATGAGTTAATAAAAATAAGAAACTCAAAAAAAAAAAAAAGAGCACAGACAATATAAAACACCAAACGTTGCCAAGAAGCTCAAAGTCCCTTACAAAGAAAACATGTCATAACAACATCAGAATTCCTAGAAGAAACATTGAAAGCCAGAAAAGCATAAATTTGTACATCTGAAATCCTTTGAAAAGATGGTAACTGTCAGCCGAGATTCCTGAATTAAACAAATCATAAAGATAGAAACTACAGAAACTCACGACCACTAAGCCAGCATTACAGAAGACATTTAAAGGAATCCCACATACAGAAGAGAAAACAAAAACTAATAGAATAATAAGACAAGGCAAAGAGGAAATTTCACTATAAGAGTAGACAAGCAAATGGGAATTAAATACGCAGACTTCTAAGACTTCAGACTTCTAAGGAAACTAATGGGAGAAATGGACATTTATTATTTAAGGCAAACAAGAAATGACTGGAATCAATTCATATAATTTTGAATAATCATATTGAATGAAATGACTTTGATTCTCCAATTTAAAAATATAAGTTTATTAGACTTTGTAAAACACCCAAAGTTTATTGTCTGCCACAAATTCATCTCAGTGTTAAGCGTGTGCTTTTGTAGTGGAGTGATTAATGTCCTAGTGCTCTTGAAACCCTGGTTCGGTTTTCAGCGCAGAGAGAGAAAAAATATAATCTCACCAACATATATGCAAATATGTATACAGTAAGAGTAGAAATGGGGGAATAAAATGATCTTTAGCAAATAGAATCCAAAAGGGAGAAGGATAATTAATATGCAAATTTGACAAAATAGATGTCAGGCAAAAGTGTATCATAAGAGATAGAGAAGGTTACTGCATACTAAGATAAAGCTATAATATGAAGCTATAACAATAACATACGTGCACCAAATTTTGAAACATAGGATTTTATAGGACCTGTGCTATACATGTTCTATACAAGGGAGAAAGAGCCCTCAATGCAGTATTAATGGATGTTACAAATACATGATATGTATGATATCGCTATCTATCTATCTATCTATCTATCTATCTATCTATCTATCTATCATCCAGATAAAAACATCAACAAAGAAATACCTGTGTTACCTATAGATCAAATGGATTCACACAGCTATAGAACATTCCACATAACAGGTGCAGAATACCCATCAGTGTGTGATTTTTTTCCAAAATAGATTATAGTTAGGTCATAAAGCTATTCTTTTTGGGGGTTTTTTTTGTTTTGTTTTTTTGAGACAGGGTTTCTCTGTGTAGTCCTGGCTGTCCTGGAACTCACTCTGTAGACCAGGCTGGCCTCGAACTCAGAAATCCGCCTGCCTCTGCCTCCCAAGTGCTGGGATTACAGGCGTGCACCACCACCGCCCAGCCTCATAAAGCTATTCTTAACAAATGTTTTGTAGGTTCATAATAAAATAAAACTGATACCCAACAGCCAAATTATACAAACACATGGAGAGCATACAATGATCACCGAAGACTTAGGGGAACTAAAATAATCCAGAACCAATGGAAAAGGCAAACACAATGTATCGCAGCCTGTGAGCTACGGAAAGTTCGTTTGAAGAGGAAGTTTTATACTTTTGATTATTTTTTTGAGGGCTTACATTTAAATACAGTGAGTAGACCCACATTTCAAGGACCACAGCAGAGAGAGGAGCCCGGTAGCGGCAGGGGGCTGGAGACAGTGGATTTTAAGTTTCAGGTCAGTGTTATGGGCAGCACAAGTACTCCAGGTAAGCCCCAGCTATAGTGCAAAATGCTGTTTCAAAACCAGAAATATCTCAAATAAACTAATGATATATCACAATAGCTCATAAAAATAATAAGCTGGAACCAGTAGAAGAACGAAAGTAACCAACATGAAAGCAGAAATGAGCAGAGCCGAACCCAAAGAAATAATGAAGGCACAACTGATAAGCAGAGTTGGTTGGTCAAGACAGTGAAAAAAAAAAGTCCCATGATATATTTTAATCCCCTCTCCATCCTCGCATCTCCTCCCAGATCCCCACTTCTTTACCCTCCCAACTTCATATTCATTTTTTCTCTTAAAAACAAAAATATCAAAACCAAACAAAATGAACAAAAAACAAAACAAAAAGCATATACATAAAAAACCCAAAATTTTAAGAAGAACTTGAGTACTCGAAAAGAATAAAAAACTATCTCATTAGTATTTAAACCACAAGCTGGGCTGCACACCTGTTTCTTTTGGCAGGCTGAAGGAGCAGGCTTGCAGGTTTCAGACCAGCCTGAGCAACCACAGTCCTGCCTTCCAACCTTAAAAAATATTGTTTACATGTTTAAATGATATGATTTAAAATATATTTGGTTAATTATAACATATGATTAATTTCAAAGAAAATTTAAAGAGAGCAAAACCCCAAACTCAACTAGCTAAAAGGAAGAAAAAAAAAAGACCCAAATAAATAAAATTGGAGGCAAAAATGGGGCATCACGAAAGATACCAATCAGTTCTAGAGGATCGGTAGGGAAGGGTTTGAAAATATATGTGGCAATTGGACTTTCCCAGGCACAGGCCCTTCGAAACTGAACTAAGAGGGAACGTAAAAAGCCAGGAGACACTTAACAAAAATGAGATCGAAGCGGCAATTAATCTCCCAACTCAGAAAAGGACAAGACCAAGACAGGCTCTTTCCCGAGTTTGATCAGTGGGTCACTGTGACATCTCCACATAGGCATATGCCCTGCCTTAAGCATGGCTGCCTGCCCGTGTACCCCTTCTAGGTGGCAGCAGCCCTGCGTTCAGCCCCTTCCCATTCCCTGGTGTCCCTGTGAGCTTTCAGATCATCCCTTTGTTTGTTTGTTATGTTTTGTTTTTAATGCTAGCTTCTACATGTTAGAGAAACCATGTGGTACCTGTCTTTTCGTATCTGGTTTATTTCATTTAAAATGTTCACCAGTTCATCCATGTTCCTGGATGTGTGTGCCTGCATGTGTATGTATGTATATGCACATGTGTGCTTGTTTTGTCTCTCTGTGTGTGGGCAAAACAGAAGCAGGAACTCCGTTCAGTCCATGATGGTTACAGTCCTAGAGCACCAGCCTTGCTAGGTGGCAGCAGCCCCGCAGGGAGAGAAACACTCGCAGGACTGGTTTTCATCGTCTCCTCTGTCCCAGGCTCACCTCGGTCTCCTGGCTCCACATGGAATTCTCTCATTCACTGGCCAACTCCATTAGAGTCTCATACACGTAACATATTAGAAGAAACCCCAAGAGCAAGAAAACTCTTTCTCTGGCTTCTTACATCTTTTTCTACTTTAAGCTAAAAGACTAAAAGTTTTCCATGCAGAGCCCTGTCATGAGAGAACATTAGAAACAGTACGGAGGAAATTCTATATTCACTTAGATGTCCCTGCTGTGAACATGTCATATCTCAATTTGTATATGCATGAATGAATACATGTGCACATGTATGTACACATGTACAGTTATTCATTTACACCTTAAGATTCACTAGTGATTCCACTCAGTTGACAAAGTGCCTAAGTGGCAGAAAGATATGTAATAAGATGCAGAGTTACTTCCTGGATCCATGTTTTTATAAAAGTTCAAATTAGTTGTAATTAATCTGCTATTTATAAATGTATTGATTCTTAAAATCAACGAAAATCAGTTATTTGAAAGTTAACATCCTATTTCCTGTGAACGATGCTTTTCCTGAGTGTAATGATATTCAAATTCTATTAAAATATACTGAGTGATTCAAGATGAAGAGCAATGATTTACTACTGAACCTGACACACTAGGGAATGGCCCTTTATGGTCCAGCTTTAGTTCGTTAGTGTCCCTCTAGTCCAATCTAATGTCTGGCTCCTCTGTCCTCCCATCTGTCCTTAATCATCCACTGTGTCTGCCTGGCCCGCCCCTCGAGATAGCGATGGTGGCCACAGGAGTGGTGGACTCCACCCAGTGCAGTCCAACTTGGTGTTTGGAGTTTGAAGCCTCCCCTACTCAGGCTAGTGGCCGAGCTTTGGAAGGGGAGGCACATTTCAGATCCCATTATGTCCCTGCCTCTCCTGCTTTCCTCTCCCATCCCTCCTATGCCCCAAGCAGGGTTTTCTTCTTTCTGTGCTGCTCTGACACAGGGCCACGTGCAGCAATTCTGATAGTATCCTAAGATTCTGACTGCTATTTTTTTATTTTTTTGGTTTTGGTTTTTTGAGATAGAGTTTCTCTGTGTGGTCCTGGCTGTCCTGGAACTCACTCTGTAGACCAGGCTGGCCTCAAACTCAGAAATCCGCCTGCCTCTGCCTCCCAAGTGCTGGGATTACAGGCATGCACCACCACCTCCTGGCTGACTGCTATTTATTAAGAGTTACAAATTATCATAAATCCCCCTGTTGATCAGCTTGATCAGCTTTTTTTTTAATTTGCTGAGAGAGAGAGAGAGAGAGAGAGAGAGAGAGAGAGAGAGAGAGAGAGAGAGAGAGAAGTTACATACTGGTGCTTTTTGTCTCTAAAAAAACCCAGTTAGTGCTATTTATGTCTCCAAAATGCATTATAACTCAGACTGGTCTCTCCAACTCACACATTGTCGTTTTTTCTGGAGGGCTGAGAATACGTCATGGAAATGCCTGCAGGCCTGTCAAGAAATAAAGAACACAGGAAAAATTAGGTCAGATAGTTCATAAGGCAAACACATTTCCCTCCTTTAGGATTTCGGGGGACAAAAAGTAAGTGTCACAAGGAATTACGAAAAACTGAAGGAAGAGGCGCAGAACTCCGAATCGGGAACCCGGCAGAAGCAACCGCTGTGTGTTGTGTGCATGTGCAGACCCCTGAAAAAAGGATGGGGGACTCTAAAGATAACAATCGTGGTTTCCTGTTTTGTTCCCTGTTTGTATGTCATTCAAGCAATTCTAGATCAGCTTAGTAAAGGCAAGATGGAGGAAAACAGAAAAAGAAAACTCCAGAGCAGCAAACATCGTACTATCAAGGGTAGTTACTGGTCACCTTTTTCAGGGGGAAAAATAGACAGATTAAAGATATTTTAAACTGTGTTTACAAGCTTTTGTCTGGGCAGAAGGTGTAGCTCAGTGGTAGAATACACAATCAAAACCTCACACTGTCTAAAGCTGGTTCGGGGGTGGTTTAATTTCTTTATAAAAATAGTCTCCTCTCTGTAGAGTTTGACACACATAAGACACATTTTTCAATGGTCAAATTAATAAGATCATGCCCGATTGTTCATCATTTCACGAATACAACCGAGTTTTAGACATCTTGCCTTCCAGTGCTTATGCCGCGATGTAAGTGCGGCGGCACGTGCCTGTACGCCTTGCTCTTGGGAGACTGAGTCAGGAGGACCTTGAGTTAAAAGCCAATTAATTTGGCTAGTTGTGGAAGCCCTGTCGCCACCACACACACAGACACACACAGACACACACGCATGCACATACGCTCACTATTCTACAACAACATAAACTGACATATATTTTGAAATTCAAAACATCAAAATAATTTCTCTTTGTGATAACCTGAGAAATCATGCATTCCTTTATATGGGGACAAAAAGAGTCCAACATGAGGCACTCTCCGTCCCATACTCCAGAAACAGACTAGAAATAGATATTTTAAGAAATACCAATAAATGTGATTATGGTAGTGCACACCTGATCCCAAGATGGATCCTAGAACTTTCGAGGTAGGGGTAGGAAGATCTAGAGACCAGATTCCGAGTTGGCTACTTATCAACATGGAGCTGAGCCTAAACTACACAAGACCCTGTCTCAGAAAACAAAACAAAAGAAGAAAAGAAACAATAATAGAAATGAGCAAATAAGGGAGCAAGGAGGGCCTCACAGGGACACCAGTGATACCCTGGAGAAGGGCCATCGAAGGCAATCTGAGGGTAAGCAGAGGCCAATATTTTCAACTTCTCACCCTGATTGAAGACCATTAGAACCTTTTCTCAAGACACCAGCAGTGACTGCTCAGGTGGAATTAGGCTGAAATAAACAAGCCTACATATCAGAGAAAGCCCAAGACCAGTCACTGGGTCTTTGCTCTCCTAGTCCCACCATCTCCAAAGCCCAGGGAACAACCTCTGAGGATTGAACCTCCTTCCCAGGATCTTGAAGGGGATGTAGCCTGACCCAAACAGATGCCAGCTTACAGTGTTTCCTAGGTTCTGGAACTTTCTGCCCTTTACATCTGCTTTATGCTGAACTAAATTAAACAAAGGAACTTCAGTCTTGGCTGTCAACAATGGTGACTTTGTAACTCCTCACCTAAACTAAGACATTTTCCTACCAAGCTGCACAATAGCTGCAGACTGTAAACATCCCAAGTAGGCCTTCAGCTCTTCCCCAAACTAGGCCCCCAGACAGAGCAGTCAGCAGTTCAAAGGAATATGAACGTATAAGTCAACGTAACTGAGTACTTGAGAAGTATAACTACTGAGACAAAATAAAGCACTTGGAACAGTATATAAAGAAACAAAAAATGTTTGATAAATATAAAAAACACACTTACGTATGAGACACTAGAGAGACGATGGTGTTGGTAGGATGGTAGTGAGGGCATGTGCCATGGAAGCACAACAGCTTAAGTCCACTCTTCGGTACTCAAGGTAGAAAATAACTGACTCGACCAGGCTGCCTTCTGACCGTCACGTATTCTGTGGCACATGTTCATGCACTATTGCATGTGTGTGCATGCATGCATACACAATTATCTTTTAAAGATGTTGGATTAAGTGTTATATGGCCGTGAGTTGTGAGAGCTATGATAACAACCAGACTGGCAGTGTACGTCCGTGCATAAAAGACTGGTCGAACTGCTATGGAAGTAACCAACTTACTTCTGATTGGAGTTCGAGCCTGCCCCACAGGAGGGAATTGTGGAACTGTAATTCTGAACAAGAACCCGTGGCCTGGGAGCTCATGTATCCTAGGGGTAAAGTTATTACCATAATTTTGCTAAATGGACATAGTATAAGCTGCCTTTTGATATGTTTCTCTGTATCTATAAGTTATAGTAACACTCAGTGCTCAACAGAGAAACTTCTCTGTACAGTGGATGGTGGTTAGCACAGAGATTCACAACCGGTCAAAGATCACAACAGATTTTTACGTTGCAAAAATACTAATGTGCGTTTTTAACAACATCAGCACCACTCTGAAAGTGAGTCTACTTTTTTTCAACATTGTGGTCTGGTTTCATTTCAAGAGTCATGACAATGACTTCAAGAGCCTATACTCCATAAAATTGGAACATCTGAATGAAATGGATGATTTTCTAGACAGATAACACTTATCAAAGTTAGATCAAGATCAGATAAACTGTTTAAATAGTCCTATAACACCTAAGGAAATACAAGCAGTCAATAAAAGTCTCCCAATCAGAAAAAGCCGAGAGCCAGACAGTTTTAGTACAGAATCCTAACATATTTTCAAAGAGCTAATACCAAAACTCTTTAAATATTTCATAAAATAGAAACAAAAGAATCATTGCCAAACTCATTCTATGAGGCCATACTCACCCTGATACATAAACCACACAAAGACTCAACAAAGAAGAGAACCTTGAGGCAAAAATACTCAATAAAATACCTACAAACAGAAACCAAGAACACATCAAAAACATCATCCACCATGATCAAATAGGATTCTTCCCTGGGATGTAGAGATGGTTCAAAAGAAAATCCATCAAGGTAATCCACCATATAAAGAAATCCAAAGCCATACAATGGAAAAAAGAAAGCAACTTCAACAAATGGTGCTGGTGTAACTGGATGTCTGCATGTAGAATACAGATAGACCCATATCTATCACCCTGCATAACACTCAAGTCCAAGTGGATCAAAGACCTAAACATAAAACTGGTCACATTAAATCTAATAGAAGAGAAAATAGGGAACTGCTTTGAACATATTGATACAGGAGACAAATTCCAAAACACTAATAGCTCAGGCACTAAGATCAACAATTAGTAAATGGGACCTCATGAAACTGAAAAGCTTTTGCAAGGCTAAGGACACCATCTACAGGACAAAACGGTAGCTTATAGAACGGGAAAAGATCTTTACAACCTTACATCTGACAGAGGACTAATATCCAAAATATAAAGAACTTAAGAAATTGGATACCAACAAACCAAATAACCAATTTTTTAAAAATGGGATACAAGCTAAACAGAAGAGTCTCTATTGGCCCAGAAGCACTTAAATTTCAGTATCCTTAGTCATCAGGAAATGCAAATCAAAACGACTCTGAAATTCTACCTTACATCTGTTAGAATGGCTAATCTTAGTGACAGCTTATGCTGGTGAGGATGTCAAGCAAGGGGGAACACGCCTCCATCGCTTGTGGGACTACAAAGTTGTACAACCACTTTGTAAATCAATTTGGCAGTTTCTCAGAAAATTGGGAATAGTTTTACCTCAGGACCCAGCTGTACTACTACTGGTCTCAAAAGATCCTGCACCATCCCACAGAGACACTTGCCCAACTATGTTGATAGCTTTATTAGTAATAGCTAGAAACTGGAAACAACCTAGATGTTCTTCAACTGAAGGATGGATAAAGAAAAGAAAATATGGTACATCTACACAATGGAATACTGCTCAGCTATTAAAAACAAACACATGATGAAATTTGTAGGCAAATGGGTGGAAATAAAAAAGATCATCCTGAGTGAGAAAACCCAGTCCCAGAAAGACACACACAGTAGGTACTCATAAGTGGACATTAGTCATAAAATACAGGATAGCCATGCTACAATCCACAGACCCAAAGAAACTAAGCAATAAAGAGGGACCAAGTGAGAATTTGTGGATCTCACTCAGGGGAAACAGATAGGAGGGTGGATGGATGGAGAGAACTGGGTAGAAGACAAGCGGAGGAGGGGAACGGGGTGGGGAGAGGTGTGGAGGGAGAGGCTGGGATTGAGAATGGGAATCATGAGGGGCATCTCTGGGACTACCTGGGAGTAGGGAATGCTCCAAGGAGTCTATGGTTGGGTGGCCCTAACTGAGACTTCTACCAGTGAGAGACTGAAGTGCCTCTAGGAAGGCAGGACTTCTAGTGCAGGGAGGGGGATGTCACCTAACCCATAAAACCTTCAACCCAAGATTTGTCCTACCTGAAAGATGTGTAGGGATAAATGCAGAGCAGAGATTGAGGGGATGGGCAACCAATCACTGGTCCAAATCGAGACCCACTCCATGGGAGAGCGCCAACCCCGACACCATTAATAACACTCTGGTATGCTTGCAGGCAGGAGCCTAGTGTAACTGTCTGCTCGGATGCTTCATCCAGTAGCATGTGGAGCCAGATGCAGAGACCCACAGCCAAACATCAGACGGTGCTAAGGGAGTCTTGTGGGAAAGCCGGGATAGAACTGAGCAAGCAGGACCCACAAGAGCTACAGAGTCCACTAACCTGGGCCCGTGGGGGCTCAATGAGACTGAACCACCAACCAAAGAGCATGCATGGGCTGGACCTAAAACCCCTACAGATGTGCAGCTTGGTCTTCGTGTGAGTCCCTTAACAACTGGAGCAGGCCCTGACTCTGACTCTGTTGCCTGGCACTGGATCCCCTTCCCCTATGTGAACTACCTTTTGGGAGCTCAGTGGGAGAGGATATGCTTAGTCCTGCTGCGACTGGATGTTCCAGGACAGGGTGGCACCCAAGGAGGGGCTTCCATTTCTCTGAGGAGAAGGGAAAGGGGGTGATGGAGGGATGGACTGATAAGGGTAGGGCTGGGAAGAGAGGTGGGACAGGGACTGCGTTTGGAAGGTGAAGTGAATGAGCAAATCTGTTTATGCAAACTGACACACACTGCATCTGGGTGGAGTCACTTACCTGTCATGTCCATAGTGTTCCATCCAGAGATACAAATGGCTCTTATTGATTCCCTGCATGGTATTGTCTTGTGATTAAACTTAATTTACAATTAATCTAAAAGAAAAAATGGCACATATGAATTTTATATTCAATGTATTAAAAGTACAGTTTATATTACTGAAATCAAGATGAAATTTATTCGTCCAAATTCTAAAGTCTTGGAATTCTAATATTCTTACATTTTCAATAGGTACAAATTTGTCATATTGGTGAAACATGAGCTCTGTTTATTTTTGATATTTCAATTCCAGAAAAACAGGAACAGACTTGTTGAATGTTCAACATTTTCATTTTAGTTTAAATACAAGAAATTTTAGAGATTATACACTTGCTACATGGGACAAGAAAGTGCAATAAAATATTTTTTTTCTTTTGTGGCTTTGACAAGGTGTTATTTTGTAGCCAAAGCTGGCTTGGAACTCTAGATCTTCCTGCCTTGCCCTTCTAAGTGTTAGGTTTATGACTGCACGCCTGACTTCCAACCACTTTTAGATGGAGATGATAAATTACAATATTTTCATCCTGGAACAGTCTAGCCAAAAAATATTCAAGGTCAAAGAAAGACAGGCTCCAGAGTTTACAAGTAGACTTATGCTACGTGAGAAAATAGTACGTCATTAGAAAATAAATATTTCTAAGTTAATAATAGGTTATCTGTAGATGCAGTCAACAATTTTGAAACATAAAGATAAATAGATCAATTTAGACAAAGACGCTGGTTTTGATTTGGGGGCTGCAACAGGGCCACCTGTAGTTCCTATACCTTGCAGCAGTAGCAGCTGTGTATAGTAGAAGCAGAATCTACCACCACTCAGGCATTGTGTGGAGGAGCACAGCTATGAACTAGGGGGAGTCAGGCAAAGGCAGATTTCTAAGGGGTCTGATCCCCCCAGCAAGTCCTGCACCCCATTACCTGAAGGCACTGCTTTTTTCTGGGCTGCTGGGGTTCAGAAGGAGCTAAAGCTTCAGGGAGACCCTGCAGCAGGGCTGGGCAGAGGGACCCACAAGGCCTAGTTAGCTTCTTACAGCGAAGCTACCCCAGGACCAAAGGGGGAGCTGACTTCACTCCGGGTCCTGCTGCCAGTCTTCTCTCCTGCTGCCCTTCAGAATAACAGCTTTTTCTTTTTTTCATTCTCTGTTCTTCTTAATTTTCCCCCAAGCTGAGCTTGATAAGTCAACAAAATCAGTCAGTTCATGGCCAGACACAAGGGTAGTATCACATCTGCCAATCTAAAAGTTCTCGTGTCCGGGGTTGAGGCTCTGGGTGTTCCTCCAGGAAGAAAGAGACATATCTGTGCTCTCCCCAGATGAGCACAAGGCTAACTTTCTTGTTTAAGTGACCCTAACAACCCCCAGTAAACTCTCTCTGCTTCCCAACCCCACCCAAGAGACCTCCCCTAAAACTTTCGCCTTTTTCTCCTGGTGAGAATGAGATAACACCACAGCTCCAGAGAACAGAATGGAATATTCTCCCTCAGACCCTCACCCCAAGGTCTTTATCTGTTGCTAAGAAACAAGCCAATATGTAAATGGAAATCCACGCCATGGCAACCACAAGCCAAAGATTCTGTCAGGCTTGAGATTGCTGTGAAATGGGAAATAAAATGAGTTTGATTCCATACAGCAGGAAATTAGAAACAGATGCTGTTCTCAAAGAGTGCAGGCAAAGGGTTAAGAACTTCATGAGATCAAAGAATCCAGCATGGTATCTCTGAGCAGCAGTTGTAGGGCTTCTGTTTTTATTTTTGAATCTAGGAGAGAGGATGTTTCTGTTTGTGGTAATGTGACTGAGAATGGCCGCTGTAGACTTAAATACTTGGTCACTATGGTGGAATTGTTTGGGAAGGATTAAGAGGTGTGGCCTTGTTGGAGTAGGCGTGACCTTGTTGGAGGAGCTGTGTCACTGGGGGTGGACTTAGAGTCTTCAAAAGACTCACATCCTTTCCAGTGTTCTCTCTCTGCCATAGGATTGTGAATGAAGATCTAGGATCTCAGCTGTTCCTACTACCACACCACGGCTCTATCATTATGGACTCAAAAATCTCTGAAACCGTAATTCCCACGCTAAAAGCTTTCTTTTATAAGTTTCCCTGGTCACAGCAACTGAAAAGTAGCAAAGACATACTATTTAATAGAAATGTTGAGACCCACCCTGAAATAAAAGGTTAGTAAGCAGTCACAGATGCTGGCCTAAACTAAAAGGACCGGTCTGGATACAAAGTCATAGAGCCACCAGCAGAGCCAGTAAGAAATGTCCCCACCAGATAGAGCTAATGAGCCATAGCGCTGGTGAGATGGTGCAGCAAATAAAGGTGCTTGCCATGAAGCGGGAGAGCATGAGTTCAATCCCAAGGACCCACACAGAAAAAAGGAGAGAACCAAGTTGCTCGCTGACCTCCACATGCACACCATGACGTGCATGCATCTCTCTCACACACACACACACACACACACACACACACACCACTGAATTTTAAAATTTAAAGCCATTGCATTTTGTTTTTGAGAATTTCATACAAGGATAGCATCTTTACATCATTTCCACTCCACCCTCTCCCCTCTAACTCCTCTCATGCCTGACCACACCCATGCAGGCATGCACAAGCACACTGCTAAGTCCATTTACTGTTGCTCATACGTATACATGTTTAGAGCTGATCACTTGTCATTCAATAACTTATCAGAAGACGTACCGGTAGAGAAATACCAATTCTCCCTCTCCTAGTAAGTACTAATCCCTTCCCTGATCCACCTTGTCATGTCAACCTGCATTGCCACTGTGTGGGTCTTGTTTATGAGTGTGGTGTATCGCCCTATCATTTATAGAAGACAGTATCTTGCAGCAGACCACTTGGACTTCTGGCTTTTACAATCTGTCCAGACCCTCTTCCTTGTGCTGTGGGTCTATCAACTGGCCAGTTGTCTTTTGCATTTTGACCAGGTGTGAGTAGTCTCTGTCCTCCCTCTGCAAAAAGAAGTTTCTTTGATAAGGAGTGAGAACTATACTTCACTGTGGATATAAGAACGAGTATTTAAAACACAGCTGGTAATAATACTAATTTAGGAAAGTTCTAATAATGGGGAGGGGTCCCCTCTAGGATCCATGGCTTCACTACGTTTAATAGTACCAGGTACTATTAAAGTAAATGGTGCCACTACGGCACACCTTTGGGTATATTTGCCTTTCTGGTCCCCGCGGTTCACAGGCATTATGGCTGCGTAGGAGAACGAATTGCTCTTCTCCCTTGGCAGTTTGTATCGTACCTCCAGATACAGATGAGAGCCCGTGCTCAGGGAGGAGGCTCCCACATTAGGTTCCTGCTTGACTCCTCCAAATATCTATGTCTGGAGAGCATGGCGTCTTCACTAATGCTGTCTTCCCTTCAGGTTCTAGAAGGCCATCAAGGGCAACAGCCACAGCCCATGCTGTTCTAGAAATCTCGAGCTCACTAACAAGTCAACGGGAGGTTTCTATGCCTGGCACGGGGGCTTGTCAGGTGTCTGCGGCATTTGAGGGGAGCATTAGCGATCCCAATAGCACAACTTTATTTAAATTATTTACATGTGTATGCACAGTTTTATGCGTTGCTTTAAGGAAACATAAAATACTGTTTCCTATGGCTTTTCCGTTGTGTTATTTGTACCCCTTGCCTTTCTCCTGCTCTTTACTGCCACACTCTCCCCTCTCCAGATAAATTCCATCCTTCCATTTTCCGTTTCCCTCTTCGGAGCACCCATGTCACGCTATCCCGCTTCAGAGCCTCTTGTAAACACTGTGGTCTCCTCTTACCTTCCCGGCCACTGCCGAATCGCTCCCTGTCACATCTGAAGATCCCAAACGTGGACCCACAAATAATAGAGAATTTGGTCCATTTTATTTTACGTGTGTGAATGTTTTGCCTGTATGTAGGTATGTATACTGGGTGAGTGCCTGATACCCGTGGAGGTAAGACATGGGCACTGGATCCCTGGCACTGGAGATACAGATGCTTATGAAGCAACATGTATGTACTAAGAATTGAACCCAGTTCTGCAAAAAGCATTAAGTGCTGGGCATTCTCTGAAGACCCCTCTTAACTATTCTGAGTTCTTTCTATGTTCTGGATGTTAGTCCTCTGTCAGATATGTAACTGCCAAATACTCCCCACTCTGGGGGTTCCCTCACTAGACAGATTGTTTCTTTTGTCATACAGCTTTCCCCCCTTCTTTTATGAGGCCACTCTTGTCTGTTGTTGGCCTTAATTTCTGAGCAAATAGAGTCCTATTCAAAAGTCCTTTTCTACACCTATCTTAGAGTAACACTGACTTCTTAAAAGTAATCTGGAAGTGCTGTTTTTATTTTTATTTTGAATAACTGAAAGGATTTTTTTCTAGGCATTGATACTCTGGTAGAATTCTACTGTGACTCCATCTGCAGCTGGTCTTCTTTTAGACAGAAGAACTTTTATCAGTTTTGACTCCTTAGTTGTTATAGGTCCGTTTCACTTGCTACTCTCTCCCTAGTTTGACTTTGGTAATTTGAATTAACCTAGATAGTCATCCATTTCTTTTAGGTAAGACATATAGGTCTTTAAAATACTTTTCTTTTCTTTTTTCTTTGTGTGTGTGTGTGTGTTGTTAATCTCTGGTATTGCTAATTTGAGTCTTCTTTCTTTTGGTTTTTGAGCCAAGGGTCTGTTGATCTCGTTTATATTCTCAAAGAGCTAGCTTTAGGAATCATTGCTTCTTTATGTTGTTTTCTCTCCTTTTGTCTCTGCTCTGGTTTTTACTATTTTTATTATTTTGTGTCACTTACTAGATTTGGGCTCAGTTTGTCTTTGTTTTCCAAATTCTTTTTAAGAAGGAAAGCAAGTTAATAATTCCCAGTGACTTCGTGAGTAAAGAAACTCTTAACTATTGAACACTTTATATCTAACATTGCATCAATGTTGAAAATCAACAATGGGATAATGTAAAGTCCAAGGAAATCAGCTTGTTTCTCAATATATACACTAGATGTCAAAAACATAGGCAATATCAATATCAAATCAAAACCCAAAGAGCCAACATAAAAAAGTTCTTTAAAAAATAACTTTTTTCTTTTTCTTTTTGCCTTTCTAGGAAAACACTTCCAATGTGGGAGTCCTGAGACTTCCCATGCCAGAGTTATTAAAAGGTATGTCTGTGGATTGGTGTTATTTTGGGTGGTTTTTGACATCTCAACAGAGATGGGGGAAAACTCATGCCCTCCCACCCCTAGATGAAGCAGTTAACATCTGTCAAGAGAAGGAGAATTGTTCTTCTCCAAGGAAAAGTCCCTTGACTGTTTATCCAATTCTCATAAAAAAATATGCAGTCAATGCAGAACAGACTCAGCAGTACATACTTTAAAACTATTCTTTTGTATGTATATGTAACAATGACAATTTTAAAAGAGGAGGCTGTGAATTGGAGAAGGACAGACATGGGAAGGATATGAAGAAGGAGATGAGGATAAATGATGTAATTATGTTTTATTAAACTTACAAAAATAACTTAATGTCAGAGACTTACATTTCAGATCTTCTGTAATGCTGACTTTAACCTCTGAAGGCCCTTAAATACATTCTGTGATAGTGCACATATAATCATGCATTTATTGCTGAGATCTGATAAGCAGATCTTCATCAAAGTTATAGAACAGTATTTAGGCATTCTTATCTTCCAAAACTATCCTTATTGTATACAACTACTTTTTAAGACAAGGCATTAAACAATGCATACATAGATCAAAATTGCTGCCTACCTCATATGACAGTTATATTCTTTTTAAAATATATATATTTTTAATTTTCACTTTATCATACATATGGTTGCTTTGCCTGTATGCATGTGTATGCACTACATGTGTGCCTGCCGCCAGTGGAGGCCAGAAGAGGGTGTTGGATTCCTAGTACTGGGGTTACGGGCAATTGTGAGCTGCCATGTTGGTGCTGGGAATCAGACCCAGGTCCTCTGGAAGAGCAGCTTAAGCAGTGCTCTTATACACGGAGCCATCTCTCCGGCCCATTATATTCTTTTTAGATGTATTACTTTATAGGTAAATTCTTAGCTCCAACGCAGTAGTTCTCAACCTCTGGGGGGGAGGAGGAGGGTGGGGGAAGGGGAGGGTGGGGGGGAGGGTGAATGACCCTTTCACAGAAGTTGCATTATCAGATATCCTGAATATCAGACATATAAATATGATTCATAACAGTAGCAAAACTACAGCTATGATGTAGCAACTAATTTTATAGTTGTGAGGTCACCGCAGCACGAAGAACTGTATTGAAAGGTCACATCATTAGGAAGGTTGAGACCCACTGTTCTAACTACTCAGCATGAGGTCTGGTGCAATAAAATTAGCACCAGGTGAATGCATTTTGGTTATGCAGATTCTCTTGCTCCACTGAAGGCCTGATTTTTAAAAGCCTGTGGGTGGCTCAAATGCACAGATTAATCAAGTAAATGTCAAGTGTCAGTGTCCTAAAGGAGAAAGTTCGGGGATGGGGGGGGGGGAATGAAGCTCAGTTGGTAGAACACTTACACAGCGTGCACTGACCCTGGGTGCGTCCCCAGCGCTGCACGAAGAGGCACAACAGCACCCAGCTGCACTCGCAGTGCTCTGGAGGTGAAGGCAGCAGGATCGGAAGTTCAAGGTCGCCTCTGACTGAATTCAAGATCAGTCCAGAAAACACTAGAGCCTGTGTCCAGAAAAATGAAAATGGAGAGAACGCCCATGCAATTCTAAAACCCCTGCAGACTAGAGAAGACAGCATTTATAGTACTAGGAGAGTCTGAAACAAATCAAAATAGCCAACAGCATGGGGAAAAAATACTAAGAGGGAACACATACCATTAAATAAGGTTTATAGTTTAATCATATTTTGTTAACATTGATGAATCCGCTGCAGCTGAGTAGCTGGTTAGTGTTGGCAGGAGTCAGGGAAAGGGTGGACACAAAGGTTCTGCTGGTTTTTAAAAGTTTACTAGAATATAATATTAATTTTAATTAATTTAATTTTCAAGTTCAATTTAATTTTTAAGTTAATTTTTTAATTTTAAGGCCTTGATTTAAGTTTAAGCTCTAGCAATTCTAAACTTTCAGGGGCCTGTTTCCTCACTAAAGAATGAGCTGGGACAGATGCTTCTTCAAGTCCACTGGAGAACCACAGAACGGAAGACTTTCCTACTCGGGAATTTCTCCTGCTTTATGCCAACAAAGCAAACAAACACAGATGCGCAGTTGCTAAAAGGGGGGAAACTTGGCAAAAGTTTTGAAATTGTATTCGAGACAATTCATCTCCACTGCTTACGTTTCCAAATGGCAGAGGCTGAAGAACCGCTCCCAACTGGTGAGGAGCCAGGAGCCTCTTGAAAAGCTTTCAGGCTGAAAGGACACTCAGGCCGTCGGAAGTTCTCTCCAGAAGAGAGATTTTTGCTTTTTGAGAAATATAACATAAAAATTGTTAGAGAACATAAAAATACAATATTACCCGCTAAAGAGTAACGGGATTCGTTAGGTAGGGATCAGCCGAGCGCGTAAATGAAGGCAGGCATCTCCAGAAGCAGAAGTGTGTCTTCATCAGCACGGCCGGAAGGCCTTAAGCCCTGCCGGAAGTGACGTGAGCTCCTAGGGTTTTAATGGCTGAAAAAGGAAAAGCTTTGGAGATGGAAGAGTCAGCCTGCAGGTCGGTCCTCAGCAGCCTGGCAGTGTAGACACCAGCGGGGTTGGTGCTTGGGTCTCCTCCTCCTCCTCCTCCTCCTCCTCCTCCTCCTCCTCCTCCTCCTCCTCCTCCTCCTCCTCCTCCTCCTCCTCCTCAGAAGCATCCACAAGGTGTCATCACGTCAGCCTTCCTGACCCGGGCCTCTCAGCCCACCTGAGGCTTGTAGGTCAATAACCCTTCAGAATGAATAAGAGTTATTTTGTTCCACTTTCCCCTTGGGCTTATCAAAGTTACACAAATAAATTTGTCATTTGCTATTTAAACTCAACTCTGTGAGTTAAACTCCATCTGTAATCTAAAATAACATCTGCTTGTACTTGTAGTGTTGTTGAACCGCACTGCCTCTCTAGTCCCAGCAAGTAGGGAGAGGATCCCAGGAATGCTCTTGGCAGTCACAGAACCAACTCTGCTTGGCAGCGATCGGATCGTTTCCCTAGACGCCCGCCCACACCTAATGCTCGCCTACGTTCCAGGCTTTCTTCCTCCAACAGCTTTGTCTCCCTCTGTTTATTTCTCGGGGGTTTCCCTTAACCCTGCATCTAATTCAAGCAGGATTCTGACCTGAAGGACACAGCCTCACAGGAGGACGCCTTCCTTTTCACAGCTCCCTACCTTAGACACGATTCTCTGCAGAAGGTCACCCTCGTCCTCTAATCTTGGCATTTAACTCCTGAAGAGCCTCCGTCCACGCAAGAACTAAGCGTGTTCAGTTGGTAGCCTGTGTAAGGATGTTTTGGGTTCGCCTGACTTGCTTGGTGTGTTTTCGAGGCTTACTGGAGAGTTTCTACAATTAAGTCTCTGCGGAGTAGAAAACATCTAGAAAGCTCTCTGGGGTGACATTTAGGATGGTGTGCTTGCAGAGGAACTAGCAAGGCCATTTTAATGACTTAAATCTGGAGTGTGTGCAGAGCCTTGGAGAATGTGCTTTCCACGTTCATCAGTACCATTTCTACAGGAAGAAGACTATATACCGGAAGTGACGGTGCTCAGTCAGTCCTTGCTAGGATTACAGGGCCCCTTTTAGCTGCTTAGAGTTGCATTTAGTTGCTTGACAGTAGCTGTTTATTCTTAGGTAACCCTTTTAACCACGATACTACACACTATACCACAGAATGGCTTTAATCCCTATCTGGATTAATTTAAATATCCCTTTGAGCACCAAAACAAAAACATCATTTAAACTGATTTTTTTTTTGAGAAATACATGTCTTTTTAATTTGACAAACAGTAATCTGAGGTTGCAGATTTGAAATAGATTACTCATACCATCGAGGCGCTACCACTTAGTGCAACATTAGCCCTCATTTTGTTCCACGGAAGGTCGGGAGCCGCTCATCACAGCCAACCACTGGACTGAGCACAGGGTCCCCAATGGAGGAGCTAGAGAAAGGACCCAAGGAGCTGAAGAGGGTTGCAGCCCCACAGGAGGAACAATAATATGTACCAGCCAGTACCCCCAGAGCTCCCAGGGACTAAACAACCAACCAAAGATAACACATGGAGGGACCCATGGCTCTAGCTACATATGTTGCAGAAGGTGGCCATTTCAGACATCAATGAGTGGAGAGGCCATTGCTCCTATGAAGGCTCAACTCCCCAGTGTAGGGGAATGCCAGGTCAGGAAAGTGGGGGTGGGGGTGGGAACAAGGGGAGGAGGGATGGGATAAGGGGTTTTCAGAGGGGTAATGAGGAAAGGGGATACCATTTGAAATGCAAATAAAGAAAATATGCCATAAAATATAATAATAACATTAAAAAATGTTACTTCCTTGTAGTTTACAATATACAGCAATATCAGTACTAAATAATAACAAACAGCATAAAATACTACGTATAAATATAAATATAAATATAAATATAAATATAAATATAAATATAAATATACTCAATTATTTATTTTAATATCACTGTTTCAAAACCATTACTTCATGAAGACACTTCTGTACGGAATTGTCGTTTATATATTCTGCCTCGCGTTTAAAGCAGGCTAAACTTTTAAGGTTTCTGGATGGAACCTGTTAGGAAACATGACGCCTGATTTTCTCTGTTGCCCCAAGCTCACGCTCTTTAGAATTCTTAGGTCATGCTCCGGGCGTTCCTTTGTCTCCCTAGTGTCAGGATAGGCTCCTACACAGCTCGCGTACATGCCTGTCTGCGTGTGTCTTACCACCTTCTAATCTGACATAGCTTTGGGATGATATGGGGAGCCATAAACTACATATAAAAATAAACATCTTTAGACCGAGAGCGCAGTGTGTGTGAGAACCACTCACGCTGACATTTGTAAGCTTTGAGTAGGGTCCAAGACAAGCAAAGGAAGCGAGAAAGAAAACACGACTCCTCAGACGTGGCTCTTCTGGGAGTCTCTTTAGAGTAACCAGGTCACAAAAATTCAACATTATGTTACTTTTTGAGACATACTTCACACATACACACACACACACACACACACACACACACACACACATATAAAGAGAGAGAGGGAGAGAGAGGGGGGAGGTAGATATAGATATGAAAGAGAAAGGACTGCCCATATTTAGACTTGGTCTTTGCTGCTCAACGAAGCCTGGAAAATACCTTTATAGACACAAATAGACACAAATCGAGGCATTTATAATCAGCATAAATTATAAATACAATGTAGTTGACAAGGAAGATTAACCACCACAGGACATTATTCATAAAAGCTTTTAGGGATATTAGAGAACAAATCATTTTGTGGACCTGTGCTTGACTTCTCTTGGCTAAACATGTAAGTGTGGAATTTTTAAAATAGATGCAGTTCCATTACCAGTTTGCTCTCACACACAACCATTTCTTCAATGATATTTGTTGAGTTTTAATTTTTAGAAAGCAAATTAATTTTAATTTAATTAATTTTCAAAGCAAGTGAAAAGGAACTTTTGTTTTGTTTTTTGTTTTTGTTTTGTTTTTTAAAGATCAAAACATGGAGCAAAGAGCATGATGGGTAGAAGAAGGAGGAAAAGATAGGATGCATTTAGGACCCAAAGAAAGCAGTGTATGTTACCTGAAGGCAAGACTGGCAGGGGTGGTGGTGGTGGTGGTGGTGAGGGTATCTGGTGTCAGACCCAGAAGGGCCTACTAGGACAGACTCAGCATGCTTGGTTTCATCTTAACTGCATTCAAAGAATGGTCTTTGGAAGTAGAATAAAATGGCTGAGGGAAGGACAGACCCGTGCAGGGGAAGCAGAGAAAGCCCCTGCAGCAGACTCTGGAGAAAAAGCATGTTAACGAAGGTGCAGAGATGAGGGCAGATATAAACTATCTTAGAATATGAGCTCCCGTCATCTTCAACTCTAAGAAATTAACTTCCGTGTAAAGAACAATTTAAACGCCGCTGAGTAATTTAGCAAGAACTATTTTTGAAACCTCAATTTATCTTTTTGGGGAGAGAGAGTCTCTTAGCCAGTGTTCCAATACTGCCACGATCAAGGCTGTTCTTATAAAAGAAAGCATTTAACTGCCACTTGTTTAGTTTCAGAGGTTTAGTCCATTATCATCATTGCAGGGAGCATGGCAGCACACAGGTAGTCATGGTGCTGGAGGAGAAGCTGAGAGTTTTATATACGGAGTCATAGGCAGCAGGAAGAGAGAGCTACTGGACCCAGGTTGGGCATTTGAAAACCTCAAAGCCCACCCCTACACCCACCACACTTCCTCCAAGGCCGGACCTCCTAATCATTTCAAATGCTGCCACTTCCTAGTGACCAAACATTGACCTCTGTGGGTCTCCAGGGCCATTCTCATTGGAACCACTATGAAGGGATAAGGCTTGATACTTTCTACAAGTCATTGAAGTGTATTTCCAGGAAATCTAGAAGAAATGAGGCTGAGATAATAAAGTAACCTTGAAAAGTAAAGAATGAAAAATGAGGTTGCTTGTTTGATTTCAAGTACCAAGGAGTCAGTCTAAAGAAGTGGTTGATCAGTGAGTGGTGTCTGACTGAGACCATGTCATCCAGCTTCTCGTTAGAACGGGCACAAGGACCAGCTTCTTCAGTCGGTGTCACATGTGCCTCGGATGAAACGGAGACATACACAGACACCAGCAGTAGCTTTTCTGTACCCCAGGGTTCTTTTTATGAAGCTCATGTGAATTCAGGGTTGTTTCTCTGACTTCTTTCTCAGTGTGATTGTCTTACAGAAAGAGAATCAATTTTTATATGTCAATTTTGTGCCTGGCTACTTCACTAAATGTAGTTATTGACTGTAGGAGTTTTCTGCTGGGTTCTTTAATGTGGGGGTTTCTGCAAACTATAAGAATGTATCTCCTTGTCTTTTTGCTCTGGTGAGGATTTCAAGTACAATACTGAACAGGAGTGGAGAGAGCAGACAGCATTGTCTCTTCTTCTTCTTCTTCTTCTTCTTCTTCTTCTTCTTCTTCTTCTTCTTCTTCTTCTTCTTCCTCCTCCTCCTCCTCCTCCTCCTCCTCCTCCTCCTCCTTCTTCTTCTTCCTCTTCTCCTCCTCCTTCTCCTTCTTCACCTCTTTCTCCTCCTTCTCCTTCTTCTCCTCCTCCTCCTCCTCCTGCTCCTTCTCCTTCTCTTCCTCCTCCTCCTCCTCCTCCTCCTCCTCCTCCTCCTCCTTCTCTCCCCCCTCCCTCCACCTTCACCTCCTCCTCTTCCTTCTGATTTTAGGATAAATGCTTTGACTTTCTCTCCATTTAGTTACATATTGACTGTGAGGTTGTTAACCCTGTATGCAGATGCGTCCTTTGTATTCCTAGTTTTTCCAGTACTTTTAACATGAAGTGATGTTGAATTTTGTTAAAGACTTTTTCTGCATCTAATGAGATGATCCTGGGGTCTCTGCCCATGAGAGTCCATTTATGTGGTAGATTACATTTATTCAGTTCTGTTACTTGAGTCATTCCTGCATCTCTGAAATGCAGATGACTTGATTATGCTAGGTGGTCTTTTTGATGTATTTATAAATTTGGTTTACAAGTAGGTTTTAATCATTTCTTTTTTTTTTTTGAGATTGTCGAATAGTTATGTAATTTTTCCTTCCCTTTTCCCTCTAACCCCTCCCATCTCTCTCTCTCTCTCACACACACACACACACACACACACACACACACACACACAATTTATGCTCTCTTTTTTCATGAAGTGTTTGACTGGGAATATTTGCATATATGTTCATTGGAGGGATTGGCCTATGATTTTCTTTTCGTTGACTCTTTATACAGTTTTGTCATCAGTGTAATAGTGGCTTCATAAAAAGAATTTGGAACTGTTCCTTGCCTAGTTTATGAAGTACCTTGGGATAATAGTATTGGATCTTCTAAGAAGGTCTGGTAGACTTCTGAACTGAATCCATAGAGACCTAGTAGGCATTTTTAGGTTAGTAAAATTTTAATTACTGCTTCTATCTCATTATATATTACCATTCTGCTTAAATTATTTACTTCATCTTGATTTAACTTTAGTGCGCCAAATATTTCTAGAATTCATTCATTTTTTTGATATCTTCCAGTTTGGTGGAGTAGTGATTTTTAAAGTATATTCCTATGATGCTCTGAATTTCCTCAGTGTCTGTTGTGATGTCTCCTGTAGGCTTAGATTTTTTTCACAACCTACTTTACTAAGGGTTCTTAAATTCTTCAACCTCCTTTTTAGCCCACCACCCACCAGAGGTAGTGGAAAAGAAAGGTTAATAGGAGATGGGGGTTGTGGACCTGTTTAGAAATATTTCTTTAGGGCTGTTCCAATCTTCATAGTCAGCAATCCAGACATCCATCAAACACCAATGCAAATCAGCAGAGGCAATCCAGTCCACTGGGCAATTACCCCTGGCAGTTTGATCCTCAAGAAACCAAGAGGCTCTGCCCAGCCAGCCCTAGTCTGAGGAAGCAGCAAGTAGCCACCAGAATATCATGAGAAGTTCTTTGGTGAGTTATTCTCTATGAAGCCAGGACATGTGAAGGTCAGCAATGTGATGCAAGGCGAACCGATGCTACAGCTTCCTTCCTCCCACTGACAGTGGGGTCGTATTTATATTCTTTCTAAATACCATCTTACATGTCTGCTTCAGCAAAACATCCTCCCACCCATCTTCCCCAGCAAAACATCACAGGACACGACTGGCTTTCCAAAGAAACCGGAATTTCCCACTTCATCTCCCTTGTCATGTCTCAGCTTATTAGTTAGGATCCTCTTTTTTATTTTGATTAATTTGGCTAATGGATTTTCAATCTTGTTATATAAATACAGGTAACATTATATAGACTAAACAAGTTTTATTTAGAAATATGTATGTATATACTTATATGCATGCAATAAAAATTAGTGAAAAAAGAAGCCATAAATTTGAAGGAGAGTGGGGAGGGGGTATATGAGAAGGTTTGAAAGGGAGGAAAAGACAGGGAGAAGTGTTATGATTATATTCTAATCACATACACACGCATGCACACACACACACCTTAGCAAAATAATAATAACAAGCAAGAACAATTACAAAGTACATAAACAAAATCTTTAAAAACTACAGTAGAGAGCAATGGAGGAAGACATCCAATATCAACCTCTAGTTTCCACATGTACACACATGCCTATGTACCTGCGTGTATAAAAACACACACATTTCTCAAGTATCATCTTCCTGTAAGTCATTTAATAATGAATGGCTCAAAACAGATACAATGTAATCTATATGAGACATTATTCTGATTGGACTGAACTGAGTGTTTTACTTGGAAAATCGTCCCTGAGAAACGGAAACAGAGTCAGCAGCGGTTAGATTAGAAACACACTGTGGCTTCCTGGAAGAGCCGTGGCTCCCCTGCTGAGAGGTGTATTTTCCATGGCCATGTCCTTGTTTGTCTACTACATGAAGCCCATCTCCATCTAATTGGCTTTCAAAATACTTTATGCCTCCAGACCTTTCTCTCCAAAATTGTACATGTACCCCAGGGGTGGGATAGTAACAAAATATCAATTGTTGAAATTACCAATAAGGATTAAATCATGGACTTTTTCTTTTTATTGGATGCAGGCAAAAGTCTAATTTACCATTTCCTCACTGAACTAAAGGAAAATAGCTACAAGGTGATTTATGTATAATATGCGACCTTTGGAGCTAAAATGACTGGGCTCGAATCCTGACTTTCCGCACTGTCTACCTGTGGCACTAGACAATCAAGTAATTTAACTTTTCTTTCTCCATCTACAAAGTGAGCATTCTATCTCATAGAGTTGATCTGAGAATTCAATTAATTTGATACATATAAGAGCTTGAGATAATGTCAGCCCACAGCAGCCCGTCAATAAGTGCTAATTATTTTAATTTAGTCCAATCTTGCAGCAGATCAGGATTGCTTAAGATTGTGAAATTATTACCCCTCTTTTCAGAGCCAAGTTCACTAGGAAGTCATGCATTGCATCATGAACCGATGTCAGAGAGAGGGGGGAAGCATGACCTCACTCTTGCATAGTGATTATTGGGTACTCTTGAGAATTCCTCACTCTGAATTTCCCACAGTTGTGCACACAGGCGACGTGCCCCTATGTGCCATGAGATGGGTTCATAAATCCTGTGTTATAAATACTTCCTAGTTGTTGGAGGGAAATATGCAGTTATACTTCTGGAACACGTTTCATAATGAGCCCTCCTTTTTTCATTTTTCACAGACTGTAGCAATAAACAGAACCCTTACAAGGAGGGCTAGTGGTGTGGACCAGCTGGCAGAGTGCCAGGCTTGGATGTACAAAGCCCTAGGTTCAATGGCCAGTACGGCCAGTACCACATAAACACAGTGGGATGGCACATGCCTGAAATTGAACCATTCAGGACAGAGGCAGAAGAACCAGAAAGTCAGGGTCATTCTTTGTTCTCTGTTTTAACACACACACACACACACACACACACACACACACACATGCACATACACACACACAGAGAGAAACACACATGCACACACACAGAAACAGACACACACATGCACACACACAGAAACAGACACACACACATGCGCACACATATACATGCACACACAGAGACAGAAACACACACATGCACGCGCACACACACAGATACATGCACACACACAGAGAAACAGACAGACAGACAGACACACACGCACACACACACATAGAGACAGAAACACACATGCACACAGACACAGAAACAGACACACACACACATGCACACACACATACACACACAAACATACGTGTGGGGGGGATGGAGGGAGGAAAGGAAGGAGAGAGGGAGAGAGAGATAGACAGAGACAAATGGACAGAGACAGACATAGGCACATAAAGACACACACACACATACACACAGACACCATTCTTAATTTAACTCATGATGAATTTGAAATATCCTGGGCAGGAGAAAGAGCTCAGTCAGTAAAGTACTCGTTGCACCGCCGTGAGGATCTGAGTTCATTCCCAAGAACCTACATAAAAACCAGGGTCAGATGTAAGAATTTATAACCCCAGTGCCAGAGTGACAGAGACAGATGGGTTCCTGGGGCTTGCTGGTCAGCCAATCTAGCCTACTTAGTGATCCCAGAGAAGTGAGAAACCCTGTCTCAAAAATAAGGTAGAGAGTGAAAGAGGAACACACACACACACAAACATGCATAGCTACACACAGACAAACATACACAGACACACACACAAGCATACACAGACACACACACAAACATTCACAGCCACAGAAACACCCACACTTACAAAGACACACATACACATACATGCACATACATGCATGGACACTTACAAACATACACAGCTATACACACACATACATACACAGCTACTCACACACACAAACATAGACAGATACACACACACAAACATACACAGCTACATGCACACACACATATATACACAGTTACACACGGCGCACACACACACATACACACACACAAACATACACAGATATACACACACTTACAAACATACACAGCCACACACACACAAATGATATCCATGACTTTAGTAATCTTGGCCAAGCCAGTTTTCAAGACTAAATCCTACCTCGAGGCCACTTTGGCATCTCAAAGTGTCTCCTAGGATTTGCTGCCTTTAAGCTTCGAGAGGATGGAAAGTTGTGTTAATGAGAGGAGTAAGATAATAGAGTCTTATGTGAACTTTGGAAAGTTGGCTTGCATAGCCTCATCATAAAGAGGATTCCAATCAACAATTTTTTTTGTTGTTGTTCAGAATGAGTGTGTAGGTTGGAGCCTGTTCTCAGGCCATAGTTAGCCTTTTTTTTTTTTTTTTCCTAACCGTGCTAAGTGAAGTTAACCTTAAATGGTAGTCACTCCGTTTCATGCAAGCCTTTGCTAAGCCTTTCTTACTAGATTCTTAGACATTTATTCAGGACTTACGTTTCCACCCAGGAACCATCCAGCAACTCTGCTGGCACCCCACACTCCTGGCAGCTGGCCACTGTAGCAACTTTACGATTACCTCCTCCCAGGAACTCATTAAAGCTGCCTTCGATGGCGTCACCTGGAGCCACTCCACATTTGCCCAGCAGGTATTTGCAGGGCACCTACTCTGATCGTAATGAAGAATCACAAAGGCAGTGAAGGCGTGGTCCTCCACTATTCATCCACTTAAGATTTTTTTTAAATTATTAATTTATATGAACGAGTGTTTGCCTGCATGCATGTATGTGCGCTTATGTGCATGCCCGGTACTTTCAGAAGAAAAGGGCATCCGATACCATGAAACTGGAATTTAGACGGTTGTGAGCTGGCCATGCGGGTGCTGGGAACTGAACTCCAGTGTTATGCAAGAGCGGCCAGCATGCTTAACGGCTGAGCCATCTCTCCAGCCCTTCATCCCCTCTCCTATTAAAAGGATTTATCTATAGCAAGTCTGGGCATCAGTTTTTTTTTTTTTTCTTGTTGTGTTAAAGATTGAACCCCATGCTAGGCGAAGGTTTCTAACGCAGAGCCAAACCCTAGCTTTTCAGTTTTCCCTTAATCCTCTCGACAGACTTGCTACTAACAACTGCCAGAAGCAAAACATTTTCCCTTGTTATTTATAACTAAAATCATGGCCCATCTGCTTCTAATTTCCTCATCTTGCTCTTCTCTATGGGCTTTCTGGCTTTGCTTTTTAGTGGTAGTAACTGTATGAAACAAACCTGGGACCTCAAGCCCACTAAGGGTACGTCCCACCTCTGGACCATGGCTGTCCTATCTGCTCGGTGGAAGAAGAGCTCTTGCAATTGGATTTGATCGCCGGTTGAAAACAAAAGCAGCTCTCATGTTAAATGTGAGGTGGTGATGTATAGTTCAGTCGGATTGAGTGAGACCTCTGGTCTCGATGCTTTTTCAAAGTCTGTGGGAATTAAAAACGAGACTTTCTTCATTCCCTCCTGTGCTCAGAGTCTCGCAAAGAAGACGGGACAAAGCAAAGACTTGACTGCTCACTAGAGCACAGAAGGGTCCTGTGTGTGGAAACATCATGTATGAAGCCAAAAGAATGGAAAGGGGGCTAACAAGTCCGTGAGGTGTACGGAACTGCTGTGTCAAGCAGGTATGCCTGGCCCTGAAAGACCTACGCTGAGAGGTTTGTGTGAGTTCTACCATTGGGAGTCAAAGAAAGGAGATTCCTTGGGGTGAGTGGAATGATCAGATTTGCATTTTATAAAGAACTTTCTAGTTTCTGTGGGTTGATTGAATTAGATGAGTACAAGACAGAACAGGGACATTTTAGAAATTGAATCAAAAGGATTGTGCTGGGTGAAAAAACTTACGGCTAGATAGGCCCTAGGCCCTAGAGGAGAACCTACTACTAATTATTCTGCAAAAATGGATATACCATTAAACCGATTCCTGATGCCCTGTTAATATACCCACAGATCAAGGCACCTCTCAGCTCTCATGAAAGAAGCTTTTGTTTGCAGTAAACAATGATCGACACAGAGACAGGTCCACAGCTTACCAAGGTACTGAAAAGAAAGATTGTGGAAGGTTCGCTAAAGTGAATAAACTCTCCCACAGCCTCCTTTCAAAAGGTCATTGCAGAAGAAGGGCTGGGAAAAAAAAAACCTGTAAGGCTCACAGACAGCAGTTGTCTCCAAGGAAACTGTCTTCTGGACACAGCATGGTAGCTATACATGTGCACTCAAAGTAGTGGGACAGTGTGCACAAAAAGCCAGACCAAACTCCAGTGTGGAAAAAGAGAGTTGGGTATGAGGTTCCGCCCCTAGCTGAAGAGCTATTGTTAGCAATTTCTAGCTTCCCAGAAGGAATGATCAGTTTTCTCTAAGTGTGGAACCCATGACAGGGCCATCACAGTACAGTGGAAGGATGTTAGTATGGTACTTGTGTAAAAATCTAAAATATATGCTAACTTAAAAATTTTCAATTAAAAACTATATTTAGAAGTAACATTTCTTCTCAGCAAGGTGAGCACAGACAGACACATCGCAGGCAGTCACGACTGGTCGGGACACAGAAAATAAACATATAAAAACTGTGACAAGCTTACCCAGATCGATGAAGGTACATATACTAAGACAATCTGAAACATGGAACCAGCAAAATTCTGGCCAAGCATGACTAATTGTTCGCAGGATGCTTTGAAACACACAAATCGGTCACACACACACACACACACACACACACACGAACAAAAAACAAAAAACAAAAACAAAACAAAACAAAATTTGTTTGTGAGACTTTTGTAAACTGAAATCTCATGTCTCATGAACAAATTTTCTTTATAATGATTTACAATGCAAAATGTTATTTTAAAAATCATTCTAATTCAACTGCAACTGGTTTTAAGGCATTTCTAGTGGGCCACTCAGTTTGTCTTTATTGAGCCCTGATTCTATAGAAGCTACTGGGATTAGAACTCAGAGACACAGTGGTGAAACACAGACAATCTGTTTACTGAAATTTACAACTCACACATTAAAAACTGTGATAAAGCATCTTTTCTCTCTCGGAGGCAGGGGTTCACTGTTAGTGAGAGCCCCAGAACACTGGGCTGGGGAGACAGTGAGTATCACTTAACAGGAAACCTCTCAGCTCACAGTGTTCCTCATGAATTTCCACTTCTCCAAAGCTGTTTTGGTCTCAGACGGACACTGCTGGGGAAATCTCTGGGAAATCTGGAACAAGCAATTATGTGCCCTCTGGGTCAAAGGCTGACCCACAGGCCCGTGAACTTGGATAAAGAATAAAGCTTTCTAGTGAGATAAATAAAGAAACTGGAGAGTAACAAGCCCGTCTCTTCTTTCATCCACGAGTAGCAGCTGTCAGACTGCTGTGGACAACCCACCCGTCCAGTTCCTGAGGAGCAGATAGTCATCACCGAAACAGTTCCAAAGGAAGCACATGTTAATTTAAAAACAAAAAGTCACAAGTGATGGCTGAGCAAATATTAACTTTTGAAACTACCATGTTTACATTCGTGATTTCCCCCTATCTGAAACCTCCCCAGCTGCCCGACATCCTGATAAACTCTAAAAGGAGGAAATCAATCTAAAGGCAGGATGGGCGTGGTACCTGGAAGTCACCATGAGCTTGTAGCTATTTATGTGTATGCTGATTAGTCGTTAGGCCACTGGGCCCCCGAAAAGGAATTATGCCACTTGGTACCTTGGTAACAAACATCAAAAGAGGCAGCCCCATATTTAGGCTCCTTTGTTTGGTTCCCACTTTACAAGGAAGCAAGATGCTAAAGGCTCCTGCCGATAATGGTTCTGCATACACGTCAGGCATTGGGAGGCTCCACCCACCCACACCCCCCCACCCCCAGCCCCCACCAAAAGCTCCCAGATTCCTAAGTTGGAAACATCCAGTGTAGTGTTCAAAATGTGTCATACATTTGCCATTTAAATTTTATTAGTAGTAAAGAAAAAAAAAAGCCAGTGGAAACGGGATAACAAAAAGGAAAGTTCAGGATAAATCACGTCTTCCTGATTCGTTAAACCACATGGCGGACACACACAGCCTCCGGGTGAACTAATTCCCATGGTTGTCCGATGCGGCCAACAGAAAGTACGCGAGCAGGGGCCATCGCCAGCTGGGTGAAGGACCCTGGGTGAGCCCTGGCGCTTGCTTCCTGGCCTAGATGACTAACTTCTCCACGCTAAGTGTACTTGTAGTTTCGTCCTCTTCGTTGGAGCCGAAGTATCCCGGGAGGTCCAGCATTCTCTGCTCGGCCTCGGTGAGGCGGAAAGAGGTGTTGTCGTAGAAGGCGAACTCGGGGTGGGTGGGGAAGCTCTGGCATTTATCTTTCCTGAAGTGAGAAGGGCTGAGCTGACTGACTTTCTGGTAGCTATCTTTGAGGAAAATGGGGGAAGGCTGTTTCCTGGAGGCACTCCTGTGACTCGGGGACGGTCCCCTGTGAGCTCGGTGAGGCTCTGCTTTCTCAGCTCCGGCCACCAAGCCAGCCTGGCGGTCCCCCGGGTCCGCTTTCCTCCTGGGATGCCCCACGGTGTAGGATTTGGAGAGTGGCCCCAAAGGACTGCTGGCCCGACCTGCCCCTTGGCCGTGTTCCGGTCTCTCTGGAAGCAGGTGGGCACTTCGACTGGGTGGCCGCCACCTCTCCTCCATCTGGTCCCAGGTCCGCATCCTGGAGCTGTAGGCGGGGACCTGGCGGGGACTCAGGGCTGACAAACTCCTCTCCCGGAAAGGGCGAGACTGCTTGGTTTCATGAAAACTAGCAGTCCTCCTGAAGAGGGAGCTTCTGGAGTGGCACCTCTCCGAAGAGCCATCTCTGCCACCGGTCGACCTCATCTGCGACTTGCGGATCAGGGTCTGGCTGGGACTGACCGCACAGCTGGGCGGAGGCACGATGCCATCCAACCTGGAGGGGGGCCTTTCCCCGGGACCCGCCCCAGGCTGGTCCAGAAATGGAGACTTGATCCGAAACTTGCTCGCTGCTGCTGCTGCTGCTGCGGCTGCTGCTGCCTCTTCGGGGCATTCCAGGTCTAAGGGTGGGCTGGCGGTGGCATCCACTACAGTGTCTGTCAGGGGACTCTGAGACACGTGGTACACTTTGGTGGTCTCTGTCAGCCCTTTCTTCTTCATCTCCTTCAACTGCTGCTGGGCAAGGCGGTAGCTGAACAGGGGCGGGATGATCTTCTGAGCGTTGGACTGGAAGCTCTCGCTGCCCGAGGCCTCATCCTCCGGAGGCGCGGACGCGCTGCACCTGTAAGTCAGTGGGATGCCCGTGTCCCCCGGGCTCCCCCTAGGTCCGTCCCCCGCATCCGAGAAGCTTCCGCGAGGCTCGCTCAGCTCGCAGATGTTCTCCTCGTCCGAGTTCTTCCGGAAGCCAGGGGAATGGATGGGGTTGTGGCGAGCCGGGGTGCTGCATTTGGGGGCTCTGCCGAACCTCCTCCAGAGTGTGATGAGCACGGTGGCAAAGATGATGAACAAGCACAGGGAGATCCCCGTGACGGTCACCACGTTGTTGGACTTCGCCGGGTCCTGGGGTGGAAGAGGCGATGGGCCTGGCGGCCGGAAAACTTGAAAAAGAAAAAAAAGAGAAAAAAACAAAAAACAGATATATTCTCTTATGTTGATTTCTCTGCATGGTTTTAGGGCCTAAGCAGTTGCCCCAGACAGAGCAATTTAAAGCGGAAGGAAAAAAACCGAACATTTGGATTCATGCAGTGAGCTGAAGGCAGCCATGATGGGCCGTTAAGCGAGAGTCCTGCAAAAACAGGGATCACAGAAAGGAGGCTGCCAGGGAAGCCACGACCAATCGCTCCTGCAAGACTCTCCCTGCTTATGGGGATGGGGACATGGGCTGGCTATAATTAAGTGACCCGTGAGAGGAACGTGGGGGAACGTCTAGGTATAAAACTCAAAACCAGATTCAAGTGAACAGTAACTAACCTTTTGTAATTAGCAAGACTCACAGAGGGAAACTAGGACTTGTAGTCCCTAGTGCAGTGCATCACTTGGTCCATTCTGACAGCCAGAACCCATCCTCCCATCATTGGGGTGGGGGTGGGGGCGGGTGTGTGTGTGTGGAAGCATCTTGCACTTCCACTCTCAACTGTCACGACCCCCCCATAGAGTCACAGCCTGTACTGCCACCCAAACACCTGGAAACCTGATGCAGAACTGCCAGCTGACCTCAGTGCCCCACCCACCCCCATCACTGCCCACTAAGTCACCTGTCCCTTTTACTCGATGGTCGTACCTGGGTTTCGCCACCTCAGCCACTCACAGCGTTTCTCCTGTGCTTTTCAACTGTCCCCATCCAGAGCACCCCCACCCCCACCCCCACCCCCCATGATTACAAGCTCCTCATACTCCCTCTCTCTTCAGAGGGAGCCTCATCTCAGACGAAGTCTGCCTATCCCTCAGAGCGACTCCCCAACCCTTTCAGCTGAAAGCTGCTATATATGATAGCTCTATTTTTTTTTAATATCAGGGTCTCTTTTATTTGTATGTCTGTATGTTTGTATGTGTGCATGTGCATATGTATATTTGTGCACATGGGTTTGCTTGTATGTGTGTTTATGTTGTGTGTGCATGTGAATGAATGTGCACATATGTGTACTCTGTGTGTGTGTGTGTGTGTGTGTGTGTACAGAGATGCACATGAGAGATGATGCCCTCAGAGGCCGGAAGAAGGTTCAAATTCCTTGGAGCTGGAGTTACAGGAAACTGAACTTCAGACCTCTGCAAGATCTGATTGCCAACCTGACATACTCTAAAAGAAGAAGCCTCAGCTTAGGAACTGCCTCCACCCAGTTATCCTTAGGGCACATTTGTGGGGCATTTTCTTGGTTAATAATCCATGTAGTAGGTCCCAGCTCACTGCGGGCAATACCAGCCTTGGGCAGGTGGGCCTGGTCTGTATTAGAAAGGTAGATAAACATGAGCCCGGGTGCAAGCCGGTTACAGCATTCCTCCGTGTTCTCCGCTTCAGTTCCTGCCTCCAGACCTCTGCTTGTATTTCCTCAATGGTAGACTGTAATGCGAAAGATGAAATAAAACTTTTTCCACCCTAGTCCGAAGCAAGAGTCAATAGTAAACGACCTAGGCATGTGAATTCTCAGCTGATGCACCTAATGTCTGGGCAAAGATAGAAGAAACTCATGGCTGTGCAGGCCTAGGCCTCTGCTCTTCTGCAATGGCCAGCCTCAGGTCCTCCTGCTTCTCCTGCCAAGAACACAGCAGCTACCGCACCTCTGCTGGCCTCTTTCTCACACCTGCAGCGGGAAGGGTAGGGGTGGGGCTCCTGGATAAAGCGGGTCCACCTACCCTCCAATGCTCTCTAAGCTGCCCTTCCCCAAGGGTCATCCCTCTGGCCAGTCATCCCAGTGACCTCCCTATGCAGCTCTTTTTATTCTCCGCATGGAAACATGCGCACACTCTTTCTACAAAGACCTTCTCCGGCCCCCACACTCCCACAGCCTCTCACGCTCCTTGTCTTCCCCGCCCTGCTTAGTGGATGACGGGTCTACGTCTCCGGACACACTGCTGGTTCGTCACTAGCTTAGCCTCCTGCAGTGCGGTTCTCCCTGTGCTCACACGTGAGCTCCTGACGGTCACCATACAGTTCAGTCCCCGCGGTACTGTCTGCCATTTTGTGACTCTTCCGACTTTCCTGCTCGCGACAATGGCTACAAGTCACTCTATTAGAGAAAAAGACATGAGCAGAACTATCTATATTTAACATCCTAGAGGACGAATCCAGGACCTCTGACAGCTAAGGGCTCTTATCTCTGAGCTACATCCCTAGCTCTTTCTCCTCCTCCCCCAAGAACCGGTGCCTCCTCCTGATATACCTAACGTCAAGGGGACATAGTTTCACGGGCCATTCAATGGGCAGCATTCGATAGAATCATGCCTGTCACTTGTCACATCCTACCTCTCTCCCTGAATCCCTATCACTGCCACTCAGGGTAATGAAAACTCCTCCACCTACCCTTTTTATTTGTATTCATGTTCCGGTCAAAGATGCACCCACAGCACGGGTTCAAACCTTTGAGACCTATCAGGACACCCTATTCTCCCCTAGCACACCAATGTCTAGCTACAGCGAGCTCTTTGCAGCTTTCAAGTCTCCAAGCAGTTTTCTCTGACGCCTTCAATTGCTTTAAAAACAAAAAACCAAAACAACAACAACAACAACAACAACAAACAAACAACCTCTCTTGCCTATCTTGCTCTCGTGGGTGGTACAGCCCCCCCCCCTTCTCAAACTTCAGCTCAAGCATTACCTGCTTTGAGAACTGAGCCGTCCCCTGCATGAATTTCCACCCTACATGCTACCATAGAAAGCTGTGTGTGTGTATATTTATCATTCTGGGTCTTGTATTGTATTACATTTCTCTATGCACCTTCCAGGCTACTATATCACATTTCAAGACAGGGATGTATCTTGTATGTAAGTAAATGCAATATATTCCCAATCCTACTCACAGTTAACTGTAACCTGCACACAGCTTGTGTCCCTTAGTATAATTGACTGATTTGTTCATTATTAAAAATAACAATAGCAAAAGGATCACTATTATACCTCATGGGGTGTAAAGGATCACTATTATACCACATGGGGTGTTGTAATCACTTGCTGAAGTGTTACATAGCTGCCCTCAGACAGAGACAGCAAAGAATTCCCTTCTATAGCCAGGCAAAACTCTGGATCCTTGATTCACAAACAACAATCAGTGAATGTCTGTTTCCTGATGTATCACTTCGTTTATAGGCCGTGACTGCTGATGACAGGGTACAGCCACATTCCTGTCCCACATCACAGGTTGCTTTCACTCCTCTATTACAGTCTAACTCTGGAAACTTTCAAACACAGCTGGAAAATCGCTGCTGGTCTGGCCCATCCCTGCCATATCTAACCCCTCCCAGAGGCCATGCAAAGGGGATGATTCTGTTGTTAAGTAGATCTTTACCTCTCTAGACTGAGCAGACAGAGAACAGGAAAAAGCAAATACATGGAAAGACGATTTTATCCACCTAATCATTTATCTCAGGCCCTTGCTGTACAAGAAGGGGAACCTTCAGCTCTTAGCTCTCTTGCTAAGAACATGTGCATTTCTAGACCTCACCCATTATAACAGAAATTAGATGTCAGGACATGAAATCTAATCATGTTTCTCCAAAAACAACTGCTACTTCCACTTGCTGATGCCTCATCCAGAAAGCCATACTGGCATGAATATAAAGGCAAAGGATTTGAGACAGGCAGCTTACTATAGCGTTGGTACTGCTTCCTTGGATCCCTCATTCCGTGACCCTGGGCAAGGCACCTCTGGAATATGAAGGGTGTGGAGTAGTCACTTAGTACCTAAGCATTGTCTCCTGGATGCTTGGAGACACCAGACTCTGCAGGTGTCTTATTCACACAGAGTTTGCACACATCCTCTTGTTCCTGAAGACATTCTTAGGTCAACTATACTTCTCAATATAGTACAAAAGTTGTATAACTAGTTGCCATACTGTGTTGTTCACACAATGATGACAAGAAAAATGACTAGGACTGGTAAGATGGCGCAGCAGGTGAGGGTGCTGTAGAGGAATTTTAATCCAGCAACATGGCCGCTCTGGCAAGGAATCATATCCAAAGACATTCTAGGTCTGTGTGATCTGGCTGGGATGACACACCTCAATCCCTCTGGCTGGAACACAGGCATACCTTTAATCCCAGCAATGTAAGTAAGGTTAGTTTGTAGAAGGAAGCCGCCATGTTTGAAAGTGATGCCTCCATGTTTGAAAGTGATGCCTAATTGAGGGGCAGTCAAAGTGATGAACCAGTGAAAGATTTGGCAGACTGAATCAGAGACAGGATACAGCCAACTCTCACTAGAACAGACAGGAAAGGAAGGCAACTTAAGAGAGATGTACAGGAAAGGGCAGGGGGAGAGGCAGTTGCCTGGACAATTTTACAGAGACAGGTTGCAGGTAAAGATAGAACATGCCAAAAAGTGAGAGGTGGCTAGAAAATTAGAACAGATTGCCAAAGTTAGTTTGAGGTCAAGCAGAACAATTCTTTTGGAAGCCAAGGGAAGCTGGATTGAGAAGCTGAGAGAAGGGTTTTGAGCCAGAACAGCTGAGTTGAACTAGCCAGCCAGAGTTCAGAAAGAGCTAGAAATGGTGAGATCATTCAGCACAATTGTCCAAGAAGACAATTAGATCTGGTGAATAAAAGATGCATTTACAGGACACTTGCCACAGGCACTGACAACCTGAGTTTGACTTCCAGAATCCAGGTAGCAGAAAGAATAAATATCTGCAAATTATCCTATGACCTCTATACAAGTTCCATGGCACACACATGTTCTCAAAAGTTTGTGTACATTCGAAAATTTTAATTTTTAAGAAAAGAAAAATATCTTTACATGTTCAGATGCAATGTCCTTTGAAGGGTTCAGGACTTTTTAGAGAAGATGGGGTGGCTGATGATGAAAAAGGCCAGGGCTACAAGAAGAAGACAAAGTGGAGAGTAACATTCCTCAGACTCTGAAGCAAGGGAGGCGGGGCCTTCAGCACTGGCCAAGAGATGAAGTAACCAGGAAGACCTTCCAAGAGCACAGGTGAGAGCACTGTGAAAGGCAGATGGATGCCTATGGCGTGGGCTCAAAGGTTCTATGAGATCTAAACACAGGAACACATCTAGTTCCTCCCAATCCCCAAAGAACAAGAACTAAGGATGCCTTTGAATCTGGAAACAGAGAGTATAAGAAGGTAGGCCTCGGCAGAGGAACTTTATCTAAAAGTCAGGGTCACAGCAAAAGTTGGCCAACCAACTGGGCTGCTTCTCAGGGGGTGACTGGTGTAAGAAAAACAAGGAGCCGTCATCACTGTGACTAAGTGCCATTCAGCTCCACAGAGAAAGCAAACGTGGCTCCGACAAAAGATCATCATCTCCGTGGACCGCTTCCATCAAATGCCCTTTGAGAACCTATCAGGGGAGACCTTGATTATGCTTAGAAAAATGCAGAAAAAGTCCGGTCCCTGTGGATGGCAAGGAAAAAAATTCCTTACCCCTCCCTCCCAGATAGACCTGGTAATGAATAGGCTTAGGCCACTGAACAGGGGCGAAAAACAACTGTTTCATTTTGACAGTTGATGGTCTACACACCCCTTTGTACAACCTCTGAGATGACAGGTAGTGGAGACACAGGGGGAGAAATGACAGCAGATAGCAGGGCATGGTGGTAGGTCTGCAATCTGAGCACTTCAGGGGCTGGAGCAAGATAAAAATTCAGGGCCATCCTGAGCTACAGAGTGAGATCTGCTAACCCTTATCCAAAAATAAAATAAAATAAAATAAAATAAAATAAAATAAAATAAAATAAAATAAAATAAAATAAAATAAAATAAAATAAAAATCTGATAGCAGCAAAATAGCTCAACTGCTGGAGTATCTGCTGTCCCATCCTTGGACTCCATATGACAAGAAAGAACAGATTCTTGAGACGCTCTCTGCCAACGATTTCTGTATTTTTTTTTTAAATTCCTGAATGTGTCTGAACCTTTAGACACACTCCTATGTCACTTCCAATATCAGGTCCTGTCATCTCACTGGCAAGTGACTGTCCCGACTACTCCAGTGTCCTAGACACTGCTAAGTACAAAGCCAGAAGAATCGACGGTCCGAGCAGCAAGCTCCCTCTGAACAGACGTGTGGTGTGCCCAGACAGGCCTGGCTGACAGAGGCTCTGAGGAGTGACCGAAAGGAAGTAAGAGCAAGCACACCTACCAGCGCACTCCTCCAGGGAACATGGAGAGGTCTCTGAGGACATTCCAGAGCAGCTGGGTCTGGAGGGGAAAGCAGCCACGCACACGCGGCGACGCTCTCGGACAGCATCCCCGCACGTGGTGCTACACGGGCTCCACGGCTGCCATGGTCCCCAAGTCTCTGCAAGGATATAAGTCACGCTTTTAGTGCTAACTCGTTTGAGAGTCGGGAGTTCACGGCACCCAAATGAAACACCGAAACTCAACACTCTGGTTTTAAAAGGCTAGTGGGTTAAAAATTAAAAAAAATAAAAATAAAAATAAATAATTCTTGCAGATGTAAAACTCTATGTTGGTCTTAATCTCAAAACAGAGAAGAGCCGTACGGGCTATAAAATCTTAGCTAGTCCTAGCATTCTTGCAACCCACCAGAGAGCTGAGGTCACGGGGGCAAAGGACCAGCCTACAGCAAAAGGAGAGCCAGGCTCGTCCAAGGAAGGCTGCAAACTCCCGGTTTGCCTGGGACAGAGTCCAGCGCCCGCCCACACAAGCTCATCAGACAAGCACAGCGAAAATGTACTGCATCACTGAGAGAGAGAAGTATGAGAACCCACAGCCCCGGGGGAAAAGAGAAGAGGGGGAATTTGTACCCACTCATAGACTCCTCTTCAGGGATGCCACCAGAAAGACAAGCACAGAACTAGACAAACCTCCTTACAGTGTGTGTGTGTGTGTGTGTGTGTGTGTGTGTGTGTGTGTGTGAAGAGGGGCTAAGTCCCAGTAACAAAAACACATCCAGCCTTACAGATCCTTCCTTCCATCTCTTCCATGAACATCAGCCTCCGTCACCGAGGAAAACACAGCAAACGGTCACGCTGAGAGCGCTTTCTGGGGCCAAGTGCTGCGACAGAGCGGGAAGAAAGAAGTCCCCTGACCTGGGGGGAGGGGAGAGCTGACAATGTCCTGAGCCCACACTACTCAAGGTACTGCCCTACTGCAGCCCATAGAGGCCTGCCTACCCCCCTGAGATTCGGATAGCCAAATAAGACGGATATGCGGGTCTGAAAGTGTGAACGGAATGCGAAAACCCCCGAAATAAAATAATACAGTTATAAAGATGAACAATGCCTCCCACCAGCTCCCAGTATATTTGGCACATTTAAAAATAAATAAATATGAAGACGGGGAACCAGAAACAACTCAATGGAAACATAAAGATATCTCTAAGTAGAATACATACCCAACAGCACATGGTAGGATTTTGACACACACCCCAACCCCACCCTGTGTACACATGTTGGGAGGTTTGACCGAATGGAAACTATTTAGGTCCTAAGGGCTCCGCCAACAGGAACGATGCTAATTAATTTCAATGCAAAGGACTTGGGCTGTGCACTCTTCCGCCTTCTCTGCTGCTTCCCCTGATATCGTAGATGGAAGGTCCTCACCAGATGCAGGCTCCATGATGTTGGCCTCCCCAGGATCTAGACTTAACAACAAACCTCAGTCCCTTATAAATTATCCAGACTCAGATGCGCTAAGATAGCAAGCGGGATGGTGTGAGTGAGAGAAGCCCAAACAACTGTGGCTAGCGGGGAGGTATCAGACACTCACCCGTGCAAGTGGAATTCTGGAAGGCTACGACAGGATAGGAGAGAAAAGTCACCTGAAAAGAGAATGTCTTAAAACTATCCAAAATGAACAAAGATACTAGAGGACAAATCCAAGGTGTTCAGGAAAGATCGAGTAGGAAAATATTCAAAAAGAAAGGAAAAAACTAAACAGGGAAACATGGGTCTCTGAGTTGGCTTGATGGATAAAGGCGCTGCTTGTCCTGAAACCTGGAATTCTGAGGTCCAACCCCCCTCCCCGCCCCCCCTGCCCCCCCACCCCACCCCACCCCCCACGCCCCCGGGGCGAGGGGAGAAGGAAAGAACGGATTTGGAGGTTGGAAGTCATACACAGGGGTCCCGGCTTCCAGGCGATCACACACACACACACACACACACACACACACACACTATATATATATATACATATATATGTGTGTGTATGTATACTAAAGGTTGTAGGCAGACATGACGTAAACACTAGCAACTTGGGGGCTGCTTGTAGCATGCACAGTTGTTATAAAAATGCATTCAATTAACTTATAGCTTAGAAGTAAAACAGCCTGAGTTCAAGGCCAGCCTGGTCTACAGAGTGAGTTCCAGGACAGCCAGGGCTATACAGAGAAACCCTGTCTCGAAAAAACAAAAACAAAAACAAAACAAAGCAAAACAAAAGAAGTAAAATAGCACAGATAATATTATACAAATAACTACATTTCTCAGAGAAGAAATTCAAGGGCAGATGATCATCAAAAACTACATTTGTACAGTCACTTGTGATCAAACCTTTCCTGATATTAAGGCTATTCTTAGTAAAAACAAAAATGAACTGATGATTGATCTAGCATCTCCAGTAACAAAGACATGGAAAATATATATATATACACACATATACACATACATATATATTATATATATATATGTGTGTGTGTGATATGATATATATACTTTAAGGGCTGGAGTTGGCTCTGACTCCAGGAAAGTCACCTGCTGCCAAGCCTGACAATGTGAGCTCAATCCCCAGGACCGATTTGGTGAAAGGAAAGCAGCGAACTCCCACAAGCTGTCCTCTGACCTCAACATGGGCGCTCTGGCGTGATCTCTCTCTCTCTCTCTCTCTCTCTCTCTCTCTCTCTCTCTCTCTCTCACACACACACACACACACACACACACACACACACACACACACCCCATACATACAATGTAAATTTTTCTTAACAAACACTTTGAAAATCAAAATCCGGAGCATTGGCTCCAGAAGGTTTGAAGGCCGTGGCTGGGATTGAGAGGCAGAAGATGAGATACAGAACAGACTGAGGATGTATGAAGAATGACGGCCGAGTTCTCACCACAAACTGTGAAAGCCACAAGTGGAGTCTGGGGAATCCCACACTCGGTGAAACATATCTCTCAAAGATAAAGACAAAGTGGTCGTTTCCAGGTAAACACAGGCTAACACGGAGAACGGATGACCAGCAAGCCTTCACTACTATAGGGCACATAAAGACAAGCATTACAGCCAAAGGGAACACAGTTCCAAACACAAGCTCCAGATAAACAAAAGATGCTTATGTCTTTGTGTTGGTGCACAAACAAACAAACAAACAAAACATCACGGGTTCTAAAATATAACTAAGTCTAAACTGGAATTTTACCAGCGCTGTACGATTTAAACCACAATCAACTAGAACACATGACAAGTATCAGGCAGTGAACGGGGTGGAGGACCTGAGAGTGTTATTAAACATTTACCTTGTGGATGGAGCGACACCGGAAGGCATGCTAGAAATAACCTTAGTGTTACACCTGGGAACACACAAACTGAGCGGCAGCACCTCAGCAAGGCAGCTGTCTTGTGTGTGTGTGTGTGTGTGTGTGTGTGTGTGTGTGTGTGTGTGTGATGCCAACAGGGCTCCTGTCCTATCCCTGATATCGATGGTCACTATGTCTCATCCATTGGTAGGGACTCCATTTCACAATCTGATGTGACTAGCTAATCAAGATAAAGGGACAGGGGAAGGTTCAGGAAGTAAGTCCTCGCTGTATTATCTTTTTTAAATCAATCAACCAATCAATCAATAAATAAATAATCAATCAATAAATAAATAATGTATAGTTTTTTTTCTCCTCCTTCCTGGAAGCCTTAAAAATATATACTGCTTTATATTTGTCTAAAATTACATATAACACATATAAGTGTACATACATATAAATACATATATCTATACCTATATCGATCTATCTCTATCTCTATCTCTATTTCTATCTCTATCTCTATCTCTATCTCTATTTCTATCTCTATCTCTCTATCTATATCTATATATAGCTTAAATCATGTTAATGCCACTTGAGCTACCAATGCTTCCCCAAAAAGCCATAAACCATCTAACAAACCCTCGGCACCAAGGATGAGTGAGCATTGTTGGTCGGGAAGTTCAGGAGATCCCAAAACAACGCAGGCTAGTGCTGTCGCCCTTGGCCGTCTCTGAGGGGTTGAAGGCCATTCCTTGGGGCTGAAGACACCATGAACTTCAGACAGAAAACTTGGAAAATCCTAGCCATCTCTGGGCTTCCTCCTCCCTGAGGACTGGGTTTCAGAATACCAAAAAACGTGCTCTCCGCTGCTTCCAAAGAGGGAGGCAACCAGCGCTTCCAACTGTGATGCCTGAGGACCCCTGCAATGACCAGCATGCCAAGCCTCCCCAGGGTGCAGTAGTGGAGCTGCATCTCGGCAGTAACCAACAGCTGTCTAATTAAATGTAAGGCCTGATCATCGGAAGGGAAATCATACCTGGTACTGGAAACTTAACCTACCCTGGGCTACCCTGGGCTACCCTGGGCTACCCTGGGCTACCCTGGGCTACCCTGGGCTACCCTGGGCTACCCTGGGCTACCCTGGGCTACCCTGGGCTAGTGAAGTAATGGATCTTAGAGGAAACCTCCCACTGCCACTTAGCTAGGATGGAATAATTCCCAACTGCATTCCAAACATTTATCCTTACACTCACAGAGAAGTGTAGACCTCAAACCTCATCAGAGAAGCTTGTTCCTTGTAACAAATGGAGATCCTCACAGAAAACCACAACTGGTCAAAATACAGACAACACCTGTTCATTAGGGTACCCAACCCCAGCAGATGCATCTACAACACAACCCCTGCACCTATGGTTCAGAAAACACCATGGAAGATGGGCAGAAAGCCTGTAGGACCAGGAAGTCTTCTTGAGATTGACTCTCCCGGAATAGACAGGGAAGCCACAGCCACAATATCTGCAGCATTGCAGACTAAACAAGACAAGAACAATGAAAATCCTAATATATATGGTAATGTGGAGGGGGAATCTTTAAGGGCCCAACCCCTAGAAAAAGAACCACGGGTAACTAACTGCTAAGAGAAGAATTAGTCTTCGCATAGACCAGTCCCCTAAGTTGGTCAGTCCTGACATCATATACATCATATACATATAAGCAATACTAAACAGACTCAGCAAGTTGTGTATATATATGTATATATGTATATATATATACACAACTTGCTGAGTCTGTTACATATATGAGTCTGTTACATATATGAGTATGTTACATATATGTATATGTGTGTGGGGGGGGTATGTGTATTCACATGTAACAATAATAAAGAAAAGGAGGTCATCAATTTGAGCCAGAGTAAGGGGGAAGAAGAAGGGGTTAGAGGGAGAAAGCCAGGAGGGGGGAAATGAAGTAATTATATTTCGGTTAAAATAACATTATTAAAGAAAAGGCCAAACCACTTCCCACAAGCAGACTCAGGCTAAAGATATATATTGCAATCTCTAGGACAACCACTAGAAATATTTTAAGGTCTAAGTCCTAAACTCACAGCATGGTTAAAGCATTTCATTAAAATTTTCAATTAATCTACACAAATCAAAATGAGAAGACCCAAACAAAGAGCTAATGGAAGAAATATAACCCCAGAAAATCAGAATTTAATCCAAACATATAATAATACTAAACATAAATAATATAAACATGCCAATTTAAAAAAAACAGAGATTGTTAGATTGGATTAAAAATTTGACAAGACCCGTGTGTGTGTGTGTGTGTGTGTGTGTGTGTGTGTGCATGTATATAAGTATGTGTACATATACATGTGTGTGCTGTTTGAAACCAAATACTTTATTTATATAAACCTATGTAAATATGCATCATACATAAAAGCATGTAGGTTAAAAGTAAAAGTGTAGAAGAAAACATACCCCGTGAACACTGAAAGAAAATGAGTGTCTATATTAACCAAAGACAATACTGGCTCTAGAACCTGAGGTATTATGTAGATACAGAAGAACATTTCTGGACAAATGAGTCAGTTTACTCTTAACAGTCCTAAAGGCAGAGCCACGTACAAACAGAACTTCAAAATACACACAAACCTCCCCCAAACAGCTCCCTTCCCACCCCTGCAGTCCCGGGGAATACAACCCGGACCCCCTGGCAGGCTAGGCAGCTGCTCGACCAAAAAGCTGTTGATAAATTCAAACTTCTCTTGGAAGCAGAAATGAAATCACTGCCACACATAATAACTTATTTCCTAGTGAGAAGTCATCCAAATTCTTCTCTATCAGTACCCACACAACCCCAGTATCTGTCAGATCATGCTAGCACTACAAATACTCTGAATGGCTTTTCTTCCATCATGGACAAAAGCTTCTGACCAAACCACAGGTACACAAAGCACTACAAAAACACAAGGAAAATTTGTAGGGCAGGTGTGCTCTCAGGGGAGCCAAGGGGTGAGTCATGGAATCTGAGTTCCTTCAGGTTAATTAAGTCTCTGAGGAGCGTTCACGAGAGTACTAGCGTTATAAAGGAGCGGCATGGACCAACATCAACTGCGATGTGGTAATGATCTTCCATACAGAGGTCCAACTGAACACAATATTAGTTCTGTGCCTCTCGGATCACCCTGTAGTGCGTCCTGGGGAAGAACAATGACTAGGCTTTGTCCGCCAGGCTCCGGAGTGGCTCATTCACTGAGTGCCTCCTGCCTGAGGAGCTCTGGGAATCTCCCATGAAAGTCTCTCTGTGCTCACCTCATGGGATTTCCTCTCTAAGAACCTACTGGGAATTCTATTGCTATAAGATCTGACAGAAAATTCGATCAACGTACAGCCGGTTTATCCTTTTCGCGTGTTTATGATTAACGCCACGAAATGGAAATTACGAAGGACAATAATCCTCTTGTTTCTCTAAGCATACCAATGAAGAGCCCGAGCTTGTGAAGTTGGATTCAAAAAAACGTGACCCAGCTAGATGCTGTTTTAAGAAATATGTTTAAATGTTTGTAGATATAAGTATAATTTCTTTAATTACATAAAGTCATTTGTGAGATAAACCCAACAATTCCCTTAGTGGGAACCAGAAAAAGAAAATCAATTTTGATAAAGACATGAATCTTAATGTCAAATACACACACACACACACACACACACACACACACATATAATTTTTTAAATGTTGGGTTTGGAGCTTAGTGGACCTGAATCCGAATCCATCCCCAGCACCCATGTAAAAGCCAGGCATGATCCTCTGCCTGTAACTCTAGTACTGGCATTGGTAGAAGCAGGCAAATCCTGAGAGCAACCTGGTCAGCCATCCCAGCTGAAACTGAGCACCAGGTTCAGTAAGAGACCCTCGTTCAAGAACAGGAAGAAGAAGGTAGAGAGGGAGAGAGGGAGACTCCGGAAAGAGGCGCCTTCTAATAAAAACCAGCAGCCCTCACACATACGTGTGACACACACTGACATCCACCATACAGATGCCATGCTGTTCCCTTGGAAAGAAAAGGCATGGTTCAAAGTTCCAACCAAAAGTAAACATTTAAACTAGGTTGTTGTTGTTGTTGTTGTTGTTGTTGTTTGGTTTGGTTTTTCAAGACAGGGTTTCTCTGTATAGCCCTGGCTGACTTGCAACTAGCTCTGTAGACCAGGCTGGCCTCAAACTCAGACATCTGCCTGCCTCTGCCTCCCAAGTGCTGGAATTAAAGGCATGCACCACCACCATCCAGATTTTTTTTAAAATCTATTTCTTTTTTTTTCCCCCTAAAATTTACTTATATCTAAGTACACTGTAGCTGTCTTCAGACACTCCAGAAGAGGGCATTGTCAGATCTCGTTACGGATGGTTGTGAACCACCATGTGGTTGCTGGGATTTGAACTCAGGACCTTTGGAAGATCATGTGGTGCTCTTAACCTTTGAGCCATCTCCCCAGCCCCCTGAAATCTATTCCTTAATCGAGATAACCAAATGGGAATTAGCTCAGCTCAACTAAAGCAATGCTCAAATTTACCCAGAAAAATATTTAAACACTTTATGCTTCAGTTCCCTGAAAATATTAAACAAGTTTGAAGAAGATTCTCTAAAATTGGAATTCTTTAGACATCTATAGTTCACAGATCACACATGAAGACCAAGATGACCGTTACTCCAAATAGCTGTTCTTTGTGAACTAAGGGTTATTTTATTCAGTCCTCTTCAGGTGTCTAGAGATACATGCATACTTAAAACAAGCTTTTTTGGCCTGGTAAAATGCCTTTCCAGCCGCCACAAGAAAAATCAATTCTGAATGAGCAGAATTTGCCTGGCATGGGATAAGGAAACAGTATTCTTGTTTCTAAGACTATTCGAAGGACTGAAGCTGATGAAATACGGACATTTCTAAGACACAGTGCTCCGGGGACCAAGGTAACCAAACAAAACATACTTAGAAGAAAACCCCATAGACTTTGGTGAAAATCGGGGATGCCTAGGAAAAACAGCTTTTTCTTTGCACAGAGCAAGGCTCACATCTATTAAACAAATCGTGCTTCCACCCACCCCCCAGGACGTAGAAACAGTTACAGGTCTTCTGAAAGAGCCTCATAGTCCAGGATGAGTGAGGAAGTAGAACTTCAGGATCGTTTCCAAGCTAAAACCTTTTTGTTGTCTTCTGTAACAATTGACGGCACAGAAGGTGACCCAGGATATGCAGGGAGTGGGAACACTTAGGCCTAAATGCGATGTCTCCATCAAATTCCTCCTTGAAGAGCTATGAACTTTGCAGAAGGGGAGACAGAGGACTCAAGGACTCAAGCAGGACAGATAGACATACAAACTCACAGTGACTAGGGCAGCGTACACAGAGCCTGCATGGGTCTGCACCAGACGGGGTTCCAGAGCTGAGAGAAGTGGCCACATGTCCCCATCCCTAACCCAGAAGCTAACTCCAACTGATAGCTACTTGCAAATAGAAAATCAGTTTTCTCCAAGGAAGCCTCACAGGCCCCATCCCCCCTAGTCGATGGCCAACACAAATGAACACAATCGCATCTTTGGAGGGGCTTTGTTTCATAATGTTAAGTTGGGGTCTTTCTTTTAACCTTACGGGTCCTTTGCTTCGCTTTTGGTTTTATGTTTCAATGGGATTCCTGTCTGGACATCTGTGTGTCTCTTAGTCTTTTTCTTTGGCTCTCCTGGTTTTGGGGTTTTTTCTTTTTCTTGTTCCAATTTGTGTGTTCTTGTTTTACATTTTGTAATTTTATTATTGTTATTCCTTGGGTGCATGTTTGTTTTCTAATGAGATAGAAAGGGTGTGGCTCCGGATGGGAGGGAAGATGGGGAGGAACTGGGAGGAGTAGGAAGAGGGAAATGGTAATCAGAACATATCATATGAGAAAAAAAAAATCTGTTTTCAATAAGAGAAACTATAGCGTCACCCCCAAGGGTCAAGGACCATCCTGACGAAAGATGGATGTAGGAGCCAGACGTGAGGACAGGAGCGAGACAGTGTCTTTTGGATGTGCAAGGCCTCTGCACTCAGGAGCCCACAGCAGCTGTGGCTACCTGAGCAGCGTGGAGTGGAGGGCGCTCCTGAGCCTCCGTCGCTGGCTGAAGAGATACTGGTGCTTAGTAGTTTTGGAGGGAAAGAGAAAACCTAGAGAGGTCGCGTGAATCTGACGACCAGGGTGCCTGTATGGTTCCCCGGCCTCCAACCTATCCCACAATCCATAGCCACAGGGTAAACTAGCTATGGAGAGAAAGCCTTCAGGAAAAATACTGCATCTGTACCGAACGTGTCCAGACTCTCTTCTTGCTATTGTTCTGGAAACAGTGCGGTATAACAACTACTTACACAGAATTACATTGTGATGGTTTACAAGTAACCCAGAGACAACTTGGGGTTTACAGGAAGTGGAATGTCGATTTTATATGAATACTATGTAATGCTAGTATCTCTGGAGCCCCAAACCGACCTCTCACAGAAACTGAAAGATGAATACGCCCTTACTTTTTCAGAAAAAGACAATAACACTAATTGGTATTGTCTAAATGGACAAATCATTAATATCACAACTCACCTAGATCCGGTCAATTTTGATTTCATGAAGGCATTGATTTGATTTTTTTTAAAGACTACAAAATCTCAATACCAACCTATATTTCTTTGAATTAGCATGCATTCCTTTGCAGAAAAATGGCTTTTCTTCAAACTTCCAAAGTTAAAGCAGTATTTGTTCTTCCCTACGTCAAACAAAGTGCAGTTAAACCGAGTTTTCCTCTCTCCCAGGGGAAGCCTGTTTTCAGCCATCTGGAAAGTCCTCTCCTCCGGGTGTTTGGGGGCCCCCTTGTAAACAGCCAGCACTCCTTGGACGAAGACACAAGGAGGTGGCAGTACCATCACCTCCAGCACAGACTCACACGTGACCTCCGGTGCCATCATCAGTTTGTACCCGAATTTTTGGGCCAGGTCAATAGGTCCCGTGGAAGCAATGACCGAGTCTTGACCCAACAGCCTCAGCGTGACCGTGACGTAGGCTTCCACCCCTATGGGCGCACAGCCAAACTCGACCCACTGACCTTGAGTGAGTTTTGTCCTTTTGCTGGCTCTGATCTCCAGAGGCTGTCCCAAACTTGTTCTTGCCTCGGGAAGACTGTCGGTGAAAATGACATCCACCAGCATCTCTGGCTTGTCCACAGGAAACAGGCAGAGCGGTTGGGTGGTAAAAACACCCACTTGGAAGGTGCCTTCTGCTGCCTTGACCGTCCTATTTAAATCGATGTGAAAGACAGGCCACTCTACCTTCAGAAAGGTACTTTTCTCCCAGAGTGGAACTTGTGTGCCATTCTCTGTCACTTCCGAGATCATTACAAACCAGTAGTCACCAGCCTCTTTGAAGTAGAAGCATTCGAACTGGAGTGTTCCCTGGGCCTGGCTGGTCAGGAGGTACTTCGTGGTAAGAGTCTGATTGGTGTTGGCCTCCCACAGCATGACAGACACATTCCTCAGGGTCCCGTTGACGTCACTGAGGTAGTGGAAACCCACCGACACCGCTCTGTCGCTCAGTGCCACGTGGACTGGCTCTTGTAAGAAGAGGTATTCTGCTTCTCCGAGGACTGAAAGGAAATGGTCAGAGTTGGATTTTAAAGGGTGCATTTGAGAAGGACTATTACTGACAAAATGAAAATAGCTTTTATCAGACACCGGAGAATGTGCAACCAAGCCAAGGATGTTACAGAACGGCATACAACCCCTAAGAGGTTGAGCACCCGGTTTGTTCCTTTCTAAGTATGCTGGTCTCTCCTCACCCTCATGCTTAAAATGGTGAGTAGTGACAGGCACTCTTGAGTTCACAGCATTCACTTCTAACTGCAGTGAATGACGGTGAAGATAAAAGAATAATTGACAATTCTCAGTCCCTCACGTTTCTTACCTTAATCATTTTCTGGTGTTCAGGTATTTGGAGAAACAGACAACAGTTAGAGAATGTTTGAACTAAATGGCTCAATTCAAACTGCTCTAGATGACTTAAAATGTAAGATAACTTCACTTCTCTTTGTCCAACATTATAGATAAGCATTCAAAAAATTTTTACCAGTGTTCTCCACTTGGATGATTAGGGAATTTTCAAGTGGATGAGAGATGCTATTTATTTATTTTCCATTGGTCACCCACAATAGCATGAACATTTCTCAAATAACTAGGCATATCCTTAGCAACTTTAATGACATGACAGCAACCAGTACAGGCATCAAAAGGACAGACGACTACTAATTTCCCAAGTACCATTCAGTTATGATCAACCATATATTTTTAAAAAGAGACCCAGCAAAGCAGCTGAAATGGTACAAAGAATGCAGACACATAAGAATCTTTGTTTCTTTGCTGAACAGGATCCAAATACATATCAAAGCAGGCAGAATTTGGCAATGCAACAATCAGCTGGTCTACGACAGGGTAAGACATCATTCTACAATGAAAGAACTTCCAGGATCCCTTTTTGGTTTGGAAAAAAAAGTTGCATAATTAAAAATCTATTATTCTTACTGTATATACCCATCTGCAGATAGTATACACATATCTCACTGCACATGTCTAAAGAGACTCATGTAATTTTGTTTGCATTCGCCATCTTTAAACTCCCCTTGTCTATGTGTAATCAGTACTTACTAGAGTCAGCCTATGAATATATCAACACAAAGATCAGTCTGCACCTCATCAATTTCCTCCTTGAGACTGACATAAGATATATAAAACTTGGATAGATTTGGATCCTTGGTCGTACTTACTTGAAAGTCATAACAGGATAAAGTTTGCTTTGTTTTGTTTGTCCATTTAGGGAAAACAGAAGGTGAGGAAGACTCCCTTTTACCTGTACAGCATGTGAGTTGAGGGAGGTACCCACTAGTGAGCAAAGAGACTGACTCCCACACTTGTCTCAGACTAGACAAGGAATTAAGAGGCAAAAGAAATTTTAAAGATTTTTTCAAAAAATGTTTAAGTGTATGTAAATAAGAGAGAGCAAGAATGTATGTATGTATGTATGTATGTATGTATGTACAGGTACCTAGAGAGGCCAAACACATTGGAGTCCCCTGGAGCTGGAGTTATAGGTGGATTTGAGCCACCTAACGCAGATGCTGGTACTTGCTATTAACTGCTGAACCATTTCTCCAGCCCCACTAAAGCCATTTTAATTTAAATTTGAAAGGGACAGGGGGGTTAGCTAGTGCATCTTAAAATGAAGAGGCGCATATCACTATTACTGTATGAGTCATTGAGTTTCTGTTGCTGTCATAAAAACGTCATAACCAAAAACACCTTAGGGAGAGAACAGTTTATTTCAGCTTATTACTGAATAACTAATTCTGGTGCTTAGGTATTGTGGGTAGGGAAAATATACAACAGTTAGAGAAAGTTTGATTTAGATGGCATAATACAAACTGCTCTAGATTACTTAAAATGTAAGATGCTCAACTTCTCTTCAAAGTTATCATTGTCTGATATTCAAGATAACTTAGGAATTTTTACCAGTAAGAGAACCCAGTGTTCTCTGCTGGGGTGAAGAGGGAATTTTTAGGTGAATGAGAGATGTTATTTATTTATTCTTCGTTGATTGCCCATGATAGCATGAACATTTCTGAAATAACTAGGTATATCACCGTCCATTACTGAGAGAAGTCAGGGCAGGAACGCAACCCAGGAGCCTGGAGGTAGTAACTGAAGCAGAGACCATGGACGGTCTTGCTTACTGGCTTGCTTCTCATGGCTTGCTCAGTCTGCTTTATTATATAACTCTGGACCAGCACTTACCCAGGTTTGGCACCACTTACAGTGGTGTGGGCCCTCCCACATCGATCACTAACCAAGAAAAGGATCTGCAGGCTTGCCTAATAGCCCCGTCTTATGAAGGCATTCTCTCAATTGAGAGTCTCTCTTCCCAAATGACTAGCTCAGATGTCACACGGACACAAAACTAACCAACATGGTTAACTAACAAGAGTGGGGTTGTCTTGTTTTGAGCTCGGGTTTCATGTAGCAATCCTCCTGCCTCTACATCCCAAATGCTAGGAACACAAGCATGCACGGTACCCAGTGATCCATAGTCTATTAGGAATGACAGAGGTTATCCGTGAGGCTGGTCAGATTCTGATTTCATGGGAGCCAACTTATGAAAGCAACATACATGTCCAGCTGCGAAAGGCGAGCAGAGAAGCAATGGGTGGATCTCAGTAGAAAACAGAAGGTGTGAACTGAAAGGAAGAACTTGCCACCGTATCCCAGAATTCCTGTTTGTATGGATGAGAAGACTCTCATTCTGAAAGCTACAATCTGGTCCTACTACATCCTAAAACCACACTGGTGTTTTGTTTTGTCTGCTTCTTCTGTTCCTTCATTTCCCTTTCACCCATTTATTACAGAATTTAAAGTAACTGGTATATTCATAAAGACTGTGTATGCACACACAGTGAGTAGCCCGGAATGGTAGATTTCATCTATATCCGGTGGATATGAAAGGGCAGCTCCCAGCCATCCATTGAGCTTAGCACAGGGTCCACAATAGAGGAGCTAGAGAAAGGACCCAAGGATCCGAAGGAGCTGTCAGCCCCATAGGAGGAACAACAATATGAACCAACCAGTACCCCCAGAGCTTCCAGGGATTAAACCACCAACCAAAGAGAACACATGGAGGGACCCATGGCTCCAGTTGCATATGTGGCAGAGGATGGCCTTGTTGGACATCAAAGGGAGGAGAGGCCCTTGGCCATGAGAAGGCTTGATGCCCCAGTATAGGGGAATGCCAGGTCAGGGAAGTGGGAGTGGGTGGGTTGGTGAGCAGGGGAAAGGGATGGGATAGGGTGTTTGGGGAGGGGAAACCAGAAAGGGGAAAACATTTGAAATGTAAATAAAGAAAATATCTAATAAAAAAAGAAAGGGTAAAAAATTATGGAAATATGTGTTTTTGCCAGGCATGATGGCATACACCTTTAACCCAATGATCAGGAAATAGAAGCAGCACATTACAGGCCAGCCAGGGTTACATGGCAAGACTGTCTCCGAGAGAAAAGAGAAGGGAGGGAAACCAAAGTGTAATATGTTTGCTTTCGTTTGCTTCATAGTAGTGAGGTTTATTCAACAAGTTAAAAATACATTTAATTGACATTTGAATCAATTAGTCAAAAATCCCCAGGACAGTACTTCCAGAGAGGCCAGGGCACCAAGGCTGTGGCTTTGAGAGAGTTCAGTTGATCCACTCCACCTCTCCCAAGCAGGTCGCCACCCGCAGTGCCTTTGGTTCCTGTGGAGACCAATGTGACCTTCTCCACCATACTCACCATAGTCACAGAGCACCACCAGCAAGAGATTTGAAAAGTCTTTCAGCATGGGTTTCATTCTGATCTGGAAGATCCCAGGCCTGTAGTCTCCTCATGTCCTTTCTCACATTAAAATTGTAGGGTTTTTTTTTTTTCCCCAAAAGCACCTGAAATTAGAAACTTAAAATTGAAGAATCTATGATTCGCAGAACCATAAAAAACGACAAATGGCATGTGTTCACAAAGCCACAGAGCCAGGGACTGGACGGCTGGCTGTGGTTGAGTGATTTGTATTCCTCTTTATATATGTTTATATTTTGGGGGCGCTTCTATGGCATTAGGTATCCATATCACTTCACTGTCCCTCCACATATTTTCCCTTTTACCCTACTCTCCCCAGAAAGAAGAAGTAGAAGATATCTCCGCAGAGATAAAGGAAAAGCTAGAGAGGTAGGATTAAAGGTGGAGGCTCCTAGCCACTGTGGCTAGTGGGATTGTTGCACATGCCAAAGGCTTCCAACCTATCGGTGCCATATAACAGAAAAGATAGACTATTTGTCTTCTCAGGCCTAGACTACCTCACTCGGGATGATTTTTTCCTATGTCCACGCATTTACCTGTGAATGTCATAATTGCTGATTTTAACAGATATCCCATTTAAAAAACATATTTAACAAGTGCTCCATTGTTTAACTGCATCATGTTTTCACTACCCACTCATGAGTGCCTGGAGAGAGAGTGAGATTGCTTCCAACTTCTTCCTATTGTGACTAGAGCATCGATGAGCATGGCTGAGGAAGCGTCTCTCTGATAAGGCAGAGCCCTTTGGATATGCCCTGGATCATGGGGTTGATCAACTCCCAGCTTCCTGAGGAACCTGATGCCTAAGGATATCGAACACTTTAAAAAGTATTTTTTTGGCCACTGTGTTTCATCTCTTGAGAAATTCATGGTTGGTTCAGTGCCTCTTTTTTTTTTTTTTAAACTTGGTTATTTTATCATTTTTTAAAGTTCTTTATATGTTCTAGATGCTAACTCTCTATAGATGTATAACTGGTAAAGATGTTTTCCTGTTCTGTAGGCTGCTGCCTTGCTCAAATGATGGTGTCATTGATGGTTTGTATATGCTTGGGCCACGGAATGACACTATTAGAAGGTGTGGCCTTGTTGGAGTGGGTGTGTCACTGTGGGTGTGGGCTTTAAGACCCTCATCCTAACTGCCTGGAAGCCAGTCTTCTCCTAGCAGCCTTCAGATGAAGATGTAGAACTCTCAGCTCCTCCTGCACCATGCCTGCCTGGATGCTGCCATGTTCCCACCTTGATGACAATGGACCGAGCCTCTGAACTTGTAAGCCAGCCCCAATTAACTGTTGTCCTTATAAGAGTTGCCTTGGTCATGGTGTCTGTTCACAGCAGTAAAACCCTAAGACAGTGTCCTTACCAAAGCTTTTCAGCCTCTGAGGTCCTGTTTATTGTTGGTCACAGTGGCTATGCTATCAGTGTCCTGCTCAGAAATCCTTTCCCGTGCCAATGAATTCAAGTCTGTCACCCTCCTTCTGCTTCCATCAGATCTAGGGTTTCTGGCCTTATGTTGAGGTCTTCGATCCATTTGAAGTTGAGCTTTGTGCAGGATGATAGATCTGAAAATACTTGCATTCTTATATATGTACTCACCCAGTTTGACCAGCACCATTTGTTGAAGGCGCTGTCTTTTTTTTTTTTTTTTACAGTGTGTAATTTTTGTCAAATGTCAGAAGACCAACAGTTAATAAATTACCAAAAAGCTTCTGTATACCATCATTCAAGCCAAGCAGCAGATGACAGAATGTGGAGAAATGTATACCCACTCTACATCTTACAGATGGCTAGTATCTAGAATATTCAAAGAATTCAAGAAACTTATCAAGAAGACAAACAAAGCAATTAAAAATGGGGTATAGGACTAAACAGGAAGTTCTCTAAAAATGAAATACACACTCAAAAATGCTTTTAAAAATGTTCAACATCAGCTGGGCAGTGGTGGCGCACACCTTTAATCCCAGCACTTGGGAGGCAGAGGCAGGTGGATTTCTGAGATCGAGGCCAGCCTGGTCTACAGAGTGAGTTGCAAGACAGCCAGGGCTATCCAGAGAAACCCTGTCTCAAAAAAAACCAAAAAGAAAAAAAAATGTTCAACATCCCAAACCATTAAAGAATGAAAATTAAAACTCCTTTGAATGGCTCCATCAGAATGGCCAAGGTCAATAAAACAAATGGCAGTCCATGCTATCTGGGGTGCAGGGGGAAGGGAAACCGCTCACTGCCTGACTGCCAGCGGGAGTGTGGATTGGTCAGGTCACTCTGGGAATCACCCTGGAAGTTCCTTGAAAATCTGAAAATTGATCAACCCAAGACCTAGCTATACCACTCTTGAGCATCTACCCCAAGGACTTGCGCTGGTTTATGTCAACCTGATACAAGCTAGAGTCGCCTGAAAGGAGGGAGCCGTGGTTGAAAAAGATATGCCTTCCTGAAATCCAGCCTTAGGGCATTAGTGATTGAAGGGGAAGAGCCCCGCCCACGGTGAGCGGTGTCATTCCCTGGGCTGGTAGTTCTGAGTCCTACAAGAAAGCAGGCTGACAAGCCATGATAAGGAAGCCATTAAACAGCACTCCTGATGGCCTCTGCGTCAGCGCCTGCTCCAGGTTCCTCCCTGTTTGAGCTCCTGCTCTGACTTCAGCCATTGATCATCTACGGATGTGGAAACACAACTCATGGAAGACCTTTCTTGCCCAGCTTGCTTCTGCCCACTATTCATCAGAGCAATGGTCACCTAAACCAAGACAGGACTCTGCACTTGATTTCCGTGGCACTTGCTTATCTATGTTCACTACTGCTTTCATTCATAATAGCCGGAAATGAGAAACAGTCCGCATATCCACCAACGGATGAATAGATAATGAAAATGTGTGTCTTAGTTAGGGTTTTACTGCTGTGTACAGACACCATGACCAATGCAAGTTTTATTTTTTGTTTTTTTGTTTTTTGTTTTGGTTTTTCGAGACAAGGTTTCTCTGTGTAGCCCTGGCTGTCCTGGAACTCACTCTGTAGACCAGGCTGGCCTCGAACTCAGAAATCCGCCTGCCTCTGCCTCCCAAGTGCTGGGATTACAGGTGTGCGCCACCACGCCCAGCTTCAATGCAAGTTTTATAAAAGACATTTAACTGGGGCTGGCTTACAGGTTCAAAGGTTCAGTCCATTGTCATCAAGGCAGAAACATGGCAGCATCCAGGCAGGCATGGTGCAGGAGGAGCTGAGAATTCTACATCTTCATCTGACGGCTGCTAGTGGAAGACTGACTTCTATGCAACAAAGGTGAGGGTCTTAAGCCCACTCCCACAGTGACACACCTACTCCAACAAGGCCACACCTCCAAATAGGGTCACGCCCTGGGCCAATCATATACAAACTATCACAATGTGGTAGATTTACACAATGGGATAGTATTGCTTTTAAGTAAAATGGAATTTGCAGACAAATGGATGGAGTTGATCATCCTCAGTGAGGTAACCTGGACTCCCAAAAGACAAATAGTGCATGTTTTCTCTTATGTGTTAGCTTCTAAGGTTTAGATATACGCGTTTCAATTAGAACAGCCACAAGCTTACGTAGCTAGTGAGGGACTAAGAAAGAGGAGGCGATCTTCCAAGAAACGGAAAATAGAATATAGTATCATAAAGAGATAAAGGGGGAAAGTAGGAGCTTTGAATGTACAGGGGAGGGGAGAACGGGGTGAAGAGAGGCATACGGGGAGGGACTACTCATACTAGAGGGCTTTTGAGAAGTCATATGAAGCCTACTCCTGCAGATGCTTCCTTATATACATATATGACAAGGATTTAAATGGAGTTACCCTCCATTGCGGGAGACAATGGCCAACTAGATGTCTTCTGCCACCAAGTAAAACCCCCGATGCCAAGAACGGGTTATACTGTGTTGAGGTGTTGGCCAAAGGAGTCCCCCAAACACCACAGACTATTATCAAGGCTGTTGGATGCTCCCCATAACCTGCTGGTGAGGATATCATTGCTGAAGGCACAACTTACATACGCCATCAAACATGGAGAACTCAAGCTGGTGCCTGACTAGAAGCTTCACTTCTTCTGACTGGAGTTTATGGTACTGTGCGTACCACTAGAGGAGAATCATCAGTCATCAGTATCTCCCAACTCCAAACCCTCTGACTTTCAACCGTGACCTGCCTGTGGTATATACTGGCGCAACATTGGCATAAATATTATGGGGGTGACCAAATCTCTTTTTGACTAGATTTAAGGACCCTCCATGACATGGAACACGCATGTGACACTGCTAAAGTGGCCAAGAACCTAACACTAGATAGGTCATGAGTCTTAGGGAGAAACCTATTATTCTGCTGAAGAAACCTAGCAATAGAATCATTTCTGATGAAATGTTGCTGTGCCCAAGATCAGTGACTTGCTCACTCCCATCAGAGAATTAACACGGAGACTCACGGCTGGGCAATGTGCGAGAAGTGAGACACACTGAAGCACTCAGCCTTCAGTGGATGTCATCGAATCTCTCCCTCGCCGTTCCCGCTCCCCTGCCATCTTGGTAGGGGGTTGTCCCGCACTTAAGGCAGGAAGATGGTGGCCGCAAAGAAGATGAGAAAAAGTCTCTGGAGTCGATCAACTCTAGGCTCCAGCTTGTTACGAAAAGTGGAAAGTACCGGGTACCAACAGACTCTGAAGATGATCAGACAAGGCAAAGCGAAGTTGGTGATCCTCGCCAACAACTGCCCAGCTGTGAGGAAATCTGAAATAGAGCACTATGCCGCATTGGCTAAAACTTGTGTCCATCACTACAGTGGCAATTGGATTGAATTGGGCACAGCATGTGGAAAATACTACAGAGTCTGCACGGGCTATCATTGACCCAGGTGATTCTGATATTAGAAGCACGCCAGCATGGACTGGTAAGAAGTAAACAAGAAAGTTTTCCTTTAATAAAACTTTGCCAGAGCTCCGTTTGAAAAAGAAAAAAAAAAATGTCTCTCCCCCCAGGGCTCAGGGATCTCTGTAGAAGAGGCAGGAAGAATGTGAGAGCCAGAGGTGGTGAGAGGCTCCGAGGAAACAGGGTCTTTCAAACAGGGCTAGCACGCATGTGAACGGACAGAGGCTGTGATGGCATGCCCAAGACCTGCACAAGTCCGAGGCAGACAAAGTGGACACAAAGTCTCACCCCTAACCAAGATGCCATTAGCAATCACTACCTGCCGGGAGGAGGAAAATCAGATTTTTCCAATGGGGCAGCACTGGCTATACCAGCCATACTCTAGGACTGACCCTGGCTCACGAAACGAACTCCATGGGTTGTGTGTGCTTTTAGTTTTGTTTTTGGTAATTTTTTTATCACTTTTTTTTTTGCTTGTTTGTTTTGATTTTCGTTTTTGTTTTGGTTGGTTTTTTGTTTTTTTTTTTTTGTTTGTTTGTTTTTGTTTTTTTTGAGAGGCAAAAAAAGAGAACATGAATTTGGTTGAGGAAAAAAGTGAGAGAAGCTTGGGAAGGAGAACAGGCAACCGAGGAATAATAATAAGATAAAAATGCAGTAAGATAGATCAAAAACAAATCAGAATATGACAAAACAATCAAACAGGAAAAAGGGCCAAAGAAAAAGCACAAGAAACACATACAAAGAGACACACACATTCATGTTCACAGGGATCCTATCAAAACTCAAAACCAGAAGAAACACAATATGTGTGTGTGTGTGTGTGTGTGTGTGTGTGTGTGTATGTGTGTTTTATCTCAGTGGTATCTTCGGAGGTTCTTTGTTTCATTGTTAAGTCATGGCTCTTTTTATTTTTAACCTTACAGCTTCTTTGCGCGTGTGCGCGCACACACACACATATGATTAAAAGATATGGTAGGATAAAGTTATTTTTATACAGAGTGAGAGGCCTTGGAACACTCAGCCCTAAATGGGGTGTCTCCATCAAATCCCTCCCCTCAGGGCTCAGGGAACGGAGAATGAGGAGACAGAGCAGATTATAAAGACAGAGGGGATGAGGGACATCAAGGAATCGAGGCCTTCTAGACCCAATGAGGATGGTGCCCATGTGAACTCACAGAGACGGAGGCAGCAGGCACAGGGCCTGCACAGGTCTGTACCAGATGGGGTCCTAGACCTGAGAGGGGAAGTGGACACAGGCCCCCTTCCCTAGCCAGAAGCTATCTCCAACTGAGAGCCACTTGCAAATGAAAAATTAGTTTTCTCCAAGGGAGTCTCACTGGGGAAACAAAACATTCTGAAGAGCAAGGCCCCATGTCCAGCAGTAGATGGCCAACACAAAATGAGCCCAGTGGTATCTTCGGAGGTTCTTTCTTTCATTGTTAAGTCATGGCTCTTTTTATTTTTAACCTTACAGCTCCTTTGCGCACGCGCGCACACACACACACACACACACACACACACACACACACATATGGTATGATAAAATTGTATGTATATTGTGTTTCTTCTGGTTTTGAGTTTTGATAGGATCCCTGTGAACATGAATGCGTGTGTCTCTTTGTATGTGTTTCTTGTGCTTTTTCTTTGGCCCTTTTTCCTGTTTGATTGTTTTGTCATATTCTGATTTGTTTTTGATCTATCTTACTGCATTTTGTCTCATTATTATTCCTCGGTTGCCTGTTCTCGAATAAGAGACAGAAAGGGATAGATCTGGGTGGGAGGGGAGGTGGGGAGGAACTGGGAGGAGTAGGGGAAGAGGAAACTGTAACCAGAATACATCATTTGAGGGTAAAAATCTATTTTCAAGAAAAGAAAAAAATTTTTAATTTTTTTTAAAAAACGAGAAAAACCCGAAACAACAGACGCTCGGTATATTACAACGCACTGTGAACTCCATCTGGCCCTGCTTTTCTCGTTTGGGTAGTCTAAGGAGAAAACAGACAAATAAAATTTACCATCCCCTGTCAGTCCTCCAACGCTTGGTGTTGATATGCATCAGGGGAAGGCTGATTCATGCAGTCATCGTCCCGGACCATGTAGGTGGGCAAGGGAAGACCTTACTGGCCTGTGGTTCATGGTGAATCATAGGAAGGGACATTGTACTTTGATAGAAATACTACAGTATTACAGAGTAAGCCTTGGGTCACTTAAGGGCACTTTTTTTTTTGGTACTAAAATCTAGCCAACTGTTGTAGTAAGCATAACCAAATATATGTTTTCTTACTGCTTACTGTCCCTTTTTATTCGTAGATAACAGTTTCCTTGTGGCCTCCTCTGGGCCAGGGAAGCGCTCTACCACTGTAGTCCATCTCTGCCCCGTGTATAATGTTGTGAACACAGACTCCGTGCCTTCCTACAGAAGACAGAATTAAGCAGGCGGCTTGAAACAAGCCACAGTCAGTGGGAAGGAAACTGGTGTGTCTCTATTAGCTTTTGTTCGGTAAGAACTAGTAGAACAAAGGAAACTCTGCACTTCCTGAAGACAAAGGGGTGGGGGTTGCACTTAATTATGCCGGCGATTGGGCTCCCTTCCCTCCTCAGCACACCAAAGAAGAAAGTCCTCTTAGTCAAACTCATCATGGATTTGGTCCAATCATTACCTCGAATTTGGATCAGGAACATGGCTTTGAGACTACAGACGAAAGACTCAGAGGAAGCATCCCATGGTGGCCCCAGCATCTGTAGTTCCCCGTGCCCCAAAATCTGAGGCAGGAGGATAGCTTAAGCCTAGGAGTCTGAGACCAGCCTAGGCCACATAATAAGACCCCACCTAGCAGCAACCTCCGGAAAGGCGGGCTCAGCTTTCTTGGATGGCTTGCTTCTCCGAGATAATATTCTTCTTAAAACTCTTTCTCATAACCGATTCTGTGATTACATTTTCTTGCTTATGAAGATGGGCGGTTAAATACAGACTTGTGCGATGATCTGTACTTAGAGCCGAACAGAGATGGAATTATAGAACGCAGTCTACCTGAACATCATGACTTGCATTATGATAATTATAAAATGGGAGGGGCGCACCTGATTATTACTTTTTTCGCCATGTCGTCGCCCCCCCCACCCCCCCACCCCCGTTTCTGAGTAGCTGCTGAGTAGAATGTTTGGTGTGATAATCATTTCAAGAAAATAAGAATTCGGGAACATTTTCAAGATGTTTGGAATACTTGTATAGGGCCGGGGGTTTAGCTAGGTCGTAGAGGGTTTGCCTCGCGTGTGTGAGACTCTTGCCTTTGAACCTTCTGAGCTGAGAGGCATCACACAAAGGTTTACAGATAAACTGTGAAAGTCCCAGCTGAGGAGGTGGAGAAAAGAATGTGTGGATGTCCTCGGTGGCCAACAGCATCACCTCCCCTTAAAGCCATGTTTTCCAGAAAGTAGCTAAGGAAATGTTTCATAGCCGCCAACAAAGGAAAATTAATTTATATCCACAGGATATTATTAAAGAATAAAAGGAGGAAACTAAAAGAATAGAAGGAGAAACAAAGTGATTTTACAAGCAAAGCTTCTGTGTATATCTTAGGAATAACTTTCCTTAGGAGGAAAATCCTGAGCCCAGAGCTGCGCTTGTGAACAAGCTTTCTCTATCAGGATGGCTGGGTGGGTGGTGCTTCCCCCGCGAAGCCCTGCTCTCCCACCAACTCACTTTCCGAAGGTGCTTCAAGTCCCCGCGTGCAAACCCAGCCCAGTGGTAGTCAGACAGCATAAAACTTGTTACTGAGGTCATTGCTTATTGTTAGTATCCCAGAAAGTTACTTTTGGAAAGCCACAAACGTATGTCGCAACGCTGAGTTTCCAAAAGTTCCAATCTGAGCTCCTGCCTATATGAGTCCCGTCATTGGGCCACGCCCGCGCCCGGTGCCTGCCCTGGTCCTGGGCCACCTGCGCTTCGGATCCTTACCTGTGGTCGGGTCTGGCTGGCACGGCGGAAATGAGAGGGGAGCCTCAGCGGCCACGGGGTGACTGGCCGAGCATCTCCTGTCCAGCAGCTGCACGCCTGAGTCCAGAGCTCGGGCACCCTCCCAGGCTGCTTGGGACCACGCCCCGAGGCGGGATCTCAGAAGGCGGGGTAGGGGGTGGGGGTGGGGGGGTCAAGAACAAGAGGTCCGCCCCGCCCTCACTCATGGGCAGCGCATCTTCCTTTCCTGCCTGCCCCTAGCTTGCCCTGCAGTCACCAGAGAGGAAACCTGCAGGAAACGCTGGGTCCAGAGGCCCTGCGAGGAGGTGTGGTCGCTGCTAGGGCAGTACTCACACCCACAGTCCACCTCCTGCAAAGGCTCAGCGCTTTAAGGGAGAGCCAGCAGCTTTGCCCTTAAACCTTTCGCTTCTCCCCCATTTTCTATGGGGGGTGGGGGGGTCACAAGGAGAGCCAAAAAGTGGCATGGGTAATTTGTAAACTTGCTCCCTCAAATGTCACTGGAGTTTCAAAGGAATATACTTCAGGTAAAGCGCATTTTCTTTTCTCTTCCTCTGGACCAAAACTTGCTTAATTAAATTAAAAACAAACATTTTTAAAAGGTCTATTCTGCAAGTATTTTCTTTCTGAAGGAACAGGAGGCTATGTTTTACATAGTTTACCAGCTGGGCTTGTCATGCAGCGATGTGCAATGAGGTTTTTTGTTTGTTTTTGTTTTTTTGTTTTTTGCGTATAACAACCACTTAACAGACCAAGTAATAGAAATCAGGGCACAGCCTCTAGAGGGCCAGCATCTAGCAAGAGGTCCCAGGAAACCCTGGAGGAGTGAAGCCTGTTAGGACTGGGTTACATGGATTTACTGCCCATGTGTCAAACCCGTAGATTTAAGAGTTGGATGTGGCGCACATTCCTGTAATCCCAGCAACTGGAGAAACAGGATTTCACGTATCTGGTCAGCCCGGACTGCATACACCAGAGCCTGTTTCTGAAAGCACACGGTGGGTGAGGCAATTCGGATCAGCGGCGGAGCTCCTGCTTAGCAAGTCGGCGAGGGGGAGCTAAGGGTTTGCTCATAAAATTTCACCTCAGGTTTTGAAATATGCCATTTGCAGAACGTTGATCTTAAAAGACAGCATAGTCACTTAGATGTCATCAAAGGTCAAGTTTGTCTAGAACTAATTAACCAAGTGACCAAGGAAGCTCCCGGCTGTCGTCTGTTCTCACTGCTGTCAAGAAAGATCTGTTCTGCCTGGTGGTGGTGGCGCATGCCTTTAATCCCAGCACTTGGGAGGCAGAGGCAGGCAGATTTCTGAGTTCAGGGCCAGCCTGGTCTACAGAGTGAGTTTCAGGACAGCCAGGGCTACACAGAGAAACCCTGTCTCAGGAAAAAAAAAATCTGCTTTGATATTCATTCATCAGCTCAAGTTAGGAGTTCCTTTCAAATACATGCCTGGTATATGAGCATCAAATAGTTTCTGGGACGATTGGTTTTGAAAACAAAAAAATAAAATAAAATAAAAGCTCAATGGAAGGGCCTGTGGAGAGTTCAGCGGGTAAAATCTCAGCACCACACTTGATGATCCCAGGTAGCCCTTAACTGCTCAATCCCAGCTTTTCTCTGCTATAAAAGGTCTACGATAAAGTTTTGTGGAGATTCAGTGAAACATATGAAAGGCAGCTTGCTCTGTATTAACCTTCCCAAACACACTTTCACCAAAATAAATAAATAAATAAATAAGTAAATAAGTAAGTAAGTAAATAATCTTTCTTTGGTCGTAACACTTCAATCTTACATGCATTTTAAAAACAGCAGCTTTATTGAAACGTCCGTTATTTCTATGTTAATTATAGTTCATGACAAACCGACAAACCGACAAACCTGGCTAGTTTTATGCCACTTCCACACAAGCCAGAGTCATCTGAAACCTCAATAAAAAAAAAATGCTTTCGTAAAAATCACTCTATAGGCAAGCCTGTAGTTCGTTTTCTTAATTAGTGATTGATGGGGGAGGGCCTCGGGAGGGCCACGCCCATTGTGGGTGGGGCCATCCCTGGACGGATGTTCCTAGGTGCTGTGAAACATCAGGCTGACCAAGCCAGGGGGCACAAGTCAGTAAGCAGCACCCCTCCATGGCCTTTGCATAAGCTCCTGCCTCTAGGTTCCTGCTCTGATTTACCTCAGTGATGGGCTGTACTGAAATAAGCCCTTTTCTTCCCACACTGTTTATGGTCGTGGTGTTTTAACACGGCCATAAAAACACCAACAAAGACCCTGTATTACAGTCTTTATGAGACAAACATGATAAAAATCTTTCCTGAAATAAAGGTAACATAAGAGGAGGAAAAAGTGTCGTGAAAGACAGTGGTATGACCTCAGTACTGAACTCCAGCTGGCTTTTACCATCCACTGAATTCTGGCTAGGAATATCGATCTGTGGAAAAGCACTTAACCTAGCATACGCAGGCCCAAGACTCTAACCCCTACTCACTGAACTCTCTGTGAGTCAGCAAATATTCCGGTGGCCTGTGCAACTATAAAATTTATACACGTAACAACCACCTGTATACAAATGTTCTTTATTTTAATAAGCAATGGTCTGGAAATCATAACGATTTCACATCAGGACGCAAGGAAGAACACAGACGACCCAATTTTCACACTATAATAACAGCTTGTGAAATCAGGATCTTACGTGTGAGCAATCGGACTTTTCAGGAGTGCCTCTTAGGTTGTGGGTATGGCTCATGCCTTAGAATTTGAGTTAGGCAGGGCAGATCTCAGACAGGCCGAGCTGGTTGAGAAGCCTCCAGGAAGGAGGGACCTGTCAACCAGAAAGTCACTTAGTGAATCTAACAATCAGAAGTGTGCTGTGTGTGTTCGATGGTGTTGGACAACGAGGGGGTCAAAGCAAGGGCCACATGACTAGCTGGAGAGAGGCGGTGAGCGAATGTTCTGACGGGCACGGCCTGTCGACAACTCCAAAGTCAACTGGCCTGTCATAAACTGGCAAAGCTGTTACCCATATGGGTCAGGCTCAGGAGGAATAGCAACACTTTCCACAGGAGCCCGAATGTGAGTTCTTCTGCATAACTGATCGGCGTGTGCAAGACCAGCCACTGCAGCTTCCTCCTCCTGATCTTTAAGAGACTGGAGACTAACTCCTCCTGTGCTAACAAACACTCTGAGGTTCTGGGTTGTGACGGTGGCAGTGCTCCCAGAGCTCCAGCTGATCCCAGCTTCACAGTACATGTAATCTGAGCATGTGTGCTTCACAGTGCATGTTATCCGTGCACGTGTGCTTCACAGTACATGTAATCTGAGCATGGGTGCTTCACAGTGCATGATATCTGTGCATGTGTCCCTTTCCTCATTCTGTCTCCTCCCCTACCCAGGGTTCTGGAACCCCAGCCACCTAGGATATGACAATTGGCAATCTTTGAACTTAAAGAAACTCAGTATTTTCTTGTGGTCTCAAAAGTTAAAAGAACAAGACAAAATAGAGTCAAATATATAGGGAAGACAGCAACTTTTACAAGCTTTAAATATATATATATATATATATATATATATATATATATATATATGAAACAGGTTTTTGTATGGCAGGTTGGCAGGTTGGATGGTTCAAGGTTTGGTAGGATTTAGACTATTATGGATGAACGGACGTCAGTAAGGAATGGAAGTCTGGACACACCCAGGCACATGACAGAAACAAGATAGCCTCCGTGGGCCTGCCTCTTCAGCTTACTGGACAAGTTCTGCCTTTGGAGATGAGATTATCAGTATCAAGCTCTTCTACAAAGCTCCAGAGCCTGGCATCCATGCAGTGGGCTCCAGGGAGCAACCACTGGCAAGAGGACATGTTTGGGCATCTCACCTGCCAACAACTCCAAAGGAGGTAAGCCATTCTCAGCGCCCGGCTTTCCGTTTGGTATCCTGTGGTGTTTGCCGCACACCTGAGTCCCAGAACAGGGAGGCATCAAGCTGGCACTCACTGGGAAGCTTCATCCCTACCTCCATCGCACTGGCATGTTCTATGCATGCTACCTGAGAAAAGGGATCACCAACCTCGTTGACCTGCGATCCCCGAGGGCTGTAAGGGTTGCAGGTCTGGCAAGGCGTGTCCACTGGCACAGCAGTGGCTCAACTGTCATGGGAGTAGCCATCCACCTTCTGTGCAGATTTAAGGCCTGCTCTGTAAGTTCAAACCCATACCTGGCGCTGTTATCACTCTCAAGAACCTGTAGCTAGACAGGTCATCGGCCCCAGGGGAGAAACGACTACTATTACTCTACTAAGTGGGCACAGTATTAAAGAACTCCTAATGGCTTATCATGATGCCGGTCAATTAGTGCATTTCTCAGCCCTCATCAGGGAAGGTTCTTTTTGAAGTAGATGGCAATTAACAGAGACCCATGACTGTTCAAGGTACAAAGAGTAAGAGACTGTGGAATTCTCAGTCCTAAACATGACATCTATATCCTATCCCCCCCCCCCCAGGGTTACAAGGTCATAGCAGAAGGTGGGGGGGGGGCTAGAAGGCTGTAGAGCCAGAGGTGGAGAATGGATATAAGGAAATAGCATTTCCTGGACATAGCAGGGCAGTTACACATATGGATCCCATATCAGTTGAGACCATATGTACAAGACCTGCACAAGCTCCAGCCAGCCCAGACCGCAGCATGGTGACGGGAGTTGGCCATTGGGCCCCACCCCTGTCGATCTATAGCTGCTGGGAGGAGAGTCAGTTTTCTTTAAGATCACAGCCCCTGATGGGTTGATCGCCCTCCAGGAAGGGCTGCACATCCAGGAGTATGAGGCACAGAAACTATACCCGATGGGTTTTAAAGAGAGAGAGAAAAGGCAGGGAAAGAGGAGGTGGGATCTGGGAGGAGTCGGAGAAGGGGGGATATGATCGGAATGCACTGTATGAAATTCTCACAGAACTAATGAAAATAAGAAAACAAATACCAAAAAAAAAAAAAAATAGAAGGCTCCTGAAACCAGGCATGACGGCACACACCTGCAACCTCTACCTTTAGTGAGAGTTGCTTCCGTGGTTGTTCTCCTAATGAGGTCACCTTCTTGGAGTTTCTTCCATAAATTATAAAATGAATTATAAAGAATAAAGTCTTTTAACTAAACTGAATGGGAATTAAAGATAAAGTACAGCTTAGTTATCATTAAATGTATATATATGTATACATGTATGTGTATATGTATATATACCTACATACATTTTATATATATATATATATGTATGTATAAAGATCATTTATTCAGTAAATATTTGTTGAATGCTTACTGTGTGCCAAACCTTGTCCCGACTCTAGGATATTCCCCATGAACAAGTCGGGAACACCGTGTTTGTTAAGTTCGCCTTCTGGTCTACCTTAAAGAACAGGGCTGACAGGATTTACGTTAAGTCCAACTACAGCTATCGGCCAAAAGGGCGCTATACGCATCTGAACGGTGTAAGTGCGGTCAAATTCCACTATTGGCATGTGCACCATCATCGGCTGCATTTACTGTATGCATAATAAATTCATACCTACATATCATTTCCCAGGACCCACACTGTACAACCATAGAAGCGACTCTATTGGCAATGAAAAGGCCCTTTTGAGTCTTTTGGAGCAAGCTTGATTTTTAGTTCAGGCAAAGTTTTCAAAACCTTGTCACCTACTAACTAGCTGTAACTCCATTGTACCAAAATAAAGATGCAGGGATTGTTGCCTCTGAGAATGATGAGCTCACGTCCTGGTCGGCTTAGTCTAGTGACCATGAACATAAGGTAACACACACACACACACACACACACACACACACACACACAGTTGGTCCACAGTGAGGTCTGAATCAAGAGTTATAAAAAAGCTTGTATCGTTTCCCATTTTTTAGGATAATTAAATTATAAAATATCAAAGACAAACCAATAAGCAATTCTTAATTATAAAACAGAAAAACTCCCCGTATTGGCTTAATGTGACTAAACGTTTATCACTTTCATGTATTTTACAGAAATTTTAAAAAGAACATCAAGTTAAGAAAAATCAGTTTAAAATTTTACAATAATTGTACTACGTATACATCAATACAAATTATCTAACCCCGAAAACAGCCTTCAGTTATACAATGTAAATTAATTTTCCGTGACAGTGACTAAACTATTCATTATCATACATTTGCATGCTCATTATCATACATTTACATACGGGTGCTCCTAAGAGCAAAGTCAGGAGAACAAAAGTTACAGTGCTGAGCACCAAGAGCAGGACATTTGTGCACCCAGGGCTTGGCTGGTTTGGATTTAAACCCAGCCAGTACCGAAGGACCATGGTGACACACTGGGCAAGAAAAGAAAAGCCAGAAGGATCAACCAAGGTCCGGAAACAGTGATTTAAAAACAACAACAGCAGCAAACCCAGACGATGTTTCTTCTTGTTTTAAATCCATGTGGCTTTTTCAAAGTATGTTTATGCCACTTCATCTTTTATCCGTGTTGTACAAATCAGACTGCTCCGCTTTTGTTAACCTGCCGTCACACTGAATAAACAGATGTAGTATGTTCTGTTGCGGTGGAGTCAAGCCTTTAGAGCTAGCGCTAGCAGCCCCTACAACCCAACAACCTTACAGTCAGTCCAAGGGCTAAGACAGTTATCAGTGACGTGTGGATTTTAAGAACCTTAGTTTGACAAGGTAAGCATGTGATTGATAGACTACGTGCATCCCAGAGAGAGCCGAGACTCACTAATAAACTGACACCGGTCTACCCAATCCCTAGAAGATTTGGGTAGCTGACACTGAATTAACCCTCAAGTAGCCCTGAGATAAATAATGAGGTGGTTAGGGGAGCCCTGATGTCACCACAGTGACAGACTGGAAACCACACTAAGGAGCAGCCTTGGCCACAGAGGTCTCATGATACTGGAGGACAGAGGCACTGGCAGTCACTTTCTAGGAAGGTATTGGGGCGGGGCTCCCTGGTTTGCCGCTGAGGACACTGGTACTTCTCCACAGGGTGCCTGCGGTAGCCTCCACCTCATCCAGACAGTGTCCTCAAACTCCCAGACTGTGTGTCTGCGCATCTGTCCCTGTGGCTCCAAGGTCACACGATCACTGCCTTTCCACTTTCCCCTCAGCCTCTGAGAGGTGGTCACCTTCTATCCTACCGGCTCCCTGAGTTTGAGGTAATGTCACCATGCTATACATATGAAGTCAGCAACCTACCGAAAGCTCCAGCAATCCGGAGGTGGTACTAGCCAGGTTCTGTTATCAGCAATACTTACAGTCAGGGGCCTTCTCTACACAAGGGTTAGCATGTAGGGCATAGAAGAAAGGAACATGGCTGGCCTATGGTTGAGTGTTGAGACTTCTTGTGAGAAGAGAAAGGAGAGCTGCTAACCTTTCCGTTTCCGACTTCGCGCCCTTAGCTTCCACATGGAAGCGTTCCTGAGGTCCTGTGCACTTCACACCCTTCCAGAACCAGACCTTTCCAACCCTCGCACCTGTGATTACAACCCAGGTTGCGTCTATACAGCTCTTTAATTCCATTTCAAAATCCACATTTCGTAAACAAAATGATACTGCTGCAGGCTTTTAAAATGCCAGTCATGAAATTATCACTTAGAAACTAAAAAGAACCTGCGGAGTAAATGCATGAGGCCTCCTTACTCCCTCCTCCCCATCACGTGAGTGGCAGGGCTGAAGCCCAGGGCCTCTGCATCCTAGGAAAGCGCTCTCCACGTAAGCTGGGCCTGGCCCTCTCCTTTTCCAAAGGTAAGATCCAGCAGAGGCACGCCTAAGTGTGCTTCCAACACCCCCAAGGAAGAGCCTGGTACAGCTTTCTGCAGTTTGGTGCTTTCTTTCAGTGCTGCTGGTTCTTAAACTACAGTGTAGCTGTTGCTTCTCTCATGTGTGCCCCAAATGGGCACACTGGATGCAGAGGAAAACATTTACAATTTGGTGAGGTTTAGTCATGGCAAAATGATTTCCTGATCTATCCAAACATGCAACTCCACATCTTCTTCCTGCAAGGACCCAAACTCAGGATCAAATGGATATCCACTATGTTTCAAGTTCTATCCAGGGAGTTCTACACGGTATGGCATGGCTTTAAATGCATATTCAGACTCATTTTTCTGTATTTTCCTATATGTACCCTAAGTAAGTTTCTGAGACTGTATTTTGGGAGAGATGAAGAGCTTTATATCATACTGTGAAGTTCTAACACATTCTTGGTTTATTTGGGTTTATCTCTTAGCTCAATGTCATGAGACCTTGGCAAAATGCAAGCGTATTGACGAAAAGTATTTCAGGTACAGAGTTCTCAGTTCTGTGTCATAAATAAATTTGGATAAAACCGCAAGCCTTCCACAGAGTCGTCTCGGCAAAGGTGGCCCATCTTCTCTGCAAGAAGCAGCCTGGGAACAAGAAGAAACCCCCCCACAGTGATCTGCCCATTCAGAAACACATTCACAAATCGTGGGGAGGGGCCAGGGCTTACTTACCTTTCTTTAGCCAGAAGGACAGACATCCCCACAAGCTTGGCGAACTCCTCTGATGTCAAGGATCCCCTTTCCGAAACCTAGTGGCAACATGCACAGAAAACAAACAGAAACAAACTCCACTGAAGAAAGGATCAAGCAAATGTACGATCAGCTTAGCACACATAAAGGAACATACAGTCAGCACATGCAGGAAACGTTTTTACTGGATTCTCTCCTAAAACCCAAATACCCACTATAAAACCAAATCTCTTTATTTCTAGACTTACTTGTATATGCATGAGTATTTTGCCTGCATGGAGGCACACCACATCTGTGCCTGGTACCTTTTGGAGAGAGCAAGTGCTCTTAACCCTCTCCAGTTCCACAGGACTAAATTTAAAGTGACCAATTCTATAGAAGTTGACAGTCTCAGAACAGGTAGAACAGAGGCTACATAACACCACGAAGCTGTTTGTGATGTAAGGAGGCCCTTTATGAAAACCTAGAAAAGGGGCTGGAGAGATGGCTCAGTGGTCAAGAGCACTGACTGCTCTTCCGAAGGTCCTGAGTTCAAATCCCAGCAACCACATGGTGGCTCACAACCATCTGTCTAGCTACACTATACTCATATACATAAAATAAATAAATAAATCTTTAAAAATATAAAAGGAACACAGCAAACTCTGTGCATCACACCCTTTGGGAGGGGATAATCAGGTCCAGGAAAGAATGTGACTTCTGAATCTGTTCCCAATGCTGAGGTTCAACAAGAAAGCAAGCACTTTTGGCAGTTGTGTTTTGGAGGCCTGCTCTCATCAGGAGGGAAATGGGGAGTGGATCTGGTGAGGAGGAGAGTGGGACAGCAGGGAGGAGAGGAGGGAGGGGAAACTGGTGGGGATGTATATATGAGAGAAGAATCTATCTCAATAATAACAATAATAATAATAATAATAATAGCAATAATAGTAATAGTAATAATAATAAATATGTTTAGAGGGACAAAAGCTTCAAAAACTTTTACTATGGGTGCCGATTAAATGAGCACCTCATTATCAATCACAAGCCATTAAGCCTCTGAATGACTTTTTAGCAAAGGTAAACTCAACAGTAAATCCTGCTCTCAAGTTGCTAAGCAATCGGTTCTCTGTGACAAGCTCTAAGGACTGAAGGGAACGGGAGCCACGTACTGTCTCCAGGGCCGAGGCCACCATCTCCTCTTCCTTGTGAGTTTGGAGCTCAATTACCATGACACCACTGTCAAAAACCCGGAGCCTGGAAAACACAGAAGCGAGAGAGAACAAAGTGTGGGAGCATCTAGGATGTCGGCCACAGAGGAGAGGCAAACCATGTTCCTCTCTATGGTATGCCCAGGCCTGAGGACAGTCACACAACGTTTAAATCATAACAAGCACAGGTAACCATGATAGAATTCAAGAATTCCAGAATTAACGGACAATAAAACCGTGAGCTACAGTCTCCGTGATAAGGCTTCTCTGGTTCGGGATGATATTAGCCTGAGGAGAGGGAACATGCAATTCGGGATTGAGCATGCGCACCGCTGAGGGTTCCTGAGCTCCCTCCGTGAAATCACAAGAGTGTGAGTATGATCTGTCCCAGGACACACCCATCCTGACAGGATGAGGGCAGACGCTTGCCGTACAGGTGAGCTCAGGTCACAGACAGCATGACCTCAGGAGGCCATCGTTCTGGCTCACCGAGCACGGTGGCAAGCTTGGGTGGGCTCCCCGGTCTGCTCTGTGGGGAGCCATGGTTACAGTCGGCGAACTTCCCGGGAAGATTCCTTTACCTGATGGGCAGTTTCAGCGCTTCCAGCATCTTGCACGCATTTACTAAATCTTCTGGTGAGAGCAACTAGTGAGGAAAAGAAATCCAGTTTACACGGAAAAATCAACAGAGTGGTCGTACATAGATGTAATAATCATGAGAGCAGATAAGAACGCGATGACATATGACCCAGTCATTTCACTCCTGAGCATAGGACCGGGGATCTGCATACCCTCCGTGAGACACTCATATCCCAGGGTTCATTGCTGCTTATAATCCACTACAGCAAAGAACAGGACTCAACCTACTTGTCCATCAGCAGATGAGTGGATAATGAAACATTGGTGTGTGTGTGTGTGTGTGTGTGTGTACTTAAGTTGGAATTAAAATGGAATATTATTCAACTCTAAAGAAAAATGAAGTAAAAGATTTGCAGAATGTATAAATATTAATTGAAGTCATATATTCTCAGAAAAAAACACTCTACATGTTCTCTCATATGTGGAAGCTAGGCGTGCGTGTGTGTGTGTGTGTGTGTGTGTGTGTGTGTGTGTGTGAAGAAATGTACATGTGGGTACTGTCTAACAGGAGGAGAAAGAACGAGAAAGGACCTAAGGGGTGAGGAGGAGCCGAAGCAGGTGACAGACACAAGTTATAAAAAGCTGACTATTTTTCTAGTTATAATTCTGTCGTGGGACTGTTGGTTTTGATGGTGGATAAGTATATAAACTATCCTTGCCACTAAAAATATAACATTTAATGTAAGCCCCACAGCTTTCATCTTGAATGCCAATTCTAACTACAAAGCTCACGGAGGTGTACAGGCTTTGGGTCTGGTCCATTTTGGTATGTGATGTTGTATTTTCAAGTTATTTTTTTTAATAACAAAAACTGAAACACTTTTTATAAAGTAAAAAAAAAAAAAAGTGTCATTCCTCCAGTACTGTAGTAATGCAATCATAAAGGCAGGAAGGACAAACAGAGACTCCAAAGACTCCACTGCAACAGTACTGTCCAACACAGGCACAATTTCTGGGACCCACATAAAACTCAAAGCAGAGAAAGGGTTGGGACTGTAGCTGAGCGTAGAACCCTTGCCCAGCATGTGACGGCTCTGGGGTCATACTCCGGCTCTGCCCTAAATAATAACAACGAGACCTTTGGACATGGACGCTGACCTTAGCTTATTTTATCCTTGTAGTATGATTCACAGTTACAAGTCGCTACCCGTGGCCTTTGTTTTAGATAACGTAGCCGTAATGGATCGGCGCTGTGGTAGACACAAGCGTAGAGAGAGATGAGTCACATGGGCCGACTCCAGAGCCAGCCACGCCTGCGTACAATACTGGTCAGACCGCTGTCTCCAGGTGACCTCAGTCAAATTATTTACACCTTAATTTCCTCATCCCCAAATTATCTTCAAGGCGAGGATGGAAAAAGTAGCTGTCACTGAGTCACTGAGGGCAAGTGAAGAAACGGGTGGCATGTGCCGACGGACGGCCCAGTGTCTGGTGACGTGAGGACAGCTCCACTCACGGGGCTTGGGTGAGGGTTGGAAGGGCTTCCATGAGTCATATGAAATGCCTGCTTACACAAGTCTGCATGGGACCAGAGAAGACCAGAGACAAGAAGACAAGACGACAAGAGACCAGAGAAGCGTGTCAGAGGCCAACGCGCCAGGCGTGACTGGCTAAGGGAGCTTAAGAACAGCCCTAGCTGACACACAGCCAAAGGAGCGAGGGGCTTTGTCCCTGCACCATCGACATGGGAATCGGAGTCCAGCCTAGCTCGTGCCAAAGAGTTAACCCTGCAGAGAAAAGCCCCCATTCGTCCCAGGGCAAGCCGAGTGTAGAGCTGACGGGCACCACTCTCTTCAACGTAACAGAACCGAGGTCCAAGACAGTGAGGGGCACCATGCTGGGCTGCTCGGTGGTCACTGGCAAAACCAGGACCAGGATCTATTCCCTGGACCCCGGGTCAACCTTTCTTTTCTCACCACGTTGCTTCGACGTTCACACCCTTCCTTAATGCGTACTCGCTAGAGGGGGAGCTTTAGCTGAAAGAGCATCTAAATGCACGCTTCTTACCTCCATTCCTCGGGCCCGGTTCACTAAACAGTACACCTCTGTGAGAGACATTATTCCTCCACGTTCCTGTTGCAATAGAACAACGGCGTTAAGCACTTCTTAACAGAGGTCACCATAAGTGAAATCACAAAGTAGAACACCCGCTTTCCTTTAAAAGGCTGTATTTACACACGGAGAGCTTATTGACATACTTTTAATGTATTTCAAATTCCATATATGGAATTTAATATCATTTAAATGAGAAGGGAACTATACTATGTTTCAAAAATACTTAGTCAAGCCGGGCGTGGTGGCACACACCTGTAATCCCAGCACTCTGGGAGGCAGAGGCAGGCGGATTTCTGAGTTCGAGGCCAGCCTGGTCTACAGAGTGAGTTCCAGGACAGCCAGGGCAATACAGAGAAACCCTGTCTCGAAAAAACAAAAAAACAAAAATCAACAACAACAAAAAACCAAAAATACTTAGTCTTTCTGGCTGCAGACATGTGATTCAGATCAAGAAAGATCTGAGAACTTAGGGGCCATGAGTATCACTGAGTGTCACCCCCACAGCCACACTGATAAGCCCCGGAAGCACCCCAGAGGCCAGAGTGACACAGCAACGTGGGTGCCTATTGGGTAAGCTGTAATAAGCACGGCGCTGGCTAACTCAGGAAGAGCGGGATGAGGCGGAGCCACGGGAGGCAGGAAAGGAGAGAGCGTCAGCCACGGTCTCAGCCCAGGATAGCAGTCGGTCAGCAGACGCAGGGAGACAGGCCTGGAGCCACCCCGTCCCGGGCAAGTGCACGGAGGCTGTCCTGGCTGGGTTTGTGTCAATGTGACACAGGCTGGAGTTATCACAGAGAAAGGAACTTCAATTGAGGAAACGCCTCCATGAGATCCAGCTGTGGGGCATTTTCTAAGTTAGTGATCAAGGGTGGGAGGGCCCCTTGTGGGTGGTGCCATCCCTGGGCTGGTGGTCTTGGGTTCTATAAGAGAGCAGGCTGAGCAATCCAGGGGAAGCAAGACAGTAAGAAACATCCCATGATTTTACAAGCCCTAATGAATAACCTAGCCAGTGATGCCTATGGATAGCTGCTCTCTCTGTCTCTGTCTCTGTCTCTGTCTCTGTCTCTCTCTCTCTCTCTCTCTCTCTCTCTCTCTCTCTCTCTCCCTCCCTCTGTCTCTCTCTTTCTCTCTGTCTCTCTCTCTGTCTCTCTCTCTCTCTCTCTCCCTCTGTCTCTCTCTTTATATATATATATGTGTGTGTGTGTGTGTGTGTGTGTGTGTACAAATAAAAATATAGACAGTACATACCTACTGATAGAAATGTACAATATCGAGCCCGGCGTGGTGGCGCATGCCTGTAATCCCAGCACTTGGGAGGCAGAGGCAGGTGGATTTCTGAGTTCGAGGCTAGCCTGGTCTACAGAGTGAGTTCCAGGACAGCCAGGGCTACACAGAGAAACCCTGTCTTGAAAAACTAAAAATAAATAAATAAATAAATAAATAAATAAATAAATAAAAGAAATGTACAATATCCCCTATAAAATATTCTTATCATAAAATTCCTATTTATAATAGTTTACAGGGAATACACAGTGACAAACATGTTACTACTACATAGTCAGTCAAACTATACCTTGTAGGATAAGCTACCAGTTCTTTTTTCTTTTCAAAAAGAGGTAGGAATTAAAATGAAAAAAAAAAAAAACAAAAACAACAACAAAAAAAACCACTTTGTGCTAGGGGTGTAGCTTAGGCTAATATTTGCCTAGGATATACAAGAGCTTGGCATTTGACCATCAGCACAAAAAACTAAAACCAAACCAAACCAACCACTAAAAGAGAAAAAGAAAGGTAAAAAGGAAGGAAGGAAGGAAGGAAGGAAGGAAGGAAGGAAGGAAGGAAGGAAGGAGTAAAAAGAGAATAAAAGACAGAGAACAGACATTGGAAAGACAGCGAAGCGAGGGTAAAGAGCGGATCGGCCGTGAGGAGGCAAACGGTAAGAATGAAGGTGCACAGCAGCCTGGTCCTCGCACTGTGGATTTCCAGTGTTTAAGTGAGACGCGGAACCGTAGCTGTGTTCGCAGGAGTCCTCCATCACCATAGGTATTAGAATATTTACATATAAAATGACCTGGAATCTGCTTTAAACTAACTCCGAGTAGAGGCTGGTTTACTGATGAAGCCAGATGACAGGCACATGGGGATTTGCTGTATTGCTTATTTTGGCATATGTTTACAACACCTCCTAAACAAAGGATACTACACGACACCAGCGGTCCTTCATACACTAGATATGGAGCCAACCACGAAGGAGCTGCCTTTAACCTCAGCTCTCAGGAGGCTGAGGTAGGCAGATCTCTCAAGGCCAGCCTGGTCTACAGAGTGAGCGCCAGGACAGCGAGGACTATAGGGAAAGATCCTGCTTTTAAAAAGGATTAGATATAGCCATATATGGTGGTTCATGTTTACAATCCCAGCCCTTTAGAGTCAGAGGTAGGAGGATGGTGAGTTCAAGGCCAGCCTGGGCTACAAAATGAGATCATGTCTCGAAAACAAACAAGATAGGCCAGAGAGACACTTATTTACAGGGAAAAGAATCTTTTGAAAACAGGAAAAGCTTCTCATCAAACAGACTTTAAGAACATATATAAAAGGGGCTGGGCGTGGTGGCGCATGCCTGCAATCCCAGCACTTGGGAGGCAGAGGCAGGCGGATTTCTGAATTCGAGGCCAGCCTGGTCTACAGAGTGAGTTCCAGGACAGCCAGGACTACACAGAAAAACCCTGTCTCAAAAAACCAAAAAAAAAAAAAAAAAAAAAAAATTATATATATATGTATGTGTATATATATATATATATATATATACACATCTGAAATGGAAATTGAAAGTAAATATATCATTTAATGTTAACCACACCATGAAAAACACAGACTCTTGAGATTCTAATGACGTAACAATAACTTAGCACAGTTTTGAGAGTGTGCTGGGGTTGGGCTGGACCTACCTCCAAGGGCACCTGTAATATCCCTGCCAGCTGTTTGGCCAGCTGCATGTGGTACTGAGTGCCCGAGCCGTAGGTTTCTCTGGTAACGGGGTTGGCTATCCCCATACTCAGCAAGTACGACTTAAACCTGATGGTCTACGAGAGAGGGAGGAATGCATCAGTGGACGGTAACGTTAGTCTCTCTTCCCCACAGTCAAGATTCTTCATCATAAACTCAGTGTGGCTCCATCATTTCTCTGTATGACCATGTCTTCTCCTGTTTCCATCCTGTGACCTCCAAGGCAGTGAACTTCCTGTCCGTCCGTCCCTCGAACAAATCGTTATCTTCCTTCCTTCTACCCCAGTCTGCCAGACCATTTGTTTTCAAAGTTTCATGTGAGAGGAAAATTAGTTAATAATTATGCTATTTTTAATGTTAACCAAATGCTAACACTGAAAACTTACAAAGGAGAAATGGATATGACCGGATTATGGCCAAACTTAAGAAAGCAGGCATCAAAAATGGATTTGTGCAGACTCTTTAGACATTCCAATACCTTTATTTTCTACCCCATAAGAAAGAGCACTGAAATAGTCCTTGCAGAACCAGCAAAAAAAGAGTATGACCTGGTTTCACCTTAGCACGTAGCGAGGAATAAAAGCATGACACTGGCAAAGCAGGGCCACTGAGGTGGCTCAGGGGGCAGCTGTGCTTGCCACCAAACCTGGTCACCAAGCCCAGTGCCCAGGACCTCCATGGCGGGATCAGGAGATCAATTCTTTAAGTTGTCCTCTGACTGCTACTTGTATGCTGAGGCATAGCTTGTTCAGGTAAATAAAGGTAATAGTAATCATAAAGAACTGTGTAAGGCAGCGAACTGAGAGAAGCCACAGACATGGCTCAGAGGGAGGGGGGGAGAACTGGTCAACCTCAAGGACATCACTGCACTCTATCTGGTGTTTAACCCGTAAAGATAAAACAAGCTCCCTCACCTCATCTTCTGTGACATCGCCTTGCTTCTCTTTAATCTTATTAGCGATTGATTTCGATAACTCCACCATTTCCTTAGCCTGGGCAGAGAAAAGACGAAGAACCTTGTAAGAAAATATACCTTCAAGATGGTGGTGACTGAGCATGAGTGGACACAGGACACATACCTTGATCATCAGCTTGCTGAGGTCTTCGAAGGCCTGAAACGAGAGGTGAGGTTTGCAATGCAGCAGTCATTTTAAGGAAGGAAGATGTCTTAAAGCCATTTAATTTACATTAAATAATGTAAACATCAATTTTGCTTACAAATATCAATTTATTATTAGTTGTGTAAGCAACGCCTCCACCTCATTTTAAAATCTACTTTAAGAAACTGTAAACTTCCTCAAACTGCAACCAAACTTTTCTTTCTTTCTTTTTTTTTTTTTTTGGTTTTTTGAGACAGGGTTTCTCTGTGTAGCCTTGGCTGTCCTGGAACTTACTCTCTAGACCAGGCTGGCCTGAAACTCAGAAATCCACCTGCCTCTGCCTCCCAAGTGCTGGGATTACAGGCGTGCGCCACCACGCCCGGCTTGGCAACCAAACTTTTCATAGATTATTATTTACTGTTCTTGGACACATAAGAAAATCTGGATCTTGGGTGTGGTTCAGTGACAGAATGCTTTTCTGGCATCTGTGAGGTCCTGGGTTGTGCCATTGCTAACATACACACACACAGACACAGACACACATTGAGTAAAAAGTCACTGTTTGTTTGTTTGTTTTTTGTTTTTCCTGCTAGGAGATAAAAACAAACAAACCATAAAAAGCTTTCCAGGTTGAAAATGACAATGTCCAGCTGCAGGAATACTTTTTATTTTTTATGTTTGGACATAATTATTTGGGTTGATAAGCAGGTATGACTTACTTGACTGAGCCTTAGCCTCCAAATGTTAGCCCATGACACTTAGTTTTGCATGCAGAAGCTACTGCACAAAAAGCCGACAAATGCCACCAAACAAAACCACTATAGTAAGTGTCTACTCCAAGGGCTGCTTCAAACTGAATCAGGTAAGTTTCTAATAAATTATTTCAGGTTATTGAAAATAACCTCAGAATTTCTCAACTAAGTGATCTGCATTGATACCTATGTTTTTTTGAAAACCAATTAAGAGGTTGTTGTTAATTGAAAACTCAATCCACACAGTGCTCTGACATGCAAAGGTATAGTTGGTTCTGATCGGTTTTGCTAACCTGCAGGAAAGTCCGTCCCCCCCCTGCAAAATTTTTTTTTCTTTTACTCAAAGAATAGTGTAAGAATAGTTGTGTCAGATCGTTATAGGCAGCTCACTAAGCTAACACTGCAAACAAAAGGAACGTGCACACACCTCACAGGAATTTCCTCAGATAAACAAAGGCTTAGACACTGGGTTCTTATCAGCAAGGGCCAGCAGACGCAGGAAGCCCTTTGTGGGAGGCTCCGGGCACCAGCTATGAAACGAGTCCATTCTAACATGTAAATCACACGGAGTCCATTCTAACATGTAAATCACACACCAGCCTAGTTTTCAAAACTAGAACAAAAATACATGGTGCAATCTTGGATTTTTATTGACTACACAAACTGTTCATAGATTTATTTTACTCATATAAGTAAAATCAGTATGAGAAATTACTGTTGTATATTTTCATAGAAAAAAGTACTAAAATTCTGAGTGTAAATAGAATACATCCTTTATCAGCTGTAATCAATAAAAAAATATAAATATCACAGTGCCTTAGAAGAATTGGCTTAAAACATTTTAAGTAATTACAAAGCATAAACAAAAGATTCCTTACTTTTATTTTTATTATTATTATAAACTATAGAATCAACAAACTATAAAAAAAAAATGTGGGTAGGCATGTAAAATAAAAACTTAAGCCAGACAGACAGACACACCCATCCTAGTGTTATGTCCTGCAGTTTACAGAGCATTCTACCCTCACACCACAAATTTCCATTTCGCTTGTGTAGAAAAGTCACCTGTCTACAGGCACAGACACCCGTGTGCTCATCTGCATCGCCTGTGCTCACTGCTATGGCCATTTATTCATTTCATGAATGACCACACATGTCTGAGGTTTCTGTCTCAGCACTGGAGATCGGGTCTGCCTAACCCACTTTTCTACCTGGTGACGCCAACACTTACTCATCTTTCTGGTCTTCGATCCCCTTTTCCTGTTGTTAACAAGTCTTCCTTGATCCCCACAGACATTAGGGGCCATGTCCTGGGTCCCTTCTGGATCCAGAGTTCTCCTCGCACAATGTGTATCGATGTCAATACACCCGTCTACCCATTCTATCCTCACAGTAACCACAGCTCCTCATATAGGTCTGCAGTGTGGATGACAAGAACTGTTTCCTAAATAAACCAGGCTCTCCGCAGAATATGATGTCTGTGGAGAATTTGTTGAGGTGTGAGAATCCATGAAAATGGAAATTATTTCTTGAAATGGAATAATTTATTTCATAAATTAAGAAGTTTACTGAGTTCGAGGCCAGCCTGGTTTACAAAGTGAGTTCCAGGACAGCTAGGGCTACACAGAGAAACCCTGTCTCGAAAAACAAAAACAAAAACAAAAACAAAAGAAAAAAGAAAAAACAAAACAAAAACAAAAAACAAAAAAACAAACAAAACTAAAAAAACAAAAAAAAAACCCCAAAACCAACCAACCAAACAAAAACTTTATTTTGAGTATCCCAATAACCTTCAGAAAAGGGAAATCAAAGAACAGAAAGCAGCTCACTATTCCGAACCCTCTCTGTAAGTGTGAGCGTGAGGGGAAAACAATGTTAAAGTGCGCCAAGCCGAGGTAGATCTGCTGTAGGAAACGGGAGACCACGGAGCCATAGGCAGGCTAAATATATTCCAAATTACAGAATGGAGCCAGTCAGAGCTCTCAGAGGATGTTTAAGGATTACCTCAGAAATGTTTTTGTCGGTTTCTTTCCTTTTTTCTTCAAGTTTCCTCTCAATGCCTACAATTCCAACAGCTCTTACTCTTCCTGGCTGGGGAGAAAAAACAATAGAAAAAAAACAAGTAGCTCATAAAACACAAACTGGGAAGGAAACAAAGCCCTTTGTAAACTGGTCAGAGTTTTCAAAGGTGGGAAAGAACCCACAAAGAAGGCGGTGCCCAGCGGCACCACTTCCCTGCAGGACACGTGCTTCTTTCTGGTTGCACATAATGACCTTCAAATAGTAGGGGGAAAAATAAATCTCTAATCACACGTATTCTCTCTGTATTTTAGGTATAGTTAAATTTCTTATTCATTTTTTATTCTTTGGAGATCTATCATATAGTAGATACTTAAGAATTTATCAAATGTATAAAACACTGTAGCTAATTCTTAGAGTTGACAAGCTCTTAACTGTCCATAGTTGGGTGATTGGTTCAGACTAATTTTTAGGGAAATTCATTGTTTTACAATTAGAACTCTACTGTTTTGTTTCTGACAACTTTGTGATCACAGAGAGTTCCTCCTCCTCCTTTTCCTCTTCCTATTCTTTTTCTTCCTCCTCTTCCTCCTCCTCCTCTTCAAGTTTTTGTTTTTGTTTTTTTGGATTTTCTTTTGTTTTGGTTTTGTGACAGGGTCTCTTTACGTAGCCCTGGCTTTCCTGGAACTCATCACATAGACCAGACTGGCCTTGAATTCACAGAGATCCGCCAACCTTTGCCTCTCAAACACTCGAGTGAAGGTGGATGCCACCACATGGCCAGAGTCTTCTTACGGTACCCATAGGTCCAGAGATGAAAACACTGTACCAGCTGAGCCTGTGTCTCCCACTCATGACCCCAGCACTTGGGAGGCTCAGGCAGGAGGACCCCATTCGAGACCGGGGCCAGCTGGGCTATGCACAAGTTCTAGGTCACCCTGTCTTAAGATCACAAACAAAAAGGGAGATACCGCATTTACAAATAGCTTTTTAAAATATACCTGGGATCCTTTATTTGTTTGTAGCGACTGGGAAACGGGTACGGTCTCCCATCTTCTCTGTGTCATTTCTTCTGATAAACGCCTGTAAAACTGCAATGCACATGCAAACACGCGAGTCACATGGCAGCCATCACATACAGACTGAACACTCCTTTACTACAAGGTTCTGTTCAGCCATCAGGAACAGGACTAGACCCTTAGACACCAAAGGAAGTCAAAAGTTGTTTTTCTAGGACCAGCATCAGAAACGACAAAGAAATCAGAACACACACACACACACACACACACACACACACACACAGGAACTAGCCTTCTGCATAGAGCGGGGTTCTCTCCCCACACGGGAGCGATATTGAAGTGAACGCCCTCGCTTTAAGCAATCCTGCATATGTGGAACACTTTCTACCACTCGCCCATAAAAACAGCAGAGGAGATAAGGTAAAAATTAGGGCCAAGCCAGATGCAGAAGCACACACCTAAAATCCTGCTAGGAGGATCAGTTCTAGGTTACCCTCAATTATATAACAAATTCAAGGCCACTATGGGTCAGAGTCTACTCTGTTTCAAAAAAAACCAAACAAACAAACAAACAAACAAACAAAAACAACAACAAAAAAACCTATAAAACAAAACCAATACCAGAGACAAAATGTGGCTAAGCTCAAAAAAAAAAAAAAAAATTCAAATATATTTTCTCAGTACAATGAAAACAGCTTTGGCGAAGTCACTTAAGGCATTTGCCTTAAGAACAAGTGTCCAGCGACTTCCTAACTAGGCCCTCTAAACCGTGACTCTGGGGCCTCCTACTGATCGGTCTCTGTATAGAGCTAACCCACACCAGCTGCCTGGTGTGACTGGCTGACACCAGCTGCCTGCCGGTGAGCTTTCAGGTGTGACACGGTCATCAACTAACCCCTGACACCCTCACTAGCGTGGAGGGCGCTGCTCGGTCGGCCTCCAGCCTCAGGTGTCACCACACCCTCCTGCTTGTCAGTTTTCATCAGGATGGAAACACAAATTTTGTTTTGTTTTGTTAAACAAAATCTGCTATGCTTCGTAATACTGTCTTCTGCCACACGACCGTACAATACGGCCCCTCAATCCAACGGCACTCCGGAGGGCGCTTACCTCAATCTGGCCATGCTCTTTGAAGGAGAGTCTGATGTAGGAGTTCTTACTGCTCTGGAACGGACCGGGCTCTTTGTTAGGAGGAGCTGGGTGCAGATGAACCACGATTTTGGCGCTAACAAAACAGCAAATATGTTAGCCACGTTAAAATCACTAATTCTGTTTTTTATAACTTTTCATTTATTTGCTTATTTATGTATTAAGGATCTTACTGTGTAGCTCTGGCAAGCCTGGAACTTGCTTGTAGCCCAGGCTAACCTCCAACACAGAAATCCACCGGCCTCTGCCTCCACATGCTGAGATTGAAAGTGTGAGACGCTACAACAGGCACTGTTTTTTTAAAGCTTCTTTTCTATTTCAAATGATTCTTTTTTTTTTTTTTTTTTTGGTTTTTCAAGACAGGGTTTCTCTGTGTAGTCCTGGCTGTCCTGGAGCTCACTCTGAAGACCAGGCTGGCCTCGAACTCAGAAATCCGCCTGCCTCTGCCTCCCAAGTGCTGGGATTAAAGGCGTGCGCCACCAACGCCCGGCTTGATTCTTAAATTTATGTACAAACACTGAATTTCCTAAAAGGCCATTCTTTTCTAATTTATATTCAGGATCATTAAGGCCTGCAAAAATAAAACGCATAAGATATGACCAAAAAAGAAAGGCAGAGCGGTGGTGGCGCACGCCTTTGATCCCAGAACTTGGGAGGCAGAGGCAGGCAGATTTCTGAGTTGGAGGCCAGCCTGGTCTACAGAGTGAGTTCCAGGACAGCCAGGATTATAGAGAAACCCTGTCTTGAAAAACCAAAAAAAAAAAAAAAAAAAAAAAAAAAAAAAAAAACCAAAAAAAAACCAAAAAAAAAGAAAGAAAGGAAGGAAGGAAGGAAGGAAGGAAGGAAGGAAGGAAGAAAGAAAGAAAGAAAGAAAGAAAGAAAGAAAGAAGAAAGGAAAGAAGGAAAAAGCAGGCTGAGCAAGGCAGCAGGAGGAAGGCAGCGGGTGGCACCCCGCTGTGGCCTCTGCATCTGGTCCTGCCTCCAGGTCCCTGCCCTGTATGAGTTCCTGTCTCAAATAAACCCTTTCCTACATAAGTTAAAAAATATATGAACCGTTACTGGCAATATAAATGAAACAAAAGTACAGTTTTTAGAAATGCATTGACAACACCACCTGGGCAGCAATGACCTAGAAGACCTGAGAAGGGAGGGGGGGAGGGGTGGGAGGGGAAGAGAAGAGAGAAGGCACTTGAAGAGCAGGCTACAACTGATGGGAAGGGAACACCTGACAGATGGGGGAGGAGACGGGTGGCTTTGATTAGGGATACAGAAGAAGAAAAATAAAAAAAAGGTGATGGCAGGGTACGACAAAACAGTAAGGATGTCTGAAAAGTCACAAGAAAATTGTGACAATTCTCCCCTCCAGAGCCACACAGGGCCCTGAGAAGCCTTTTGGGTGGCTGCTCAGGGCTATCTGCTGACTCCACAGACAGTCTTGGCTATTGCCGTGGCCCTGACTGTCTCTCAGAGGTGAGAGGTTAAGTCCCTATTGCTGAGGACACCCGCACTTCAGACACACGATCCGATCTGGAGGATCCAAGATGGCTCTGACTAAAGCCTCCTCCCCACTGAGGTCGTGGTCCAGAAGGTGACATTCTAAGGAAGTAACCATCGTCCTACTCAGCTCTGACCCTGTGAACCACAGCCGTATCCAGCTCTTCTTACCCTAGGAACCATGACAAGGAATGATAACCGGAAGGGAACTGGGTTATCAGTAAGTTATCTACTGATCAATAGTTCTTTCCCTCAGATGAGGTGTCCTGGGTTTAAATTTGAATAACGCACACACAAGTGTTCCGTGGAAATGCACACGGTAAGAGCAGGGCCACATTATTTACTACGACAAGGGCATTACAGCACTTTATTCAGACTTCGAAATGGACGTAAGGCGGAAACACACCCTTGGGGCCCACTGACCGGTGCTGTGACAGGAAATGGCTGTGAATGGAGACATCAGACCTCACCTCTTCCCGATTCCAGCCGCCTGCTCCTCGATGAACACAATCTGAGACAGGGGAATGGCCATGCAGCACTCCTAGAGGAAAGCAACAGAAGAAGAGCTGCGTCACATTCGTCAGAGGATAGAGAACTGTTCCCTGTGAGGTACTTAGCAACAACAACAACAACAACAACAACAACAACAACAACAACGCCGTAATCCTTAAAGAAATGGCTCCCTCTCTGCCTGTGCGGGAAGGCACGAGCCTGGCAGTCGCTTACCACAGCCACACCTCCAATCGCTTTCATAAACGTCAGGAGAATTTAAATCAAATTCCATGCTGGCATTCGGTGCATGGGAAGACAGAAGAAGAGTTTTTTGTTTTTTGTTTCTTTCTTTCTTTCTTTTTTTTTTTTTTCCTGGATTTTGGTTTTTTCGAGACAGGATTTCTCTTTATAGCCCTGGCTGTCCTGGAACTCACTCAGTAGACCAGGCTGGCCTCAGAAATCCGCCTGCCTCTGCCTCCCAGAGTGCTGGGATTCCAGGCTAGAAGAAGAGTTTTAAAGGCCAGGGCAGGGCTGGCAGGATGGCCCAGTGGGTAGGGGCACCCGTCCCTAAACTTAAACTTGCGTTCAGTCCCTGGGACTCACGTGGCGGGAGGGAGAACCACTCTGCAAGCTCACCATCTGCTGGTGAGTCTCCATGTGTGCACAGTGGTGTGCCCCCCCACACACACACTAACAATAAATAAGATGTAACTACCCAGGTGGTGATACGTCTGTAACCTCAGGACTTGTGAATCTGAGACAGGAGGATACAGACTTCAGCCTGAGCTACACAGTGAGACCCTGTCTTAAAAAATAAAAGTGAGTGGGGCTACAGACATGGCTCAGTGGTTAAGGGCATTTGCTTTTCTTGCAAAAGTCCAAAGTTCAGTTCCCAGCAGCTATGCTGGACAACTAATGCCTGTCAGTCTAGTTGCAGGGAATCCAATGCACTCTTCTGCTTTCCCTGGGTATGTGCACACACATGCACAAACATGTGAGTACATGCGCAGACACGTGAGTACACATGTGTAAAGAAATAAACTAATAATAAATTACTTATAAGTAAAATAAAACAATTATTATAACTACCTTTGTTTTTATTGTTGGTAGACTTTTTCAAGTAAAATTTATGAAAAAAATTTGAATATCTCTTTTGTAAAATAAGATCCATAGCCAATGTAAATTCACCATTTGTACTGTTCAAACTTCTAATTAAACTTTCAAATTTCTAATTTCCATTGAACCTACATGGAAAAAATTTGAAAAAAATAAAAAAATATTTCTTATAATGAAAAATAAAAACAAAACAATTCTAAGGAATGCATTTTATATGAGTGATTTTTCTATTTCTTTATCATTTCCCTACCTTGGCTAGGTTGTATGAACACATGTGGATACATTTTAAAAGAAAATACTAATGTAGCTTTGTTACTCCTAACTATAAATTTTCCAGTATTTTATAAGTTCACTTGAGGCAGCACACGCCTACAATCCAGTCATTAGGGAAAGCAAAAAGGGACACTTGAGTCCAAGGCTAGGCAAGACGGCACAATAAAACCTTGTAAAAAAATTAGTTAAATTCAATTTACGTCATTATACTGACTGGTATATAATAGGTCTAAAAATTCAAAACTGACTTCTTTTTTATTAATATTTAATTGTACAAATGAATAGGTTTCACTTTTTTTACGATTTATTTTGCATGCGTGTGCACTACCGTGCATGTACATGGGCGCTGCAGCCCCACGGTGGTTCATGTGTGGTGGTCAAACCTGCAAACACGCGTTCTCTGGTTCCACTGCGTGCTGTCTGGGCGTGGGGTAGAGGTCGGTACGTAGCTCTGGAGGCAAGCGTCCTCACTGGCTGAGCGGCTCAATGGCCCCAGTGGGATTGACATTAACATTTCCATACGTGTACCCGTCGCTTACCAGTCATGTCCACCTTCCCTGCCACCTTCTCTTCCCTTTCCTGCCTAAACGGCCTCTTTATATGGTAACTGAAAGGTCACACCAAAATTAATTTATCAATATCCGCTTTCCGGGCACCTCATCATCATCTAAAGATTTTTTTCCTGCACATAATTTAAAAATAATTACGTAACATTAACAGCCTAATGAACGCAGCGTCAAAGGAGGCCATATCACCCTCACGAGGGGAAAATGGTTCTTAAAGGACGAAGCCAGATATTGTAACAGTTAGCCCTCTTCTGCTGTGGATTTCGTCTATTGCTGTATTAGGTTAACTGAGTTCCCACATTACATTGGAATTCCCACATCTGCCTGTGAGACGCTGAGGGTCCCTGCCCAGCTCATTCTAATTGGTAAATAAAGTTGCTGGGTGGGAGTGGGGGCCAATGGTTGGGCAGGGAGACAGAGGTAGGACTTTAGATTTCCTGGGCAAGGAAACCACTGAAAGAAGGATTTAGAATCGCCACGATGGGGAGGCAGGAAGATCGGCCATGAGAGCTGCAGAAGGAAGAGCATACAGCCACAGCCACGTACATACGTAAGAGTGGGGGAGGAGCGGCCCCAAGGGACTCCCTGCCTGGGTCTGGGGTAGCAAAGATGGAATAAAGATTTTAGTAAGTAATAATTCAGGAGTATTGGAGGGGAGGCGTAACAACATGCAAGTTTGGGAGTGGCCCGGACATTAAGCTGCTTAGGGCATATTAAAAATAAGGCTAGGACTTGTGTGTCTTTTGAGAACCCTCGACGTTGGGCAGTAGCGAGAAGCAGCAGGCGCGCAGCCTCGGGCGTTTAGAGTGGACCAGGGGCTACCGCAACGCTCTGCCCAAGGATGCACTACGGTTTCCACCTCATCTCGGTACTAAGCGTTCATGGTGAGGGACTGGAGAGATGGCTCAGTGGTTAAGGGCACTGGGTCTTTTCCAGGAGACCCAGGTTCAAGTCCCAGCATTCACGAGGCAGCTCACAACCACCTGTAACTCCAGTTTCAACCTCCGTGGGTACTATAGACACACGGCGCAAAGACTTAAGCACACAAAACCCGTAACACAGCTAGAGCTAGGGAATGATTAGGAAAATAACAATATGATTATTTTAGATCCTACACTAGACATCTTACCTGCTGACAGCTGTAACTTTCAAGTTAAACCTCCTTGGAATGAAGACATCAGCTCTATACACATACACCTCACTCTAAAAGCCATAAAATCAGGGTGAGGAGTCTCTGCCCAAGTGATAAAGGGGAAGGCTTTCCCAGCAGCCAGACATGCATTTCCCCCGCAGCGGAATGCTCCTGCTTCCGAGGAACCTGGTACAACGTGTTGTTCAGAAGGCACACTAGCTTTTTAAGGATCCTCACCGCTGATGAGAGGATTTCTCTCCCCCACACTGAGCCATGCTGTAAAAGTGACTCCCTGGTGTTTGAGAGCATAAGAATTAAGCATCATTGCCCTCAGAAGGCAGAGGCAGACAGATCTCTTTTGAGGCCCAACTGGTCTATATAGCAAGTTCAAGGTCAGACTAGGCTAGAGAGTAAGACCCTGTCTCAAAACAAAACAAAAGCAAATGAGAGAAAACAAACTGGAAATCCTGAATGGGGGTAGCTGAGGTGGTTATTCCGTGATGAAGCCAGCGCTCGCTCAGCCGGGTCAAGGCGCTCAGTGCCGACTCCCTCACACACCCAATGCACAGATAGGTAAACAAAGCCTGGAGCAGAAGCTGAACGTGTCTCTTACATTATTTTTCTGGTCTCTCCAAATCAGCCGGTGTGTACTAAGAAGAAGAGTCCCAGCATCAAATTTTATCTAAAACGATAAGATTGTTACAGAAAAATATCAATATCACTCCATATTACCCAGATTTCCTTACTCAATAAGCATACAATATGAAATTATTAAACATTTTAGAATGAGGATTATCACAAATTAAAAAGCAAAGCCATACACTTCATAAATATAAGCTATACATAATTCCATAATGGATATATACATATATATGTATATATACATATATATAGTATAGAACCATGGGAAATTCTATGAAAAAACATAATTTAGAATGAAGTAGAGCTACATATGTCATCATGGAACGCTAAACAGAACTGGAGGGAAAAAAGGAATTGCACAGAAGTAAGAAAAAAGGAATATATTACACAGAATTAAATTCTTCAACAAAGTGTTTTCTATGCGTGTGTATACACATCTCTATCTAAGTACCAAACCCAGTCCAAAATGAGTGCACGGTTAACAGTGATTATTTTGGGAAAGGGATGAGGAAATGGGAGGGAGAGAAAGAGGCAAAGGGTCCTTTTTTTTTTTTTTTTTTTTTTTTGATTTTTTTCGAGACAGGGTTTCTCTGTGTAGCCCTGGCTGTCCTGGAACTCACTCTGTAGACCAGGCTGGCCTCGAACTCAGAGATCTGCCTGCCTCTGGCCTCCCAAGTGCTGGGATTAAAGGCGTGTGCCACCACGGCCCGGCTTACAGGGTCCTTTTGTAAAGGACTTATTTTAGTGTGTGAGTGTGTGTCTGTGTGGAACGTATGCACATGACTGCCAGTGTCTGCCTAGGCCAGAAGACAGTGTTGAATCTTCTGGAGCTGGAGTTACGCAGCTGTGAGCTGTGCTTGGAGCGAGCTGTTGGCCGGGAAGGTCAGTGTGTGCTATCAACTGCTGGGCCATCTCTCCACCAGCACCGCCCCCCCCCCCCCCCCGCTTTGTTCTACAAAACTGAGTGGATGATTTTACAATGAGATTAGATTTTTTTAAATATCTGTATAAAAGGAAATCCAGACGCCGGGCGGTGGTGGCGCACGCCTTTAATCCCAGCACTTGGAAGGCAGAGGCAGATGGATTTCTAAGTTCGAAGCCAACCTGGACTACGGAGTGAGTTCCAGGACAGCCAGGGCTATACAGAGAAACCCTGTCTCAAAAAACCAAAAAAAAAAAAAAAAAAAAAAAAAAAAAAAAAAGGAAATCCAGAAATAGATGTAAACACATGTGGTGGTTTGAAGATGCTTGGCCCCGGAGTGGCACTATTAGGAGGTGTGTTACTGTGGGCATGGGCTTTAAGACCCTTGTCCTGGCTGCCTTCAGATGAAGATGTAGAACTCTCAGTTCCTCCTACACCATGCCTGCCTGGATGCTGCCATGTTCCCACCTTGACTGAACCTCTGAACCTGTAAGCCAGCCCCAATTAAATGTTGTCCTTAAAAGAGTTGCCTTGGTCATGGTGTCTGTGTACAGAAGTAAAACCCTAACTACGATGGATCCCCATTGGTGGACTAAAGGTATTTAAGAAAATGAATGTGGAGACTGTGTACTTACAGTATTCAGTAAAGCAAACAACTATGCATTTAAGCATATCTGATAGGATGTCACTGACTAGAAATCATGCAGATTCTTTCTCTTTCTTTCTTTCTTTCTTCCTTCCTTCCTTCCTTCCTTCCTTCCTTCCTTCCTTTCTTTCTTTCTTTCTTTCTTTCGACAGAACCTCACTATGTAGCCCCAGCTGTCCTGAAACTTGATATGCTGACCAGGCTGGCCTCAAACTCACGGAGATCTGCCTCTCAAGTGCAGGGATCAAAAGTATGCATTACCAAGCCTGGCTAGTCATCCAGATTTCAAAATAGTAAAAATGTGAAAGGTACACAGAGAACCAATAAATGTGGCAGTCTCTAGACTGATTTTTTAAATAAAAGAAAGTTGAAAAGTATACACTGTATTTCAACTCATATAGATACATGTATACATATAACATATATGCATTTATACAGGTTGTGTGTGTGTGTGTGTGTGTGTGTGTGTGTGTGTGTGCTTACTGCCCCCAGTATGATGGTATTTTGAGTTAGAGCCATTGGGAAGTGCTTATGCTTGGATATGTCATGGCATAGGGACCCAGTGACAGAGCAGAGGGACCCAGTGAGCAGAGCCATTCTATGAACAACAGATGCAAGCTCCCTCTGCAGGCGGGAAACCAGGAAAGGCTGAGGTGCACGCAGTGAGACAGTGGTTGTCTGCAAGGAAGAAGAGGAGCCTCAAAGCCCCCAAAGCTCCCAGCATCTACCTAGGACAGTCCCTCCTCAGACCGTGAGAAAGAAAGTTCTGAGCCTAGGCCTCACCAAGTCTGTAGCCGTATTATAACAATCCAATTGAATAAGATACACTTATACACTTCAGAGGTTTTTTTTGTTGTTGTTGTTGTTTTGGTTTGGTTTTTTTTTTTTTCCCTGAGACAGGGTTTTTCTGTGTAGCCCTGGCTGTCCTGGAACTCACTCTGTAGACCAGGCTGGCCTCGAACTCAGAAATTCACCTGCCTCTGCCTCCCAAGTGCTGGGATTACAGGCGTGCGCCACCACACCCGGCCTTCACTTCAGAGTTTTTAAAACTCTAACGTGGGCTGGAAATGTACCTGTTGAAAAGCTGTCTAGCACACGTGAAGCCGGGGCAGGTCCCCAGCACCACAGAAACTGCTGTGGCTGCAGATGCCCGCCAGCCATCTCTCTGGAGGCAGAAGCAGAAGGCTCGAGGCCAGCTTGAGACACATAAGACCCTGTTCTCTCTACTTGCCTTCAGAAACAAAACAAAAACACTGTTATACAACCATGAAACAGATGTCATCTGTGTCTTTATGATGGAAGTCTTAATTTCATGGGTGGTTATTCCTGAAAATTAGACAATAAACCAATTTAGAGTTAGGATTCAAGAGATTAATAAATCAAATCCTTTCAATTATGTTACACATAATTATGTATACACACATATATACATATATATGCATATATATGTATATTCATACATACATATGCTGGAGGTTATTATTTCTCAAAATACTAGAGATCAGAATTTGCCATAAAATAAGGTGTGCTTGAATCATTTCCAGGAGTGTTTACTTATCACTAAAGTTACAAGGCTGGACCTATTTTCAAGGCTATCTCATACCCCACACTTATGAAGAAAGATTTTAATAAGGATTCATTCATTACAGATAATGACAGAATTCTTCTCAGTTTAAGATTATGTGGTTGAGAATGTCTGCTTTAATGTTTGTTATAACCCAGACAAAATCAAAGCATGGGTGGGACCATGGGGGGACCAGGAAGCTGGGAATCATCTTCTAGCAGAACTTGCTCCTGGCAGAGGGCCAGTAGTTTTCTCCAGGAATTGGGCCCCTGAGAGGTTACCCATGCTCCAGTAGATGGGTTAGCCTACACCCCCAGTGGACAGCCCTATGGCCCCAGTGGATGGCCCTATAGCCCCAGTGGATGGCCCTACAGCCCCAGTAGATGGCCCTACACCCCCAGTGGATGGCCCTACACCCCCAGTGGATGGCCTTACATCTCCAGTGGATGGCCCTACATCTCCAGTGGACGGCCCTGCAGCCCCAGTGGACGGCCCTACAGCCCCAGTGGATGGCCTTACATCTCCAGTAGATGGCCCTACAGCCCCACTAGATGGCCCTACAGCCCCAGTGGATGACCCTACAGCCCCAGTGGACAGCCCTACAGCCCCAGTAGACAGCCCTACAGCCCCAGTGGATGGCCTTACATCTCCAGTAGATGGCCCTACAGCCCCACTGGATGGCCCTACAGCCCCAGTGGATGACCCTACAGCCCCAGTGGATGGCCCTACAGTCCCAGTGGATGGCCTTACATCTCCAGTAGATGGCCCTACAGCCCCAGTGGATGCCCCACAGCCCCAAAAGATGGCCTTATAACCATACTCATACTGGCAGCATTTAAATGGACTCAATGGGTTTAAAAAAACAGAGAACATGAAATGAGGAGGGAGAAGTGATAGTGGCGGTAGGGAAGGAATGGATGGGGAGGGAATTTGATCAATACATTATACGCATGCAAGAAAATCTCAAACAGGAAAACATATATTAAAAAAGTAGCCACCACCACCACCACCCCCCAAAAAAAAGAAAAGAAAAGAAAAAAGCCAGGCATGGTGGCGCACGCCTATAATCCCACCTCTTGGGAGGCAGAGGCAGGCAGATTTCTGAGTTTGAGGCCAGCCTGGTCTACAGAGTGAGTTCCAGGACAGCCAGGGCTACACAGAGAAACCCTGTCTCGAAAAACAAACAAAAAAACAAAAAAAATAACAAAAACAAAAAAAAGTAGCCACCAGGAGACTTATCAAGTATCATTCTATAAAATGTTGAACCTGTTTTACTACATATTTGTGTGTTTACTGTGCACATCTATGTGGATACACCAGTGCCACAGCACACAGCCAAAGGTTGGGACAACTTCCAGGAGCTGGCTCTCCCAGCATCTGGGACCTGGGGGTCAAACTTAGGTTGCAGTTGGCAGGTGCCTTCCCTGACTGTGTCAGCCCCGCCACCCTGGTTGTTTGAGACAGGCTTTGTGTGTGTGTGTGTGTGTGTGTGTGTGTGTAGCCCTGGCTGTTCTAGAACTTACTCTATAAACCAGGTTGGTCTTGAACTCACAAAGTCCCACCTGCCTGTGTCTTGGATCATTCTAAATGAAAGTTAAAATTATGTATTGTTTTAACAACACTGTAAGCTATCCATACTATTTTATTATACTACAAAGTACAGTTTTAAAGATTTACTAATTTATTATATGTAAGTACACTATAGCTGTCTTCAGACACCTTTTCTTCTCTCTCCAGGCAGCCCAGCTCACTCCAGCCCCAAAATTTATTTATTTATTTATTTATTATATGTAAGTACACTATAGCTGTCTTCAGATACCCCAGAAGAGGGCATCAGATTTCATTACGGATGGTTGTGAGTCACCATGTGGTTGCTGGGATTTGAACTCAGGACCTTTGGAAGAGCAGTCAGTGCTCTTAACCACTGAGCCATCCTTCCAACAAAACAAATTACATTTTTCACATATCATGCTTACATCAAACCTATGTACTATGCCAAAAGTCTTCTGGGTAGTGGTGCTAATGATTATTTCAAATTTCTTTCTTACTTAAAAAAAAAAAAAAAAAAAAAAAACAGCCGGGCGGTGGTGGCGCACACCTTTAATCCCAGCACTTGGGAGGCAGAGGCAGGCGGATCTCTGAGTTCGAGGCCAGCCTGGTCTACAGAGTGAGTTCCAGGACAGCTAGGGCTACACAGAGAAACCCTGTCTTGAAAAAACAAAAAAAAAAAAAAAAAAACAAAACAAATTGTACTTAACCAATACTTGTTTGAAAAAAGAACAAAAGAGCTTGCCACTAATACATGTAACTTCATGCAATGCTGAATTATATGTACTTTTTATGCTAAACCAAGCATATACACTAACATACCTTTTTAAAACCACATATAACAAATAACTGACACTTTGACACACATTTTTAAACATATTTTTTTTCTAAGAATAAGATCTATCATCAGTTTAAATGCACTCTATGAAGGATATTTTCCTACTTAGGTTTCTGTTGCTGTGATAAACACCATGACCAAAAGAAACTTGGGAAGGAAAGAGTTTTCTTTCTGTTTACAGTTTATAGCCATCTTGAAAGGAAGTCAGGCTGGGCGGTGGTGGCACACGCCTTTAATCCCAGCACTTGGGAGGCAGAGGCAGGTAGATTTCTGAGTTCCAGGCCAGCCTAGTCTACAGAGTGAGTTCCAGGACAGCCAGGGCTACACAGAGAAACCCTGTCTCCAAAAACCAAAAAAGAAAAAAGAAAGGAAGGAAGGAAGTCAGTGCAGGAACTCATAACAGGAACCTACAGGCAGGAACTGAGACAGAGACCATGGAGTTCAGCTCACTGGCTTGCCCCCTGTGGGTACTGAGCTTGCTGTTTTATACCAGTCCAGTTCCACTTGTCAAGAGCAGCACCTCCCACAGTGGGCGGGGCCTCCCACATCAATCATTACTAGTTCATAAAATGCCCCACAGACTTGACAGCAGAGTCATCTGATGGGGGGGCTTTTCTCAATCGAAGTTCCCTCTTCCCAGATCAGCACCATATTCTATCAAAACACTTAAGACAAATCAGAGAAAAGACTTTCCAAGTCCTGTCTTCCTTCCTATGGGTCAGAACTAAAAGGCTAGGTGTGCATAACTTTTAACCTTAGCACTGGGAGGCAACAACGGTTGGGTCGCTGTGAGCTCGAGGCCAGTGTGGTCTGCATAGTGAGTTCCAGGACAGCCAGAGCTACATATAAGGATCCTGTCTCAAAACTGGCACGAGGGCAGCTGGAGAGATGGCTCAGCAGTTAAGAGCATTTGCTTCCTGGTCTAGAGGACCCAGCAGGCACAGAGCAACACACCAATCTTAAACTTCAACTCCAGGGAGTCTGAGCCCTCTGGGCTAGGCTGACACCTGCTCTTACAGACCCACAAGCAAACACGTAATTAAAAAACGAGGAAAGTGTTTAAAATAAACAGAAGTGATGCTCCAGTGCTTCTAGCATGTAATTTGGCCTAATTTTAAGTGTCTCGGACCATCTGATTTACACAAAACCAAACGACTGAATTTAAGACTCTCTTTTTTGGTCAATTAGTGAAAATTCACATTTCCAAAACAAATGCTAACTTGAAAGCGCACGACATTCCCTTAGATCACACAGTTCTGGCTAAGAATCATTGCAGCTTCTTGAAATCAAAGCTATACATTTAAAGCTCACGCCGGAGTATACACCACTGCTGTGTCAAGGAGCAAGAGGGAATGTGAAAGCCTGTTGCTGTGGTGAAGAGATTGTTCAGTCATTCCCTTTTGGGGTCTCCTGTGGATCATTATCTCAACCCGACAGACTAGTTAGGCTGGTTTATATTTACGACTCAAACCCAGAATAATCTAAGTTTACTGTAAAAGTAAATCAAACTTTATTGAAGCAGACCTGGATAAGAGCTTGCCTCGAAAACAACAGTAGTACAGTCCACAGGAAAATACCTGAAGTCAGGGGACCTGGGTTAGCACTGACCAGGAATAAGTGTCTCAACCTCCGAGGGAGGCTTCATTTCCACAGCAGGGAGAAAGAAGTGAAAACTGGAAATTAAAAGTGCTTTTAGGGACGCGAGCTCTATTCGCACTCCCGATTTCAGGTCGCACACACATTTAATTCAGAACAAGATGGCATGTGGTTTCCAGGTTCAGAATACTTGCATTAGATGTTTTCTCTTACCCTTTGCGAGCCCTGCTCTTAAGATTTAAGCTTGCATTCCAAGGCAAGGGCTTACTGCATTACTTCATAGACCAAAAACGAAGCCTCAAGCCCACTTCCTAAAGTAATTACAAAGCAAACGGAAAACCCCAAGGGGCTGGACCCTGCTGCCTCCTTCGGAAATCCTTTCGGGAGACGGACCCCGGCTCAGCCCAGAACAAATCATCACCGGTCCAGCGGGAGGGTGGGGACGGCGTTCCGGGCGGCGCGCTCGCCGCAAGGCGGAACTGGGCTGTCCCGGGCTCCGCTCGCCCGCGCCCCGGCTCCGCCGTCCACTGTGCAGCTGGAAGCGGCGGGCCGAGGCCGGCAGCCCAGCCAGGGCCGAGGGTGAGGCCCTGCCCGGCACGAGGGCCCGCGGGGAGGCGCGGCCTCCGCCCTACCTTCTCCTCGCCGTCGTAGATGCGCACCCCGCGCTGCTGGATCACCAGGGTCTCGTTGATCTCCAGGAGGCCGCTGGTCCACACGAAGCGGTCCATGGCCGCCACCCGGCCGGCCTCTGCCGCTCGCCGGTGCTCCCAGGCTGCGGAGCGGCGTCCCCTGCTGGCCGGCGGGGGTGGGGGCGCCTCGACACGGACAGGCGGCGTGAGGGAGCGCCCCCTGGCGGCGGCTATGCGCGTGCACATTTATTCCCCGTCACTGCCAGACTTGACTTGCTTGTTAAAAACTGTAAATAAGGACTTTTTTTTTCTTCCCAAATAAGTGTTGACAGCAGGATTGTGTTTAATATATCTGTAACCAGTATATTACGTAATACCCTCTCCTCCGGTTTTTGTTTTAGTCTAATTTTTTATTACGTTCTATTTATTTTATGAGTGTGTGGGTCTGGGAACATGCAAGGGCTGGCCTGTGGGAGTCAGAGGAGCATAATGAGAGCTGCTCCTTTGACCACGTGGATCTTGGTGATTAAACTCACGTATGAGGCTTAGCAGCAGGCACCCTTAACCAGTTACACCACCTCACCCACCTACCCACCCACCCTTAAAAAACAAATTCTCTGGACTGGAGAGATGGCTCAGCGGTTAAGAGCACTGACTGCTCTTCTGAAGGTCCTGAGTTCAAATCCCAGCATCCACATGGTGGCTCTCAACCATCCTTAATGGGATCTGACGCCCTCTTCTGGTGGGTCTGAATGTGGCTACCCTGTACTCATATACATAAAATAAATAAAGCTCACATACGTAAAATGAATAAATAAATCCTTTTTAAAAATTAGCTCCAGCCGGGCGTGGTGGTGCACGCCTGTAATCCTAGCACTTGGGAGGCAGAGGCAGGCGGATTTCTGAGTTCGAGGCCAGCCTGGTCTACAGAGTGAATTCCAGGACAGCCAGGGATATACAGAGAAACCCTGTCTCAAAAAAAAAAAAAAAAAAAAAAAAAAAAAGAAAGAAAGAAAGAAAAGAAAAAATTAGCTCCAGATCGATGGATGTGACAGAAATAAAGCATTAGCCAACTTCAAGTATACCGACCTTTACAACAGATAACGAAGGGTATCAGTCTTTCTGCGCACATAGTACGGGGGTGGGGGGTGTTGCGGGGGAGATGTTTTATAGGGATGGAATGAGGGAACTTTCGGGATGAAAGAGTCCATCATAAGACCTGTTCCCCTGCAGTCTCATTGAGATGGATGCCATTGGAGGTCGACTTGATCGCCGAGACTTCCTCTCTCCCGGCATCCCACGGGTGCCATTGGTCAATTTTTCTGTCTGCACTTTCTCAGCCCACCTGAGTGAGCTCTTCAGTGTGTGTGGGTGTTTTGCCTACATGTATGTCTGTGCATACTGGATCCGTGCCTGTTGCTCAGGTAGAGCAAAAGGCTTTAATTATTATTCTGTCTAATGTAATTTTTTTTTTTTTTTACATAATTTGTTCTTTAAACCAGGCCTGGTACTAAACACCTGTATTCCCAAGTCTTGGGGAGCAAGGGCAAAGAGAGTGTTCCGGGTCAGCCTGGGATGTGTAGTAAGACCCTAAAAACCAACTAACAGCCGGGTGGTGGTGGCGCACGGCTTTAATCCCAGCACTCAGGAGGAAGAGGCAGACAGATTTCTGAGTTCGAGGGCAGCCTGGTCTACAGAGTGAGTTCTAGGACAGCCAGGGCTAGAAAAACAAAACAAAACAAAACAAAACAAAACAAAACAAAACAAAACAAAACAAAACAAAACAAAAGCCCAAACAACAAAAACCACATATGAAAAAGGAAGGAAGAAAGGAAGGATTGAAGGAGAGAAGTGGGTGGGGAGGGGTGGGAGAAATACGGTTGTTGGTTTTGGTTTCTACTGATGAAATACTTGGGGCTGCAGAGATGGCTCAGCCGCTCAGAGCACTGGCTGTTCTTCCAAAGAACCAAGGTTCAATTCCCAGCATCCACATGGCAGCTCAGACCTGTCTGAAACTCCATTTCCAGGTGATTCGAAGTCGCCTCTGCCCTTTGAAGTCACCGACCATGCATTTAATGCAACAGATAAACAGGCAGGCAAAGTACCCATACACATAAAAAATAATTTTAAAAAAGGAATCTTTGCCGGTCAAAGCATGTTCCTTGTATTTTCTTTTGTTCTGTAGTTTTCCTTATTATCTCGGGTATATGTTTCACCTCTAGGTTTGGTTTTGTATAAAGTTGAGGTAAATGTCAAGTTAGCATTTTGCGTGTTGAAATTGTTACCACAGAGGTTTGTCAAAAGTTGTTTTTGGAAACTGGACATCAGTGGGAGAGATAGGGCAGGGTCATTCCGAAATCTGCTATATTCCACTGCTGGTCTTTATGGCACTCTGTCTCAGTCATCTCCGTTCTATACGTCTTGAAAACAGACCCAGGTTCCTGCTCTAACCCGGTACACTTTCAGGGTTGACTTGGCGACTCTAGATCCTTTGCATTTTTTTTTTTGTTCATCTTTGGAATAACAATATAGGGCCTTCTGATCCAAGTGTATATTGTTCATGTAGTTCCTGCAATCTCTCTCTGTTATACTCTTCCACTGAGTGTTTTTGCCAGCGCCTCCTACTTTCTGAATTCTGTGAGATTCTTTTCAACACCGACCTGGCCGGGTCTCTGCAGGGTCGCCCCTGTGCGTCACTTCCTTTCCCAGACCTTCACAACTGTGTCCTTGGGACTGACCCACCTTGTTCTCTCACCAGCATGTTCCTTGTTTCATGTATCCACAGACGCTGACAACAACGATCATATGTGTACAGTTTACAGACAGCTGTGTTGACAATGACCTGTTTTGAAAGAAGTCTTCTTTGGCCTTTTAGAAATCAGTCTGTCTTACATCCCAGCACTGTGGGGTGATTGCACCATGTGGATATGTGTTTATAAAGAAGCTGCTTGTGTGCAGGGTTGGGACCTCATGGGTCTTCCACCATACGCTTTGGCATGTCCAAAGTGGAGCAGAGAGGGACAGAGGGTAGAATTTGGAGGGAGATTTGTGTGATTTTGTTATCTCAAAGAAGTGAAAAGGAAAAAAAAACCCAAAAGCTGTTCTTGGAGTGGGTACATCTGGAAATTTCAGAGAAATTGCCATGTTGATAAAAAATAGTAATCGCAAAAGGTTTTCTTCCTGTGTCAGTATACTGAGATCTCCATGGTTTATTGTTTTGTTCTAGTTTTGATTGTTTTAACTATGGACATTTTAAAAAATTATTAAAAAAAAAAAGCCGGGCGTTGGTGGCGCACGCCTTTAATCCCAGCACTTGGGAGGCAGAGGCAGGTGGATTTCTGAGTTCGAGGCCAGCCTGGTCTACAGAGTAAGTTCCAGGACAGCCAGGGCTACACAGAGAAACCCGAAACCCTGTCTCGAAAAACCAAAAAAAAAAAAAAAAAAAAAAAAAAAAAGCCGGGCAGTGGTGGCACACGCTTTAATCCCAGCACTTGGGAGGCAGAGGTAGGTGGATTTCTGAGTTCTAAGCCAGCTTGGTCTACAGAGTGAGTTCCAGGACAGCCAGGGCTATCCAGGGAAACTGTCTCAAAAAACGAAAAAACAAAACAAAAAACTTATTAAAGTGAATTTTACAGACATAAAACCAACTGGGTTTTAGGGATCAAAACTTAGGTCCGCATATTTGCAAGGCAAACTATGTCCCTACCCCCCCACCCCCACCACCCCCCCAGATTAACTGTCAGGTTGGATCTGTCAAGAGTCTCTAAAGAAACATAACTGGCCGAATGATTTATTGCAGCTGTGCTCCAAGTGGTCCCTCAATAACTGTCTCCCGATGGAAAGTCCTAGAGACTGTGTCTCAGCAGTCTCGACCTGGTGCTGGAGTCCTGGAGGCTTCTTAGAGGGCTGCTGGCTCTGCCTACGCGGGAATTCTAATACCAGGGAAGGAGTGCCTTCAGCAGAGGGATAGATGAACTTGCCAACGGGAGTGAGGGCAGCCAGGCAGGCAGAACGCAAACGTTCCCTTCATGTCCTTTCATGTGAACTGCCGCCAGACACGCTGGGCTTCTCACCTCAGAAGAGCTACCCAAGAAAACCGGTCACAGCATGCCCAGCTGCGGAGGCTTTAGCTGCTTCCAGATGTAGTCAAGCCGAGAACCAAGAGGAGCCATTGCTGATGGGACCTCAGCAAAGCAGCTGCCCTGTCTGTTGAGAGTGCGTGGATAGCAGCGATGCCTTTAAGAAGGAGAACTCTTCACCTGTGGCTTCTCCCGAAGCTGGCAAAGCTACACTAAAATAGGATATTTCAAACGTTGAGAGAAAGAAAGAAAGGAAGGAAGATAACCCCCATGGAAGAGTTGGGGTTGTAGTTCAGAGCTAGAGCACCTGTTCATAAGTCTCTGGGTTCCAACCCCGGCACTGAAGAAAAATAAAGCATTAGCAAAATACCTGAGGAAAAGAAAGGAGAGAAACAGGAGAAACGCTGACCACTGCTGAGAGCCGGCTTGGGAGACCCCCTGGCCTGAGTAATGGGAAGTAGAAATTGTAAAATGAATTATACATTCTAGCTAGCCCATCTTTTTTTTTTTTTTTTTTTTTTTTTTGAGACAGAGTTTCTCTGTGTAGCCCTGGCTGTCCTGGAACTCACTCTGTAGACCAGGCTGGCCTCGAACTCAGAGATCTGCCTGCCTCTGCCTCCCAAGTGCTGGGATTACAGGCGTGCGCCACCATGCCCGGCTGCTAGCCCATCTTAAAGACACGAAGTCTTGGTGTTTTCTTTGCAGGCCGTGAGCCTTGGCTGGGCAGGTTTGAAGTTATTCTAACTTACATCCCTAGGCACATGTCCCTTGTCACTTGCTGCTTCTCCTGGCCACGTGCTCATGGGCCATTCCTCTCAAGGTGGCCTACTCCCCCCTTTGTCTCCTTTCTCCTTCTCCTGGTCTCTCCTGAGACCACCCCCCCTCCCCATGGATCCTCATATCCTGCCTTTCTCTCTCTACAGCCCAATCACAGGCTCTAGTCTTTTATTAACTTTAAATTGGGGAGCAAGAGTTACATAGCATCTCTGGGTGTACAGTTCGGGGGCAACCAGATCTTAGGGGCTGGTATTTAGCATTTGAATTCCTAGCAGCACCAATTCCTCTTCTCCTCTTCTTCTTTTCCTCCTCCTCCTCTTCCTCCTCCTCCTCCTCCTCCTCCTTCTTCTTCTCTCTCTCTCTCTCTCTCTCTCTCTCTCTCTCTCTCTCTCCCCCTTTCTCTGTCTCTATTACTCTTACTCTCTTAACTCCCCTCCCATCCCCTGAATTAATTCTATTCTATTCTATACTATACCGATGGGCCCGCGGAGGCACCCCTTTCCCCCATACCTCACTGCACATCCACCAAAACATATTCCTTCTCTCCTTTGGCTTTTTATTAAACACAACAGGTTCATCTTCACAGAATTATATCCTGCCTTGAAAGAGCAGAGGGTTATATCCCCAGTTTTCTTTTACTGTCTTTTACACTTGTTTGCATATCACAAATGCATATATAAATGCATGCAAAGGGCTGGGCAGAGAGTTGTAATCTTAGCACTCAGGAGGCCAAGGAATATTGTGAGCGTGTTCTAGGCCTGCCTGTGCTACATAGCAAAATTTTCAATACAATAATAACAGCACAAAGGTTGATCTCAACTTAAGATTTTGTTTGTAAGCTTCGCAAACATGGGACACCTGATCTCTGAGCTCATCATCTCGCTTGCGAGATATAATCGCAACCTAATTCTGTTACAGGGCGCCGAAGATCATCTGGAAACTTATCCTCCTCCGGGAAAGCGCGGAGCCTTATCCCTAAGGAGCACACCAGCGTTTTGACAGGTGCAGCCATCTGCTGTCCGGCTTCCTTTGGGCTGTGTCTGAAGACAGACATGTCCTGACTTGTCAACCTTAGTCCTGCTACGTCCTGAGGACTCAACAAGCCCGCTCCAACGGCGTCATTCATCCAGTTGGAAGAGCATCGTTTGATTTTGAAATTTCTCGCCGGCTGCCAACTTTACAGATTCTGGGACGGCCCCGCCCCTCGGCCGGGCTTCGCCCCTCCTCCGGGCTCCGCCCCCCCGCGCTCATTGGCCAGTTCAATCCACGCCGGCGCTGAGGCGCGCGCATTAAGAGATGGCAGAGTCCAGGAAACGCTGCCTTGGCCAGGCTGTGAGGAAATCCTTGCCGGTGCCCCAGGATCTGCAGCTGCCCCCGACCAAGCGAGACCAGCCGGCCTTCAGAGGTGAGCGGCGGCACGGGGCCTCGGCCGCCAACTCTTTGAGAGCCTAGGCGGCTGCCGAGGGTAGCGCGCGGCCCGGCTCCTCCGGGGACAGCGGTTTATCTTCGGGGTCTGATGGGGCGGGGGCGGGGCTGCCCGGACCCCCGAGTGCGCCTGCGCGTCGGTTCTCCGGTCTGGGAACTTGGAACGCGAAGGTGAGGCTGGGGCTGTTTGCATGATGTCCTGGTCGTTTTGGAAAACTGGAGTTGACTGGTCTGCAGCAATAATATGGAAAACTTTCTCACCCAACCTAATTCTGTAAGTTGGTCAGAGCTCGGCGACTGGTATCACGTCTCTACACAGCTGTTTCTGGTAGACCGACTTTCTGGACCCATGCATTGAAATGATGTTCCCTGCGATTTTCACACGATTAGACATTTGATGCTTGTTATTTATTTATTTATTTATTTATTTATTTATTTATTTATCTGAGAGGATGGACCTCAGGGCTTTGTATATGCTAGGGAAGTGTTCTGTCATTAAGCTAGAGCCTGAGCGTTTCTTATTGCCGAGCAGTTGTGAGCATCATTCTGGCCAAACTTATGTCGACTAGATACAAACTAGAGTCCTGGGAGGAGGGAACCTAAATTGAGAAAAATGTTTCCCATAAGATCAGGCAGGCTGTAGGCCAGCCTGTAGGACATCTTCTTGATTAGTGATTGATGGGGGCGGGAGGGCCCAGCCCATTGTGGGCGGTGCCACCCCTGGGCTGTTGGTCCTGAGTGCTAAAAAAAAAAAAAAAAAAAAAAAAAAGCAGATAGAGCAAGCCTTGCAGTAACACTCCTTCATGGCCACCAAGTTCCTGCCCTGACTGCTTTTAATGATGAACTGTATTATGGAACTGTGAATAAATGAATCCTTTCTTCCCCAAGTTGGGTTTGGTCAGGGTGTTTCATCACAGCAATAACCCTAGAACACAGTAACCCTAGAACAGCACCTTGCATGTAATTCCTGATTAATGGGATCTTTTCTCTAAATTGAGACATTTCCTATTGTGTCGTTATAGAAATAATATATTTTCCCAGGGAGGCGTCACTCCACACCCTTAGTGGTTACTGGAGGGAAAGCTCTTTAGTGGCAGCTGTCCTCTCTGGCTCACACCTTGAATAAAGGATTTCAGTAGCTTTACATGCCCTTTAGACTGGTGCTTTTGGGTTGTTTGGTTTTTTATTGTTGTTGTTTTGAGACAAGGTTTCTCTGTAGTCCTGACTGTCCTGGAACTTGATCTATAGACAAGGCTGGCCTCAGACTCATAGATCTGCCTGCCTCTCCTTTCTGAGCTAGGCGTGTGGATTTCATACTGCTCTCTTAGGCCCCGGTTCCAGGTTACACGGTGAGCAATTTAAACAGAGATGGAGGACTATTAAGTCTGGCCACATGTCAGGTGGGAGGTCAACACAGCAGAGATATTGTCAGAATTATAACCAATGCTTTTCTTTTCAGATTATTTGTTGCCCCAGGCTCATCATCCCCCCACCCCACACCCTATCTGCTAGAGTGTTTAAGAATCTTTTTATTAAAACTCCAGTTTAAAATTCTGTGTTCCTAGGCATGGTAGCACACACCTTTAGTCCCAGCCCGTGGGAGGCAGAGGCAAGCAGATCTCTAAATTCAAGGCCATCCTGGTGTATAGAGCGAGTTCCAGGACAGCCAAGGTTACACAGAGATACCCTGTCTCGGAAAACTTAAATAAAATAAAATAAAATTCTGTGTTACAGGGAACTGAACACACAGGGTCCTCCTGTTTTTACCACCTGATAGAAGTCGCTCCAGCCCAGGGCCTCTGCCTGAGGGGCAGTAAACTGTCTCTAAAGTTCAGAATGCCTGGTCCAAATGATAGGCCTAACAGGATTAGAAGGAAGAGCCCTGTTAAAGGCTAAGCCAAGCATTTTAATTCCAGCAACCATTCCAAGAACACCACTTCACTTTGTCTGTCCACCGTGCTTCTGACAGTTCCTGGCTTGTTACTGTGGTAACAGCACTCTATTCAAATAGACAGATAGACACCCCGCCCCCTTGCAGTGTGTAGATTTAGGCCTTTTACAGAGTTGTAAGGCTCTATTCATTTTCAGAAAAATTTGATGTCATCTAGAACTATCAACTAGGCATAACTCACTAAAGAAATCAGAAAACTGCTTACAAACCTATTATTACCAGGTATGACAGAGCTAGTAAAATTCTTTGTGTCAAGAGTTCAGTCCTGGGGAGCCTGGTGGCCAGCCCTGGGGGAAGCCTTCTGGCCAGTATTCTCAGGAATCCAGAGGGAGGGAGGGGCATTGTGATTCCGTCTCCAGATGGCTCCTGTTGGATTCCTCAAGCTTCGACTGTGTGTCCTGGTTTTCAGGTTTTCAGTGGGAACAGGGCTGAAGAGCTAGCTGTTTTCTGTCAGCTCGGAGAGGCTGGTTTGATATTGTTGCGTGTTTTGTTTTAAAGATGTATTTATTTTATGTATATGAGTATACTGCATCTATCTTCAGACACACCAGAATAGATTATCAGATCCTATTACAGATGGTTGTGAGCCACCATGTGGTTGGTGGGAATTGAACTCAGAACCTCTGGAAGAGCAGTCAGTGCTCTTAACCACTGAGCCATCTCTCCAGCCCCTTTGTTGCTTACTTTACCCTGGCGTGATGGATTGGCACCTGCAGCTTACTGTTTAAATAAGTGCCCGACCTTCAGCCTGCTGTGTTGTCGGTGACAGAAGAGGCTCTGCCTTTTGTTATCTTAAACTCTCCTGGGGTTGGAGACACCTTACTCAATCAGGCGTTGGCCTCTCAGCCTGGTCTCTCGCCCTCTGCTAAGAGGAGGAGAATGGAAAGCCAGGGTAGAAGGCTTGGCAAATTGACCTGGCATGCGGGTCTCATGCCAGTTGGCCGGCTGGCTTAGGTAAAAGATCCCCCATTCTCAGCACCCTCTGTCAGTTGGGGAGCCAGTGAGTGAAATGTAATCGCCTTTTGCCTCTTTTGCTGGAGACAGTTAGGATGTACGTGCAGACTCCTAAGACCCTCCTTTGGGTGAGAGAGTTCATCTGCCTGTCAGGTGTGACATGAGGAGTAGATAAGGAGGAGTTTCCTGGTCTGGTGTGCACACTGGGAGGCAGGAGCCGCAGACTGTGGCGCGCCTTACTTCCCCACACTGCCATATTCAGTAACTAGGTGAGCCTGCAACTCTGTGACCACCCTCACAGTAAGTCCCCTCAAACCTGATGGGCAAGTGTCCGCTCGATTTAAGCCATTTTACTTGAACATTTAATTCTCCATAACTGATTTGTTTGTTTTTTTAATGTACATATTTTGAATATTTTATAGTAAACTTTCTTTGCATTACTTGCTCATTTAATTTTGAAAATACATTACAGAATGTTATGTAATGTGGGATATGAATTGGTCTTTTCCTTCTATCTCTGTAATGAATTACATTTGTACTTAGTGTGACTACAAACACAGTTCTGCACACATAAAAGATATCGAATCACTTTTTTATTTTTATTTTATTTTATTTTATTTTATTTTATTTTATTTTATTATTTTATTTATTTATTTATTTATTTATTTATTTATTTTTGGTTTTTCAAGACAGGGTTTCTCCGTGTAGCCCTGGCTGTCCTGGAACTCACTCTGTAGACCAGGCTAGCCTTGAACTCCGCCTGCCTCTGCCTCCCAAGTGCTGGGATTAAAGGCGTGCGCCACCACTGCCCGGCCACTATTTTATTTTTTATTTTACTTTGAGACAGCCTCTCGGCATAGCCCTGACAGTCCTGGAATTTACTCTGGAGACCAGGCTGGCCTTGAACACTGAGTTCCTCCTGCCTCACCCAAGCACTATGCTCCAAGGCGGGTGTTATGACCCCGCCATTTAATCTCTTACGACTTTTATGTTCAGATTACCTTTGTGTTAACAGTTTATAATAAATTAGCAACTCTCACAAGATTAGGGTTTTGTAAGCTAAGGTAATTTATCTGTTAAGGTTTCTGAGCCTTAAAAATGACAGTTTTTTTGAATTGAAGCTCTTTAAATACCAAGATAATACACATTGTATGATAAGTCCGTACAGTTCGTGGAGAAACTGTATAGTGTAGTTTTACAAAATCTAAGTCAACTTATAAGGTCGTTTATATTAAGCTTATTTTATCACAAGAGTAATTCTATCGGAAAACGGGAGGGTTGGTTGTCCCAAGGAGACAAGAGAGTGAAAGATGTAGAGTTAATTCTTACCACGGCTTCTCCAGAGATCTAAAGCTTAACTGAGTTAGCAGAGGCACAGAACACGACCTGCATCTCTAAATCGGCTTTTGTCAACCTGAGCAGACCTTGTTGTATCTATAGGAGCAGTCATTGTGACCATCGAGTGTACTGTCTTAAGTCATCCTTTATAAGTCCTGTTTAACATAGTCAGACCTACTGCGACTTTGCTTTAAGCTTTTATGGTTTGTCTCTTTTTATTTATTTGACTTATTCTATCTAAAAAAATTTAACCTAAGCTGGGCGGTGGTGGCGCACGCCTGTAATCCCAGCACTTGGGAGGCAGAGGCAGGCGGATTTCTGAGTTCGAGGCCAGCCTGGTCTACAGAGTGAGTTCGAGGCCAGCCAGGACTACACAGAGAAACCCTGTCTCGAAAAACCAAAAAAAAAAAAACAAAAACAAAAAACAAAAAAACCAAAAAAAAAAAAATTTAACCTTTTATTAGAGGTATAACTTCAAATTTATATATTTTCTTTCATCATTTCACTGATCCTGAGAGAGAATTTTAGAGACAGCAATAATCTTGAATGAGAGAAGATTCTCTATAAATAACAGACAAGGGGGTAGAGTACTCCGAGAGCTAAGCATTTGTGATTGTAGTTTTAGACTGCAAATTTTTACGGTCTTTGGAATCTTATCTGAAATCTTATCTGAAATCTTACATAGAGTCACCTTGACTAGACAATTTAAAAAATGTAAACCTCAGGCTGGGCGTGGTGGTGCACACCTTTAGATTCCGGTGCTTGGGAGGCAGAGGCAGGCCACTGATTTTTGAGGCTAGCCTGGACTTTTCTGGGTCAGCCAGAGCTACACTGAGAAACCCTGTATCAAAATGAAACAAGCAAAAAAATTAAATACCATGAGACATAATCATAACAAATAAAGTTATCATTTGCTGTGAGAAAATTTCCCTAAAAGAGGTGTGCGTAGGTGTGGGTGTCTATTTTCCCCAGAGGCCTACCCACTACATATAGCAGCTTTCCCAAAGCTACATAGGTGCCACCTCACCCCAGGTTTTCCCAGTCCTTATACCCCATCTCCAGAAACTTCAAGTCCTCATGCAGTTCAGGCCTGAATACTCAGGAGAAGTACACTGACCTGGACTATCTCGTGGAAGGGGTGTTAACATTTAACAAGTCCAGCTGTGATAATTTAATAGACACAGCTGGAGTTCTGAGGATGGCCGTCCTTTAGCTAGAATGCATTATGCGTCATCACTTTAATAAAGGAAAGTTGAATCCAAACTACACACATAGAGAATGCAATAAATTAATACTACCTGTGAGCATGCTGTTAAGACATTAGGCCCTGTAAGTTTCCAGGCAAACCTTATAGAAAACATAAGACGTAAAGCCTTTATGACTTACACAGTATATAGAGCTTTAATTTTTATGTTCACCTCCTCTAACAGAATGTAGCTGAGGGAGCTCTTGTCTTGCTGGAGTTCCTAGTGAGAGATCCTCCCCATGTGTATGTTTCACATTATCTATTTCATTATAGGCACCTTCCTACCATGAGCAAATTAATAATAGTAGCTTCTTTGGGACGTAATTTACCTTTTAGCTGTTCTCAAGCGCACAATGACTTTTCCCTGGGCTGCCCCGTTCCTGTCACAGAGTCAGAGGCTAGCCTGGAGTGGACAGGCCTGATCTCACCTCCAGAGCCAGTTTGGGACTTTTCCAACATTACCCATACCCAAAAGGTATTTGTCTCTAAGCCGGAGGAGCCCAGTGAACTGCATACCCAGAAGGACTTCGTAGGTGTCTGTAGAAAACAGAGGAAGCAGGGTTGGAGATTCAGTGCCCGGGGCCTTCAGACCTTCAGTCTCCCTCTGGAGACCACAGCTAGAGGGCTCTGCAGCACAGACAACCTGGCTGTGCACCGAGACCACTCTGAGATGGGCGGCCCTGGCTGGCAAGGATGCCTGGGGGCTTGGCCAGTGCTTAGCCCGGGCAGGGCTCAGTGGAGAAGACTATATGGCCATTGGAATGACCGGCCTAAGGAGCCCTTCCTTTTCTTTTTACAAAACCCAGAGCCGTTTTCTTGTTCTGAGCAAGATTCAAAACTCCTTCCTCTTTATGAAGGGAGCCCTGAGTTTTAAATGCACCCAAGTGTGTGTCAGAGAGAGGGGCGGGGAGGGAGGAGCTCTAATCTGGGAGCACGGATGGAGCAGGCTTCAAGGATGAACTTGGGTTTGCAGTCTAGTTATGTGGCACAATCCTGCTGAACAGGCAGCTGATTTCCTCAAAGAGGTTCTTCCCCTGCTTGGGGAAAAAGTGGGTCTCTGCAGGAGACTTCTGGCTGCAAAAAAGGCAGTCCCGTTGCTCACACATTCAGTCCAAGGGTACATACACCATTTCCTCTCACTGTTTCCTTTCTTTTTCTTTTTTTAAAAAGATTTATTTATTTATTATATGTGAGTACACTGTAGCTGTCTTCAGACACTCCAGAAGAGGGCATCAGATCTCATTACAGATGGTTATGAGCCATCATGTGGTTGCTGGGGTTTGAACTCAGAACCTTCAGAAGAACAGTCAGTGAGCCATCTCTCCAGCACCCCACTGTTTTCTTAATGGGAAACCTTCCTGCCAGCCCTCCTAGGAAGCTTCCTTGGGACTTTCTGAGCCCTCGTCTCCCCTATAGGGCGGGCCCTGGTTGAGACCTGGGGGCCAGTCTTGCCATTTTACCTTATCCTGCTGATTTCCTGTTGAACTTTTCTTGACTCTGAATGAGCCTGGACCATGGATCAGAGTCTGGAGAGTTTGGAGTGCCCTAAGGAAGTGCTAGAAACAGGGTGGCAGCACTCTCCAGGACTCCTCTCCAGCCCACAGAGGCTGGTGTAGAAGGTCACACTGGGAACGGCCATATTTGTTATAGAAATAACAACCTTCTTTCCCAGTGAGGAATCGCTCCATACTAACCCAGGGACTAATGAAGGAAACGCTCTTCAATAGCACTTGTCCAGCTCTGCCTGATGTCCAAAGAACTGGCTTTGAACAGAAGATTTCAATAACTTAACTACTCTGTAGGCTAGTGCATTGTATATATGCTGTCATCATTAAGTCTGGCTCAGGTCTTGGCTCCAGCTTACACTTTGAACAATTGAAAGACTTTAAGTCTGGCTATTGGGAGATTGATACAGCAAAGATTTTGCTAGAACTATTTAAGTACGTTTTTTTTTTTATTTTTATTTTTTTCTTTTTTTTTTCTCAAGTAGTTGTTACCAAGAGTCATCTTGCCCACCTGGCAGAATTATGTTCTTACGGATAAGAGTTCAAGGGACTGCCGGGCGTGGTGGCGCATGCCTACATGTAATCCCAGCACTTGGGAGGCAGAGGCAGGCGGATTTCTGAGTTTGAGGCCAGCCTGGTCTACAGAGTGAGTTCCAGGACAGCCAGGGCTACACAGAGAAACCCTGTCTTGAAAAATCCAAAAAAAAAAAAAAAAAAAAAAAAGAGTCAAGGGACTTTTGTGGTAGACCAGGACTTTGTATGATTTAATGTCTCCTAAGCAAATCCATTAGCAAATTCTTATAACATCAACTATTAATTTGAATTTTTCTCTTCACCAATATCAATATAGAAAACACTACCTCAAAATAATTTTCCCAAGAAAAATAACCTTTTACTTAACAATATTTTGATGTTTTAACTAAAGTTGACTTTGGTACTCCTTCCTCTCTAGAACAAAGAAAACAAAAACTCAAGGAATATCTGTTAATACGAAAAACAATGTTTCCAGACCAACAAGAAAATCAGATATCCAGGTGAGGTCAAGTTTAATTAGTTTTGGAGAACTCCATTAGAGTTGTGGACTAAGAACCTAACATGCACCTCATTTGTAATTTTGACTTTCCTACTAACCATATTTAACTTTAAAATGAAATAAATTTTAACACTTACCTCAGTTATGATTCCAGATATTATCATTTTTTAACATGTGATATTTAAAAGTATTACTAGGTCTTGAAATGGATTTTAGTAGTAGAATCCTTGCCACCCCTCAGCACCACAAAAGAAAAAGTATTATGGCATTACGCCTTCTTGGTATCAAGTCTTCAAAATGCTGGTGTGCGTCAACACTTTGAGCACGTCTCGGTTTGTACCAATGGCTAGTTTATGTGGGTGATGCACTAGATCATTGTTTTGCATATAGGTTCAAACTCTTAAAGGGAAGCAATTAATTTTTGTTCACCTACTTGAATACTACCAGTATTCAAGGTACTGTACACATGTGCAGGCCAAAGTAGCATTCAGGTGTGTGTGCTCCGTGAATGCAATTGCGGCAGTCACCTGCCTCTGCTGAGCCCTCTCACAGGTCCAAGAGGAAAAAGTTTTAGAGCAAAGTGTATGTATATATACTGAAATATTGACTTAGGACCTATGGTGTGCTGTCAACATTGGTGTTTGGTTTTGAAAGTCTGCATTCTAAACACTCAAGTCTTAAACTTCTTCTGTCCCCAAATACAGATCATGGGTCAGTACCACTGCAGCTGAGATGGATAATTCCATGTGTCTCTCAGGCTACATTGCCTAGTTGTTTGGTCAAGCAGTAGCATAGATGTTGCAGCAAAAGAATCTTTTAAGGCTTGGAGTGGTATCGCTTGCCTTTAATCCCAGCACTCAGCAGAAGCTGGAGGATCTCTGTAAGCTGAAAGTCAGCCTGGTCTACAGAGCTGAATTCTAAGTAGAGAGACCCTATCTCGACAAACAAAAGCAAAACAAAACAAAACAAAGAATCTTTTAGGTGTGACTAATATTTGAATCAGTGACTTTGAGGATACCAGGTAACCCTCTGTGTGGGTAGATTTCATCCAATAGAAGAGCAGAGTTTAAGGATATTACTCTTACTCTGTAGTCAGTAGGAATTAAAGTTTTATTAGTTATAAAAATAGCAGATTTTGTCAGTTCTACCAAGTAACACTATACACACATTTTTAGCATACACTGAATTTGTGACTGTTTTAGAATTACTAGAGTGTCTAATTAACAAAATTTTATTTCCTACCTTGATTTTTATGCACAATTGGTATCATTTTGCTAAGGGTAGTCAGATCTTATACTAGTCTATAGCTAAAAAAGAAAAAGAAAGAAAGAAAAAAGGAAAAAAGTTGGGCTAAGGCCCATCTTGTTTACCCCATTAACTATATTTTGCTTAGAATAACCAAATCTTAATTCATTTTATGCTTCAAATTACAATTTAAGATTATGGGGCCTTGAATGAGCTCAGTAATGGACATCTGCTTAGTTTGTTCATGAGGGCTTAAAAATTAATTATTAGATATTCTGTTGCCTCTTCCCTAAAAGCACATTTCCTTTGTACTGAAATAATTTTTTTTTCTTTAAACTAATAGAGATCAGAAAATGATGACATCTGAGGATCAGGTGCAAGAAGGGAAAAAAGTTGTGAAACTCAAAACAGAAGTGGTAAGATATGTGTCTAGCTCTCAGACCTTCCAACACTATGAAGAAATGGGTTCTAAGATATTGATTTCTTTTAACTCTTTTAGGCTGATAAAGAAAATATTGGAAGTACAGTTGAGAAAAACTGCATTCCATTAAAAGCTGGAGAAGTAACCAGCTCAGAAATACATAACTTGAAGGATAATATTCAAGCTGTGCAGTTATTATCAACGAGAGATAATTCCTCAGGCCAGACTGTGACATTAGACCAGGCATGTCACCATAAAGACAATAAAAAGGTACAAATGACTGCAGAGAAGCCAAAACAAGACCCTGACATGTCTAAAAAACGAGTGCTTGGCTATTATCATGGCCAGATCGTTCAGTCTAAGATTAACTCATTTAGAAAGCTTCCCAATGTCAAAGGCGAGAGTCTTGCCGCAACCAAGAAACTTCCCACTTCTGTGTCTAAAGCCACAAAGGCTCAGTGTGAGCCTGCAAACGCTGTCAGTGTGAGAGCCTCAAATACAACTGCCACCAAGTCGGCCAGCACTAAGTCTGGGAGCACCTTGTCGAAGAACGCACTTGTGCGACCACCTATCCGAAGCCTCCACAATGGTACCCATGGTGCTGCGAAACAGGGCCTCAGCAGGCCCCCTGCCAGTGCTACGGTCAGCAAAGGGTCGCTTGTAAAGGAATCCCAGCGATCAGAACCAGTTGTGTCTGTTGTCAAAACCAGTTCTTCTCAGGACACAAAAAGAGACAAGGCCCCACCAAGAAGCGTAACATCTAAAGATATAACCAGGACTAATTCATCTAATACCAGACAGACCGTAAAGTCAAAAGATACTGACCAGCGCAGATACACGATCGCAGGGGCGCCTCCGCTCAAAGACACCACAGCACAGAGAAAGTGAGTAGATGGAGCTCACTCTGTTTTCTTAGTTTTCACTAGAATACTGTTTGTGAATTTAGCTTGTAACTTCCCTGAACGTATTAGAATTTCTGTATTATTTTCTGCCTCACAGACAGATTTGTGTATGTAACGACAAGACCAAAAAATTACGTGTTTAAGTGTGGTTTACTGGTTGCTTTTGATCTTAGCTGGACAATTAAAAACAGTTGAGAAATACTTAAAATGTATTCACCTAAAAATACATTCTTAGCTTCTTTTGGAGGAGGAGTCATTTATTATCTTCTGTATAATAAATAACTCTGACAAGAGCAGTAATCACTCTTAATTCCTTAGCCATCTCCCCAGTTCCAACACACACACACACACACACACACACACACACACACATACGATCTTGTTATGTTCAAGAGTTCACCTCTGCAAACAGATATGCTCCACCCCTTTAGAACTATGTATAGACTTGAAGTTGTTTTGATTTGTGTATGGGTGGTTTATGTACATGTGTGTCTTTGCACAGTGTGTGTTCCTGGTGTCCCAGAGGCCAGAAGAGGATGTCAGATCCTCCGGAACTGGAGTTATAACTGCTTGTAATGTACCATGTGGTGCTGGGAATCCAACCAGGACCCCTGGAAGAGTGCCTGGGGCTGCTGAGCTGCCTCTCCAGCCCCAGCTGTAAACTGTATTTATCTACCACTTAGCAGAATGCTCTCTTCAAAATCTAAGGAATGCTTGTGTGCTGTTTCTGGTTGTAGAGCTCAGATGACCGAGTGGAGAACTGGCAAAGCAAAGACGCTAAAAAGGCCTCCTCATTCAGTGGTCACCCAGGCAGAGCCAAAGGGACAAAGTGAAAACCCAGTTGGGTCCTTTTGGACTACCATGGCGGAAGAAGATGAACAGAGATTATTTACTGAAAAAGTAAACAGTACAATTTCTGAATGCCTGAACCTCATTAATAAGGTAGAGCCTTTCTCGTTTGTCTGTTTGTTTGTTTTTACTGTTTATGGCTGTTTTGTCTGTATTTATGTCCATGTGCATTCCTGGTGCCTGCAGAGGCTAGAAAATGGTGTCAGAGCATCTGGAACTGGAGTTAGGACGGTTGTGAGCCACCATGTGGTTGCTGGGAATTGGACACAGATCCTCTGGAAGAAGCTAGTGCTCTTAAATGCTGAGCCGTTTCTCCAGGCCTCTTGGTAGAGTCTTTATCTTCTTACATTCTACAATTTAGAAATGCTTTATTTTAAGATTATTATTATTATTATTATATTTTATTTATGTACTAAAAATATATATATATACAGATGGCAGCAGAGGCTAGAAGGTGTTGGATCCACCGAATCTGGAGGTTAATAACATCAGTTGTGAGCCGCCCAGCGTGGGTGGTAGGAACCACCATCTTGGTTCCTGTGGTGAATCATCGAGTCCTCTTGACTGCTGAGCCATGCTTCCAGCTCCTTCTGTCAGCTTTTTATATTGCTCACTATTCTTGGTTATAGTCAGATTATTAATTATTTATAGTTTGTAGCTCACGTTTTATTTCTTGGTATTTTAGGGATGCCCAAAAGAAGAAATTTTAGCTACATTGAATGACCTGATTCATAATATTCCAGATGCGAAAAAACTTGTTAAGTATTGGATATGTCTTGTACGTATTGAACCAGTCACAAGTCCTATGGAAAATATTATCTCAATCTATGAGAAGGCCATTCTGGCAGGGGCTCAGGTAAGATCAAAATGTCCTGATCTTTAGTTTTACAATTCCAAGTTCTTTTGGGGCACATCATAGTGCAGCTTGATAAGATTGTGATCTTATGTGTGGTTCTAATGACTGCTTAAAGGAAACAGAAGGGCTTGAATGCAGTAGGAAGGCAGAGGCCACAGGTTCAGAGGACCTGGTATAGTTCAGTGGTGGAGCACGGGGCACGGGGTCAGCTCGTAGCTGCAGAAACACTGAAGGCTGCAAGGACTGAGTTATGCTTTTCAACCTTCTAAAACTTTTCATTTGGGTTATAAGATTTTAGAAAATAGATACTAGCTGAAATATAAATTTAATGAAACTGAGAGTCTTTTAGCACAAAATCTCCTCCTGTTCGTTTCCTATAATGGAACAGAAAGAACACAAAGTGAATTATGGCGGTGCAGTGATATGGAGGGGAGCCAGGGTCAAGTAGAGATCGTAGTGTAAAGACAGACTGGCCCGAGGCAGAGCTCGGGAACGAGAAGAGATTTAGCTCCGGAATGGAAAATAGGATCGATTATTCTAGAACTGAATTCTGAAACTAGGCCTGTGAGCCAGGGCTTCTGTTTTACAAATATTCTTATATCAGCAAGCTTTGAGGAACACAGTGAGTGCTTTTACTGTCTGTCAGGTAACACGGTTTGAACAAATGAAGTGTGTTGGGTTGACAACATTATCCAGAGAGGGGGCTAGAGGGACTCAGCGGTTAAGAGCGTGGGCTGCTCTTCCAGAGGTCCTGAGTTCAAGTCCCAGCGACCACGTGGTTCCTCACAGCCATCTGTGTGATCTGATGCCCTCTTCTGGCATGCAGGTGTACGTGCAGATAGAGTATTCATATATACAAATACATTTAAAAAAAAAGATACTCAGATATGAATCTAATAGTGTGAGACATAAAATACAACTAGAACTTAAAAGACCCTGTTAGATAATATGAACGGCTATTGAATGTATGATAACATTCCATCTGTTCATTACTTTTGTTTGTATTGAACAAGCATTATTAGTTATCAAAGGCCTAAAAATTATGAGACTTTTGTTGTTATTGAAATTCTGTCCTTTTAAGTTCATTTTTCTTTCTCTATTAAGTTGAAAGACTAACCATTTTCAACCTTAACAACAAATGTTTATTTTAAAATAGGAAAACTTTTCACTGTATCTAATATTTGTATAACCTAATTTTTGACTATGTAAATTTCTTTTTTTTGTTAAAAACATTTTTAAAATTTAAGCCTATTGAAGAGATGCGACATATAATCATAGATATTCTAACAACGAAGAATCAAGAAAAAGGCAATTCGGGTAAGTTTTGTTTGGGTGAATTGTGATTTTACTAACATGTACTGATTCCGTTTCCCTCTTTTTTTTTTTTTTTTTTTTTTAACATAAGGTCTTCTCCATGTATTTCTGTTGACTGCTTCTGAAATATAATAAACGTCTATATTATGTAGACATTTTAAGCCAGATATGAGAGCTCACACCCGTGATCCTGGCAGTTTTGGAAGGCTAAGACAGGGGGATTGTTAAGGCCAGCCTTGAACACAGAGTGAGACCCTGTCTCGAAAGAGAAGGCTTGGCATCCTAACTCTTGGCTGCTGAAGCAGGAGCATCGTAGGTGCAGGTCAGCCTAGGTTATGCAGTGAGACCCTGTCTGAAAAACTTTAGAAAAGGGCTGGAGAGATGGCTCAGCAGTTAAGAACTCTGACTGCTCTTCCAGAGAGAGGTCCTCAGTTCAAATCCCAGCAAACACGTGGTAGCTCACAGCCATCTTTAACGAGATCTGATGCCCTCTTCTGGTGTGTCTGAAGATAGCTACAATGTACTCACATACATAAAATAAATAAATAAATCTTTAAAAAAAAAATCTCAAGAAAAAAAGAAAATTAAGAAATCTAGTTCAAGCCGGGCGTGGTGGTGCGTGCCTGTAATCCCAGCATTTGGGAGGCAGAGGCAGGCGGATTTCTGAGTTCGAGGCCAGCCTGGTCTACAGAGTGAGTTCCAGGACAGAGAAACCCTGTCTCCAAAACAAAACGAAACGAAACGAAACAAAACAAAACAAAACAAAACAAAACAAACAAAAAAACCAAAAAAAAAAACAAAACCCAAAAACAGAAACAAAAGAAATCTAGTTCAGAATCCATATCTACCACAGAGTATGAAAAGTTTCTTTCTGGGCCTTAGCTTTCTGTCTTAAAAGTGGGGCACCATAGGGCCAGTGAACTGTGGCTTTAATCAAAGCACAACAGCTTTTCTTTTTCTTTCTTTCCTTCCTTCCTTCCTTCCTTCCTTCCTTCCTTCCTTCCTTCCTTCCCCTTTTTTAAATACATATATTTAATTCCCATTCTTTCCATCCGTTTCACACACTGCTGTGGTCGGTCACCTCTGCTCTCTCCTGTCCTACAGCACTGGTTTTCTGATTTAAGTGGCCTGCTCCTTTAAAGCCATCTCAGTACGCAGGCAGATGCCCTGCTGCTCTCCTGTCACCCCCGGCTCTGTCACTCCTGCATTATTGAGATGTTCTCTTTGTCTAGAAGGGGTTTTGTTACCTTTCCCTTCGGTGTTCTGTATGCGCCTACTTTGTTTTCATTTCCTGCTTAGGCTTTAGATCTCAGTCCCCAGCATCTTTCCCAGAAATCAGCTATTAGGCCTTCACCAGAGTCTTCCTAGCCTCCATGAGATGCTCCTGGTTTGCTCCGCCTCCTCCCATCCAGCACTTGCTGTCCTTGAGTATTTGTTAAATCATTTGTCTGTGTCCTGAGCTGTAAACTGGATGGGCAAAGGCAGTGGCTAATATTCCTGACCATTGCATCTGTACTGATGCAGTGTCTGCTATGTACTGGGCACCTAAGTGTCTCAGGAGTTCTGTGTCCCTTTCCCTACTTCAGTGTCCACCTCTAAACACTGGCAACACAGCATGCCACTAACATCTCTTTTAATAGAACCTTTTATATATATATATGTATATATATATGTGTGTATATATATATATATATATATATATTTTTTTTTTTTTTTTCCTCAAGACAGGGTTTCTCTGTGTAGCTCTGGCTGTCCTGGAACTCACTCTGTATTCAGGCTGGCCTCAAACTCAGAAATCCGCCTGCCTCTGCCTCCCAAGTGCTGGGATTACAGGCGTGTGCCACCACAATAATTTTCTTGATAATTAAGGCCAGAGGTCTTTTTACATCAGTGGATTTAATAGGATTTCTCTTAAGAGTTTTACATCTTGAGTCAGGAGAACGTGGCTCAGCTATTAAGAGCATTAGCTGCTCTCACAGAAGACTTGAGTTTGGTTCCCAGCACACATGTCAGGTGGCTCAAGTCTACTATAACTTCAGCTCCAGGGCCTCTGACTCCTCTTCTGGCCTACACAGGCAACTCCATATGCACATACACACACACACACACACACACAGAGACACATACACACTCACACAGAATAAAAAGTAAGTCTTAAAACCATGAAAATCAAACAGATTTTCAAGTATAACTGGGTATGGTGGCTCATACCTATAGTCCTAGCACTTGGGAAGCAAAGGCCAGCCTGTTCTAAGTAGCACGTTTTGGGCTAGCCAGGGCTAAATAGTGAGGTTCTGATTTCAAATCTAGTCTGCTTATTTTGGGCTTTGTCTTTTCTCACTGCTTCCTAATTCCCTTTATCTTTTCCTCTCCAAAAAATGAAAAGAAAAAAACGGTCCTTTGACATTAATAACTTCTCAGCAAGAGAGTTTGGAAGGGATACCCCTGACACACTTGTGTTCATTAAGTCCAGTCTCAGTGTTTCATATTAGCCTTTCCGTCGCATCTAAATCTCGATGAACTTTTTAAGTATGTATCAACTGCTTCGTTTTCTTAGCGTCATGGTTTGTCCTTGCCATTCTGGGCCAGTGTTTATCTCAACCAAATCTTAAGTCTCGAGTGATTTCCCCCACCCCAACTTTTTTTTTTTTTTTTTTTTTTTTTGAGACAGGGTTTCTCTGTGTAGCCCTGGCTGTCCTGGAACTCACTCTGTAGACCAGGCTGGCCTCGAACTCAGAAATTCGCCTGACTGCCTCCCAAGTGCTGGGATTAAAGGCGTGCGCCACCACTGCCCTGCCCAACTTCTTGCATATAAAGTTCAAGTTCATTATAGTCCAGCTCCTGTCTTCCAGACTGAGCTCATCACCATCATCCTTATATAACACGGATTGTTCAGGTTAGATTAACTTCCGTCTGTGCTTCATTGGAAGATTCTTTTTTGGTCTTATCAAATACTCCCTTTAAGGCCATTTCTAAATATTACTTATGAAGCCTTCCCTGTATCCCTGTACCATAAGCATAACCCCTTGTTTTAGTTGGGGTTTCTATTGCTGTGTAAAACACCATGACCAAAAGTAACTTGGGAGGGTGGGTTTATTTCAGCTTACACTTCTGTGTCACAGTCCATCACTGAGGGAAGTCAGGGCAGGAACTCACGCAGGGAAGGACCTGTTGCAGAGGCCATGGAGGGGTGCTGCTTACTGGCTTGTTCCCCCTGGTTTACTTAGCCTGCTTCCTTATATCATCCAGGACCTCCCACCCAGGGGTGGCACCACTCCCTATGGGATGGGGCCAACTCCATCGATCGTTAATTAAGAAAATGCCCCACAGGCTTGCCACAGACCCGTTTTATGGGAACGTTTTCTCAGTTGAGGTTTCTCTTCCCAAACGACTCTAGCCTATGTCAAATTGACATAAAACTAGCCTAGTTCATTCCTTTTTATAGGTTCTTCTTGTTCTTATTTGAACTTACACTGTTTTATCTCTTTTAATAGGTAATTGTTCTTCAACCGTGTCTTTCCTGGCATAGTCTTTAAGAACTGGAATGGTTCCATTCTTAAATTTGTATCATTACAAGGGATATTAAATATTTGTTAAATTATTGACAGAAATGTATAGATAGGAAACATAATGATTAGGCAATGTAGTTTGGTTCTGTCATTTTGACGTTTTATTTAAATAGTTTAAATCTTCAATTTTTCTATAGGAAAAAATATTGAGGAGGCACATACAACCAAGGACCAGATCCAGGAAGTAAATGTTGAAGCTAATCCAGGCTCAGGAAAGCCAAAAGAGGAGAGTGAACATCATGGAAAAGTTGAGGTTTGTGATGACAATCAAGACAACAAAACAAAAGATCCAATCAATGGTTTAACAACAACCCCGGACTCAAACACTGAAGCAGGTTGCATCATTCGATATAATGTCTCTTCCACACCACTGTTGCAAAGGTAAATGTTTAAAATGGGATGCCATCTGTCTCCATGCTCCAGTGATCATTTTGGTTTAAATAAAGTTAATGCCAAGGGTCAACCTCAGAGCCCTGAACATGATGGCTCATGGGTAACTCCATCACAGGGGGATGACTGGCAGGCAGATTGCTGTGGATGGAGGTCTAACCCAGACCACCCTGCTTCAAATTGGGCGAGCAAAGGCCGTCGGGACACCGGACCTTTTCCTTACTGCATCGGCTTCGTTCTTTCCTGCATGGTGTCTGTCCCTTTGCAAAAGCCAGCCTTGGGTCCCCACCGCGTGCCACCCACCACTTTTCCCTGGCATTGCTTTGTGTAAATTTTTTGGGATTTATTTTGATGTGTGTGGGGATGTGCCTGTGTGTGCATCTTTATTTTGATGTGTGTGGGTGTGCCTGTGTGTGTATATTTTGATGTGTGTGGGTGTGCCTGTGTGTGTATCTTTGCATCATATGAATGATGTGCCCGCAGAAGCCAGAAGAGCATGTGGAATTCCCCTGCGACTGGAGTGAACCGTTTGAGCTGCTGTGTGGGGGCTGGGATTCAAACCTGGGTCCTTCCCCGCAGGCATTTTCAAGATTGACATTTTTGGTTTACATTTGGTACCGTATGGTTATAGCCGGAGGGCTTGGAATTAAGAAATCAGATGGGTATTTTTAGAGCCACTTGTGTCCACATAACACAGATTGTAACAGCGAATAGAAGTGTTGGGTTGCTTACGTCTAGGGACTTGTAGTAGTACCTCTCCCTTTCTATAAGACAGCCTGTCACATGGGTCCCACATAGAAGTACCCTATGAGAAGTGTAAGATAAACCTGAACACGCTTTTGAATAATTTTTTGTTTTTTCAGTATGAAAAAGATGCAACATGGTAAAAATTCCACATTTAAAGAGCTGAAGTTTCTGACACCAGTGAGACGTTCCCGGCGCATTCAAGACAAGACTTTGCAACTGCCGGCCATGCTAAAAGACCACGACCCTTCTGTGTCGTCCCTGGAGCAGCTGTCCGAGCTGGGAGGCGATGCTTTTGTTTGCCGTCCTAACGCTGCACTGTGCCCTCTGGTCTTTGAGAGCGACGCAGTAGAAGAGGAGTAGCAGTCCCGAGTCCCGAGCACTCTGGTGGTTACTCCTGTGGCCGTGCATGTGGACAGCTTCATAATAGGCCTGAGGTTGTCCACTGCCTAAGAGTGCCACAGGAGAACTTCATTAGCTTGTTTATTGTGTTTTTAAAATATAAAGTTAACCGCTTCACTTTACTAATTACAGTTAAAGAAGCATAATCAGAAAATGTAGTCTATATAAATTTATCTTTTTACATTGACTTTGTTCCTAATATGTTTATAATAAATATATATATATGTTCCAATGACATTTCACGAATTGATTGACTCATTTAATGATGGAACTGACTATAGGACCCTCCTCTGGGCTGAAGTCAGCTGCCTATGGCATTTATTTCAACTAATGTGTCCTGGGGGCTCAGGATGTGCCCCCAGTGGAGTGCTTGCCTAATGCCCAGGCCCCGGGTCCAGTCCTCAGCACCACAGGAAAACTACTTTGTGAAATGTCACTTAACCACAGTAACCAACTTTAAACTTAGCTTTTGAACTGCATTGCTAAATTTGTATTTGTATTTGTATTACTTACTTTTAATTGTGATAAAATACCTGACAGAAAGAAATGAGAGTTCTTTGACCTTTGACCTACTTCCGAGTGCTGTCCACATTCTGAGGAAGGCTTGGCAGAGGGGGGGGAGAGTACTGCTCTCCCGTGTAAGGAAGCCTCCACCGGCTCAGTAGTTACCCACTTCTACCAGCCTTGAGAATAGTGCCTCAAGCAGAAGACCAGGCATTGTAAACATAAGCTTTAGGGGTGATTCAGATTCAAACTTTAAGTTTTGGTGAGACGTAGGGATCGAAAGCTTCGTGTGTGTGCCAAGCATGTGCTGTATGGGTGAACTGCATGCTCAGCAGTAACACCAGCCTGTGGTGTTGCAGCTGGACTGTTCACCTCAGGTGGTCTGTGCCACGCCCACCTTTCCCCAGGTATCTTCTTTTTTAATTCCTTTTATTTTTTGATTTATTTACTTTTATGTTCAAGTATATCTGCGCACCACATGAGTTTATTCCCCTCAGAAGCCACCCCCCAGGACCAGAGAAACAGACCGTTGTAAGCTGCCACAAGGGAGCTGGGAATTGAACCTGGGTCTGTCCTTACCCCTGCCAGGGAATTCCAAAACCAAGTCATTTTTGGTTGTCAAGCCAGTGGTTCACACATGTAATCCCAGCAGAGGTGGCAGACCTGTGATTGCCAGGCTGGTCTGGTCTTCATAATGAAAGCTGTCTCAAAGAAGAAAAGGGATGGGGAGACAGTAGAGTGAGAACTGCTCATGGGCAGGGCCCTGAGACACCACAGCCCCAGCAGTGGCGCATGCCTGTAATCCCAGCACTTGGGAGGCAGAGGCAGGCGAATTTCTGAGTTCGAGGCCAGCCTGGTCTACAGAGTGAGTTCCAGGACAGCCAGGGATACACAGAGAAACCCTGTCTCGAGACAAACAAACAAACAAACAAACAAACAAAAAGAATGTTAAAAGTGCTGTAGCTGCGGAACTGAGCTAGATTCCTCTCCTCTCTCTCAATGCTATTTAATGACTTGCCCGTCACACCCAGCCTGATAAAACTCCTCCTATATCAGCAATTGATTAGGCTTCCTGTATCCCCTCCAGGTTCCCTTTCTATCCTGCCTCCCATCCACACAGGGTCCGATTCCCTGCTCCCCTGCTGTGCATTTGACCATAGCTGACTGGTCATGTCCCCTCATCCTAACAGCGTGGCAGACGTTAGGTCTGCGTCTGCTGTCTTGCGATTTTAAGTTCTTCTACAAACTTCCATCTGGGATCTGTAGGGGAGGGGAGAAGGGGAGGGTGAGGTGTTGCTGAGAGAATGTTCTGGATGTAGACCACCAGACTTTCTCCTGAGACTGTTGATGTCATTGCTCAACTGTTCCCAATCAGCCGCATCTGTATCTCACGGAGAAAACTCTTGAGACAGTTCTCAAGATAGCCAGGGCAACAGTTCCAAAAAGAGGTCGTGAATTTCTCAAGAATGTTTTGATCTGCATTTATCCTCTGAAGCTCCTCACCCACCCTGACCAGCCTCCTCCCTTTTGCACAACCCTCCATCTCCAAGGGAAGGTCGATGCCCCTTGTTATGTTAATGAACAGTCTAGTCAGTTGAAGTCTGATTTTGGTCCCATTCCTGCCTTTTGTTCCTTTATTCTGCACTTGTCTAACACTTGAGACATAGCCCTGGCTTGCCTACCGGGAACTTGCGTTGTAGATGCAGATTGGCGTCCAATTCTGGATCTTCCAGCCTTAGCCTTCTGAATGCTAGGATTACAGACACGTACCACCACGTCCCGGTACAACTAGTATCTTAATGACTTTTTGCTATTTCAGGGAAGAAATACACATTTCAGAATGGGGTGGTGCATTATTTTTTCACTTTTTTCCAAGGTCATACCATAAATGCTAGTAGTGTTGTCCCTGTGAGATTTATATTTGTGCTCTGTCCGCCTAATCTGGAGCAATAACTCAAATAACTGGGGGCACCTGTTCAAAACCTTAACAATATTCTACTGCAAGGCAGCAAAACAGATTTGAAACTGCTCTTTAGGGCTCAGCCACTCAGAGAACAGCGCCTAGGGCCAGACCTCCACCGTTTTCTCGTCCCACAACTAAAGACACGCCCCCACAACCCAGGCCCCGCCCACGCCCCGCCCAGTGTTGTCCCCGCGAGTGGCGAAGAAACGACGCACACCGCAGGGAGGTGGGTGAGGAGAGCCGTACCGGCCAGCAGCGGTGGAAGGAGGAGCGGGTGGGGCCTCTTGGCAGGGCCCTAAACCACCGGTCGGCGCCCGCCCGCTGCGGGGCGACGGCGAGACGCGAGCGCTGCCGGCGCGGACTGTGCGCCTGGGTCGCGGAGCTCAGGGCGCGCATGCGCGCCGGAGACCTGCTAGCTCGGCTGCTGCGGAGCCGCTGCGGGAGGGTGGGTGTTCTGGGAGGGTAAGGTGGACCTCCAGGGTGTGTGTCCTGGATCGCTTCCGGGCACTTGCAAAATCACTTTAGGCTCTTTTTTAACAGTTATTTATGTATCTTTATTAAAGGCGTATTCGTTTTTAAACACTGGAAGGAACCCATCCGCTTTCCCCACACCCAGTGTAATAAGGCCTGTGTTTATGGGTGTAATACTGAATATCAGGCACATGGAGATTAAAAGAACAAACCTGATTTTTCAGCCAAGGAAAGCCTGATTGTTCTTCAGTCCCATCAATAGCCTAGGTAAACGTTCTCAAGCACCAGAAACAGGAAAATAGCAATTGAAACCGGAGGCCACTTAAGACCAGTGTAAAGGGCTTTGTTTCCTTCTAGGTTTTTTAGGGGGGTGTGGGTTGGGGTGGGAGCGGGGAGCTGGTCCCCGTTTGTAGCCCTGGCTGGCCTGGAATTAATGGTGAGAACTAGTTGACTTTGAACCTAGCAGTGTTTCCTGGCTATGATTCACCGACTTGTGCCTCCCGGGTGTCATAGGTCTGTTGTTACTTGTGCCTGGGTGTGTTCAAATACTTCACTTCTGGAAACGATGCGTTGGATTTGGTTATATGGAGGATTTATTGCTATAGTCTCTCCCGGTAACTCTTGTGATAGACTGGAAAGCAAACTGGAAGACATGGTCTATTTGCTTGGTTAGTTTTTGAGACAGCGTCTCACCAGGACCCCTGGCTGGACCCCTGGCTGGCCTGGAATCCGTGGCGACCATCTCGCCCCGCCCCTGCCTCTTAAGTGCTGATATTACAGGTGTTCACCCGACCCCAGCTACAGACTACAAGTTTTACAGGCTCCGGCAGGGTTTGAGCTGCAGTGTCTGCATTATGTTTTGTGCTCTACATTTTACAACTTGTGCGTGGTTTAAACAAATAAAGAAAACCACAATTTAGCTTTGTGGAAAAACAAACAAACAAACAAACAAAAAAACAAGAAAATCCATGCCAGTATTTTTCCTGTGGTGAAAAAAGTGTGCCTCCCGGGTGTCATAGGTCTGTTACTTGTGCCTGGGTGTGTTCAAATACTTCACTTCTGGAAACGATGCGTTGGATTTGGTTATATGGAGGATTTATTGCTATATTTATGGCAGAGGTGGTGCATGCCTTTAATCCCAGCACTTGGGAGGCAGAGGCAGGTGGATTTCTGAGTTCGAGGCCAGCCTGGTCTACAGTGAGTTCCAGGACAGTCAGGGCTACACAGAGAAACCCTGTCTCCAAAAACCAAAAAACCAAAAGAAAAGAAAAAAGAAAAGAAAAAGAGAAACGTGTATCACTTCTAAGTGTCGTCTTCTCCCACAGCTTCTGCCCCACTGTGTAGTCCAGCGTCTTTAACATGTTAGGCAAGCAGCTACCTCGAGTCTTCCCTACATCGAGCTTATGGTCATAGCTGCTTCTTGTGTAGCTTATGTGCCAGAAAAAAAAAAGTGTGTGAAAAATCCTGTGACTTTTGTGTGGGAGACGTTAGAGTCAGACTGTGTTCGAATATCCATTTTGAGTCCTAAATAACTCCAGCTCAATGGGTCCAAAATGGGTCTTCTCTGTTTCACCCTATCCACCCACTTTGCCCCAGCCATGCTCCCCCACCCCCAGCCACGCTCCCCCCACCCCCCAGCCACATTCCCCAGCTCCCAGCCACACTCCCCCAGCCCCCAGCCCCCAGCCACACTCCCCCAGCCTTCACCCCCAGCCATGCTCCCCCACTCCCAGCCATGCTCCCCCACCCCCAGCCAAGCTCCCCCAGCCCCAGCCACACTCCCCCAGCCCCAGCCACACTCCCCCACCCCCAGCCCCTAGCCACACTCCCCCAGCCCCCAGCCACACTCCCCCAGCCCCCAACCCCTAGCCACACTCCCCAGCCCCCAGCCACACTCCCCCAGCCCCCAGCCACACTCCCCCAGCCTCCAAGGCTGTGCATATGACTCCAAGGCCTTAACTTTCTGAGAATCAGTACATCATTTAGTTCGTAGCAGAATCTTCTTCTTCTCTGTTTGTTCCCTCAGCATGTTATTGACATAGGCCCTTTGTGCCTTTTTCATCCACTCCATTTATGCTGTGACCTGAAAGAGCGACTTTTCTGTAGTGTAGGACTGTGTCGTTCTCGTTCTCTAAAACCAATCAGAGACAGACCATTAATTACCCTGAGGATAAAAACTCTGCAACAACATTTGGCATACAGTGGTCGACTGATAAATCTGTCTGTGTGCCAGACAGGCCCGGCTATCTCCTCAGCCGAGTGTCCACCATGCCCTCAGCCCTGACCGGTCCTGTCTCCTCATTGCTTAATGCACTTCCTCGCAGCCTTTCAGGCTTCACGTCCCTCAGCGTTCCCAACTCCCCTGAGTGGCTCTGCTACAAGCCCTCCCAGCTCTCTCTCTAGCCTTGCCTGTGTTTGCTTGGGATTATAGACACCCCCGTGGGCGTGGGTGCCGGTGATGACAGGGCTAACCCAGAGGAAGGAAAACCATTCCCTGTAGGGACCCTTCAAATTAAACTGCCAAGACTAAGAGGGACCAAAAGGAGTTTAGTCCATGTATACAGATGTTGTTATGTAAAAGGAGTTTAGTCCACGTATACAGATGTTGTATTCAGTCCATGTATATAAAGTGTTGGATCTCAGGGCTCACTATTATCAAGAAAGCAAGACGTTGTGGGAAAATAGTTAGACAAAAGAAAGGTGACTGTGGGGTACTAGTGTTGTTTGTCCATGAAAGGTAAGAAGTTGGTGGGTGGGGGATGCCAGACAAGGATTTGATGTGCACACTGTGGTTGGCGGTTTCCCCTTTGATGGAAGTTGCCCTCTTTTCAGTAAAGGGGAGAAAGAGGCCCCGACAAATGGGAATCAGTTCCCTTTACATAGGCAGAGTCAGTTCCTTTCCGCTCAAAACAAACTTTATGCCAAAATAGCACCCACTCACCATCTACCAGAGGAGGTTGCTGTTGGCCTGCTCTAGTTGTTATAGCTGTTTTGAATTAATTTTGCATTTTTAAAGTATATTTCCAAATGATTCTCTCTCCCCCGCCCCCTTTTTTTAAAAGAAAAAAAAATGCATTAGTAACTACCACTCTTTGACAATACACGTTAAACATACAGTAAGGTGGCTTTATTTTGAGGTGGTCTTAAGGATAAAAATATGAGCAGAGTCCAACCTTTTGAAATATGTAGTGCTGCAATTATAGGCACATTTAGGAAAACTGGATAGTTCTACCAAGACCACGATGTAACTTCATTTTGTATATTTTAAGTGTAACTATAAACTATAATTAGAAAATTAAAGGAAATAGAACATAATAAAAACACATTTCTCAGTTAAATATACTGGATACATATCAATTTTAAGGGAAGAAGCAAAAAAAAAAAAGAAATTTTTTTTTTAAGATTTATTTATTTATTATATGTAAGTACACTGTAGCTGTGTTCAGACACACCAGAAGAGGGCATCAGATCTCATTACGGATGGTTGTGAGCCACCAGATGGTTGCTGGGATTTGAATTCAGGACCTTCAGAAGAGCAGTCAGTGCTCTTAACCACTGAGCCATCTCACCAACCACCCCCCCCCCCCCCCAGGAAAATGGTTGATACTTAAGTGCAGACTGAAAATCTAGATCAAAACTAAACAAACAAAGCATCCTTCTACCCAGGCCTCCCGTTCCTGTGACTGCTGTCCATATGGTTGGAGTATGCTCACTGTGAAAGTGATCATGTTATGTTTGCATATGTTAAACTTTATTGGTAATTTACACGATGTCTTTTAAGACCCTGGCAGACATGTGTTTAAGACCCTGGCAGACGTGTTTTTGGACACAAAATTAGATTTTTAAAAATCACTGCTAAAACACAAAACACAAACTTCTTTTTTTTTTTTTTCACTCCCCAAACGTCAGGAAAGGAGATACTTCACCAGAACATTACCTTAGCACACAAATGCCTGAACCTACACATTTTAAACTTTTCAAAAAAAACATCGGTAATGTTGCCCAATTTCATTCCTGAAAGACCTTGCTTTGGCAAATTACATTTTAAGCATGGCTTTTCAACAGGATTTAAAAGGTGAGTATAGCTGCTTTGGAATTAACTCTGCATTTAAAAAGTGAATTCCCAAATGATTCTGTCTTCATTCTATAGTTTGGGAGAGCCAACTGTGACCGTCGGGGCGGAGCCCAGCTGTGGCCGTCCGGCATGGACGGCTACACAGTTCTGAGAGTGATTGGCCAGGGCTCCTTCGGCAGGGCTCTTCTGGTTCTGCAGGAAAGCAGCAGTCAGACGTTCGCCATGAAGGAAATAAGACTGCTCAAGGTAACCGCTGACGTTTACGTTTAGAGTGAGCGTGCAAGCCTTGTAGAGAGAAGGGTCTTGGGCTGTGGTGTGCCATTTACCCTTCCTGTAAACCTGCAGTCAGCTTATTTGTGAGCTTGATGCATTTTTTTTTAAAAGAGATTTATTTATTTTATGTATGAGATTGATTGATTGAGGGATTGATTGATTTTCTATTGCTTCAGATCCCATGGCAGATCCCATGGCAGATCCCATGGCATCAGATCCCATTACAGATGGTTGTAAATCACCATGTAGTTGCTGGGACTCGAACCCAGGACCTCTGGAAGAGCAGTTGGAAGAACAGTTAGTGCTCTTAACCACTGAGCCATCTCTCCAGCTCCCCCCTACCCCCAGCTTGATGTATTTTATGCGGTTCTTAGGCCAGTAAACTTAACAGAGAGGTAGTCAAAATGTCCTGACTAATCTCTGTGGTAACAGTTGTATGGTGGCATTGTGAACAGCCTGTTGAAAGTGGTCAGGAGCCACGCCAGCGACAAAAGAACATAAAAAACGTAGTGAAGAGCAGAGCTAGAAGACAAAGCCTTGGTTTGTTCCTCGGGAACCTTCTCAGATCTGTTTGTTCTTTTTTTTTTTTTTTTTACCCTGCGGATTGCCTGTTAATGTGTATCATAATGTCCTGTGTAAGAAGCGAGCATTGCTTAATATTTTGATCAAGTTTTTAAAAATACTAGGCATTTTCCCAATGCCCCCTTTTAAAGATTTATTCACTTATTTTATTTATATGAGTACACTGCATCTGTCTTCAGACACACCAGAAGAAGACCTTCCCGAAGAAGGCATAGGATCCCATTACAGATGGTTGTGAGCCACCATGTGGTTGCTGGGAATTTGAATTGAACTCAGGACCTCTGGAAGAGCAGTCAGTGTGCTCTTAACCGCAGAGCCCTCTCTCTTTAGAAAAGAGCCATGCCTCTTTTTAGAAAAATATTAATTCTATGAGACATCCTGCCTTAGCCTCCAAATGATGGGATTACAGGTGTGTGCCACCACACCTGGCTCCCCCTGAAGTCTTGATTTCAAACTAAGGGGGCATCACAGTCCTGTGGAAGGCTTGCTGAAACAGTAGTTTGCTCTTCTTTCTTGTAGACCTGGCTAGGTTTTGAGTCACAGTCAACATGTTCACACTTGGTGCTGATGCTGCCGGTTGGAGAATCCTCGAGTTTCCCCCTGTCTCCTCCCCTTCCTTCTCTCTCCCTTCTTCCTTCCTCCTCTCCTCCTTCCCCCCCTTCCCATAGTGCTGAGGATCTAAACCAGGACCTTGGGCTCCATAGTAGTTTCTCGATCATTAAGTCATTTAGAATTTTGTCCTCATAGAATACATTTTGAGTAAGTAGTTTGGGAGATTTAATTTGCATCTGTCTTTGTCCATCTCTGCATATTGTCCATCTGGTCAGAGGGACTGAGAGGATGCTTGTAGCCAGCCTAGTGACAGGAAAGCTTTGGTTTTCTTAGAGGATACAGTGTTTTCAATAGAATACTGCCTATCCCAGTCAGCTGGTGCTCAGGCAGATTTGTTCTTGGTTTGGTGGTGGTGGGGATTAAACCCCTGGCTGTGAGCATTGCTGGGGAGAGACTGTACCAATGAGCCACTCCGACAGCAAAAGGACATATGAAAAATGTCAAAGTTAGTTTGCATTTGGTGTGTGTAAGAAAAAAGAAGTATGTCCCAACCAAAGGTCAGCCCAGCATGTAAAATAGCCACAATCAAACAGGCACCACATACTTTTAACGTTTCAAACCTTGAGCAGAAGTAGATTTACACACCTGCATGCAGCACTGAAGTCTCATGTAAAGCTATACTAAATACTAGTTTGAAGCTATATTGAATTTATAATTATTTAAGTTTCCCCCCCCCAGTCTTTCTCTGATACACAGAATTCTAGGAAAGAGGCTGTTCTGCTCGCCAAAATGAAACACCCCAATATTGTTGCCTTTAAGGAGTCATTTGAAGGTAAGTGAATCCCCCAAGTACACCTGAATTGAAGGTGTAGCAACTGCAGCTTTCTTAAGGCGTCTCCTGTGTGTTTTAGCTGAGGGGCATCTGTATATTGTGATGGAGTACTGTGATGGAGGAGATCTAATGCAGAGGATTAAACAGCAAAAGGGAAAGCTGTTCCCTGAAGATACGGTAAGAAACCGACTCACACGGTTTCTAAGTTTAGAAGTGAATTGTCTCATGAGCCTTGTATAAATTAAGGTTAAAACATGGATCGTTGGAATCACTAGCTGGTAAGAAGCTGCTGGTTTCAGAGTCAGAGTCAGTGTTCCTGATCGATTTCCTCAGGTGGGGTGTCTTAGGGTTTCTATTGCTGTGATGAGACCCCACAGGAGACACCACAACCAAAAACAACTTGGGGAGGAAAGGGTTTATTTAGCTTCCATGTCCATGTGGCTGTTCATCATTGGAGGAAGTCAGGACAGGAACTCAAGCAGAGCAGGAACCTGGAGGCCGGAGCTGATGTGGAGGCCATGGAGGGGTGCTGCTTACTGGCTTGCTCCTCACGGCTCTGCTCAGCCTGCGTTCTTACAGAATCTAAGACTACCAGCCCAGGCACAGCACCACCCACAGTGGGAGAGGCCCTCCCCCTTAAATCAGTGATTATGAAGATGCCTGGCTGGCTTGCCTACAGCCCAGTCTACAGCATTGCCTTTAATTGGAGTTCCCTCTACTCAGACGACTCCAGCCTGTGTCAAGTTGACATAAAACTGGCCAGCACACTGTGGCTTCCCGAGATGGTTGTTTGGTTCCTCCCTGCAGTCCAGGCTGGCCTGGTACTCAACTAGGTTGTAGGTCAGTCAGTCTGGTCTCAAATTCTTGGAAATGTCCTTCCTTAGCCTCTGGAGTGCTTGCGAACACCATCATTTCTGGGTGAGATGTTTTTATGAAGTAAACGGTAGGCCAGGAGTGGTCGGTCACACAGGCCTCAAATCCTAGCACTCAGAAGGTAGGGGCAGGTGAATGGAGGGCGGCCTGGTCCACATAGCAAGTTCTAGGCCATCCAGTGTTACATAGTGAGAACCTGTCTGTGAGAAGAGAAGGAAGAGGAGGAAGAAGAGGAAGAAGGAAAACTAAATAAGAAATACTCAGAGATGGACAGTGGCTCAGTGGTGGGACTTTTGCCCGGCATTCACAGAGTCCTGGGCTCCATCCCCAGCACCACGCGAGCTGGGTGTAATGATGCATGCCTGTGATGCCAGGATCTGGGAGGCAGAGAACAAAGGCTCAGCAGTTCACAGTCACCCTTGGCTACATGGTAAGTCTGAGGCTGGTCTGGGACTCAGACTTTCGCTTTCTCACCTCCTCCTCCACAAAAAAGAAAAAAAAAAAACCTTATATTTGGTTCAAAAAAATAAAAAATATGGTAGATGTTTCATTAAAGCATATATCTGGATCATATATAAGATGAGAAACATGAGAATCAAGTTTCTGAATTTCTCTGGGTTAGTTTGAATTTTAGTTAAACTGTGGAATTTTGATGAGTTCAGAATTCACTTTTAAAATTCTAGTAAAATAAGGCGTAGAGATGTTTCTTCAGAATTTGGGTTGACATGAGCTAGTTATTGCATTTTTATAGGTGTTGTATACTTTTTTCTTTTAAAATGTTTTAAATTTATTAATTCTTTTAGAATTTTGTACAGAATATTTTGATCATGCTAACCTCCAATTCCTCCCCCTAAATCCTATCTGTACATTTTTCTTACAGATACTTAATTGGTTTATACAAATCTGTCTTGGAGTAAATCACATTCACAAGAGACGTGTTTTACACAGAGATATCAAGTCCAAAGTGAGTAAGACATATTAAGGTCTAGGGAAAAAAGAAAACTATTTCATTGTCTTTTGTCTGGTTACAATCTCCTTTTGGGGTATTCTATTTAGTTTAGTTTCAAAAATGTTTTCCAGTCTAACACTTTTTTTTTTTTTTTTTTTTTTTTTTGGGTTTTCGAGACAGGGTTTCTCTGTATAGTTCTGACTGTCCTGGAACTCATTCTGTAGACCAGGCTGGCCTCGAACTCAGAAATCCACCTGCCTCTGCCTCCCAAGTGCTGGGATTAAAGGTGTGCGCCACCAACACCCGGCCCAGTCTAACACTTTTTATATTTACTTTTTTAACTGAAAAAAATATAGCCAGGCCTGGTGGCACACGCCTTTAATTCCAGCACTCAGGAGGCAGAAGGAGGAAGATCTCCTAAGTCTGAGGCCAGACTGGTCTACAGAGTAAGTTCCAGGACAGCCAGGGCTACACAGAGAGATTATGAAGGAGGGGGTGGGTTTGAAAGAAAAAAAAAAAAAAAAAAAAAAAAATTCCTCACCTTATTGAGGTAAAATTTACAAAATTTTATATATTTATAATATACAATATGATAGTTTAATATGCAAAGCATAAACATTGTAATATTAAGTTTTGTTACTTGCTGTGTCTATGACCTTATTTATTTAAGCCTTTCTCCACACTAAAACCGGGCAGATACCAACCCTCTATGCTGCTAGAATTCACTTTATCGATAACCATGAGTTATTGCTTACCTTGTTCCATCTGGGCTGCTCTTAGCTTCAATTGGCCAGCCCTCATGGCCATGATTTTAAGATCTTACCCCATGGTGTCTTCTCTTCTCTCTACCTTCCTCTCTCTCTCTCCTTGTGGTTGTTCTCAGACCTCAAGCTTGGAAACCCCACACCCCACCCATTCCTCTCCTACCCAGCTATTGGCTGTCAGCATCTTTATGTAACCAATAGTTTTAAATTCTCTCATTCCTGGGAGCAACCAGGTCTTGGGGCCCAGTATTTATCATTATAATACATATCAAAAGATCAAACTTCAACAGATTTATTTTCATTATTAGTGTGTGTGTGTGTGTGTGTGTGTGTATGTATGTGTTATATGTATGTGTGTGCACATTCATCATGAGAGAGTGTAAATGCCCAAGAAGGCCTGGGCTTTGCATCCTCTGGAGCTGCAATTACTCCAGATCGTTGTGAACCACCTGATATGTGTGCTAGGAACCAAACTCAGGTCCTTAAAGAACAACAAGTCCTCTTAACCACTGAGCCATGTCTCTAGCCCCTCCCCTTCTTTTAGATAGCCTTAAGTACTTTTTTTTTTTTTTTTTTTTTTTTTTTTTTTTTTTGGTTTTTCGAGACAGGGTTTCTCTGGTAGTCCTGGCTGTCCTGGAACTCACTCTGTAGACCAGGCTGGCCTCAAACTCAGAAATCCGCCTGCCTCTGCCTCCCAAGTGCTGGGATTACAGGCATGCGCCACCACGCCCGGCAACCTTAAGTACTTTTTAATCATTGGAACATTTAATATGTACTGTTTGAATGGGCGTGGTAGTACCTGCCTGTGATCCTTGCCGTTGGATCTAGTTTGAGACTATGGTGGTTTATATAGGATTGGCCCAGGAAGTAAACCTATTAGGAGGTGTGGCCTTGTTGGAGTAGGTGTGTCACTGTGGGTGTGGGCTTTAGACCCTCCCCCTGGCTGCCTGGAAGTCAGTCTTCCACTAGCAGCCTTCAGATGAAGATGTAGAACTCTCAGCTCCTCCTGCACCATATCTGCCTGGATGCTGCCATGCTTCTGCATTGATGACAATGGACTGACCCTCTGAGCCTGTAAGCCAGCCCCAATTAAATGTTGTCTTTTATAAAACTTGCATTAGTCATGGTGTCTGTTCACAGCAGTGAAACCCTAACTAAGACAGAGACCATTTCAGATTGAGTCCAGCCCCCAGCAATAAAACTAATTAAAATCTCTTTTTGCAGTAATTCTCGAGAATATCACATATTAACCATGGTCTCCATGATGTACAATAGCTTTTTGTTTATTTGCTTTAAGACGGGGTCTCATTATGTAGCTCTGGCTATCCTAGAATTCACTATATAGGCAGACTGGCCTCTAGCTCCAAGAGATCCATCTGCCTCTTCCTCCCATTGAAGACGTGTGCCACCATGTCAGGCAATGCAGTAGATATTAAGGACTTATTCATCCTGGGTAAAACTTTACAGCCTTTGACCTAGAATTTTTACTAACCAAGCAGAATATATGATGTAAAAAGGGAGTTAAAATCTCTTTTGAAGTCTGTGCGAATGTAGCCCTTTTAATGGCCGCCGAGAAAATTCATGTGTTCTCAGGCGGAGAGTAGCCAGCACCTGTCCTGACCACTTAGGTCACCCTGACACAGGCTTCCATCGTCAGATCTGATACCAGCTGGCTTCGGCATGTTAGACTAGAGAGCTTTCTCTCATCCTGAATCCCCGGCTGGGGACATGTGGCTGTGTTTAAGGGGACCTTGCTATTCTATCATTATTGTTCTCTCTGGGGCCCAGCTGTCCATCCTCAGGCTTTGAAAGCCCCTCCGGAGGCTGCAGCCTGTTGCTGGGATGGGCAAGACATAATCTACGTTCTTCCTTCTCGATTCAGAATGTCTTCCTCACCCACAGTGGAAAAGTGAAATTGGGAGACTTTGGCTCTGCCCGTCTTCTCTGCAGGTATGTATGTGTCGTTTTCGGCGACAGAGGTCAGAAGAGCCCCCTGCAGAAGAGCTTTGGAGTCACTCTGCCTGTCTGTCTGTGGTTTCAGTCCCATGGCGTTCGCATGCACATACGTGGGAACACCTTACTATGTGCCGCCAGAAATCTGGGAGAACCTGCCTTACAACAATAAAAGGTGAGTGGGGTCCTTGTTTGGGTAAGGTTGACCTTTTGACGGGAGGGTTGCCAGCCTGCAAGCAGATTTGTGGGGCTTATTATTTGCTTTAAATGTTTTTTCAGTTATTTTATGTGTGTGTGTGTGTGTGTGTGTGTGTGTACATATGTGTACGTGTGCCACAGCCTGTGTGTGGAGGTCAGAGACAATCTTTCCGAAGCTGGCTCTTCCACTTGTTGAAGGAGGTCTGCCTGCCTTCTGTTTTGATGCTATGCTGCGTACCCTAGGCTAACCGGCCCACACGCTTCCCAGCCTGAGGTCATGAGCACCTGATCCAAATCAGGTGGCCAGGCTCGTGGGGCAAGCGTTCCGACCGGCTTAGCCGCCGTCCCAGCTCTGCTTTCTACAAATGTGCTTGGGGCCTTGGCGCATGCAGCTTATTAGTAGAATCCTTTCGTCTAGCACGTGTCTGGGATTTGATTGCCAACACCAGAGAAATAAAATGGCGTAAAGGTATAAATATATGAAAGTCACACGGAATCTGTGCGCTCGGGCGTCTAGAGGAAAGTCACAGTGTTCCAACCATTGGGATCCCAGCTGTGAGGGGCTGGTTGCTGAAAGAAGTTCCAGTGGGCTGCAGAGGGAACTGAGTTACGTAGCCGGCTCCAGACTACCCTGCTCTTGTTTTTACGTCCCTGTTGCGTCCATCCAGCAAACAGAGCATGGGAGAAGGGAAGCAGACAGCCAGTGTTTTCAAGATCACTGGGAGGTTCCGGTACACAGCCGCACCTGGAAAGCTCTTGGCTGTATCAAGTCCTTACAAGGGCGACAGTAGCCAAATCACAGTTATGAACTAGCAATAATTTTATGGTCGGGGGCGGGGGGGGTCCCCACGACATGAGGAACTGTGTTGAAGGGTCGCAGCAGCAGGAAGGTTGAGACGCACTGGTGGACAGGGCTGATGTGGGCTGTGGGTTTCTCCTACCGAACTTTTCTTATGCTAGCATGTGTTCATTCGCTAGCCCTGCGTTCTCTAGATTTCCTCTAAAACCCCTTTTATCAAGGATTTTTTCTGCATCTATTGGGATGTCCAGGTGATTTTTGTCTTTCAGTCCATTGGTGTGGTTTATTACATTTATTGACATGTATGTTGAACCAGCAGCCATCTTGGTCATGGTGGACAGTCCTTTTGATGTTGTCCGTATCCCGTTTTCCGGTGTTTTACAGGACATTTCTATTTCTGGGTTCGTCAGGAATATCAGTCTCCAGCGGTTTCCTTTTTTGTTGTTGTGTCTTAGGTTTAGGAATATCATTTCTTCTTCCTCGTTTTGAGTGTGTTAAGACTTGGCAGTGGATGTTCTCTGAAAGTCTGGTAGAGTTCTGCTGAGGGTCATCTGTCCCTGGAGGGCTTTTTACCTTTATTTCAGCGGCCTCTTGTGTTATTAGTCCGTTCAGGTTGCTGACTTGCTTTGAGGCTTCTGCGTATGAGATGGACAGAGCATGTGTGGGAGGGTTGTGCCTAGATGTTTTAAATGGCTTGTGTGGAATGAAGTCAGGAGAATAGAGGGGACTGGGTGCTGTACAGGATGCGCGTCCTCGTCCAGGCCTGGTATGTGGTCATAGATAATGCTGGGTAGAGAGGTTGGTCGTGGCCCAAGAGAGGCCTGTTAGCTGGGCCAGGCAGTGTGGGCCCTGGAGGAAGCTTGAAGTTGGTTGCTGTGCATGCAGGGACGGCCAGAGTAGGCCAGAGTAGGCCAGAGTAGGCCAGAGCACTGACTGTGGGACCAGGGCTTGTAGAGGAAGTGTAATGGAGAGTCCAGGCGTAGAACAAGAGTGAGGTCAAGAACCATCCAACGCCCTGAAAATCTCACCTTGAGACCAAAATTTCATCATCAGACCAGCAGGAGTAAAGATCACTCTCTCCTTATTCTCAGTCTGCATGCCCTGGGGCTCACAGCCCCAAGCCCTGTCCCCCCATCCTTTTTGGGGAAGTCACATAGCTTCTTGGCCAAATTATAGGTTTAAGCACCTGGGATCCCTCTTTATGCAAATAAAGCATCCCAGAACCTTCACCTCAGCCAATAATGGACACGCTCCTTGGAAATCCCTACGCACTCCCCAAGGTGTATAGAGCCCTTGTTACCTCCAAATAAAGAGAGCTGTTGTTTCATGGCCTATCGTCTAAGAGAGCTGTCCGAATGTCCGTTCATTCCCCCACCCCCATAGACAAGAGCCGGTTACACTGAGTTCCCCCGGACCCACCCGCCTGGATAAACTTCCTTCCTTGCATTCCAGCAGGTACCCGAACACTCTAAAGGCAGAAGCAGAGCCAGGCCCACAAGCGCCAGATATGGAGGGTCATAAAATGTAGGGTCAGTGACATTGGTCGGTGGGTGAAGGCATTCACCAGCAAGCTTGATGACCTGAGTTCAGTCTCCAGGACACATGTGGAAGAAGAGAACAAACTCCTGCAAGTTGTCCTCTGACCTCCACATACACCTGGTGGCCCATGTGTGTGCTCATACACATACAACAATAAGTTAAATGTAATAAAGATGGAAGAAAATGTATGTATTTCCACGATAACTCATAACATAGTTGCTGCTGTGCTTCCAGTGACATCTGGTCCTTGGGATGCATTCTGTATGAACTCTGCGCTCTGAAGCATCCAGTAAGTATGGCGGCAGACCAGAGGCCACTTGTCATGTCCTTGTCATGGCCCGAGGGGTGTGGCAGATTTGAACCGGGGTTCACTTTTCCAGGAAGAATTAGTTTAAAAGTTTACATTTTTTTTTCTCACTGTTATCTTTGTGCTGAGCTGTAATTCTGTGCCAATAGGAAATGTCTATCAGAGGCTGTGATTCTCTATGTAGCTTTCCTTTAAAACAAACAAACAAACATAGTGTTTGCCATTCGTTTTTAAGCTCACAATTCAGTGGCGTGCATTATACTTCTGATTAAATTATACTCCGGATCTTCATTAATTATACTCATGATATTAATTACACTTGGGGATATTTGTTACATTTGTGATAGTCATTAATTACACTTGTGATATTAATTACACTCGTCACTCTCACTCATACGCACACACAATTAAAAAATCTTTCAAAAATATTTTGTCTTTAAAACAAACACATTTTAAAAAAAGAGAACAGTTGGGCCGGAGAGATGGCTCAGTGGTTAAGATCACTGACTGCTCTTCCACAGGTCCTAAGTTCAGTTCTCAGCACCCGCACACCCACACGGCGGCTCACAACCATCTGTAATGGGATCTGACGCCCTCTTCTGGAGTGTCTGAAGACTGACAACGTATTCAAATATATAAAACTAATAAATCTTTCAGAGAGAGAGAGAGAGAGAGAGAGAGAGAGAGAGAGAGAGAGAGAGAGAGAGAACGCAGTTTAAAGAACTTTTTTCAATGCTGAGGCCTTGGCCCATTCCACATGACTGAATCAGAATCTCCAAAGAGGTCTTGATTTCATGCTTTAAAACCAGATTATTGCCAGGTGGTGGTGGTGGTGGTGCATGCCTTTAATCCCAGCACTTGGGAGGCAGAGGCAGGCAGATTTCTGAGTTCGAGGCCAGCATGGTCTACAGAGTGAGTTCCAGGACAGCCAAGGGCTACACAGAGAAACCCTGTCTAGAAAAAACAAAAAGACCCCAGATTATTCTGAACTGCAGTCCAAGCAGGGAACCACGGTGGTGCGGGCCCCTGAGTTTGCTCATGCCAGGCCGGCACTGATTGACACCGTGTCTCCATGTGGGGGGCTGGGCTACTCACCTTCACCTTCCCCCAAAGCACACAAAGCCACCTTCAGAAGGAAAGCGACCCCACAGTCAGCACCTTCCCAAAATGGAAATAACTCACGGAAGCACGGATTTCCCTGGGCTGATGTTTCCTATGTCTGTATCTTCTTTCCATGGAACTTTTTAAAGTGGAACTTTTTACTTTTCAGTTCCAGGCAAACAGTTGGAAAAATCTTATCCTGAAAATATGCCAGGGGCCCATCCACCCGCTGCCAGCTCTGTACTCCTGGAAGCTTCAGGGCCTTGTCAAGCAGATGTTGAAAAGGAACCCTTCGCACCGCCCCTCCGCCACCACCCTGCTCTGCAGAGGGAGCCTAGCCCCGCTGGCCCTCAAGTGCTTGCCCCCTCAGGTACGACAGGGGTGGCTCCGTTGGTTCCAGCGTGGTAACTATTTTCACACTTGTCTAGAGGCGGGCGTGGAGGTGTCAGAGGACAGCCTGGCTCTGTCCGTCTTTAGTTGGGTCTAGAGATGGAACTCAGGTTGTCAGCCTTGGTAGCAGCTGCTCTTAACCACTGAGCCATCTCACTGGCCCTGAAAGGGTTGTCTTCTAAGCATAATTCACTCATTATACGTGTGTGCAGAAAGTCACATAACCCAGAAGTGTATTTAAAGTGGTTGACCTTCCTCTCCCTCTTCTCCGCTCCCTGCTGCTCCCCAGTGGCTGTCCTGGGGTTGAGCTAGAGCCTCACGGGTGGTGGGCCGAGTCCGGCTCCATCACAGCTCGAGGCTTCCTCCAGAGCCTTTTCTAGGCACATAAAGCTATCTCTGTTTAAATTATAATGTTATTTGTGTCTCCCCCACCCCGTTTTTTGGGATAAGCATCAAACTTGGCTGTGGTTTTTGGGTCCAAACTGACCTCAAATTGGCAGGCTGGCCTCAGCCTCCTGAGTTTTTAGGCTTACGTTCACCATCTTACACTTACTTATTATATTTGTGTTGTTGATGTTTTATTTTATTTTTAAGACAGGGTTTCTCTGTGTAGCCCTGGCTATCTTGGAACTCACTCAGTAGACCAGGCTGGCCTTGAACTCAGAAATCCTCCTGCCTCTGCCTCCCAAGTGCTGGGATAAAAGGTGTGCACCACCTTGCCTGCATTTACTTTTAAAGGATGTTTTTAGTTTTCAAACTATATTTTTCACTCTTGTGTTGAAGAGAATTGATAATTATGTGGCAGTATGGTGGTGTCTAAAGGAAACTGCCTCTCTTTATCTGGGTCTGGCCACAGTGACTAGCAGTCTCTGCTATGTGGGCTGAGGCAGGGGGATCACACGTTCTGGGCCGGTGGGGGGGATGGAGAAGTGTTTCTCACATCTGTAAATCCTCACATTTAAATTTCAGATCATCAGAGAATATGGAGAACAGATATTAGATGAGATCAAAATATCTGCGCCTAAGAACACGAAAAAACAGGGTAAGAGTTTTGGAGCGCTTACTTTGTATGTCTGTTTTGAAAAGTATCATAAAAAGAAAATAGAACTTTCAAGTTACTGGAACTGTCTGTCAGAGATAGTCCTCGAATAGTTTTCTTTGCTATGTCAGACATGATTTACTTCAGATCCTTTACCAGTATAGAATTAATATGCTTTCCTAGTGTGAAATCACTCCGCACACGTAGAGATCAATAAGAAAAAGCTCTTTAATACTAGTGTATGGCCAGTTCTGGTGATGCACAAATGGGCTAGCCTCAGACAGAACATTACACCAGTGTCTGTGGACCATAAATGTACACGTTCCACACGCACCATCCTCTTCAGCTCTCCTTCAGGTCCCAGTCCTAGATTATACTTTGGACAATGCAGACAGAGGCAGGAATGTTGATGTCTGGCCACTTGGGCAGACGGGAGGCCGACACAGCAAAGATAGTGACTGAATTGTTTAAGCGTGCCAGCTTTGTTCTTTTCAGACAGATGTTACCCAGGGATGTCTTTCACACCTGGCAGAATTATGCTTCTCCTGATAGGAACACAGGGGACTTATAGGGCCAGGTCTCAGTGATGGTTTGACGCTGAGTGTCCCTTGTGCTGCCTGTCAGAGGCATAGGCTTGGATATGGAGAGGGGCAGTCTCCTTCTGTTGTGGGAGTGGAGCCTAACTGGAGGTCAGTCTTGGTGAACACTAGAAACTTTCTCAGCAAGCCCAGACTTCAGTTATGGAACAGAATTTTCTTCCTACCATCTCTAATGAGCCTGGTTAATAAGGTTCTTATCATCCAGACATATCGGAAGCTCTGCTCCCTTAGCTAAATTCTGCGATGTGTAACTTACTATTTCCTAAGGAAGTAAATCCGTCATAGCATCAAGTTCATTACTCCAAGTTTTCCATGCCTTCCTTCCTGTGCTTCTCAATGTTCATTTTCTGCCTGCGTGCCAGAAGAGGGCCCCAGATCTCATCACAGGTGGTCGTGAGCCACCATGTGGTTGCTGGGAAGTGAACTCAGGACCTCTGGAAGAGCAGTTCATGTTCTCAACCTCTGAGCCGTCTCTCCAGCCCACAGGCTAACTCTTCAAAGGCAGAGCCCTTCCTACATCGAACTGTGGCTTTGGGTGGTGACAATCAGTGCAGGCTCACTGACGGTCAAGGATACATCATGTGGTGCGAGATGTCCATCAGTGTGGGGGGTGGTGCGTGCATGGGGACCAGTGTGTGTGTGTGTGTGTGTGTGTGTGTGTGTGTGTGTGCTTTTCATCAAGTTTGTGACCTTAGGTCTCATCTAAAAAGATAAAATTTTTAAAAGATAAAATTGAAAAATAAACTTTAGAAACATAACCTTGTAAAAAAGTATTATCTACATAATGACTGCGTGAAAACTTCATGCCTCTATAATCTGCCCTGAGCGAGCATCAAAGTTAGGTAAACATCTATCTCTTTGGAACTTGTCCTCTAAAGTTTTTCAAAGCACTTTTAAAAATTCCTTTTCGCCGGGCGTGGTGGCGCACGCCTGTAATCCCAGCACTTGGGAGGCAGAGGCAGGCGGATTTCTGAATTCGAGGCCAGCCTGGTCTACAGAGTGAGTTCCAGGACAGCCAAGGCTATATAGAGAAACCCTGTCTTGAAAAACAAACAAACAAACAAACAAACAAACAAATTCCTTTTCAATCAGTGACTTCCCTCTGAAGCAGTTCAACAGACATAATAAGCATGAGAAGAATAAGAAGCACAGGTCGTTCCCTGCGGGGCATTGTGGGTAGCCACCCTCCTGTGGGGTTCTTTGTCTTTGAGCTGTCCTCAGAGACCACTTGCCGAAGCAGTTTGTTTGCTTTTCTGGGGTAGGTTGAAGGGCCTCAGGTGCAATGAGCCAAGAACTGTAGACAAAAGTCAAAGTATGTCTGTCACAGTGTCAGGGATGCAGCCTCAGTTTACCCTTCAGCATGGTCTCTGTCGCTCAAGAGGCAGCCACTCACGTTGCTTTACAGGATTGCTTTGATGATAATCTTGCCCCGGTTCTACTTTGCAGCCTTTGCCCACTTCCAGGGGTAGCAGGAAACACTGGGCAAGAAAGCTCCAGGAGAAGTTTCAACGTGTTTTTGGAAAACGTAACTTTAGAATTTCCAAAATTTATAAAGTGTTACAGGAGTTAGCTCTCCAGGCAGCCCTAACAGGCTCGGTTCAGCTGTCCGTCGTGAGTCAGCCAGTCAGAGACAACAGAGAGAGGAAGAGAAAGGAGGGGTGTTCAGTGTGTCCACGCTGGGGAGAGGAACAGGGGCCAGTGACTCGCACTGTGGGATCCACACCCCAGTGCCAGGGAAAGAGGGGTGTTCCCTGAAGCCAGGAGAACGCAGCTGCAGGCAGATAGGACTCCGAGCTGTTCACTGTCACACAGGCCACACAGAAGTCAGACTCTGGCAGGCACCCATTGTACATACACAGGCAGATCTATCAGCACACATAGGCTGAAAGCACATCGAGTCCATATTTGTATGGATTCATATAAAGTGGCATTCTGCCAGGAGTAATTAGAGAACAGATTACAAGACTGTCACTTTTGGGTTCCCTGGACATCTGGTATCAGCCATCTATTGCTGATTCTACCCCCTGACCCCCGCCCTCCATGGCATTAGCCATCTTGGCTATGCCAGATACCCATCTCAGTACCAGTTGTCTAAGTGTACAGTGGCTTGTGTGGCCCTCTGTTCCCTTTATGCACACACAGCCCTGTCTACCTTCGGGGTTGTAGCATGAGGATCAAGTTTACAGCCTGGAAGGGACATGCGTGGCTGAGTGTCCTGGTCCAGGTGGGCCACCCACGATTGACCCATCTCTGCTTCCGTCTCTCAGGTGTCAGGGCCATGTGGAGTCCCTTTCCAGGAGGCAAGCTCTTTCTCCAGCTGCTCCAGGCTTCCGTCTTTCCCCTCTCCCAGCATGAGACTGAGGAAATGCTAGGTCCTAAGGGGTTTTGTTCCCACAGTTTGGTAGGCAAGGAGAAGAACGTACAAACCTCATTTTTTTTTTATGTTTTAATTTGATATCAGATTTTTATTACTTCAAATCTATGGTGTTTGCATTATACCATGGATAAAACCATTTGTTTTATCCAGACATATTAAAACTCATTAGGCAACACTTTTACATGGTAAAAACAAAAAACAAAAAATAAGACAAAACAAAAACCCTGAAGCCATATACCAAGATAAAATGTAAAAATAAAAGCAAAGCTAAAGAAAAAAATAAGTGATCTTGAAAGGGTATTCAAAAGTCTAATAATCTACTATGTCATGTATTATGTGTAGGAAATTTCAGTATTTTAATATTATGTGAAATATATAATGGAACACATTAAATCTGTAAGGTTTAAAAAAACAAATTGAAGACCACAATTTTAAGTTTTCTCAAGATTAATACTTTTCCTGTTCTAAAGACTAATGACATGTTTTTAGTCTCTAGAAAAGATTGTGTGTGTGTGTGTGTGTGTGTGTGTGTGTGTGTGTGGAGATGAGGCCTCTTAGGCCTTCCCTTGTCCATGTAAGCATGTCTGTTGTTGTCCTTTGTTTACTTTATAATTGGGAAGTCATGATTTTATGGATGGAGCTTCTGATATATTATTTTTTTTTTGTCAAGAATATCGATGCAAAAATACTAAATAAAATTCTTGCCAACGTACAAATTTCTTTAGGATAGCTTCACTGACCGTCACAAGATGAGTAAGAGTGAGGGGAATGCTCCCACAGCGGGCGCACTTAGTCTCCAGACAATGAGGCCAGACGTGAAGTCAGGCACAAGGACGGGGATTGAACGTGACGTGCTTACACTTGTGCTTTTATTGCCTGTCCTTAACTCTGTATTGAATCTTCTGTATTCAGTAGCAGTTTTTACTATCGTGAAGGAAGCCAAGCTTGGTGGCTTGTGCCTTTAATCCTAGCACTTTGGAGGTGAGGCAGGAGGATCAGGGTATGTCTCAGGCCAGCCTGATCTGCATAATGAGTTGCACGCAAAAAACAAAACAAAAAACAAAAATCAGTAAAACGTGTGGGTGCAACAGTAGGGGTACAGATATCTCCAATTTCTCATGTGACAACATTATGAATGTTATGTAAGATCTCAACATTACTAACGAAACAACAGAAGCCGTTTCTTTTTCCATCAGGCATTGAAAGCTGGACACCCCTCAGGTTAATGCTGTGCTCGACTGTCTTGAAAATCCTTATTTGTCAGCCACCTAATGCCAGTGTTTGGGAGGCTGAGGGAGGACAGCCTGGGCTACATAGTGGGGGTCTTTCTCAAAACACAAAACACGATGCCGGGTCGGCAGGGGTGGGGTGGGGTGGGTGGGTGTTAAAATTTATTAAGAGTCTTCCCGTGTTTTCTTATACCCTCTCTTTCTAAGCAGACCCCAACAGAGTCAGGAAAGCTTTGGGAGATGAAGCAAATGCCGGGGTAAGTGCTTTGAAATTGAATTTGTGAAGCAGGCATCTGGTGAGCCTTGACACGTGTGAGGTTTCGGGCCTTGGCCCCGCCCCCTCAGCTTTCTGACCTTTTGACAAGCGAGGCATGGAGTAGCTGTTGCCCTGCGCTACCTGCTGAGCTCCTTGGTCCTTTTTTAGTCTCTGTTCCCATTTTTAATTACCAGTGGCCGTGGTGTGGATATAGATATGACAGATGGGAACCCTTTGTTTACGCTTGGCTTTCTGTTTTGTTTTGCTTTCAATGTGGTAAAATGTATATAACCAAACATTTTTGGCATTTTAGCAATTTATTTGTTTTGAGACCGTGTTTTATACCTTTCTCCTTGGTGTTACAAAGTATCTACAAAAGCAACTGTAGGAAGTGGACCATCCCAGTGTGGAAGGGCTAGCCCAGGGATGGCCTGACACTCAAGTGGGCTGGGCCCTCCGCCATGGGACAGTAATTAAGAAAATGCCCTCCAGCTGGATCTCATGGAGGCATTTTCCCACCTGAGGCTCCCTCTGCCCCCGGATAACTCTAGCTTGTGTCACGCTGACGTGAATCCTACCATCACAGTGCTCATGCAGGATTTGCCCTCCCTGTGCCTGAGTTATCTTATTACATTTGGTCCTCAGGGTTCGTCCATATTGTAGCATGTACTAGAATCTTATTCCCGTTTAGTTTTGACATTTTTCTGTTCCAAAGTTTGTAGTCCCTTTTAATTTATCCCGCGGATCAAGTTGATATTTTCCACTCAAGGTCCTGTTGGTCATTTTGAGCCCTGGGCAGCTGTGACTCTGTTCCACTAGTGGTTTGATAAAGCCATGGACAGTGACAGCGGGTCTCCTTCCCATAATTCCCACCTCAGCCAGTCAACTATGATTAGTGGGCTTCCGCTTCTTTTCCCTTCCTTGACGCTTTAAGTAGCTGCTGCTTTTGGTGTTCTGAGATCTGGTAGAGAGGGCTTTCCCAAACCTCTGGGCTACAATCCCCAGCATCCAGCCTTTTAACTAAAAAGTTTAGAAAGATAGCCAGGCAGGAGGGTCAAAGTTTGAAGCCACCGTCTCCAGAGCACAGATCAGGTTTATGTAACCAGATAGGAGAGAATGGAGCTATTGCAAAAGGAGAAGTGTCAAATCTTTCCCTGAGGCAAAACCCAAACCCTCTTTTAAGCTCTCCCTCCATAGAATACTCTAGAAACCAGCCCAGAGGAAATGGGGACTAGTTACAGCAATGTTGAGGAAACTTGTAGAATTGATATTATTAGGGATTTGCTAATAGATTTTTTTTTTTTTTAGGAGACATAAATTGCACAAAGTAGAATTTAGCTAAGGGAACATTGTTCCCCAAACACCCAAAATACTCAAAAGTAAGTGGTGTGCTGACCAGACCTGTTAGAGGTAATTGAGGTACAAGCTGGGATGTAAATGTCTTGTAATGGCTACTGATCTATATGGATATTAATATAAATGTATATGAGCAAACATATTCACATACATATACATTATTGATATGCTTGTATTTGGGTTTCTATGACCTCATGTTTGTAGTGCATTAATTTTTACTTATACTTAAAGTAGCCGATTACATACTTATTTACATTTTCTGTAGCAATACAGACATTATTTAATCACTATTTTAAAATCTTTTATAAAGCAGGAGGAAGAACATGGTAGAAAGTGCAGCCATACTGAATTGGAAAGCACTCATGCAAACCCAGTTGGGAATGCCTTGGAAAGAGGAAATCCAGGTGAGTTAAGAAATTACAATCATTCCTTACTCAGGGAGTTTGGAACCGTGAGCGAATGCCAGTGTTCCTTCCTTGGCCTTGGGGGTCTTGGGTTCTTTAGTGAGTTTGCAGGTGGATACTTATTTGCTCACCTAGGATTTAACATTAGAGAATATTCCAGTTATCTGCTAAAAAGAGACATTAAGGTCTGGAGAGATGGCTCTGTGGTGAAGACCGCTGGCTGTGCTTCCGTAGGACCTGGATCAATTCCTAGCACCCATGCAGGAGTTCACAACTGTCTGCAACACTCGTTCCAGGGATCCAATGCTTTCCTCTGGCTTCTGCAGGCACCAAATGCTCACGTGGTCTGTATGCAGACGTAGACAGGCAAAATATCCCAAAATACACAATTTAGAAAAGGGAGATTAGGGGCTGGGGGCGTGGTTTGGTAATAGAGTGCTTGCTCTCCTGCTGAAGCTCTCGGTGAAAACCTCAGCCTGTGAACCAGTGAATAGAGGGAACAGGGCGGGAAGAGAAGCAGTGTCAGTGGGAGTCATCACAGGAACAGCACGCTTTGTGTGTGAGTGCTTGGGAGTCTCACTCCTGTGCGTCATGCAAAGGGTTAATGACATGCATGTTCCAGTGCATCTGCTTTGCCTGTTCATTCTCAGTTGAGCTGTCTTCGGCACGACCTCACTCAAGATTGTTGCTGTGGCCTTTGTTCCTAAGAACAACGTACAGGACTCTTGCTACGTCGGAGTTTGAGAGACAAGAAATGCTTCTGTCTCATCAGAGCGCATGTGCACATGTGGATGAATAAACCGGGTGACACTGTTGACCTTTGATCCTTTTCCACATCTGAGCCTCAGGTAATCTACCAGAGCACCAGAGGAGTACCAGTCCAGCAAGTCCTCACAGGCAGCAGTGGGAAAGACACGGTCCCAGTTCCGCTCTAGAAGTTTTGGAGAAAGCATCCATCCTTACCTCCAGTTTCACGGCAGAGGATGACAGAGGTTCGCACCGTCACCATCCCTCGAAGTCTGGTTCATGCATGCCCAAGCACCTCATGTGAAATGCGTGCAACACCCACATCTGTCTATACTTTAAATAATCTCTAGACCAGGTGTGCCTAAGGCCACATAAGTGCCGTGTAAAGAGTTACCACAACTGCACTGTCTATACGCGTCTGTAAGATGTTCAATACAGACTTAACTTTTATTTATTTTAATTTTATTTGTGCATGTGTCTGTCCCTGGGGATACATGTGCATTATGTGTATGAAGCCTGGAGAGGGGGCCAGAGCCCCCAGAGCCAGAGGTACAGGCATCTGTGAGCTTCCCAGGGAGGGTGACAGGAGCTGAGCCCTGGTCCTCATAATTGAGCAACATGTGCTCTTAACTACAGAGCCATCTCTCCAGCTCCAAGACTTAACTCTTAAAAAATATCTTAGGTCTAAAACCCTGGAGCCTGTAGATATGCTGAGAAGACTGTAGTCAGACTGAATATTATTGTTTTACTATAGAGCACATCTTTTTTTTTTTTTTTTTATATACCTGCAAATAATGTCCCTCTTTACAACTAGGTGGTTCTGTGATAAAGTACAGTGAAGAAAATGCCCGGAAGCAGTGGGCCAGAGGGCCCCCCAAGGCCTTGTTGTCCATGCTGAAGGACGCTGATCTCAGCCTGGCATTTGAAACATACACAATATCTAAACCAGGTAATGTCCGTCTGTTATATAATCATATGGATACATTGAATTTTTTTTAAAAATGTGGTAAAATATGAATAAAATTGCCCATATCAATAACTTTTAAAAAGATTTACTTTTACTTATGTGTCTATGTCCAGGGTAGTGAATGCATGTGTGTGCAGGTGCCCAGGCAGGCCAGAGGAGGGAGTCAGAGTCCCTGGATCTGGAGTCACAGGCAGTGGTGAGCCACCATGTAGGTGCTGGGTTACAAACATCCTCTGAAGAGCAGCCAGTGTCCCTAACTGCTGAGCCACCTCTCCAGGGTCTGTCGTCTTACTGATCTTTGAGTGTGCAGTCGGTAGCTTCACACTCCTGCACGCTACTGTGTAACCGGCCTCCAAAGTCTGTTTCTTTGCGAAACTGGAGCTGCACACAGCAAATCATAGACCCATTCTCTCCTCCTGGATCCCTGGGACTTTAAAGGGTAAAGCTGGGACAGGAGAGAGGCCTCAGCACTGAAGAGTACCCTGAGCTTCAGAGGGCGCGGGTTCGGTTTCCATGTCCAGTGGCAAGTCCAGTTCTAGAGGAGCCAGTGGACACACACACACACACACACACACACACACACACACAAATCTTGAAAGTTCCCAAAATTGTACTTTTAGGTGTTCTTGAGTCACTTATGGCTAATCTTAACCCGTGTTTAAAATTTCCCATCATAGATGTTAAAATGTTAAAATAGATTTCTTATTTTAACAGTCACTGTGTTAGAAAAACTATCCGTTTAAACTTGTTAGGGGTCCAGGGATCAAACCCTCGTTATTGTGTGTGATAAGCTGTGTCTGTAATCTAGGAAGAGCCATTTTGTGCTGTGTCAATGTACACTTGTCATGGGAATACCTCAAGATTTATTTCGAATTTGTTATAGTGAATATAGTGAATAGAGTTTTTTTGTTTTGTTTTGTTTTGTTTTGTTTTTCGAGACAGGATTTCTCTGTGTAGTCCTGGCTGTCCCGGAACTCACTCTGTAGACCAGGCTGGCCTTGAACTCAGAAATCCACCTGCCTCTGCCTCCCAAGTGCTGGGATTACAGGCGTGTGCCACCACGCCCGGTGGGAATAGAGTTTTAAAATGAAGGACAGTTGGGTTTGTTTATTTGAGACAGGGCTTCTTTGTGTAGCCCTGGCTGTTGAGAACTCACTCTGTAGAACAGGTTGGTCTAGAACTCAGAGATCTACCTGCCTCTGCCTCCCAAGTGCTGGAATTAAAGGCGCACACCACTGACTAGCTAGGATTTAATTTTTAAAAATATTTTCATTAAACCTGAATGGCCATTTATAATATAGTCCTTAGGACTTCAGGCTAAAGGAGGGCATTTAAGGGTTCCATGTGTATGTATATAACTTTGATAATTTAAATACCAAAAATCTCCTTTCTTACTTAAATTCTGAGGTAAATCATATCAAGTAGAGCATGTAATGGCATGACAGGTTTTGATGATGTTGCAAGAAATTTAATTATATTTGTTTCATTGAAGAATGTTTTATTGAGTGGCTAGTATAGATTATGATTAAAAGAGAGCTGATGGTATGCTGTGTCTACATGCATGAGGCCTTGAGCTAACTGCTTAGCTCTTTTTATTATCTGTTTTGAGACAGGATCTCCCCAAATTGCTCAGACTAGTATAGACTTCTTACATTTAAAGGTTTTTAAACTCTCCTGGAGATAGTTTCTTAAAAACTTAATCCGCATTCTGATACTTTCTGGGTCTGCTGTCTACCCAAGTTATGACGAGTAAACACTGTTTGAGTTGGCTGTCTCCCCAGGCACAATGGCTCTGGGCTGCCGTCCTAATATTTGGAGATCGAGACCAGCCTGAGCAAAACAGCGAGCTCGTTTAAAGCTCAGTGTGAGCCGGGCGTTGGTGGCACACGCCTTTAATCCTAGCCCTTGGGAGGCAGAGGCAGGTGGATTTCTGAGTTCAAGGCCAGCCTGGTCTACAGAGTGAGTTCCAGGACAGCCAGGGCTATACAGAGAAACCCTGTCTCGAAAAAACAAAAAAACAGACAAACAACAACAACAACAACAAAAAGCTCAGTGGGTAAGCTGCCACGCTTTCTGTTGCTGCCCCCCTGAAGGTGCGGAAGGACTCCTGAAAGGTCCCCTTTCCGAGGACACGGCATCAGACGGCGTCGACGGTGATCTCGACGCCGTCACTTTAGACCCAGAGAGATTTGAACCTCGGCTGGATGAAGAAGACACGTACGTCCTAATAGACCTAGGGTGCTGTGACTGGGGAGCGGAGCACACGCCGTACACACTGCAGCGACTTCAGATTCGCCACTTTCCACCCGGCATATCTGTTTGCTGCTGTGTGGTGGGCAATGCTAACAGTTCACCATGAATTCCTAGCTGCGTCCTGCATATAGTATGTTTCCACCTGGACTTCTTGCTTTTGTTTCTGAGTTCTGAGACCTTTAGGTTCCCCCGCATCAGCTTCCTGGTGCTTGTGTTAGCTATATCTGGCTTTTATTTTACAATACATTAGGGTGGGGGAAAAAACCCACAGTGACACATTTTTTTTAGAACATGTTTTTCTTTCCTTGATTACCTTATGGAATTGAGTTTTCAAAAACTTAAATATTATATGGTGTAAATCTTCATTGAACTCATTAACAAGCATAGACTGTGCCCCTAATACAGAAGCTTATCATCCAAACTGTTTTTCCCCCCCCCAGGGACTTTGAGGAAGATGACGAAAACCCCGATTGGGTGTCAGAACTAAAGAAGCGAGTAGGATGGAGGGCTGAACGTGGTGACCAACTCCTGGGAGACCGTGCCTGAGCGTCCCGGGAGACCCTGTCGAGAAACTGATGTCTGAGAATGGAAGTGAGGACTGAGAAGATGTATCACAAACTTTCAGAGCAATCCAGGACCCTTGTGAGATTTTAACCCAAGGCAGGTCTAGCAGATGCTGCGAGCCTTGTGTTCGGACAGAACAGAGGTACAATGCAGTGCTCGCCTGCTGGCCGCTAACTGTGTGTGTGACAACAGGAAGTGACTCAACTCCTTTGTTCCAGAATTTTCTCAACTATACTTGAGAGTAACGATGCCTACCTCATAGGAACACTGACCAAGACAGTTATAGCCATCCAGTGGTTGTTATCCGCAATTACCATGTAACACCCTCATGTTTCCTAAAGGTTTAAGGATCCAAATACATAAAGCTATGACATAACCATGTGCGCTATGTTTCAATAATATCCAGTTCGGATATGCTTCAAGATGTCTTCTAGTGATATTTACCAACTACCAGCTGACTTTCAATGTTCCTCAGAGCATTTACAAAATGGTCAGAGGTCAGGGGATCAGCCATGGGATGAGTGGGTGGACTCTAGAACTTGCCAGAAAATTGCAGTCCTGGGTTGGAGGCAGGAACCCAGCCGAAGAGATCCGAAATGTGTCAGAAACTAGAACGTGTTATGCAGTGAGGTGGGGGCCATGCACATACATGCTGGACGCTGGGTCTCCTCATTTAATGCTAGGAAACTTTAAAGAAGGGAGACTCTTTCTCCAAAGAAGAAACAGGTTTAAACAGGTTTCTTCTCACCCCATAGGGTGAGGAAATTATAGTCCAGTCATTTACCAAGAACTGCTGAAATGCGGGCTCTAAGTGGCTTATAGTTAACCCCCTCCCTTTTTTCAATGCTGGGATCAAACCCAGGACCTTGTGAATGTCAGGCAGGATTGTACCACAGCTACACCCCAGCCCATCTTTTGTTATCCTAAACGTACAAAAGTTGCTGTGTAAATCTGCACCCCACCTGGACAGCTCCTTGTACTTAGTCACGTAGTCAGGGTTGGTCTCCCATTGTCCTGAAGTCAGTCAGTCTGTCTGTCTGTCCTTGCCATTTCTGAGGAGTGCTGGTTAGGTATTTCGTTTTTGTCCTCAGTTTGGGTGTGTCCAGCGTGCCTCACAAAGGTAAGGTCTGTCCTCCTCACGTCCTGTCAGGAGTACATGATGTCACTGCGGCATGCCTCAGATGCTGCTTGTCCTGAGCAGTAGTGCCTCTTAGGTTTCCCCACCATCCCAGGCACTGCCCTTCCACGTCCCTGTCAGTCCTCTGCCACTCACCAGGCCACACTGAAGCTGAGAGCCGTAAGTCCTACCTCTGTTGGTCCAGGAGTGTAGTGCTACACGGAGTCACGGACTTGGCTGCTTCACTGTTTCCAGGTGGTTCCTGTGCCCTTTTGTGATGTTCTGGCCCTTTTACTACAAGATGAAGCAGGATCAACCTATACCTTCTCTGTCCCAGCCCCAGAATCAACCATTTTTCCCCTAAGAAGCCATAGTGCCTCTCGCTGGGTTAGACGCGTGTCTGGGTGTTGTGTGCTTGCTGCGGGGTGCTGGTTGCTTGAGCGATATCTGCGCCCTGTCGACGTATCCGTGTGCAGTGCGTCCCCATCTGTATGAAGTCAAGCACCGCCCCATACAGAAGTCACTGAGTAATTCAGGCTTCTTTTCTTGCCCCTCTTCTATGTACGCTTTCCCTGATGGTGGGAAACACGGCTTGCCACCATCTGCTTAGTCCTTCAGACCAGTACACACCCGGAGCGGTGTCCACATCGTTCGTCCTCGATGCCGTGAGGATCAAGTTAGCATCTGGAGTGCAAGCTTGTGTGTGGCTTCTGTCTTCAGCTTCACCCTTCCTAGGTCAGTCCCTTAAACGTTAGCCCCCACACGCTCCTGACGATGCTTCATGCTCAAGAAAGCATCCCTCTGCCCTGGCTGTCCTGGAACTCACTTTGTAGGCTGTCCAGGCTGTCCTTGAACTCAGAAATCCGCCTGCCTCTGCCTCCCAAGTGCTGGGATTAAAGGCATGCACCATCAGCAAGAAACCCTGTCTTGAAAAACAAAACAAAACAAAACCAAAAAAAAAAAAAAGAGAGAGAGAGAAAAAGAAAAGAAAGAAAGCATCCATCTATAAGACACTCAACTTCCGCAGACACCATCCTCCACGCCTCTGTCTGCTCTGATTGCCGGACACAGACATTACAACCCATCAGACGAAGCAAACCTGAAACCATCTGTGTATCTTACCCCTGAGAGAGAGAGTTGGATTGTAAATCCTCTTGAAAATCAGATGATTTCTACTTTAAACCAACCGTCCTTGTGTTTGCTTATTTGGGAGAGATCTCCCAGCCCTGATTGCTTTTAAAAGGAAAGAGTATCGGTCTAGCAGGCATCTTTGGTTTCAGCAGGGAGGCAGGGGCAGGCCTCTGGACTGCGCTGAGTTCCAGGCCAACCAGGGGCTACATACTAAAACCTAGCTTACGAGGGGGGTGGTGTGTGAACTTCATCTATTCTAAGAAGCCCATGTTTGTCCATGGAGAGCCCATTCGACTTGTAAGGAATTAGTTTCCAAGGTAATTTGATTTAAAATGTGTATTTCAATCAGTTGTGTACTACTAGAAAACAAAACAAAACACTTAAGGTGAAGTGGTCTAGAAATGCAGATTTCCATCTATACGCTTCTGAAAATGGCGATCAGTAAGAATTCAAACATTAACTGAAAATGGCGATCAGTAAGAATTCAAACATTAAGAGGATTACATTGTTATAAAGTTCTGTCCCAAGAAGTAGAATGTAGATAAAGGAGAAAAAAAGGGGTAATGTATGTTTTTTAGAGAAGTGAGCTTTTGGGGGAAAGGGACATGGATAACGGGGGAATACAAAATGGTCACAGGTCTTAGATTCCACTGGATGTGGCTGTCTTGCATGTGTGAGTATTTGCCATCCTGAAAGTTGTATATTTCCCACAGGTAATCTACTGCAGCCTGACCATCAGGAAATGCTAGGTTGCAGACCTCTGGGCAGCACCCCGTTTTGTTAGTGGGCCCTGGGTCCTTTCTGACATACACCTCTCAGCGGTATTAAAACCTTGCATGAGAAACATGCTTCTTCCTGGGAGTGGGTTACAGCTGTACACCGCTTAGCATGCCGGGGACCTTAGGTAACTCCCCCAACTCCGTGCGCAAAAGGCCAACCAGAAAACAGGTCTGAGGCCTCAAAAAAGAAAAAAAAAAAATCTGCCACTCAGAATTCTGGAAAATGGCCACCCCACCCCACTCCCTGGAATCTGAAGGCTGCAACAAGAGTCTGACATATCTTCCACCCCGCAGTTTTGGGAAAGTTTGCCCTACAAGTGATTTCTCCCTGCTCCCTACTCTCCACTACAAAACCAATTCTCAGACCTTGCACCGCCTTCTCCTGCACCCTCTGACACCAAGCTACAGGCTGCCAACTCTCAGACCAGTAAAAGTGCACTTACCCCGTTTTGAGGTCCAACTCAGTCTTTCGTTTTCCTCCTCTGCCTTATGATACAGCACAGGACTGTGAAGACGGGGCACTTGGAAAGGAGCACCGAGGTTCTCTTCTGCTCCGCCCAGCACTCCGCCCACTTCCCCCTCCAGCTGCCCGGGGTGGCCCTGCCCCCGTGTCTGGGAGGCTCTGCTGCTGGAGACCGGATCCTTTTGGACACTTCCACGCTCACTGCATAAAGCCCCCTGAGCAGGTAGGCTGGGCCCAATGTGTTTCTTTTTCAGGAGCTGTCAAGAGGCCCTTGAAGCTGCAGGGAGAGAAATGGGAATCCGGGCGGGAGCACTGGGAAGCCCGCTCACTGGGCAGCGTCGGTTTCCATGGCAACGCACAAACTACAAAGTCCTGAACTCTGCTCCCCTGCCCACATGCTGGCCTTCGCCTCCGCTGCCAACCTAGAAGTACCCGACTTGAAATTAGATGAAAACAACCTGCCCAGTAGACCACCCTGCATTGTTGCCTGGGGCAGGAGGATGACAAACTCAAGGCCTCCCTGAACAGCTTAGACCTGTTTCAATCATAATTTCCCGAAAGGATTAGGTGTAAAGCTCCGAGGTAGAACGCTTACCTCAGATATGCTGTCCTGGGCTCGCTTCCCAGTACAGCAAAATAAAAAACCTTCATGCCCGAACTGTGGAATAAAAGGGAACCAGGAGGAAAGCCAACCAACAACAGAGTGTGTATTTCCACCTGCAAACACCTGTAGCCTGTTGCCAGGACAGTCACCTGACCGCGGTTCCTAGGACGCCAGACCTCCCACCGAGTGCAGTCCTACAGCCAGTAGACGACAGGGTGTTTTTTCCAAACTGGGGCACAATTCGTAGAAGAAGCCCCAGACTCAACCAAGCCTTGGGGTTTATATTCCTATATAGGAAATCCAGTACCAGTTAATCCCCCTTAGACAGATGTGATAGTTTGGTTCTAGAGGCAGATACTTACGAACGAGGTTTTCCTTTACGTAGGTATATGCAGAGTGCATACATAAGTGTGTGGTGATTCCTCGTTGTGTGGGACCAACGACTTTTGAAGGGCATAGGTAGTACCGAAGGCCCTAACTACATTTTAAATACCGCAATGCCCCCGCAGCTCTAGAACCCCAAACAACAACAGAGTCCCCAGGCTTCCGTGTACAGGGCAGCAAGTCCCCACTAACACCTGCACTTTGCTTGCCACGCCCTTAGACTTCTGGCCTTTTAGAACCCCTCTCCCCCCCACCCCCGGGACGAGATGTCTTTCTTTCAAACACAAGTGACTTTCCATTTCAGAAGCTAGAGAAGAAAAGCTTTGGGAGGCGGTGAACCGGCTAAGATCACAGGGATGAGCTACAATCCAGCCCAGCGTGGCCTTGGAACCTACCGAACTGAACCCCTTCCCGCAGGGGTACCCGCGGCCACACGGAAGTGTCTTGAGTGTGTCCTAAAAGCCGGGAGGAACGTTTTATCAACCAGTTCCTTTGCGTTTCATCCATCTTCTGCTGACTAGTGGTCATGTACAGTAACGGGGTTTATTCTTCCTTTCAGGAAGCTCTGACGCCTGGAACCATGGATACATTTGACCTGATTAAGATCATCGGGGAAGGCACCTTTGGGAAGGTGTACTTGGCTAGAGATAAATCAGAAAGCAGTTACTGTGTCATCAAAGAGGTCAGCTTGACAAAGGTATAGTTTAGATAATTTTAAGTGGCATATCTAGCTTTAAAATTTATTTATGTGTTTATATATTTATTTATTATGTATATGTGTGTGTGTGTGTGTGTGTGTGTGTGTGTATACTGTGTGAGTTTATGGGCACCGTGTGAGTCCAAGCACCTGTAGAGGTCAGAGGTCATTGGAAGCCCACTGAACTTAATGTACAGGCAGTTCCGAGTCACCTGATGGGGCGCTAAGAACTGGACCCAGGCCTTCCGCACGCACGAGCAGTGAGCGCTGAATTGTCCCTCCAGCCCCCATAGTTTTTCGGTGTTTATTTATTTATTTTTACCTAGTCACTTTACATCCTGCTCACTGCCCCCCTCCGGGTCACCTCCTCCCACAACCCTTCCCCCATCCCCCTCCTCTTCTCCCCTGAGCAGGTGGACAATCCCACCCCACTCCCCACCCCCACTCTCCACCCCCAACCCCCCACCCCCGGGAAAGCAAGTACACCTTTCACAGTTGTGTATTTTAAGGTTCACTTGACGCTCTCTTCTCTTATCCCCGTGATGCCCATCCCAGGAACACCTATCGCATTCATTTTCTTGGTTCCCCTCCCCTCCCCCACATTGAACAAAAGACTTGTCTTCACGCTGGACAAATGTTGTGAAACCTACCCGCCTGCCTAGCTGACCCATCCTGCACTTTCCCTCTCTTCCTGGGTTTCTTCCCTCCACTCCTCTCCCCTTTCTCATCCCTTGTTTTTCCTTCCCTCCCTCTTCACCCTCCCTTTTACCCTTCTACCTTCCTTCCTTCCTTCCTTCCTTCCTTCCTTCCTTCCTTCCTAGTTTTTGAGGCAGAGTCTAGATTAGGTATGCAGACACACCTGTCGCAGACAGACTCTTCCTGCCTCTGCTCCCCCACTGCTGAGGTTACAGGTGTGCACTATCATGCCCGGTTACCATTCTCTTTCTCTTAAAAAAAAAAAAAACTATTTATGCTGAGCATAGCATTACACACCTTTAATCTCAGCACTCCAGAAGCAGAGGCAGTGCTGAACTCTGTGAGTTCAAGGCCAGCCTGTCCTACATAGTGAGTACCAGGATAGCCAAGGCTATGTAGAGAGCTTTTCAAAATGTGTACTTGTGCTTGCACATGTACATGAATACACACACACACACACACACACACACACCACAACACACGTGTGGAAGGAGGCGAGGTTCCAGGGATTGAACTCCAGACAATTACCTGTTAGATACTTGATCCTTCCTCTTTAAATTAGCTTCATCCTTTCTCCAGTGCACTGGGTCATTGGGTCACTGGGTCATTGGGTCCTTAGCTGAAGTTATTACAGCTCCAGCATTCACATAGTCATTTGAATAGTGCCCTAGCCATGGACCCAGACTTTCCCTGTATAAAGGAAAAGGGAGCTAGGCTGACTTCATAAAAACCTAAAACTTCTTGGCATACACCTGCAATCCCAGCTACCCCAGAGACTGAACAAGAATAGCATATTCAAGGCCTTGGCTACGGGAAGGTTCAAGGCCAGCCTATACAACTCACTGAGGCCCTGCCTTACAAGTAACAAGCAGGGGCTGAAGAGATGGCTCAGTGGCTAAGACTGCTGACTGCTCTTCTTGAGTTCAATTCCCAGCAATCACTTGTTGGCTCATAACCTTCTGTAATGGGGGTCTGATGCCCTCTGCTGGTGTATAGATGTACATGCAGACAACACGGTACAAAAATATGTAAATAAACCTTTAGAAAATAAAAACACAAAGCCAAAAGAATACCTGGGATGTATCTCAATGGTAGACAACTTGCCTAGAGTGCATTAGACCCCAGGTTGAAGCAAGTTCTTTTCTTTGTCATGTAATATATTTTGATCTTATTTCCCCTCCCCCAACTACTCTCAGATCCTTCTCATTCCCTTAACAATCTAACTTCATGTTCTCATTTTCTCTCTGTGGTGGTTTGAATATGCTTGGCCCAGGGAGTAGCACTATGAGGAGGTGTGGCTTTGTTAGAATAGGTGTGTCACTGTGGGTGCAGGCTTTAATACCCTGTCCTAGCCTCCTGGAAGTCAGTGTTCTGGCAGCCTTCAGATGAAGATGTGAACCTCTCAGCTCCTCCTGCACTTCCTGGATGCTGCCGTGTTCCCACCCTGATGATAATGGACTGACCCTCTGAACCTGTAAGCCAGCCCCAATTAAAGGTTGTCCTTATAAGAGTCATCTTGGTCATGGTGTCTCTTCACAGCAGTAAAACCCTAACTAAGACACCCTTTCTCTGCTGTCTCCTCCTCTCCCCCCATCCATCTCTACTACCTTAGAAGCTACATTTTTCAGGGTAGCCTAACTTAAAAAGCATTTTGAAATCTGAAATTCATGCTCTGATCATGTTATTTAGAGTAAGTCATATGACACTGGATCTTAGATTAGAAGCTAGGAGAATGTCAATTAAAAAATGCCGGGCATGAGGCCGGGCGGTGGTGGTGCACGCCTGTAATCCCAGCACTTGGGAGGCAGAGGCAGGCGGATTTCTGAGTTCGAGGCCAGCCTGGTCTACAGAGTGAGTTCCAGGACAGCCAGGACTACACAGAGAAACCCTGTCTCGAAAAACCAAAAAAAAAAAAAAAAAAAAAAATGCCGGGCATGGTGGCACACGCCTGTAATCCCAGCACTTGGGAGGCAGAGGCAGGCGGATTTCTGAGTTTGAGGCCAGCTTGGTCTACAGAGTGAGTTCCAGGACAGTCAGGACTACACAGAGAAACCCTGTCTCGAAAAAACAAAAAAACAAAAACAAAAACAAAATATTGGCTGAGCTGTTTCTGTGGTGGAGTGTGTATTTAACATGTACATGACTGCACATATGCACACATATATACATACACACAGGAGGGATGCACACACACACACACACACACAGAGAGAGAGAGAGAGAGAGAGAGAGAGAGAGAGAGAGAGACTGAGACTGTTAGGGAGAAAGGAGGAGGCTAAGGCAAGAGGACCACCAGTTCCTGGCCAGGCCAGCCTGAGTTACCTAGAGAGGCACACCCCTTCCAGAAAGGGTGGAGGAGAGACAGAAATGGGGTATGTGCATAGGCACCAAACAATTAAAAAGTATTGTTGTTGGATGACAAATAGAATAATAAATTACAAAATTAAAATGAAATCATAAGATTGTTTTCTTTTTACATTTACTCATTCTCTTGCTGTGTGCATGTGCGAGCATGTGCGATACGCCACACGCGTGGAGGTCAGAGGATAGCTTGCGGGCATCCGTTCTTTCCACCCACCGTGTGACCATGTGGGGTCCAGGGACTGGACTTAGCTCACTAGGTTTGGCGGCAAGTGCCTTTACCTGCCAAGCTGTCCTGACAGGGTCTCCTTTTGTAAGACCAGGACATCCTTAGATTTGTAATCCTCCTGCCTCAGGCTACTAAAGTGCTGGCTTTATAGGCATGTATGGCCTATTTCTTAAGACGAAGAAATGCAGACTATGGAATTTTGCTTTTGTAGTACAGGACCATTTCCTCCTCAGCAGTGATTGCTCTTGGAATGTTATGTTTTAGAAAGAATTTCCTTGTGTTGGAGAATAAAGTATTACAGATACTTAAAGGATGATTAAAAATATAGTTTCTAATTTATTTGCATTTACTTCTTTTTTTGTTTTTTGTTTTTTGTTTTTGTTGTTTTTTTGGGTTTTTTTGTTTGTTTGTTTGTTTTTTGTTTTTTCGAGACAGGGTTTCTCTGTATAGCCCTGGCTGTCCTGGAACTCACTCTGTAGACCAGGCTGGCCTCGAACTCAGAAATCTGCCTGCCTCTGCCTCCCAAGTGCTGGGGTTAAAGGCGTGCGCCACCACCGCCCGGCTGCATTTACTTCTTCTTTTAAAAAGATTTATTTATTTTATGTATATGAGTACACCGCCATTGCTCTCTTCAGACACACCAGAAGAGGGCATCAGATCCCATTACAGATGGTTCTGATGTCAGGATGCTCTGTCTCTGAGTAGCTGGGAATATAGCCATGATCACATGTAATCAGTTTCCAGCTTTCAGTACGATAATGTTTCCCCGGGGTTATAAATTTTCTTGACTATAATTATCACTGACTAATGGTTAGATCTGAGGCACTGTGCTCGTTGCTTTGTGGCTCTGCCTTCAAGAGAGAAGCTTTAAATGTGACGTTAAAGCCAGGGGCATCTTGGGAGACTTCAGATGGGAGTAAGCAGGCTTCAAGATATTTCCTATCCTTTCACATTGAGGCAGTGAGAGGCCAGTGATTGGAGGGGAGAGAGGAGGAGGAGCTAAGAGAAGGAGGGGCGGGGCGTGGACATCCAGATGCATTTCTGGTGTTTTGGAGAAGTTAGAAATATTGGGATAATACTTTATCTTTGTAAATCGGCATTATGTAATTGGGAGTTTTATATACACAAATATATTTGGTTAACTATTCAAGTTAAGAGTCATGCTTTACCGGGCATATGGATGCAGGGCGAGACCCGCTGGGACTTGGTGAAGTGGCCTGGCGGGGCGGTACTCATTATTAGTTATTACCCACTACAAGTCACCTGTACAAAACATGCTGTCTCTCAATATAACGCTGGTCCCCTTCCAGGAAAAAGAAGCTTCGAAGAGGGAGGTGATTCTTCTGGCTGGGATGAAGCATCCCAATATTGTAACCTTCTTCAGCTCATTTCAAGGTTAGACTTCTCTATCGCTGAGGCATCCCAATAACCCAAAAATCTTTACAAAAGGTGTGTTCCCAAGAGTTGTGTAGTTATTATTTTATAAGCACGTTCATTGTCCGGTCTAGTTAGATGGTCTGTTTCCTGTCTTGTGAGGTCTGTCTTTTGGGATGAGGTCTTCCATATCCCAGGCTGATCTCAGGTTACTGCACAGTTGAATAACACCCTGAACTCTGAATAATGTTTAAGGGCGGTCGCAGAGTAAGGTGACACACTTCTAGCACTGTTTCCATGTTTCTCTTCCTCCCCGTTGAGTTGTTGAGTCCTTTGTCTAGCTGAATTCTCACCCTCAGCCCTGTGCCTTTATACCTGCCCCGCCCCGCCCTCCCGGAACTTTTCTGCTAACATGTGTGTCTCTTTGTGAATACACATTATTACAAATGTGTCTAATTTTTTTTTCTTCAGACAGGAAACTTAGGGGTTGAGAATATAGCTCAGTGGAAGAATAATTGTGTAGCATGTATGAGGTCCTGGGTTTGATCCCTAGCAACACACACACACACATACACACACACACACACACACACACACACACAAACACAGGGACACACATACAGGGACACACACACACGGACACACATGAACACACACACACACACACACACACAAGGACACACACACACACATGGACACACACGGAAACATCAAGTTTTTAATGAGTTTAGGGACTTTTATATACACTTTGGTCCTCTACATGCGGCAGACAGCAGGTGCTCAGTATGCAGTTGCTGGATGAGTGGATGACCTGGACCATTTTAATAGACTGGAATACACGTCTATTCCACGTAAGATGGAATCTGGAAGACACATTTTACAATGGATACAGTTACACAGCTGAGACCACTCGAAGTATAAACAGCCTTCTTTGTACATAGCTTGGCAGCTCATTGGTACTTAAAACACAGGCTTAGCCAAGGGCCTGGGAGCCTGGAGGCTCCCGACAATGAGAACCTGTAAACACAAGCTTTGCTGGACTTACTACAGCTCATCTCCCACCGCAAGAACCATGGTCGGATGTCTGTTCCCACTGTCTCGCTGGCTGTTAGCTAGGGCCACCGACTACTAGGAGAAGTAAGTTTTTTGCTCAGCTACATGGCCAGGAAATGGACCTGGAAATCTATGACCACTATTGTCTCCGACCTCCAGACTCAGATTGACGTTAGTCATGTGATCAGGTCAGGCCCACCCAGATAATCCATTTAATTTACTCAAGATTATCTAGTATGAGAGACCAGGTTTTATGAATTTAAAGCCAGGTAAGAAAAATAAGGAGAACTTAGTGATGTTTTCCTAAGGCAAAATGAATTCTATCAGTAAATATTAACTTTTAGGTGCTAAGCTTGTTCTAAACCGAGAGCTCTAGACATCAAACAAAATAAACAAAAACCTCTACACTGTTAAGTTTCCTTTCTGTTGCTGCAAAAACAAATGCCACTTATTTAATGGCTTCAAACCATCTCTCTGCGCTCAGCCCTATCATTCCGCTAAGGATTCCACCTCTTGGGGTGGTACCCTCTACATTAAGGTGGGGTCTTCTCTCTTTAATTAATCTAATGTGGAACTCTCACAGAAGGTTTGTCTCCCAAGTGATTCTAGATCCTGTCAGACTGACAACTGGCATTAACTTCCTGGGCTACATAGAAATAGCCTTTATCAAAGCTCAATGGGGCAAAACGAGCCAAAAGGAAATGCAAGGGTACCGTGGGATGGAAACGCAGTTCATCTTAGCGGTACTGTGGGACCCAGTACCACCTTAGTAGTACTGTGGGATGAGAACCCAGGCCATCTTAGGGCCACCCCCTACTACTGTGCACTGCCTTTTTCTGCTGCGGTCTTCACATCTAGGTTTTGAAAGGCAAACGATTGTTGATATCTAGAAGCTCTCAGCACCAACTGACGCTGTTTCCTCGCAGAGAACAGCAGGCTGTTTATTGTAATGGAGTACTGTGATGGAGGGGATCTCATGCAAAGGATCCAGAGGCAGCGGGGAGTGTTATTCAGTGAAGACCAGGTAAATCTACTTCTAATGTTTGTGGGGTGTTAAATTTAAATTGTTCTACATACTGGGCTACGCAAAGCACGTTTCTGGAAGAAAAATGTGAATCATACGACCGTGAACATTCTTGGCAGATGGATTGAAATAGAGTCTGTTTTTGAGAATATGTTTTCTTGAGAAAGTATCTCTTATCTTTGTAGGATCTTATCTTGTGTAGGATGAACTTCATTTCTGAAAGGATCATGAGGAGGGCTGGGGAGACGGCTCATGGTGTCAAGAGCACTTGCTATTCTGACAGAAGACCTAGGTTGGGTTTTCAGGATATACATGGTGGCTATATTAGTCAGGGTTCTCTAGAGTCACAGAATGTATGAGTAGTCTCTGTATAGTGAGGGAATTTGTTGATGACTTACAGTCTGTAGTCCAACTCCCCTACAATGGTCAGCAGCAGCTGTGGATGGAAGTCCAAGGATCTAGCAGTTGCTCAGTCCCACAAGGCAAGCAGGCGAAGATGAGAAAGAGTAAATCTTCCTTCTTCCAATGTCCTTATGTAAATCTCCAGCAGAAGGTATGGCTCAGATTAAAGGTGTGTGCCACCATGCCTGTAATCCCAGATGACCTTGAACTCAGAGATCCTCCTGTCTTAATCTTCTGGAATTCACAGTCACTATGTCTCAAGATCTCCATGCTAAGATCCAGGTCAGAAGCTTCTATCAGCCTCCAGATGAGGGTCACAGGTGAGCCTTCCAATGCTGGATTGTAGTTCATTCCAGATATAGTCAAGTTGACAACCAGGAATAGCCTCTACAGTGGCTCACAACCATCTATAACTTTAGTTCCAGGTAACCCAGTGCCCTCCTCTGACTTCCACAGATACCAGGTATGCACATGTTAACATACATACAGACAAATCATTCACATATGTAAAATAAAAAAATCTAAAATAAAAGATTAAAATCTTTTAAAAATTTTATATCAGACGGGGCCAGAGAGATGGCTCAGTGGGCAAAGGCATTTGCTATCAAGGCCGATGACCTCATTCAGTTCCCAGAGCCCATACGGTAGAGAGGAGAACCTGCCCCTCCAAGCTGTTCTCTGACGGCCACACATTCACCTCCGCATGAGTGCGAGACCGCTTCTCACACATAACTAGTAATGTAACTTTAAACTGTTTCACATTGGGCTAGGGAGTTGGCTCGGCGGTTAAAGGTTAGGCTCACAACCAAAAATATATGCAAAGGACCTGTAAAGTTAAACAAAACAACACAACCCCAGGAGACAAAGACCCTCCACATATACCATTGAGTTCATTTTGTGTTGGCTGTCCACGGCTGGCCCTGGAGCTTGCTCTCAAGAGTGGTTTGTTTCAGGCTGTAGGGATGGCTCAGTGGTTAAGAGCACTGACTGCTCTTCAGAAGGTCTTGAGTTCAAATCCCAGCAACCACATGGTGGCTCACAACCATCCGTAACGAGATCTGACCCCTTCTTCTGGGGTGTCTGAAGACAGCTACAGTGTACTTATTTATAATAGATAAATAGATCCTTAAAAAGAAAAGAGTGGTTTGTTTTCCCTGCGAGATTCTATTAGAGAAAATTAATTTTTAATTTGCAAGGGTTATCAATTGGAGATAGCTTCTGGGCTAGGGATGGAGGCTTATACCCACCTTTCCTCTCAGTGCTGGGATCCCATCTGGTTTAGACCTGTACAGGCCCCTGCATGCTGCCACAGTCGGAGTTCATATGTGCATTGGTCCTGCTGGGTGGAAGTATTTCTATGGTGGGTTTCTGACCCACTCTATCCTGCTTAGCTCCCTAATAAAAGAGGCAGAAACCTGGTACTTTATTTACAAGCCGCTGGCACTGTGCTGGGCGAGTTCTGGGCTGTTCCAACCTACATGCCAATCCCAGGCCCGGAGTTACTCGAAGGTTGACTCTTGCCTACTTGCTCTGTTGTATGTGTATCCTCGGGGCGAGCTTCTCTTGGCCACATGCTCATGGTCCATGCTGCCTCATGGCGATGCTCTTCTTACAACCTCCTCTCTCCTTCAGGATCCCTCCTCACCAGGGCCAACTCCCCTGCTTTGCTCCAGAGAGAGGCAGAGCCACCTTTCCTGCCCGTGGCAACACTCTGGCTGGGTGTAAATCGGCTCTCCCACATTTATGCCTTTGGGGCTAGCTCTCCCACACTTTCGAGCCACCAGGGCCAGGCCTCCTGAACTGCCCTGATGAGAGGCAGAGCCAGCTCACCTGCTCTCATGCCCGTGGAGCTGGTTCTCTCATGCCTAGTCTGCCAGGGCTAGCTCTACCAAGCTGCCCAGGTTGGGGATGGAGCCAGCTAGCCCAAACTCATACCCTTGGGCTCACTCAGATGTCCCCATACCACCAGGGCCAGATCTACAGTACTGTCCAGGTAAGGTGCGGGGCTACTCTCTCCCCAGTGCCACAACTGCTGAGGGGCAAGGCCAGCTCTCCCTGGCTCGTACCATAGGGGGCAGCCCTCTCGAACTGCTCAGATGAGGGTCTGGGGCCAGGTCCGCGGAGCCCTGGGACATCAACATGGCCTGGGCTCAGCACAAGGACGTCTGATTGGCTTTTGGTAGTAACATGGATCATGGACATCTACATGCTTGCTACTGCGGGTCCACGGACCTAGACATGGTCTTCAGAAGTAGTCCGCAGACCAGACAGCTCAGGACCCCACTGTGGTCTCAGGTAGCCTCTCGGGGTGTTCCTCACCACCCCCGAGTCTCCAGGTCCACCTCTCTTCATTGTGCATGCACAGATTTGCTTCTCTTTCTCTCCCACCTCTCCACCGCACACTTGTTCATCTTAGTGGTGCCTGGGCCTCTGGGTGTCTTCTGCCCCACCGGTGCCAAGAGGCAGTGGGCAGGGTCTTCTGGGTGTCCTCTGCCCTGCCTGCACTGGATGGTAGCAGGTCTGAGTCCTCTCTGGCTTTTTGAGTTCTTTATATATTTTGAATATTAACCCTCTATTGGATGTGTAGTTGGTTAAAAAAACAAAAAACAAAAAACAAAAAAAAAAAAACAAAAAAAAACCAAAAACAAACAAACAAAAAAAACCTTCCCATACTATAGGCTGTCACTTTGTCCTAATGACAGTGTCCTTTTCCATGCAGAAGCTTTTCAGCTTCACGAGTTCCCAATTATTAATTGTTGGCCGTGATGCCCATGCTATCAGTGTTCTGTTCAGAAAGTCCTTTCCTATGTTACTTCCTCCTCTATCAGATCCACTTCTATGTGGCCTCATGCTGAGGTCTTTATTTGGAGTTGAGTTCTGTGCAGGGGGACGCATGGGTCTCTGTGCATTCTTCTACGTGCAGCTGGCCAGTCTGACCAGCACCATCTGTTGAAGATGCTGTCTTTTGTTTCCAGCTCATATTTCTGGCTTCTTTGTAAGAAATCAGATCTTCATAGAAGTGTGGAATTATGTTGGGATCTTCAGCTCTGTCTCATTGATCAATGTGTCTGGTTTTGGGCCAATCCCATGGTATTTTTACTACTGTAACTGTAGCACAGTTTGAGAGAGCTGTGGGATACCTTCCTAGGGAGAAAGTTGCATACGTTGAATATATGAGTGATTAAAGAATCAGTATCTTTAATGTCTGTGAATTTAATCAAGCATTTCTTTCCATTTTATGTATTAAATCTATTTTGACAGAAATGTCTACTTTCTTATCTAGGTATTATTATTTTACTATATTTTATAAAAGTGGTTTTTGCAACAAAACTTTTATTACATTTTTTTTGGTTGGAAAAATTCCAAGATGTCAACTGACTCCCAGTATCTAAAAAATAGGCCACCTTATATTATTTTCTTCTTACCATATCCTTTGGGAGATAAAGGGACCTGTGGGATTTTTGAGTACTTTAAATGAATTTCTATAAGTGTAGAGCACATTTTAGTAAAGTGATTTTCTGTCCACTAATATAAAACACAACTGAGCTGGATATGACACACAGGCCTGTGATCCCAGTGTCTGGAGGTTGAGGCAGGAAGACTGCCGTAAGTCCTAAGCCAGCCTGTGCTACATGGTAAACATAAGGCCAGCTAGGACTATACCAAAAGACCTTGTCTCAGAAAACTAAATAAATAATGAATAAGCAAGCAAGCAAATAAACAAACAAATACTGAGAAATAAACTTGACAACCTCAGGACCACAAAAAGAAGAAAAAATGAGCTGTTTTTTGTTTGTTTTGTGTTTTGTTTGGTTTGTTTTTTGGTTCTGGGGTAGAATACAAGGTCTGGTGTATGGAAGGAAGTCTTCTACCAGCTCAGCTATATAACCAACTTCAAGGTGACCTCTAAGAGTTAAATAGTTGATAGTTTTCTATTAGACATATAAGTAGACTTTCTTGTACATTTTCTAATAAACCCACAAGAGTTTATTATTATTTTCTATTTCTTCCCTTTGTCTGTTCTGGATACCTTGTACCCATTTAAAGAAAAACCCAGAGGTACCAGTGTGAAGAGGGACCACAGGGACAGTGGATAAGAATTGTGCTTGTACTAGGAAATCTCATGTTAAACAAAACAAAACAAAACAAAACAAAACAAAACAAAACAAAACAAAACCCTAATCCACCAACTAACAAAACCACAGTGGCTCATGATGGTAGAGGTAGGCAGATTTCTGTGAGTTAGAGGCCAACATGTAATTCCAGGCCATTTAGGACTGCAAAATAAAACCTCATCCCAAAAAATAAAAAGATAAAATAAAAAAGTAAAAAAATAGATAGACAAGACAGACTGCCATCTCTTCCTGGATTTTCTTCTTCTCTTTCTACATAAATATTCTACTTTGATAACAATGATGTCTGAAGCACCTTTCTGGGATATAAATGGGATGTAAAATGGGATATAATGTGCATATTACAATCTGGGCTGTAAAATGGAAGTAATGTGTTATGGCCACTCCTCCATGTCTGTCATCATTCCTCTTTTCTGTGTGTGTCATCATGAAGCTGTGTCGGTGACCAGTGGACTGTCCATAGTTTCCTTCTGTTCCCTTTTGCAGATCCTGTGTTGGTTTGTACAGATTTCTCTAGGACTGAAGCATATTCATGACAGGAAGATATTACACAGGGACATAAAATCTCAGGTAAGAGCTCATGCAGATGACCTCAGACACAGTCAATCTTACTCTTCTTTAATACAATTTTTCTTCACCCTTAGAATATTTTTCTTAGCAAGAATGGAATGGTTGCAAAGCTTGGGGACTTTGGAACAGCGAGGACACTAAATAAGTGAGTACTTGTGAAGTTCTGGCTTTCTTTAGATTCAAAATCAACAAAGTGTTCGTTTTGAGGCATTGTGAGCCTACAGTAAAAGCTTCATTATCTCCACAACATCAGGTGACTATGAATGCATTAAATCATTTGACTGTCTGCAGTTAAAATTCGGAAGGTTTGGGTGGAGAAATGAATCTGAGTTAGGAGTACTTGCTCCTCTTGCAGAGAATTTGAGTTTGGTTCCCAGCACCCACTTCTGGCTTCTCACCACCTCCTGTAACTCCAGCGTCAGGGTGTGATCACCCTCTCACACATGACATGTGTGCACACATGCACATAAATGATGAAAGTATTATCAACATAAATTGTGACTAACCAAATGGTGGGGAAGTTCTAAAGCCTAGCAAAACCACATTCCTAAACATATTAGACTGTACAAAAAAAACTCACTTGGTTTTGTGGACTTTTAGTATCACAAGGAAATATTTTGCTATGTGATATAAGAAGAGTGGATTTCTGAATTACAGAAAGGGCATGATGATAGCCATACAGAAGGTTGGGGGGATATGTATCTAGTTTAGCAATAGTTTTTTGGTATACTCAGACTCTGGATGACTTAACTTTTTATCCATCTAAATTTTTTCCTTGATGGTGCTGGGGTTTAATACCAGGCCCTTTCACATGGTACACAAGTGCTCTACCACTGAGCTACCCCTCAACATAATTCTTTTTGTATTTTCCAAATTTTAGAACACAGAACTGCATTATATTGATAGCTAGAAAACAGAAATCTTGCAATACCTAAGAGTTTTTTTTTTTTTTGGTTTTTTTGAGACAGGGTTTCTCTGTGTAGCCCTGGCTGTCCTGGAACTCACTCTGTAGACCAGGCTGGCCTCGAACTCAGGAGATCCACCTGCCTCTGCCTCCCAGAGTGCTGGGATTAAAGGCGTGTGCCACCACCGCCCAGCTAAGAGATTTATTAATAACATTTCTGTTCCTTTTAGAGTCTTTAATCATAATATATGTAATTATTACTATTATTATTATTACTACTTTGCAGTGCTACAGCTCAGGGCAATCGCTCTACCACTCACCACATACCTAGCCATAGGATGTGTCTACATTAAAAATATATAGACATATTTGTATATATGTCTCAGTTGGCGTTTTACTGCTGTGAACAGACACCACAGCCAAGGCAACTCCTATAAGGACAACATTTAATTGGGGCTGGCTTACAGCTTCAGGGGTTCAGTCCATTATCATCAAGGTGGGAGCATGGCAGCATCCAGGCAGGCATGGTGCAGGAGGAGCTGAAAGTTCTACATCTTCATCTGAAGGCTGCCAGCAGAATACTCCCTTCTAGGCAGCGAGGATAAGGGTCTTAAGCCCACTCCCACAGTGACACACCTTCTGATAGTGACATTCCTGGGCTGAGCATATCCAAACCATAACAATATATGTGTAAAGATTTTAATTTATTTTAAATTCACTTATTTTATCTATATGAGTATTTGCTTACATGCATGTATGTATGCCAGATGCATGTCTGGGGCCTGTGGAAGTCAGAAGAGGGCATTGGATCCTCTGGGACTGGAATTAGAGATGACCGTGAGCCGTGATGTTGAGTGCTGAGAACTGAATCTAGGTCCTCTGTGAGAACAAGGGCTTTTAACCAGCTTTCTAGCCTGTGTATATTTGTACGACAGGGTCTCATGTAACCCAGGTTATCCTTTAACTTGACATGTAGCTGAGGCTGGCCTTGAACTTCTTATCCTTATGCCTCTACTTCCCCAGTACTAGAAGCATCAACTCATGGGCTTTCTTGCTCTGTCTCTCTGTCTCTCTGTCTCTCTCTTTCTCTCTCTCTCTCTCTCTCTCTCTCTCTCTCACACACACACACTATATATATATATATATATATATATATATATATATATATTTGTCTCTGTCTCTTTCTTCCTATGTATATGTGTGTGTTTACATAGGTATGTATGTATGTATGTATGTATGTATGTATGTGTGTATATACACACACACACACACACACACACACACACACACATATATATATATATATATATATATATATATATATATATATGTGTTGCTTTTGTTTTGTTTTTGAGACAAGGACCTCTCTATGTATCCCTGGAACTAACTCACTATATAGACAGGTCTGGCTTTCAGCTCACAGAGATCTGCCTGCCTCTGTCTCTCAAGTGTTGGTATTAAAGGCGTGCATTATCAGACATGACTAGGGGTTGAATGGTAAGGTTAAAAACCTATTGTCTTTGCTAGTTTGTAGTTCATGTGAAATGTCTTACTTTCTCTAATATGTCTATTAACACAATTTTGTTATTCATGCTTACATGCAATACTCATATAAGACAAAGCCAAGAGACCAGATATTCCCGGAGAAGAGAAAGCTTTTACATGGCCAGCATTTGTTTGTTATTCATGTTTTCCTTGCAATACCATGTCTTCCACCTTCCCCACTAATGAAACATGCTTTTTATTTACTCTAATTTCCTAGCTCCATGGAACTTGCTCAAACATGCACTGGAACACCTTACTACCTGTCCCCGGAGATCTGTCAGAACAGACCATACAACAATAAAACGTGAGTTGCTCCTGATTGGAGAGTGTCAGGTGGTACCCTGTAGTGTTACACTTCGTATGCAGACCATCTGTGTTGGGTCCTGTGCTGGCTAGTTTTTAAGTCAACTTGACACAAACGTAGAGTCACCCGAGAGGAGGGAGCTTCAATTGAGACAATGCTGCCATAACACCAGGCTGTAGACAAGCCTGAGGAATGTTTTCTTAATTAGCGATTGATGATGGGGAGGGACCAGCCCATTATGGTGCCATCCCAGGGTTGCTGGTCCTGGATTCTATAAGAGAGTCTGAGCAAGTCATGGGGATCAAAATACCTCTTCTAGTGAGTCTGAAGACAGCTACAGTGTACTCATATACATAAAATAAACATAATAAAGAAGATTTATTTGCTGTGTATACAATGTTCTGCCCACATGTGTGCCTGCTTGCCAGAAGAGGGCACCAGAGCTCATTACAGATGGCTGTAATCCCAGATGGTTGCTGGGAATTGAAATTGAACTCAGTACTTCTGAAAGAATAGCTAGTGCTCTTAACCTCTGAACCACTTCTCCAGCCCTTAAATATGTTTTGTTGTTGTTGTTGTTGTTGTTGTTGTTGTTGTTTTTGGTTTTTGGTTTTTTGAGACAGGGTTTCTCTGTGTAGTCCTGACTGTCCTGGAACTCACTCTGTAGACCAGGCTGGCCTCGAACTCAGAAATCTGCCTGCCTCTGCCAAGTGCTGGGATTACAGGCATGTGCCACCACACCTGGCAAATATGTTTTTAATAAGTATGTAAAGAGCAAAATTCAAGTCCTATTCTGCAAGCATATTTTTTCAAACGTCCATTGAGACTCTGATGTCATTTAATGTAGCTCTTTATAGGCCAAGAGTTTTGAGTAGAATTCATCTTCCTAAACCAAGCACTTTCCATCTTTTGAGCAAAAAGAAATGCATCCTTGAGTCTTGCCTCCCTCCTCAATGCCTCCAGTGGCATCATATACACATTTTCTTTGGGCACATGAAATGAATACTTAACATGTTTGTTTACCTCTGATCTTAGAATTGATAATATATTTGAAAGTACCTTTAAACAAACGTTCCAACCTAATAAAATGAGGCTATCTATATCCACATACAGCTATATAAGAGGTAAAGACTTCTACCAACAATCGTCACCATTTTCTGGCCTTGTAAAAGCTTTCTCTTCTCCAGGGATATTTGGTCTCTTGGCTGTGTCTTATATGAGCTCTGCACACTCAAGCATCCTGTGAGTATGTTGATCCTCATGTGAACCCTGAATTACTAAAAGCATATGTGTGAGATTAACTTCTAGGAGAAAAAGGTTAATGTTTGATTTTTATTAGATTGTTCTAAAATTATTATGTATGTGTGAAAGAGAAACAGATAGAGATGGAGACACAGAGATGGATATATAGCAGTGTGTGGTCCCATCAATTCAGTGATTCAAGATGAATGTGGGGCCTGGTGAGATGGCTCAGTGTCTGAGAGCACTGGCTGCACTTCCAGAGGTCATGAGTTCAATTCCCAGCAACCTCATGGTGGCTCACAACCATCTATAGGGGGGATCTGATGCCCTCTTCAGGCAGGCAAATATATATGCAGCAGAGCACTCATACATTAAATAAATTTAAAGAGAGAGAAAGAGAGAGAGAGAGAGAGAGAGAGAGAGAGAGAGAGAGAGACTCAAGATGAATATGAACAGCAGAGAGTGAATTCATTTAAAATGTTAAAACTAAACCCAGGAGATGGCAGCAGGACTGATTTTAAGGTTAGCTTGGGCTGCATAGCAAGACTGTCTGTTTGCCTTCCTGCCTGCCTGTTGTCTGTCTCTGTCTGTCTGTCTGTCTGTCTGTGTCTGTGTCTGTGTCTGTGTCTGTGTCTGTGTCTGTGTCTGTGTCTGTCTCTCTCTCTCTCTCTCTCTCTCTCTCTCTCACACACACACACACACACACACAGAGAGAGAGAGAGAGAGAGAGAGAGAGAGAGACAGACAGACACAGAGACAGAGACAGAGACAGAGAGAAAGAGAGAGAGAGAGATATTAAGATCTATGTTTGACTACAAGATGTCTCGGTAATCCTATGTAGTAAAAGGTCCAAGTCAGAGACTAGCATGTGGCACATGATCCCATTATACATGTGGTCTTCAGACGTATGGTGTATGGGGCAGACCCTGTAGGAGATGAAGCACAGATGTCTAAGAGTCTTTGAGTTGTCACGTGAGATGTGCTGATTCTTCCAGCGACATGCCTTGATGACAGAGAAGCATTGTGAGTTAGGTACCTTTCTCCATGATTTATTGGAATCTGCCCATGTAGGCACCATCTACCTGGCACACAGAAAACTTCCAAGGCTCCCAGAAGCAAATCATTCAAAGCAAGGCACCATATTCAAATATTCAAAGTAAACCATATTATTTGCATAAATGTCTTAGGCAAAGAGAGCCACTCAACAGGAGTGGGATTTCTCTGCAAATCTCAGGGCCCAGAGACTCCAAACAAAGTCAGTACCATTGGCAGGACTTTCCTGGGATGGCTTGCTCGTCAGCTCTTGTCTACACAACTGTCTTCATCATCTCTGTTGTTAATGTCAAAAGCCACATAGCTCACATCAGAACAAAACCTGCACTTTACTGCTACACTGCCATATGCAACATATTATGTATAAATAAATGGTACTTTCATACAGTGGAAGACTTTATTGTTGATAAGTTTATGAGTAAATATTTATGGTAAAGCATTTGAAAGATCAAAAGGTAAAATGCCATGTCAGCATGAATCTCTCTGTAAAATAAACATTCTTGAGAACACTATAAGGAAATATACCTTTAGGTTGTGAAAATATACATATTTTTCTGTTTATAACTTCCCATGTCTTCCCGTTTTAAAGTGTGTGTAAATAGTGTCTTGGTAATAGAAAATTAAAAATAAAAAGGAATCAAAAAATAAAGGAATCTTTTTTACTTAAAAATTAAAAATTAGGGACTAAGGTTGTAGGTCACAGGTAGATCACATGCTGTACAAATGCAGGGCCCTGGATTCAACTGACAGTGCCAACACCAAAAACCAAAATGAAGATAGTAAAAGTATAAATCCGGTTTCAGTAACACAAGATCTCTTAGATTGACTGCTTGAAGTCTCCATTGTTATGACCGATTAGTGGATGACAGGATAGGGCAGAGCATAGTGCTTTCACTACAACGTAGAAACACTTGTAGGCTGGGGATGCAGCTCAGGGGTGGAGCATCTGCCTGGCATGCTCAAGGGCCTGGGCTGATGCCAGGCACAATGACAGACAGACAGACAGGCAGACAGACAGACAGACAGAAAGAAAGAAACAAAGAAACAAAGAATAGGTAGATAGGTAGGTAGATGATAGATGGATAGATAGATAGGTAGATAGATAGACAGAGACAGAATAGGTAGATAGATAGACAGACAGACAGACAGATAGAGACAGACAGAATAGGTAGGTAGGTAGATGATAGATAGATAGATAGACAGACAGGCAGAGACAGAATAGGTAGATAGATAGACAGACAGACAGACAGACAGATAGAGACAGACAGAATAGGTAGGTAGGTAGATGATAGATAGATAGACAGAGACAGAATAGGTAGACAGACAGACAGACAGACAGACAGACAGCTCTTGCTTCCCGGTGCGTTCATTACTTTATCTGCCAGCCTTAGCTCGTCTCTGACATGTTATCTTTACCCCTGTCCTTGCAGTTCGAGAGTGACAACTTACACCACCTGGTTCTGAAGATCTGTCAAGGACGTGTTACTCCCATATCACCCCACTTCTCTCCTGACCTACAGTCCTTGATACCTCAGCTCTTTAGAGTGTCTCCCCAGGATCGGCCATCTATTAATTCGCTTTTGAAAAGGCCCTTTTTAGAAACTCTTATTGCCCGATACTTGTCTCCTGAGGTGGGTTTGGGGATGACTCTAGATTCTAGTGGGGATTTTGGATGGTAAGTCTTTGACACATAGACTTGATTTTTAGGTCCATTCAAGAAGAATTCAGTCCCGTGCGCACATGGAGAACATGGCTGTTGGCCTTACAGCTTGTTGGAGAGGTAGTCCACGGTAGGACTGTGTGACTTTGTCATTAAAAAGCATGTGTGGATGGCAGAGAGTGTGGCTTGGTGGCATACCACTTGCTTAACTTGCACAAGAGTCCACAACAGAAGAGGGCATCAGATCCCATTACAGATGGTTGTGAGTCACCATGTGATTGCTGGGAATTGAACTCCGGACCTCTGGAAGAGCAGCCAGTGATCTTAACCGCTGAGGCGTCTCTCCAGGCCCCCAATTTAATTCTTAGCAGGACACCAACTGCGCCTGTGATCCCAGCACTTGGGGAGCTGAGGCAAAAGGATCACAGGTGCTAGACCTCAGCAATGCCTGACCCTAAAAGAGGAAAGCCCAAAGCTGTCTCGTTACACTCTGTAAAAACAACAACAAACCCAACCCTTTGAGGCTGGTGTGTTGCTCATGGTTGTCAGGTTGCCCTTGACCGGCATGCAGAGGCCCTGGCTCAATCTTTATAGACTGGGAGAAACAGAAGGAGGGGCGTCCGTATCCTTATGTGATTTATAATTATGACGGTATGACAGCGTTTTTATACCACTGTGTGAAATGTGCTCACCTCAAACCTTGTTGCAAAGCCAGCACATTAGCTTCATGATACACACACACACACACACACACACACACACACACACACGGGACAAATGCACATATATATGCATACACACATATGTATATATATATATGGGACAAATGCACATATATATGCACACACACACACATTTGCATTTGTCCCATGTATCTCAGACCATGAGTTTTGACATATTGCCAACATTTGTGGGAGAAATTCCAATAACTGCAACGACTAAGCCGGGCGGTGGTGGCGCACACCTTTAATCCCAGCACTTGGGAGGCAGAGGCAGGCAGATTTCTGAGTTTGAGGCCAGCCTGGTCTACAGAGTGAGTTCCCGGGACAGCCAGGGCTACACAGAGAAACCCTGTCTCGAAAAACCAAAAAAAAAAAAAAGAATTGTGTAATGACTAGAAACAGTTATAAAATATAAATGTATCAGTAGGCTAGAAATCGCCTGGTTGTGTGGGCATAAGCAGGCGTTCCTAAGAAGTTGTGTGTCTGGCCCAGAAGTGGGGTCCTCGACTCCTTCACAAGACATGACGTGCTAGTAGAGATGCCTGAGGGGCGAAACCAAAGCTTACTTTTTGCCGAGACAAAGGGATGCAGGGTTGGAGGAGTCAGGGGAAGGAGAGAGTGGGAAAATATTCAGAGATAGATCATGAATTATTGACCATTCGTGGGGTGAAGCGACCTCAGAGCGCACGCAGAGGTCCTAAGACAGCAGCGTTTGGTTTTCTCTCCACCATGTGGGTCCCTGGTGTGGAACTCAGGTGGTCAGGCCCCGTGGACAGCCCCTCTCCTTCCTCACTGAGCCTGTTCACGAGAGCCCTCTCTTCCTCTAGCTTCTGGAGATTTCTAGGCAATCTTTGCCATCTTTGCCTTCATCACAAGGTGTTTGACCGAGGTCTCCTCATATACTCATTTTCTTTCTTAAAATTTTTTTTTATTTAAAATTTGTCCTCTTGATTCCAAAGCTTTTCTTTCCTGAAGTTGTACTCTGTAACTTGCACTTCAGAGTACAGATGAATTATGAGTTCTATCACTAAGGTGACAACCCACCCATGGAGTTGGCACCTGCGGTGATGAGAGAAAAGGGTTACTTAGGGTTGGGGAACACTGCCAATCCCAGCACCATAAAAGATGAGAAGAGGAGGAGGGGGAGGAGGAAGGGGAGGAGGAAGAAGGGGAAGAGGAGGAGGGGAGGGGGAGGATGGGAGAGGAGGAGGGGGAGGGGACAAGGAAGAAGAGGAGAAGGGGGAGGAGGAAGAAGAGGAAAAGGAGGAGGGCGAAGGGAGGGGGAGGAAAGAAGAGGGGGAGGAGGGGGAGGAGGGGGAGGGGAGGAAGAAGGGGAGGAGGAAGGAGAGGAGGAAAAAGGGGAAGAGGAGGAGGGGAGGGGAGGAGGGGACGGAGGAGGAAAAGGAGGAGGGGGAGGGGAGGAGGAAGAAGAGGAAAAGGAGGAGGGGAGGGGGAGGAAGAAGGGGAGGGGGAGGAGAAAGAAGAAGCACAGAAAGAGGAGGGGGAAGAGGGGAGGGGAAGAGGGAGAAGGAGAAGAGGGAGTGGTGGAGGAAGAAGGGGAAGAGGAGGGGAGGAGAGAATGAAGGAGGAAGTAGGCAGAGGAGGTTATGTCAAGCAGACCCTTCTTCTCCCTCAGGCCCGCTGCATACCTTCAGAGGAAATTGGAAGCTCAGCAATACAAGCTAAAAGTGGAGAGACAGTTGGTGAGTGAGGCCCCGCCCGTGGGAGCTCAGGGCTTTCCTGACGGCGTCTCTATTCCCAGACATTTATGGGTCCAAGTTCATTCTGCTGCGAAATCAAGGCCACCCAGCATGTGCTTTGCTTAGTATTTATAGGCAGAATCTCACTGTTTGGTGCAGGACTCTCCTGGAGTTCATTAGGTAGAGCAAGCTGACCTAAAGCTCCCACTGATCCTCCTGCCTCAGCCTTCTGGGTGGGGAGTTATAGACATGGGCCACCAGGCCTGGCTTAGATCATCTCATTTTGAATTGTTCAAAAGTTTAAGTTCTTATTCTCTCTATCACACCCTGGGGCTGTTGAACCTCAACGGAAGTTAGTCCACAGCTACACCTGGCCAGCTCAGCACACGGCACAGGTGAGAGAGCACAGCATAACCGTGGCTTAAGAACGCTGCCAGCGGCTCTGTTTTAAAATGCTGTTTTAATCCTTAATATTTCAATTAAGAAAATTTCGCTACTCACCGTAAAGTCTCCCATGCAAAGCCGGGTGGTGGTGGCGCACGCCTGTAATCCCAGCACTCTGACAGGCAGAGGCTGGTGGATTTCTGAGTTCGAGGCCAGCCTGGTCTTCAGAGTGAGTTCCAGGATAGCCAGGGCTATACAGAGAAACCCTGTCTCAGAAAAAAAACCAAATCCAAAAAAAAAAAAAAAAAAAAAAAGTCTCCCATGCAGATTGCTTGGTGGTGTATTTCTCGTCTCGAGTAAATAGTCCAGATGAAGCCAGAATATGCAAACATGCCTCATAAATTATTTCACTGAATAAACAGGGTCTTCGTCCATCTTCTGTGGAGCCGCGTCCAAACCAGAGAGAAGAGCTACAAAGCCACCGGGAGGAGACTAAATTCCAGGAGCTTCGGTATAGGAAGAACAAAGTGAAGGACCAGGTTGGAAAATGTCCAGTTCTTTCCGCCATTTTGCATATGGCACCGTCCTTCAGATTACAGCCTTATGCCAACATGGCTTCCAGCATCCCTAGGGACACGCAGAGCTGAATTCACAAGTGTTTGATAAAGTGACTCTCCGTCAGTAACTGGGGTGATTCTTATTAGTTCTATCACAGTGAAAAATAAACGTGAAACAGTAGTGACAGTGTATCATTGTATGCTTTGGAGGCTGACAGGGAGAACTGATGTGTGCAGTCACGTGTCCTAAGCCTGAACACAGTAGGGTTGCTGGCCTCTGGAGAAGGCCTATTGTCTTGGCTGTTCATGTGTGTGAGTCTGTGCTGGGATCTAGGCATCTGGAGTTACGATGTGCAAGGTGCTTCTCCGTGTAGATTTGGGTGGATGTTCAGTTCTTTGGTTACTGGTGTCCAGTCTGAGTCCTAGCCGAGTATGGTGGCTGCGGGCGAGAGCTGTTCTGCAGGTCAGCATGGAGTCACAGAGGAGTAGAGATGGGCTAGAAGGAAAGGTTTAGAGAAGCTGTGGGAAAGAGGAGGGGGAAGATCTGGGTTTGCACCAAGAGGCCAAGGCCCAATAAGTCTCGTAATGGAGAATAGGAAGGAGGAGGACACCCCCTACCTGAGTCCCAGCCTAGTAAGCAGCCTTGGGTCTCTGGTGGAGAGAGGTTCTGTGAATAGGCAGTCACAGTGGACTGGAGATGGTCGAATGAAAGGCTGAAAGGTGTTCACAAGAGGAGCTAGAGGGATCCGGGGTCCACACCAAGCAGCTAAGTCCCTAGTGGGCAGGAGTGTGTGGTGCTCATTTTCTCATAAAAGGAGTCTATTCAGATTGAGGGGCTACTCTACTCCAGCATGACTTCATTTTACCTAAAGATTTCTGTGAAGATCCCGTGATCAAATTGTCACAGGATTCTGTGGCGCTGGGTAGTAAGACTTCAGTGTAGATGATGATGAGGACGATGATGATGATGATGATGATGGTGGTGGTGGTGGTGGTGGTGGTGGTGATGATGATGATGAGTGAAGTCTGCATGTTTCCCCAGGCTAGTCTTGAATTCGTGAACTCTACTTCGTTTTCCCATTTGACCCTTCCGTGTAGTTCGGACTAAAGGTGCTCACCACAGCTTTAGCATGTATTTTGAAAAGCGACACAATTAATGCAGAGATGGGATTTGCACAGCAGTTGCACATGATTGGGGACTGTAACAAACAAACACCCCTGTTCCATATAGTGTCCCGTAGCCTCCCACGCTGTGAAGTACCACAGCCAAAAATGAGTATATCATTATATTTAGAAGCAACTTATTCTCTTATGATTACGTTACATGTTTCTAAGATCGTAGGGTATGTAGAGATTATTTTAAGTTTTAGGTTGGCTTTGCTTTTCAGGAATATTGGAAACAGCTGGAGGAAATCCGCCAACAGTACCAGAATGACATGAAGGAAATTAAAAAGAAAGTGGGGAGAGAGCTGAAGGTAAGCTCCGCCCACCACAGCGAGCATTGCTCCGCCAATTCCGAGGCGACGGAATGACTACATATTAAAAGCAATGAGCTTAATGTGAGAGTTTGCGCTTAACATATCCAAGGCCCTGTGTGCAATGCAATCCTTGCACACATGCTCACGCGCACACATGGGTGTGCACACGCATCCACACCCATCCACACACCCACACACGATGCACACATACACACATACATACGTGCATGCATACATACACGGACACGTGTACACACATGCATACACACATGTACATGTGTGCACACACAAACATGCACATGTGCACACAATGGATAGGAAAAGAGGTCGAAGCGATCGTTCAGGTTTCTCTCTTCATAGGAAAGCTGTCAGACCTGACAACACCTACTACTCAAGATGATGTCAGGATGCGATGATCTAACAGGAAGTGCTGTTATCAAAAACACATGTTGTCTTCCTCATGATCAGAAAGCCAGCGTTTACTGAGCGGCTGCTTTGGGACAGAACTGGGTTAGACACAGAAAATCCAGACTGAGGATAAGTTCATGCCTGTAAGGACAGTGAAAGGGCCGAGGTTATTAAAGTCGACTGTGACCAGAGGGCACCAAAGGTTATGTGGTTGGGCACAGGGTCATTTTTTGTCTTTGGAGGATATTAAATTAGTAATGAAGCTGGGCGTGGTGGCGCACGCCTGTAATCCCAGCATTTGGGAGGCAGAGGCAGGCGGATTTCTGAGTTCGAGGCCAGCCTGGTCTACAGAGTGAGTTTCAGGACAGCCAGGACTACACAGAAGAAACCCTGTCTCGAAAAAACCAAAACCAAAACAAAACAAAACAAACCAAAACCAAACCAAACCAAAACAAACCAAAAACCAAAAACAACCAAAAAAAAAAAAAAAAAAACCCCGAAAAAAAATAGTAACGGTTTTTAAGTTATCCTCGGACATAAAGGGTTTTCTTGTAGCCTTGGCCCCTTTCTCCCACCAAATGACCTCTCTCCTGCTATAAATCTCTAGCTCCCTGTGAGGTAAAGTGTGTATATGTTTCTTTCTTCCTCCTCCAAAAACGTTTCAATTAATGATAAGCCACATATAGAGTGGTGGCCTCGCAGGACCGTATCGTCTGCTGTCATTGCCGTCTTAGTCTGGATAGATACATGAACATACACTGTAGTGCTCGCGGTTCTCGGACACACTTCTTTCATTTACAAGACTGTGTAAGTCTCGTTTGCAGCCCTGCCTTCCTGTTGGAGGTGGACTCTAAGTTCCCTCTCCCTACTGTCAGGCATTTCATCTAAGGTTCCTCCCTTTGTGTCCTGAGAGTCTCTCACCTCCCAGGTCTCTGGTGCATTCTGGAGGGTCCCCCCCACCTCCTATCTCCTGAGGTTGCCTGTTTCCATTCTTTCTGCTGCCCCCCAGGGCTTCAGTCCTTTTCTCTCCCACAATGGCAGATCAGGTTCCCTTCTCCCCACCCCTCCCCCACCCTGCCTACTTTCCCTCCCAGGTCCCTCCCTCCCTACCCGCTTGTGATTGCTTTCTTCTCCCTCCCACGTGGGACTGAGGTGTCCTCACTTGGGCACTTCAGCTTTTTAAGTTCTGTGGACTGTATTTTGGATATTCTGAACTTTTTTTTTTTTTTTTTTTTTTTTTTTTTTTTTGTGGCTAATATCCACTTATTAGTGAGTACATACCATGCGTGTCCTTTTGGGTCTGAGTTACCTCACTCAGGATGGTATTTTCTAGTTCCATCCATTTGCAAAACCCAGGATGTCCTTGTATGAGGTCCCTAGCACACATACAGTAGAGGACTGCTGGGTCTGTGTTCATTCAAAGATGATGCACCTAACCCTCAAGAGACTGGAGGTCCCAGGGTGTTTAGAGGTCAGGTGGGGTGGGGCAGGGTAGAGACATCCACGTGGAGATAGGTGGAGGTGTAGGATGTGGAACAGTTGGAGGGGGTACAGGGGTTGGCTGGGTGGGGAATAAAATATAGAGTGTATAAAAATAATTAATTAATAATAAAAAAGACTGTGTATGTCTGAACACAGTTGACAGTTGACATCATTCTTGAAAGGTCCACAACAGTGGTCCACAACAGTGCTCCACTGGAAACTCATCCTTCTGTATCTCAGGTTTCTAGAATCACAGCATGTCTTCAGTGGGTAACTTAGCCAGCCTGCATCTGCCCTGCTGTGTAAAAAACATGCAAGGATTCCAGCACTATGAATATGTGCAGCCCCTGGATTGCTCCTTTTCTGAAACCCGTGGGGCTATGCGGAGCTCACCTAGTGTAGTTAGGGCAACAGGCCTGCCATGCTGCCGTGGCAGATATGCCTCCCCCAGCCCTCTTCACCTCCAAGTGCATGCGCACAAAGTAGTCTAAGTGGACACAAGTGGAGGGCTGGCAGTGGGCCTTATTCGTGTCCTACAACAGACAGTGCAGCAACTCCTCCCAGTCACTTGGCTGACACAAGACAACTAAGAGGGTGCCTCTGGCACATCTGCCTTCTAGCAGATGCAGATCCACTCATAGGCACACATGTATGGAAGGATAATGGATTAAGTCAGGCCTCATAGGCGCATAGATGAGAGGACCGAGTGGGATGCAGGCTTATGTGGAAGAAATTGATGTGTGTGTGTGTGTGTGTGTGTGTGTGTGTGTGTGTATTGGCCTGAGAAGAGGAGTGGACTTTAGAAGGTCTGAGCTTGGTGGCCTGTTCTAAGTGAGCCATACAGAGCCCTGTGCTGGATGCCAGGGCTGGGCATCTCCAGATCAGAGCTTCATTCATGGTGTCTTGGGCCACCATCGTCAGCCTTATGCAGTGGTCTGTGATGGGAACCTGAGTCCAGGAGAGTTGAATAGTAGGCATCCTTCCCTCCTCTTTTTCCTGCCTTTAAAAAAGGCTTTGGGGCTGGGGCTCAAACGCAGGATCTTATGTGTGCTGATCAGGGCCGGGGAGCAGGCATTTCTAGAAAGTTTGAAAGAAGCATTTGGTGAAAACTAAGTCAATCCCAAGGTAAAGGAGGAATGGAGAGAGCTTTGTGGTGTCTGTGACTAGCTCGTCATACTGTCAGAGAGGGACAGGCAGTAAGTTGTAGTTTGCCTTTGCTACTTTGTGGGTTTTTCTTTTCTCCACCCTTTATTGCCCTGGTTTCACACACCCCCCCATCACTAGATAGGAGAAAAAGAAGGTGGGGAGGGAATGAGATAAATCTAATTTATTTATTCTTGTTTCTTCTTTGAGCACGACTATTAACAAACTGCAACCAAACCCCCCTCCTCAACCCCAAACAACCAACAACCATGCCTATGGGGCTCTCACATTTATGTACCCTCTGAATAGTTCCCAGAAATCCAAACGTCACACAACGCAGAGGCTATCTGCAGTTGGCAAAACCACGCCTCTGCTAGAGCACGAGGCAAATCATGGTCAGCTGCTGCAGTCAATTAGAAGCAGCCCCACACCTATGCACCTGGGATTAAAACGAAAGCACAGTCTTATAATATTTTTTGCTTTTAAAATGAAGTTGGAATTCCAAATTCTCACCTCAGGAAGCAGCTTCAGAGCTGATCTCATCGACTCTGTGTAATCTGTATTATAGGAGAATACAGACCTCAGTCATAGAACCTATTTGGTGAAGAGGAGTAACCTGCCCTCCTGCCGTGATGCACCTGAGGAGGAAGTCTCCAAGCAGGTAGAGATGGCTATTGCCAGAGGTTTGTGAGCTTCCCAGGGAGAGTGCCCTGCTCCAGGGGTCAGGGGTAGATCTGACCTCCTGCGGTGCCACACAGTCACGTGGGGGCCTTTTCAAAAGCTCAGATGCTCGTGGGTCAGTTCCCCTCTTCTGGTTCTAGCAGTCTCCCTCCCACATCATCTCTAGGCAGTTGCTCATGAGCTTTCGGTCACATGGATGAGTTTGCATTTTGTAGATGTGAGCACAGCATGCTAATGCTACCATCCCTTAGTGTTCCGTCCGCTGGCTATCTTCATGCATCAGGAAGCATCGTTATATTTAATAGTGTTGAGTCTCACCTGCGGTGTTTGTATAGTTTATCACCCCTTGCCACTGCTGAGTGTATTCCGCTATATAAATATACCAAAGTTTATTGTCAACCCAACAATAGGTGGCTATTTAGATAGTTTCCAGCGTTTGGCTATTGCCAGCAGCCGGGACCATCATGGGCATTGTATGTCATCATGGGCACTCCCTTGTATGTCAGGGTACAGTCTCAGTACTGGTCTCTTGGGACAGTACTCTGCAAATAGTCCTGAAGCTGAGCAACTCAAGCCAGGCTGCCCATCAGTGAGCTCCAGGGTTGCCTGTTCCTGTTTTCCAGGGCTGCATCTACAGGCACACTGAGCCATGCCCAGATGGCACACTAAGCCATGTAAAGGAAATTTCAACTCAGGCTCTCTTGCCTAGGCAGCAAGTGCTCTTACATGCTGAGCCACCTCCCAGACCTAAAGGCCAGATCTCACAGTGACAGGCATATCTCTTTTTACTCTGCTGTGACTATCTTGGCCTGGGATGGCCGGATCATTTCGTAGGCATTATGCTTAATGTCCCCACTTTTGCAATTTTAGGTACCAAACTCAGGCCCTCACATAGTCTAGGCAAGTGCTCTAACACTGAGCTGTTGGATTATTTTTATTAGAAGAGACAGGATTTCATTACATTGTCCAGAGTGGCCACAAGCTCAAGCTCTTCCTGTCTTCTTATTGATTGATTCAGGCCCTAGGTGCCGCAGTAGACAGAGAAGCTCACGAGGATGCTAAATCTTCATTTTCCAAAGGAGCAGAGAGGCCCAGCCTTCTCGGAATGTCTGACCCCAAGCTAGCTCTCTCCAGTTACTTTATTCAAACATCATACAAGGTTAGCTGGGGCTGGGAAAGGCTCCAGCTACCAAAGTTATCTTGCCCTTGCTGCCCGAGAGAGCAGACAACACATGCAAATCTCAGTCCCTTCTGACCATGGCTAGCCATAATCGAAAGTAAGAGCTCCAGGTTTGCCAGGAATGTCTTAGGACGGAGGTTGGTGCCCCTGTAAGCTCTCACGTAGCACCAAGTGCAGATTCTCTAGAAAGACAACATTTCTTTAAGGTTCAAACAGTCCCAAAATAATTTCTCAGCCTCTACGGATTGACCTAACCATAGCAAAGGCTTTGCTGAGACATTTCATTTAAAGCCAGGCACGAAGGCTTTACTATTACATATCACTATACTCCTTCGGAATAACTCATGATTGTCTTGCCTTATCCTCTTGAGTAGCTGGAATTCCAGTCATTTGCCATCATGCCTGATTGGTGTGTATGCACATGTGTGGGTCCACAGGCATGTGTGTGTGCACTTATGTGGAGGGCAGAGGTCAAACTCAAGTGTTGTTCCCTGTTTTGTTCAGGGCAGGGTCTTTCATTGGGCGGGGACTGGCCAAGTTTGCTAGACTCGTGAGCCCCAGGAATCTGTCCGTGCCTTCCCAGCACTGGGATTATCAGGGTACGCCACCTTGCCCAGATATTTGTGAATACTTACAGTGGCTCAAACCGTCTTCAATGCTCACAAGGCAAACCCTTTGCCCACTGAACTTTTGCCCCAGCTTTATTTAGTTGATTAAGAAACTGCTGCAGTTGTTAGCAAAGTGGTCGTTACATTCCCACCAGCGTGGTGGGAGCCCTGCTCCTCTTGTGCCAGGGCTCTCTCCTCATTGGGACTCTGTCCTTCAAACTCCAGTGACCTTGGTAATCACATGTTCTCAGCCTTGTCTTATCAATACAACAGTTTCCCAGCCCAGCAAACTGTCTGCAACATAGGCAAGGGGAGTTGCTGGGCTCATCTCACTGGCTCCTGTTTGTGTCTGGTGTTGATTGTGGTTGCGGTTGTTTTAGGTGGGTAACTCAATGTGGTCCTTGGTAGTCTCTCTCGACTGGAAGCTGGAGGCTGGAAACTCACTACTTGTGAGGGACAGGGACAATGAAAAGCTCTATCCTGGACAAGCTCAGTCAGAGACCTGAGGATCACACAGCCACTCTAGGGACACATGCTGTTCCCACTGCGTGGAAAGTGTTTTCCTTGGACCTTCTTGTGTTAAGGTCCAATGTCCAGGCCCCCAAATCGAATGCCGAGTGACTTCATGCTTTGCTTTCACCTCCAGCTCACTTTCCACCCTGTTACCCTACTTCCTCTTCAATTTTGTTTGAGATAGGATTTCATGTCGATAAAGATGGCCTTCACCTCCTGATACTCCCGGCTCTGCCCTGGGACACTTGGATCATAGGCACATGCCACCAACACCGGCACCTATCTCCTTTAGAAATTAAGTGATTGATTGTTATATGTATGTGTGATATATGTATGCAATTAGTATAGGTATGCATAAACTACATGATGTACATGGAGGTCAGAGGTCAGCTTTTGGGAGCTGATTGTCCCCTTCCACCAGGGGTCCTCGGTCACCAAGCATTCTTTGCCTGCTGAGCCATCTTGCCAGCTTTCCTGATTTATGTTCCCTGTGCATGTAAACCTGCTTGCAATCATGTTGTTAATTTGCAAACTCACGTGTTACCTAGCCTACTCCAGGACAGGGTAAGCTCTATGCCAGCCAGATCCTTTGGGTCATGTCTACTGTGTTCTTCATTGTGTAGGGGTGTGGGTCACAGAGGGCAGAGATGGCTCAGGAAGAATTTGTAGAATTATAACTCCCCAACCATCCAGATCCTTCACAGCCTTCTCTGAAGCCTAGCCCAGGGCCCGTACCCAGTGGCACAGTCTAGTCTGGCCACCCCTGCATGAAAAGCACCCCCTCTATAGGTTTCCACCAGGATCCACCCTGACACACACACACACACACACACACACACACACACACACACACTCAGCCTGTTGTCAAAATTGGATCCTAACACTGAGATGGGACTCAGTGGTGAAGCACTCACCTAACATGTACAAAACCCTAATTTGATCTCCAGTACTGCAAAAGAAAACCAGGCTCTTGAATGAGATTGGGTTAAACCTCATTGGAGCAATGAGCATTTTGTCACATTATGCAATTTTTGTTCATGAAAATGCCAATGTTAAATACATGACTATTTTAATCCAATGGACACTCTACCCACCCTTTCCATGAATTATGATTAACTTTTCTGGCAAAAAAATGTTTTTTATTCTAAAATGTTTCATCAGATTCAATGTAGAAATCAAGTTATAGAAATATACACCAATACAAATTTAGACATGAATATATAATCAATATGATGTGATGGAATTGTTTTTCTCTAAACTTTTAGAATATTGAGAGAGACTTGAAAGAAATTGGGCTTCAGAACACAAAAGAGTAAAATTCAAAAGCAGAACTATAAAGTTAGGCTCTAAACATTCCCATCTTTTACTTGCATATTAGAAAGATGACTGGGGTTCATGCGTGACTCTCCAGGTTACCAATGTGATTACCTGCTCCCAATGTCTTATGGAATAGTCCTACTGTGTGCCTTACAATCTAAGTTGTCTGTGTATTTCCCACTCCCACTGTCTTATGGAATAGCCCTACTGTGTGGTGCTATACTAATGACCTTAAGTATGTGTGGTGTCAACATGAATTGATGTCAACATGAATTGGCAACAGGGGTTGTAATTTGAAGGCTTTCTTGAACTGTTAAGCTAAGACATTTTTCTTGCTTATTCTAGAGAGCGGTAAAGTTTGAAATCAGCTTAGATAAGAGTATTTCGGAGGAAGACACCATCCAAGAGAATGAGGTATGTTATTATGTTCTTGCTGCCACGATCAGCTATGACAATGTGAGTTGGTCTTCAGGTTCATGAAACTGCTGCACAGGCTGTAAGGAGAATATCCTTAAATGAGTTATTTTCCTGATAATGTTAATATGCTGAATTAAAAATCATTGAGTAGCTGGGCAGTGGTGGTACATGCCTTTAATCCCAGCACTTGGGAGGCAGAGGCAGGTGGATTTCTGAGTTTGAGGCCAGCCTGGTCCACAGAGTGAGTTCTAGGACAGTCAGGGCTACACAGAGAAACCCTGTCTCAAAAAACCAAAAACCAAACCAAACCAAACCAAAACAAAACAAAAGCAAACAAACAAAAAACATGAGTAACCTGAAAGTGTATGTTTATTATAGGTCTTAATTAGTTCTAATAATAACTCTTCAGCTGCGTGTGGGTAAATCTCATGCAGAAAAAAAATCCAGATTATCTTAGTTAAGGTTCCCATTGCTGTGAACAGACACCATGACCAAGGCAACTCTTATAAGGGACAACATTTAATTAAGGCTGGCTTGCAGGTTCAGAGGTTCAGTCCATTATCATCAAGGCTGGAAGCATGGCAGCATCCAGGCAAACATGGTGCAGGAGAAAGAGCCAAGAGTTCTTCACCTTGATTGAAAGGTAGTCAAGAGAAGGCTGTCTTCAGGAAGCTAAGAGGAGGGTCTCAAAGCCCGCCCCCACCATGATACACTTCTTTCAACACCTACTATAACAAGACCATACCTCCTAATAATGCCACTCCCTGGGCCAAGCATATTCAAACCACCACATCATTTTATTACTTGATGTTAACACCTTTTGAAATTTCAACTTTTATTAGAACTTCTAACAAATGTCAGTGCCAACATTAACTCTTTTCTTTTTTCCATTATATTTCCTCTGAATTAATCTTTCAGATTACTAAAAGTTAACTATGAATAACCACACCCAACACTTATTTTGTATGTGTTTGTTGCTAGAGATAAAACTTTATATGGTATTATATATATAATATATATTATGTAATATATAATTATATTATATAACATACACACACACACACACACACACACACACACACACATATATATGTTTGGCTACTGAGGTGCCCCTCCCCTGCCCTTTCACGTTCTCTATGGCAGAACAGGTTAACTGTATAACACTCAGGGTTGAGTCCTATCAAGTTCTATTTTTTTTAAAGATTTATTTATCATATGTAAGTACATTGTAGCTGTCTTCAGATACCCCAGAAGAGGGTGTCAAATCTCATTATGGATGGTTGTGAGCTACCATGTGGTTGCTGGGATTTGAACTCAGGACCTTTGGAAAAGCAGTCAGTGTTCTTAACCGCTGAGCCATCTCTCCAGCCCCACCAATGTCTGTGTCATTGTACTTTTACAAACATTTTGCTACGAGATGACTCCATTAGCATGGAGTGAGCGTTAGTGTTTACTCAATGATTTGGTCTCTGACGGCCCCAGAGCGATGAGACCTGAGCAGACTAGGTCTGGGGAGGGGCACATCACATGGTTTCCATGATGTAGGCGCTGGCATGAGGAAAGGGGCTCCAAACAGCTATCTGCCAACTGTCCCTCCTGTCGTCATAGCCTGTGCTCACTACGACTGAAACCAAGGTGACTGCTTCCTGGTGGTGATGGAACATGGGGAGCAATAGTGACCTAACCACTTGTTTGTGAGGTTCGGTGTGGTTGGTGTCTGTGCTGTGGACTCCTGGGGAGGCCGAGCTGGGGTGACTGTGTGAGTCCAGGAATTCTAGAACACTGTGAACAGCACTGTGAGGCCCCAGCTTAAGAAAACGAAGGACTAAGGAGAGACGGCTCAGTGGTTAAGAGCAATGGTTGCTCTTCCAGAGGACCTGGGGTATTTGACGCCCAGGTCACATGGCATCCCACAGTCATCTGTAATACCAGTTCCCTCTGCTATATGAGCACAAAATTAATGCATTGAACTCACAATGTAACTTCTTACTCATGGATAATTGTGAAATTTCTTTAGGCAGTGGATAAACTGGATGATACTTTAAGCTTTGAAGATGGCAGGAAGTTTCAGGAGTCTAGAGGGGAGGAGGAGCATGAAGATTATACAGACCGAGCCTTTGGAGAACTCTGCGGCCCAGAAGCAGGTACATCTCGCTTGAAAGCGGTGGAGGAGAGGAGAACTTTCCCTTGGCAATCCATCCCCAGCTCTCTCCACCGGGTGCCTGGCTCCCCGATCCCCACCACCACCACCACCATTCACCCAGCATTCCTTCCTGCTATACACACTGGGCAGTCCTACCCACTCTTGCAGTTTCAGCAGCTCTGGGAGTGTCATCCTTGTGGGTCTCACTATCTTCTGGACAGCTATCTGGGCAGGCGTGACAAATACCTTAACCTTGGCATGTGTTCTCTTTCCCAGAGACCTTTGGTTCAGGGCAAGGCCATTCCCGGGGGGTGATTGTTCCTCCTACACACCCAGGGAGCGTCTCCTCATCCTCTGAACCTTTCGGCTGCCTTCATGTCTTCTGCTGCTAGGTAGTACACCCTTGAGTACTGTGGTGACATTGGAAATGACAAAAACCCCAGGATTCTGGAGCCAGTGGATCCTAGATGGCATTGGAGTTTCTGATCAAGGGACATTTCTTTGTTTCTTTGTTTCTTTGTTTCTTTGTTTCTTTGTTTCTTTGTTTCTTTGTTTCTTTGTTTCTTTCTCTCTCTCTCTCTCTCTCTCTCTCTCTCTCTCTCTCTCTCTTTCCTCTTTCTTAAGATTTATTTATTAAATAGCTATGTACACTGTAGCTGTTTCAGACACCCCAGAAGAGGGCATCAGATCTCTTTTACGGATGGTTGTGATCCACCATGTGGTTGCTGGGATTTGAACCCAGGACCTTTGGAAAAGCAGTCAGTGCTCTTAACCACTGAGCCATCCCTCCAGCCCAAGGGGCATTTCTTCTTTCACAAGTTATTTTCAAGTTCTGAAGCCCCCTCTCCTTTTTGAGGTGTGGGATACAGTAATGGTAACCACATAGGGTTACCATAGCAACGAGAGTGAGGTATGATATGTACGAAGTACCTGCCTAAGTGAAGGGTGCTTAATTAATGATCTTTACTTAATTAAAAAAGAAAGACTGGTTGCTTGACTTTTATATGTGTGTGCCGGCATGGGTTTATGTGCACTACTTGCACGAAGGTGCTGCTGGAGGACAAAGGTGGCAGGCTCCCTGGCACTGGAATGTCAGGAGGCTGTGAGCCACCTGATGCGGGTGCTGGGAACTGAACTTGTGTCTTCTGGAGGAACAGTAAACCATCTTAACTGCTGAGCCATCTCCCTGGCGCCCGCTTTATTTTTAACTCTGCCTTCCCCTATAGCATTGTCTTTTATTTTATTTTATTTTATTTTATTTTATTTTATTTTATTTTATTTTATTTTACTTTACTTTATTTTGGTTCATAATGGACTTTATTGGGAAAATGAGTGTAAAAAAAAAACAGACAGATCCATAAAATTTAAATAAGACAGTAAAATCTTAGCTTGTAGCTGTGGTAATTGCTATAGCAATCACAAATAGGCAGAGTGTAAAGTATTGCCCAGGCAAACACTATGCCATCGGGCTTCTTGGTCGGCCCAAAGCAGGAAACGCTGAGGTTATTAGAAGTGAGCCCGATGGTGAATTTGCATTTCAGGCTGGAACAACTGGGGGAAGCATGTTCTGATTACAGCATCACAACACCCTAGCCTGAATGTTGTGCCACTCTAGTAACGTCCTGCAGCGGAGTCCACCAGTAACTGGAGCCCCGCGTCCTCACTCCCGTTCTGTTTCATAAGGAAAGCGATCTGTTTCCTAGGTAATGGGCTTCATTCTTTCCTATAGTTTACTCCTCCTCAGAAGAGATCTCCGGTCCCTTCCTTCTCCAGACTATTTAAGGTGTCCCGTGGTTTACCCTGCATCACCCTTGGTCATTTAATTCCATACTGCCCAAGAGTAGGGCTGAAGGCGACCTCTCCCTTCAGGCGCTCACCCCTACCTCGAAAGCAGACACCACAGCCTACTCAGACATGTGACCAAAAAGTCAATGTGGTATTCTTTAGTTACAGAACTTTCATTTCCATTAAGCTTATGAATTAAATTTTTATCTTAGGTACTAACGACTGAAAATAGCAGATTAGTTGGTGTGATCATACCAGGCCAGCCCTCATTCATTCTCTCTCTCTCTCTCTCTCTCTCTCTCTCTCTCTCTCTCTCTCTTTTAATTTCTATTTTGAGACAAGGTCTCCTTAAGTTGTCTTAGCTGGCCTTGAACTTCCTCTCTTGCTCTACAGCCCAGGCTAATCCTGCTCTTCTCGCCAGTTAGCCATGTAAACATTTGCATCCCTGGCTTGCCTCAGTTTCCCCTTCGTGCAATACCCTGCTTTATTTTCACGGGGAAACAGCTCTGCTCCGTCCACCAAGTATCACAATTGTGGATCTCCCCCATGTAGCCAGGGCTAGAGAGTCAAAGATAAAGGAAACCTGATCCCTGTCCTCAAATACCATGATTAAAGAAAAGGAGGTGCAGACATGGGCGTGCCCTGAGCCCAAATACTCATCACTGCTGGGATCAGGCCTGGCTGGGGAGACGGGGAAGTCCCCATTCCTTCAGGGCATGGAATGCTCTTGAAGCCCGGCTTTCCTGTGTAGGAAATGATCAAAGGGAACTTGGCCTCAGGACAATGGCTCAGTCTATAGCATGTCTGCTGCCCAAACATAAGATCTGAGTTCAGGTCCCAGCACCCACATAAAAAACTGGTCCTGGCAGCATTGGTCTGTAAGCCCAGTGCTGGTGTGTGTGTGTGTGTGTGTGTGTGTGTGTGTGTGTGTGTGCGCGCGCGCGCGCATGTAGACAAAAGGACACATGAAAGCTATTGGCCAGCAAGCTTTTTTTTTTTTTTTTTTGGTTTTTCGAGACAGGGTTTCTCTGTGTAGCCCTGGCTGTCCTGGAACTCACTCTGTAGACCAGGCTGGCCTCGAACTCAGAAATCCACCTGCCTCTGCCTCCCAAGTGCTGGGATTACAGGTGTGCGCCACCACGCCCGGCGGCCAGCAAGCTTTTAATAAGCTCTTATTAGCTTCAGCTTCAGTAAAAGATCCCGTCTCAAAACGTGAGTTGGAAAGTGACCAAAGTCAGAGCTGACATTGGCTGGTGTGGAAGTGTGCACCTGCGATCCCAGCACTCAGGGGCTGGGCATGGTGACACTAGCACAGGAGAGGCTGAAGCAGGAAGAGAAGAATCCATGAATTCTGAGCTAATCAAGGGGGTCATGTTGAGAGAGAGAGAGAGAGAGAGAGAGAGAGAGAGAGAGAGAGAGAGAGAAGAAGGAGGAGGAGGAGGAGGAGGAGGAGGAGGAGGAGGAGGAGGAGGAGGAGAAAAGAGATTACATACACAGAAACAGATTCACATGAGAATTCTCATAGATGTCCCCGTTATTTTTCTATTCATGGATTTCCTTAGCCCTTAGTTAAACTGGATAATCAACATTGATGATGAAAACGAAATAACTCTGATAGCCAACTTTCTGCCTTCTCTGCTGGGTCTGTTCGGGCCCAGGCAGTGGCTCCTGTGACTTGAACACTCCACTCCTTGGTCCCTATGCTGCCTAGCTTTCTGCCAACCCAACAGCAACTCGAGTCCCCTGGGGGAGAGGGAGCTTCGGTTGAGGAAAGGTCTCCATCGGGTTGGCCTGTAGGCAAGTCTGTGAGGCATTTTCTTGGTTGATGGGGGAGGGCCACACCCATTAGGGGCTGTGACATCCCAGGGCAGGTGGCCTTGGTGGGTATATGAAAGGCAGCTGAACGTGAACTTAGGAGCAAGCCAGTAAGCAGCCCTCTTCCGTGGCTTCTGCTTCAGTTCCTGCCATGGGGTTCCTTCGCGAACCCCCTTAGGTACTGTTGTTAGTTGTTAGACTCTGGCTGCAGTGGAACTAATCAGCTATTTTCTTACGCCCAGAGGGTTTCTTTCAGGGTATCATTGCCGCAGACAGCAGGAGGCAGTGGGATGCCAGAGCACCCCAGACTCTGCTGCGAATGATGGCAGCGGCAGATGTCACCTCTGCCTGCCCCACCATGCCGGATGGTGAGTCTTTGGTCAGTTGTCGACCAGCAGCTGGGGAGGGGCGGGGCCTGGCACAGCTCTTCTTACACGCCTTATTGGCATGGTCAGCACCTCTCAGTCACTACACATGTTACAAAGGCATTGCCTGGGCATCACGGGTGTCAAGTTGAGACTTGTGTGCTAGCTATCCTAGCAGCCGGTGACTGCGGTCATACGACAGTGTAGGAAAAAAAAAATCACACCAGCCATGTTTATTCAAGTGAGAGAGGGGGATCAGGAAGACGGATCCACTCGACCTAGTTCTTAACACTGGCTTACAGCCTCATGATGTTATTGGTGATTATTCCCTCTCCCTAATAAAATTGGTCTGAGGGTTAGGGTGCAGCTTGGCCGTCAAGGGCCTAGCACGTGCAAGGTCCCGGGTTCAAGCTCCAGCCACCCAGATGGTCATGCTTGTGCAGCAAGCGGTTTTTACTCACTAAACTGTCTCCCAAGCCCTTGTGCCTCCTTTGTTCTTTGACATCTAGCCCCCAAGAAAGGGCTAAAATGTAAAACTGTGCTATAAATTGAGTAGACAGCTATCAATGTCCTCAGAGTCAATTAATCACAAATGGGAAAATATTCAGAAAAACAGGCTTTCGTCCCTGTGAACGCATGGGGAGGTTTTCCTGCCACGTTCCCGAGGCAGTGCGGTAGGTGCAGTAGAAGAACGATTTATGCAGCATTCTCAGTGTGCTGCGCTGTATGCAAGTCATCTAGGGCTGATTTAAAACCTAGGGAATAGGCCGGAGAGAGGGCTTAGCGGTTAAGAGTGTGTACTGCTCTTGTTGCAGAGGACTCGGGACCAGTTCCCAGCGCCCAAATATGGTAACTCAGAACCCTATACAATTCTAGTTGTAGGAGACCCAAACCCCTCCTCTGGCCTCTTCAAGTAACCACATGTATAAACCCACACTCTCAAATGTACATAGAATTACTAAAAATAATAAAAATTACACCTTAAAAGATAAAGTATGCTAGACACTAGGTATGGTGGTGCATGCTGAGACCCCAGCATTTGGAAGGTCTAGATGGAGACCAGGAGGACTAGGCATTCAAGATCACCCTCAGCTACTGTAGACAGTTCAAAGCTACCATGAGCTACATTTGATCCCATCTCATCCCGTACCCCAATGAAAACTAAGTTGGAAGACACACATATGTTTATGCAAATAGTACATATTTCATATAAATTACTTAATCATATGCAGATTTTAAAATATCTTATTTTTATTATTTATAATCATGTCTCCCTGTGTCTCTGGGTGGACATATACATATATGAGCAGTGCCAGTGGAGGCTGAAGCCAGAGCTACAGGGAGTGGAGGGTCACCATGTGGGAACCACGCTTGGATTCTCTGCAAGAGCAGCAAGTGCTTTCAGCTGCTGAGCAATCTCTCGAGCCCGCATGCGCAGATTTTATATCTCTGGGTGGCCTGTAACTAACTAATCTTTGAGTACCAAAGGATGAGCATGTATCACTGAAATGAGTTATTGTAAGTTTATGAGCTGATTTATAATGCAGAAAGACATAGGATGAACTCAACTTAAAAAAATAAGCACATGGAAATTTATCATAGTCTGCACCACAAACTATGACTTTCAGCAACATGTGACAAAAAGGTGGTAATGTTTACACACACACACACACACACACACACACACACACACACATTGATCTCTTTATAAACAAAATGAGGAATGTGATGTCCTTGGCCCTAACATTCTGTGGAATGTTATAAAATATAATAAAATATAAAAACTGAAAATATTCCACCTCACACTAATCAGAATGGCTAAGCTTAAAAACAACAACAACAACAACAAAACAACAACTCAGCAAATGCTGGCGAGGATGTGGAGAAAGAAGAACACTCCTCCATTGCCGGTGGGACTTCAAGCTGGTAAAACCACTTTGGAAATCAATCTGGCGGTTCCTCAGAAAATTTGACACAGTAGTACTTGAGGACCCAGCTATACCACTCCTGGGCTTATACCCAGAAGATGCTCCAACATATAACAAGGACACATGCTCCACTATGTTCATAGCAGCTTTCTTTATAATTGCCAGAAGCTGGAAACAACCCAGATGTCCCTCAATAGAGGAATGGATACAGAAAACGTGGTACATTTACACAATGGAGTACTACTAAGCTGTTAAAAATGATGACTTCGTGAAGTATCTTTATTTTTGCTAATGCAGTATTCTTTTTCAGATGGCGAAGTTATTGTGATGGAAGGTAGTCCTGAAAGCGGGAAGTCGTGGTGGCAGGATGTACCAGGGACCCCGCGTGCTTTGGCAGCAGAATGTGCCTGCCATGGCTCACTGTCTGCCGATAAAGGAGAAACTGGTATGTGGTTCCTGGTTCCGCAGGGAATTATGTCATTGCTTTACGAATACAGAAAGGTACCAATGGTACCTTTGGCTTGGAGAGAGAACTGGGAACACGCCTTGCTTGTCTGATTTGCTCTAACCAAGCTGGTTCCAAGGCATGCACTTCCAAGGACAGAGGCATGCTTTTGTGTAGTATTTCAAGCTTGACAACTCTTGGAAAGGACTGCCTCTCTGGGGTGACAATCTAGTACTGCTCAGCTTGGATAGCTGTTCAGAGAGCTCATTTTCCTATAGGCAGTAAGAATGCAAACCAGGATAGTCCACTTTGTTTTGTTTTTGTTTTTTTAAAAAAGAGACTGTGTGTCACTGTGTGGCTCTGATGGCCTGGGACTCTGCTCCATACACTTGGCTGGCCTTGAACTCATAGAGGTCCACCTGCCTCTGCCTCCTGAGTTGTCTCCATTTTAAAAGCAATATCCATCCCCCCTCCTGTTAGTATCTTTCTGTACTGTCCAGGAAAACATCAAGCTTATAAGTACAAGTGACCCTCCTGCCTCTTGAGTAGCAGGGATGACAGGCACATACCATTACACATGGCTACATTATATATTATATTATATGCTATGTATTATATAAATAATGTATCTTTATTATATATACATTCATAGTATATTTCTACCTCTCTGTCTGTCTATCAGTCTCTCTCTCTCTCTCTCTCTCTCTCTCTCTCTCTCTCTCTCTCTCTCACACACACACACACACACACACACACACACACACACACTGTTCTTGTGCCTCTTGAGTGCTGGAATTATAGAAATGAACCATCATACCTGGCTAATCTATATTATATATTTTCATTAACAATTTTTCTTACTGATCCTAAATGGTTACTATATAATTAACTTCATCTTTTGTTTAAGCTTCGATCCATTACTAAGTGGTTTATTTTCCACTGAATCAAAATACAATTTTCTGTGTTATTGCTTAACATTTTCCCAGTGGTGTTTATATCTATGTTACTGTTTAACTTTTCCCCTAGGATGTTTATGTCCATATCACTGTTTAACTTTTTCCCTAGGATGTTGACACTAAATTCACTCTGGAGAAATCAAGCATAGGTTAGGGGCACTACTGTTCACCCACGGCCCTATCACTTCTGAAGTAGAGGCTGGAAGCATTGAGTTTTAGACAGCCTGGGTGTTAGAAATGGATCTGACGGTTCCAAAATACCACAGAATCCAAAGCACTTCAGCAAGGCAAAACGTTCTACTTCTGAGGAATGGTGGATGGTTGTGACAATCCAGCAGGCAGGCACACACAGCTGGGGCCCTGATGGATTTTCATTCTGAACACAAAGGGAATAAAGAAACAAGCAGATATGGCTGTTCTAATACCTGACAAAATAGATTTAAAGCCCAAACTACTATATAAGTATATGTATATGCATATATGTATATGTATATACTCCTTAAAGGAAAAAGTCCCAGAGGATATTATAGTCTTAAACATATGTGCACCAGGGAGACAAGTGTTTCATAAAAAATGCTATTAGATCTAAAGTTACAGATTGACCCTACACAGTGATATTGGAAGACTTCGGCACTCTACCTTCACCCATTCAGGCAAAAACTAAACAGAATAAATCTGGGGCTAAATGACGTCATAAACCAAATAGATCTAACAGACATCTACAGGACACTCCACCCAAACACCAAAGAACACATTCTGTTTATTTTCAGCAGCCCATGAAACTGTCTGCAAAATCAGCCGCATTTTAGCACACAAGAGAAGTCTCCACAAATTTGCAAAAGAAATTCAAATAACACCCTTCATATTATCTGACCACAGAGGAACAAAGGCTGGGTGACAGCAGCAATAGAAATGACAGAAAGTTCCCCAAACTCATGAAAGTAAAACGACATACTCCCTGAGCAGAAGGACCCTGGGTCACTGGAGGAATCGGCAGGAAGTTTAACAAGTCCTAGGACTGAGTGAAGATGGAAACATTACCCACCCTCACCTATGGGACACAATGTGAGTATTCATAAGAGCAAACATTATAACACCAGGTACCTACAGAAAAAACTGGGGAGATTGACTGTGCCTGAGGGTCTTGAAAAAATAAGAGCAAACAACACTGAAAACGGAGTAAATGGGAAGAGAAAATAAAGGCCAAAACTAGCCAGACAGAAGAGCAACAAAGTATACAGAACGGAGTTTAAAGAAGAGTCAGTGCTTTGAAAAGCCATACAAGTCATACCATTTGTACTGACTGGTTTTGTGTGTCAACTTGACACAAGCTGGAGTTATCACAGAGAAAGGAGCTTCAGGTGAGGAAATGCATCCATAAGATCCAGCTGTAAGGATCTTTCTTTCTTTCTTATTTTTTTTTTTTTAAGATTTACTTATAGTTATATGTAAGTACACCGTAGCTCTCTTTAGACACACCAGAAGAGGGCATCAGATTCCATTACAGATGGTTGTGAGCCACCATGTGGTTGCTGGGATTTGAACTCAGGACCTTCAGAAGAGCAGTCAGTGCTCTTACTTGCGAGCCATCTCACCAGCCCCAAGCATTTTCTCAGTCAGTGATCAAGGCGAGGGGCACGGGAGGGAGGAAGCACCCCTTGTGGGTGGTGCCATCCCTGGGCTGGTAGTCTTGAGTTCTATAAGAAAGCAAGCTAATATTGATTATGTAACTGTGTTCCATTTTGTTTTATTCACATTGCAAATTGCAATCATTACATAAGACTTTAGGGGAGCTCAGTGATATCAGAGAACATGGAGGGCTAAGGCAGGGGTGACTCACTTCTGTGTCTGCTCTTCTGGAACAAGAGAAAGACATCCAAGACAAAAAAGAAAGAAAGAAAGAAAAGAAAAGAAAAGAGAAGAGAAGAGAAGAGAAGAGAAGAGAAGAGAAGAGAAGAGAAGAAAAGAAAAGAAAAGAAAAGAAAAGAAAAGAAAAGAAAAGAAAAGAGAAAGCAAGCTGAGTAAATCAGGGGAAGCAAGCCAGTAAGAAACATCCCTCCGTGGCCTCTGCATCAGCTCCTGCTTCCTGACCTGCTTGAGTTCCTGTCTGGACTTCCTTTGGTGATGAACAGCAATGTGGAAGTGTAAGCTGAATAAACCCTTTCCTCCCTAACTTGCTTCTTGGTCGTGATGTTTGTGCGGGAATAGAAACCCAGACTAAGACACCGTTCACCTGTAAAGCCTCCTGTGCTGGAGCTCCGCAGTCCACGTTGCTGTTGCTCTCAGCACCACTGTCTTCAAACGCCTATGGGAGGACCCATTAAGCCCCACATACAGTATTCAACCACTTTCCTAGTCCAAAATTCCAAAGTTTTCCAAATTCCTCCAAGACATAGCATGGGAGGGCCCATCACCGCAGTAGCCCACTCCTTGATACTGAACTTGTGTCTTAGTTACTTTCCTAACACTATTTTTATGCAGTTTTATAATGGAAAAGAGCAAGTGAGGCAAAAAATAAATATAAAATGTACAGTTTGAAGCAGAAGAGAACTCCAGGGAATGGAATGTCGGAGCCATGGCTTGCACCTAGAGAAGCCAGGTTCCAAGTGGAATAAGGGGAGCAGTATTCTCAGCCAGGACCCCATCGGCTAATCCTGCAACTTGTGAAAAGACAAGGCCTAAGGAAGGAGTTTTCTGCTCCTATAAAGAAATAACAAAAGCTTATGGAAACCTAATTCAATTAGGGGGCCATCCCCCATTCAAGCGGGCAAGTGACCCTGACGTCTTGCCATAGCGAAAGAAGAGTAACTAAGACAGCAGAGTAGGTCTGACACAGCCCAGGCTGGCTTCCAACTCCTTTGCCCTCCCGCCTCGGCTTCCCAAGTGCTATGATTCCTGGCAGACATCACCATGCCCAGATCAAGAACCTCTGAGATAAGAATGAATATGGAGACACAGGACAGCTACGACGGTGTGTGCATACTTCCTGTTTGTCCTGTGACCCAGCCACTACGTGGCGGAAGCACAGATGGACAGCGGGTTTACAGAGAGGGAGAACCGTAGGGGTGGTTCCACTGTGAAAGTCTTTAAGTTTCCCTATCACTCGTTTGTTAAAATTTCTGTCTGGTCCTTATTGTGACACTCCGTGTGTTTGTCTGTCTGTCTGTTTGTTTTTTCGAGACAGGGTTTCTCTGTATATCCCTGGCTGTCCTGGAACTCACTCTGTAGACCAGGCTGGCCTCGAACTCAGAAATCCGCCTGCCTCTGCCTCCCAAGTGCAGGGATTAAAGGCGTGCGCCACCACTGCCCAGCGCACTCCCTTTTTTGTGTGTCTTTCGGTGTTGCCTAAGTTTTCAGCCCAGCACCAAATAACTGCATATTGCATTAATCGCTTTCCTCATCTCAGCTACTAAATACTCAGCAAGAAGCAACGTAAGGGCAGGGGACTTCTTTTGATTTGAGGATCCACTGTCCATGGAAGATGTGGCAGAGGCACGTGGCAGCTGCTTGCACACATCTCAGGGAACCAGGAGACAGATGGGACAGGAAGCAGGACTGGACTATGAGCCTTACGGTTGCTCAGCCACGCACTTGCTCCACCTAGGAGCCGCCTCCCAGTGCTTCCACAGCCTCCCCGTGTAGTGCCACTCGGGGCCCGAGTGGTCAAACACATGTGCCTGTGGGAGATGTTCCTCACCCAAACCACAGCAGGCACCCGCTGTATAGACCCAGCGGTGCCTTGTCCTGCTGGATATATACACCCAGCGGTGCCTTGTTTCCCCATCGTGAGTGGTATTCACTGTGGGATTGTGGGTATATGTCCCTCCTCAAGGACACAGATTCCTCTACTTTCATCTTTGTCATTTCTTTCCGTAGTAATACTAACACCACAGCCTCCTAAGGAAGGCGGGGAAGAGGTAGAGACAGCCACGGGCATCAGAGTGGGTGATGAGCAGCTGGAACTCCCAGGATCGGATGAAGATGACATGTGAGTAGTGTCCTGTACAAGTGAGATACAAGGTGGTCCACAGAGACCTAAGCCCGTAGAGAACTAGCCACGGAGCCTGAGCTTTACATGGTGCGTGGAGTTGTTCGGGCTCTGTCCGCCTTTCCCCTTCTCTGCTATTTACTGTATGTATGTGCAGAGAGGCATGCGTGTCTACGTATGGCAAATATTTTCTCGGTTTTAGGGTTGAATCATAATATGCTTGTTTCACACCAAGATAGATATCTATAATCCTAACACTTAAGAGTTATAGGCAGTACTCCCTGCAGCTGCCGCCATCTTTGCTGCTGCTTGGACCAAGTGGGAGGAACCAGGTACCCGAGATATCCCGAGTTTAAGATCTGTGGGGACTCAGGCAGCCAGGCAGTGATCTGCGAACGGGAGCTGGGCAGAGCAGTGATTCTGGTGTCCCAGCTAGGCATGGGTTCTGTGCCCTGTTGGGGACCTTGTACTCTCCGCAGCAGCCTCCATCTTTGCTGCTGCTTGGACCAAGAAGGTGGAACCAGGTACCCGAGATATACCGAGTTTAAGATCTCTGGGGACACAGGCTGCTAGGTGGGGACCTGTACACAGGATCTGAGCAGAGAGGTGGTTCATCTGTGTGCCAGCCAGGCCTGGGTCTTGTGCCGGGCAGGGTTGTCAGCACTTGGAGGGGCTCCCAGCCACCATCTTCGCTCCCTGACAGAGCAGAGAAGCAGCATCAGGTCCACAGAGACAACTGAATATAACATTGCTTGGATCAAGATACACCAGGGGTCCAACAGCACCCAAGAGGAGGGCAGCACATCAGCAATCAGTGCCAGGGGAAACCCAGTCATCCAGTGGTGGGGAAATAGCCTTACAAGCCCACAGGAGGTTCAAGCACCAGCTAGTGACTACAGAACCAACTAACGCCAGAGATAACCAGATGGCAAAAGGCAAACGTAGGAACCTTACAGAAATCAAGGCAATATGGCAGCATCCAAACCCAGTACCCCAACAGCAGTAAGTCCTGGATACCCCAACACACCAGAAAAAGAAGATTCAGATCTAAAATCACTGGTCAGGATGCTGTTAGAGGAACACATAGATAAATCTCTTAAAGAAATACAGGAGAGCCGGGCAGTGGTGGCGCACGCCTTTAATCCCAGCACTTGGGAGGCAGAGGCAGGTGGATTTCTAAGTTCAAGGCCACCCTGGTCTACATAGTAAGTTCCAGGACAGCCAGAGCTATACAAAGAAACCTTGTCTCGAAAGAACCAAAAACCAAAAACCAAATAAAATAAAAGAAAAGAAAAGAAAAGAAAAAAGAAAAAGAAAAAAAAAAGAAAGAAAAAAGAAAGGAAATACAGGAGAAAATGGATCAAAAGTTAGAAGCCCATACAAGGCAAACACAAAAATCACTTAAAGAAATACAGGAGAACGTGGGTCAACAAGTAGAAGTCATGAAAGAGGAAACACAAAAATCTCTTAAAGATTACATGAAAACACAAACAAGCAAGCGAAAGATCCGAGCAAAACCATCCAAGATCTAAAAGCAGAAGTAGAAACAACGAAGAAATCACAAAGGGAGACAACTTTGGAGATAGAAAACCTTGGGAAGAAATCAGGGGCCATAGATGCAAATATCAACAACAGAATACAAGAGATAGGAGAAAGAATCTCAGATGCCAAAGATACCATAGAAACCATTGATTCAACAGTCCAAGAAAATGCAAAATGCAAAAAGCTTGTAACCCAAAACATCCAGGAAATCCAGGACACAATGAGAAAACCAAACCTAAGGATTATAGGTATAGATGAGAGGGAAGATTTACAACTTAAAGGGCCAGCAAATATCTTCTACAAAATTATGGAGGAAAAATTCCCCAACCTAAAGAGAAAGATGCCGATGAATATACAAGAAGCATACAGAACTCCAAACAGACTGGACCAGAACAGAAATACCCTCCCCCTGCCCCATCACATAATAATCAAAACCCCAAATGTACTAAACAAAAAAAGAATATTAAAGGCAGTAAGAGAAAAAGGCCAAGTAACATATAAAGGAAGACCTATCAGAATTACACCAGACTTCTCCCCTGAGACCATGAAAGCTAGAAGATCCTGGGCAGATATCATGCAGACTCTAAGAGAACACAAATTTCAGTCACAACTACTATACCCAGCAAAACTCTCAATTGCCATAGATGGAGAAACCAAGGTATTCCATGACAAAACCAAATTTGCACGATAACTTTCCACAAACCCAGCCCTACAAAGGATAATAGGGGGAAAACACCAACACAAGGAGGGAAACTGCACCCCGGAAGCAGCAAGATAGAAACCGCCTCTCATCAAACCCAAAAGAAGATAACCACTCAAATATAAAAAATAACTTCAGAAATGACAGGAAGTAATAATTACTATTCCTTAATATCTCTTAACATCAATGGACTCAATTCCCCAATAAAAGGACATAGACTGGGCTGGAGAGATGGCTCAGCGGTTAAGAGCACTGACTGCTCTTCTGAAGGTCCTGAGTTCAAATCCCAGCAACCACATGGTGGCTCACAACCATCTATAATGGGATCTGCTGCCCTCTTCTGGTGTGTCTGAAAACAGCTACTGTGTACTTACATATAATAAATAAATAAATAAATAAATAAATAATAAAAAAAAAGGACATAGACTAACAGACTGGATACGGAAACAGGACCCTACATTTTGCTGCATACAGGAAACACATCTCAGTGTCAAAGACAAACACTACCTTAGAGTAAAAGGCTGGAAGACAATTTTTACAAGCAAATGGTCTCAGGAAACAAGCCGGAGTACCCATTCTAATATCAGAAAAAATTGACTTTCAACCTAAAGTCATCAAAAGAGATGTGGAAGGTCACTTCTTGCTGGTCAAAGGAAAAACCCACCAAGAAGAACTCTCAATACTGAACATCTATGCTCCAAATGCAAGGGCACCCTCATTCATAAAAGAAACTTTACTAAAGCTTAAAGCACACATTGCACCTAACACAATAATTGTGGGTGACTTCAACACTCCACTCTCCTCAATGGACCGATCAGGAAACGAGAAACTAAACAGGGACACAGTGAAACTAATTGAAGCTTTGTACCAATTGGATTTAACAGATTTATGTAGAACATTTCATCCAAAAGCAAAAGAATATAACTCAGCACCACATGGTACCTTCTCCAAAATCGATCAGATAATTGGTCACAAGACAGATGTCAACAAATACAAGAAGATCGAACTAATCCCATGCCTCCTATCAGATCACTATGGATTAAAAGTGGTTTTCAATAGCAAGAAAAACAACAGAAAGCCCACATACACATGGAAACTGAACAATACTCTACTCAATGACACCTTGGTCAAGGAAGAAATAAAGAAAGAAATCAAAGACTTTTTAGAATTCAATGAAAATGAAGGTGCAACCTATCCAAATCTATGGGACACAATGAAAGCAGTGCTAAGAGAAAAAAATCATAGCCCTGAGTGCCTCCAAAAAGAAACAGGAGAGAGCATACACTAGCAGCTTAACAGAACACCTGAAAGCCCTGGAACAAAAAGAAGCTAATTCACCCAGGAGGAGTAGAAGACAGGAAATCATCAAACTAAGGGCTAAATCAATCAAATAGAAACAAAGAGAACCATACAAAGAATCAACAAAACCAGGAGCTGGTTCTTTGAGAAAATCAACAAGATAGATAAACCCTTAGCCAGTCTAACCAATGGGCACAGAGACAGTATCCAAATTAACAAAATTAGAAATGAAAAGGGGAATATAACAACAGAAACTGAAGAAATTCAAAAAATCATCAGATTCTACTACAAAAGCCTATATTCAACGCAACTGGAGAATCTGGAGGAAATGGACAATTTCCTAGACAGATACCAAATACCAAAATTAAATCAGGATCAATTCGATCAGCTAAACAGTCCCATAATCCCTAGACAAATAGAAGGAGTTATAGAAAGTCTTCCAACCAAAAAAAGTACGGGACCAGATGGTTTTAGAGCAGAATTCTATCAGACCTTCAAAGAAGACCTAGCACCAATACTCTTCAAACTATTCCAGAAAATAGAAACAGAAGGAACACTGCCCAACTCGTTCTACGCTGCCACAATTACACTGATACCAAAACCACACAAAGATCCAACAAAGAAAGAGAAATACAGGCCAATTTCCCTTATGAATATCAATGTAAAAATACTAAATAACATTCTTGCCAACCAAATCCAAGAGCACAACAAAACGATCATTAACCATGATCAAGTAGGCTTCATCTCAGGGATGCAGGGATGGTTCAATATACAGAAATCCACCAATGCAATCCACTACATAAACAAACTAAAAGAAACAACCACGTGGTCATCTCATTAGATGCTGAAAAAGCATTTGACAAAATTCAGTATCCTTTCATGCTAAAAGTCCTGAAAAGAACAGGAATTCAAGGCCCATACCTAAACATAGTAAAAGCAATATACAGCAAACCAGTAGCCAACATCAAAATAAATGGAGAGAAACTTGAAGCAATCCCACTAAAATCAGGGACTAGACAAGGCTACCCTCTCCATATCTTTTCAATATAGTACTTGAAGTTCTAGCGAGAGCAATTAGACAATATAAGGAAGTCAAAGGGATACAAATCGGAAAGGAAGAAGTCAAACTATCATTATTTGCAGATGATATGATAGTATACTTAAGCGACCCAAAAAACTCCACCAGAGAACTCCTACAGCTGATAAACAACTTCAGCAAACTGGCAGGTTATAAAATCAACTCAAGCAAATCAGTAGCCTTCCTGTACTCAAAGGACAAACAGGCTGAGAAGAAGTTAGGGACATACACCCTTCATAATAGCCACAAACAATATAAAGTATCTTGGCGTGACTCTAACCAAACAAGTGAATGATCTATATGACAGAAACTTCAAGTCCTTGAAGAAAGAAATCAAAGAAGACCTCAGAAGATGGAAAAACGTTTCATGCTTTTGGATTGGCAGGATCAATATAGTAAAAATGGCCATCTTGCCAAAAGCATTCTATAGATTCAGTGCAATCCCCATCAAAATCCCAAATCAATTCTTTTTTTGTTTTTTGTTTTTTTTGAAACAGGGTTTCTCTGTTTAGCCCTGGCTGTCCTGGAACTCACTCTGTAGACCAGGCTGGCCTTGAACTCAGAAATCCACCTGCCTCTGCCTCCCAAGTGCTGGGATTAAAGGCGTGCGCCACCACCGCCCGGCTCAAATCAATTCTTTATAGATCTAGAAAGAGCAATTCTTAAATTCATCTGGAATAACAAAAAACCCAGGATAGCTAAAACTATTCTCAACAATAAAAGGACTTCTGGGGGAATCAATATCCCTGACCTCAAGCAGTACTACAGAGCAATTGTGTTAAAAACTGTATGGTATTGGTACAGTGACAGGCAAGTATTTCATTGGAATAGAATTGAAGACCCAGAAATGAACCCACAGAGCTATGGTCACTTGATCTTTGATAAAGGAGCTAGAACCATCCAGTGGAAAAAAGATAGCCTTTTCAACAATGGTGCTGGTTCAACTGGAGGTCAACATGCAGAAGAATGCGAATTGATCCACTCGTCTCTCCTTGTACTAAGATCAACTCCAAGTGGATCAAGGACCTCCACATAAAACCAGACACACTGAAACTAATATAAAAGAAACTGGGGAAGACCCTGGAGGACATGGGCACATGGGGAAAGTTCCTGAACAGAACACCAATATCTTATGCTCTAAGATCAAGAATTGACAAATGGGCCGGGTGTGGTGGCGCACGCCTGTAATCCCAGCACTTGGGAGGCAGAGGCAGGCGGATTTCTGAGTTCGAGGCCAGCCTGGTCTTCAGAGTGAGCTCCAGGACAGCCAGGACTACACAGAGAAACCCTGTCTCGAAAAACCAAAAAAAAAAAAAAATTGACAAATGGGACCTTAGAAAATTACAAAGTGTCTGTAAGGCAAAAGACACTGTCAAAAGGACAAATCAGCAACCAACAAATTGGGAAAAGATCTTCACCAACCCCACATCTGACAGAAGGCTAATATCCAATATATACAAAGAACTCAAGAAGCTAGACCCAAAAGAACCAAATAATCCTATTAAAAAATGGGGTACAGAGCTAAACAAAGAATTTTCACCAGAGGAAATTTGGATGGCTTAGAAGCACCTTAAGAGATGTTCAACATCATTAGTCATCAGGGAAATGCAAATCAAAACAACCCTGAGATTCCACCTCATACTAGTCAGAATGGCTAAGATGAAAAACTCAAGAGACAACAGGTGCTGGCGAGGATGTGGAGGAAGAGGAACACTCCTCCACTGTTGGTGGGATTGCAAGATGGTACAACTGCTCTGGAAATCAGTGTGGCGGTTCCTCAGAAAATTGGGCATGACACTTCCAGAGGACCCTGTCATACCACTCCTGGGCATATACCCAGAGGATTCCCCTGCATGCAATAAAGACACATGCTCTACTATGTTCATAGCAGCCTTATTTATAATAGCCAGAAGTTGGAAGGAGCCCAGATGTTCCTCAAAGGAGGAATGAACACAGAAAATGTGGTATATTTATACAATGGAATACTACTCAGCATAAAAATAATGAATTCATGCAATTTGTAGGCAAATGATTGGATCTGGAAAATATCATCCTAAGTGAGTTAACCCAATCACAAAAGAATACACATGAAATGCAATTACTGATAGGTGGATATTAATGAGCCCAGAAGCTCTGAATACTCAAGGCACAATTAGCAAGTCAAAAGATTCCCAAGAAGAAGGAAGGAGAGGACCCTGGTCCTGAAAAGACTGGATCCAGTTTTGTAGGAGAGTACCAGAACAGAGAAATGGTGGTGGTGGGGTGATTGGGGAATGGGCGGGTGGAAGAGGACTTATGGGACATATGGTGAGGGGGGAACTGGGAAACGGGAAAGCCTTTGGAATGTAAACAAAGAATATAGAAAATAAAAAAAAGAGTATATTGAGGGAGAATAAAAAAAAAAAAGAGGCAGGAAGGCAGGGGGATCAAGACTTCAATATCATCTTCAGCTACAAGCAAGGTCAAGTCCAGTCTAGGCTGCATGACACTATGCCTCAAGTGCCACCCCAGCACTTCAGCGAAGGGTGAATTGTGTCATATTAAATATATACATGCCACATTTTCTTTATTCGCGCATTGGTGACCATTATGGATCTTTATATCCATGAGTATAGCATAGCTGTTGTAGATTTGGTTTTCCTCCAGCCCGCCTTTCAGCTACTCAGAGGTAGCAGCTTCTGCCATCACCCACTGCAGCTGCCGGGTAGGGTGTGTTTGTTTCCTGTTACTGTGTAGTGGCCTGGTGGTCACCCAGCTGGCTCTGTCTTGTTCATTCTCTCTGTTTCCTTGACTGCTTGTTTCCCTGTCTTATCTGTCTGTCTGTCTGCCTGTCTGTATCACTCTCATGTTCCCACTCTGAGACAGCTTTTCTCTCTCCTCCCTCTCCCCCAGTTAACAAACCAATACACCTCTTATCCTCCATCTGTTACAGCTTTCATTTGAAACAGGATTGGTCTCTCTCTGTTGCTAGGGTGGTATCCAAATTGTCTCAGGTACCCTTCCCATTTAGCTCCCCTTGGAGTGGAGAACAGACATGTTTCAATGTGCCTGGCTGTTGAAAAGAAATTTTCCAATATTATTATTAAAGTTTCTTCTATAGGTACCACTTAACTTTATAGTTGTTATTGATATAGTTTTTCTTTCTCCTTTGGGCAGCACTAGGGAGTGAACTAGGACTTTATGTGTAACCATTTAGATGATCTAATGTTTATACTAATAAAGATGGGATGGGTGGGGGTGGCTGCGGGTGGGGTGGAGTAAACTGAAGGAAAAACCTGCTAGTTTAGCAGGTAACTTTATTTTCTGAGCTCTATACACAATATCTGTTTACAAGCCAGATCCAACAACTAAATAGCCAGCTGTTTAGAAATCTCTATCGGCCAGTCTAGTTTTCTTTCCTAGAATCCTGTTTCACCTGCGTCCTGCCATCGGCTTCTCTGTTGTTTCTGCAAGGCCAAAGAGACCCCCCCCACCATCTTACTCCTTCCATAGAGGCCCTTCTAAGTGGGGAATGGGCTGGGGAAACCACTTTCTCTTTATGGTGGGGCAGCTCAAGGGCATGACCTCACTTTGCCTCTGGTCACAGAACAGAAACCTCTCCCAAGCACCTTGCCTTAAAAAATGGAAACTTTCCATTCTTTAGCATTCTTATCTATGGAGGCTTTTAGAGACACACCCAAAGTGCATGTATGCATGTTTCTACATACTCTTTTAAACTTCAATCTGGGTATCTTCTATTGGGTATTACATTTTAACAAATGTATACTTTTACCCCAATCTACTTGTTTTTTTCTCATATCCATATGTTCTTATTTTATCACTTTGAAGTTATTTCCTATAAGAAATTTGGCAGCACTGAAAGTCAAACACAGTATCCCACACATGCATGCCAAGTCTTCTACTACTGTGTCTCAACCTCAGTCCCCTAAGGTTTTAAGTGTATGTTGCACATTAATTACTGCCGAGCACGCTTGCTTTACGAAAATTTGTCAACTCCTTCCCTAGGAATAAAACCTAGAGTTAGTTTATCATCTACCTTGTTAGTGAAGAATCAAGGCTGTGTATCTAGCTCAGTGGTAGAACATGTAGAGTGCATGTAGAGCACATGTAGAGTCTATGTAGAGTACATATAGAGAGCAGGTAGAGCACATGAAAAGAGCATGTAGAGAACATGTAGAGCACATGTAGAGAGCAGGTAGAGCAATGTAGAAAGCATTATAGCACATGTAGAATACATGTAGAGAGCATGTAGAGAACATGTAGAACACATGTAGAGAGCATATAGAGAGCAGGTAGAGCAATTGTAGAGAGCACATAGAGTACATGTAGAAAGCATGTATAGCACATGTAGAACACATGTAGAGAACATGTAGAAAACATGTAGAGAGCATGTAGAAAATGTGTAGAGAGCATGTAGAGCACATGTAGAGAGCATGTAGAGCACATGTAGAGAACAGGTAGAGAACATGCACAAAGCCTCCATTTGATTCCCAGCACAGAAACAACCCATGTTGTCCATGTCTTCCCACTAGATTTAGTCCTGTGTTTTCTAATGACAGTTTGTGGCCTTATTTGGAAGTTATTTTTCTTTCCTTTCTTGTCTCTGTATTGTTTCTTTCATATCTAATAATCTAACATGCTCTTGATTTTTTCTTAGGGTCCTGCTTCATTCGTGACCTTTGGAAAACAAGGGTTAGGAAAAAATTCCAGTAACGTAGCTTGTCTGTTTTGTTCCAGTCTTGGGGTCTTAGGAACTATTCGATGGCAGTGATAGAACTGCAGGATAAAGGCAGCTTATAAAAGCGAGCATTAGAGCTTACAGCTTCAGAGATTTAGTCCGTGATCTCATGAAAGGGAACCTGGTGGCATGCAGGCATGTCACTGAAACAGTAGCTGAGAGCTTACATCCCAATTTGTAGGCAGCAGTGAGAGAGAGAGAGAGAGAGAGAGAGAGAGAGAGAGAGAGAGAGAGAGAGAGAGAGAGAAACAGAGACAGAGAGTGAGAGAGGGGGAGAGAGAGACAGAGAGAGAGACAGAGAGAGCTAGAGAGCGAGAGCGAGAGCAAGAGAGAGAGAGGGGCGAGAGACTGCCTGGACCTGGTGTGGGCTTTTGAAAGCTCAGTGCCCATCCTCAGTGACACATTTCCTCCAACAAGTCCATACTTTCTAAGTTTTCAACAATTTCATCAACTGGGAACCAAATATTCAAATATAAGAACCTATGAGGGCCATTCTCACTCAAACCACCACACTCGGAGAAAAAAAAATCCCACAAGAAATTTATAAGCACAGACTTAAGTTTGTTCAGATTTGGAGTTTGAATCACAGCATTTGGGTGACTTAGGACCCCCCTCCCCTGAGGAATCAGCATTAAGACTAACATTAAAGGGTATTATTACTGCTGGGATCGAAGAAGAAGTAAATATAAAACACCCAGGAGTCATAATGTGTTGTCTGGTGAGGACTAAATCCTGGGTTCAAAGACACTGTCTAGCTGTCCTTGCTGAGCGGAATGGAAAAACACCCAGGCAGGCTCCCTCTAGAAAAGCCGTGTCCTGTTCTTTAGAGCTCTTCACTCATGGCCTAATCACTTCCCCAAACAAAACATGTAATTTCTCATCTTTCTATGACAGGGTTAGAGCTTATCTGAAATGTGTCTGACCAGCAGTGTTTTAAAGGACTCTCATCCGCACCTGCTTTCTCTCCAGAATCTGAACATGCTCAACTCTCTTCCAGGCCTGAGGGGCTGACCCTGAGCTTGTGGTCCCTCGTCCCCTCCCACTGCATTCTCAGTCCCTTCTATGGTTGCTCCTGCTGTCTGGCACTCCTAGGAATGGGGGAACCTTTCTCCAAGGTCATCTGTTGCCAAGAGTTACCAAAGCGCACTATCATGTCTCTGTCTTCCTCTGGCTCCTCCCTTGGTTAATTATAGCCACACATTGCTTAATAATAGGACTAGGTCCTAGCAATGCAGTTAGGTGATTTTATCTTCATGTGAATCTCACACTGTGCACTTCCATGATCCTATACGTGCAGGTCAGTCATTTCACATGTCCTTCTCTTGTTTTTGTTTTTCTACCAGGGTTTCCTTGGGTAACCCTGGCTGTACTGGAGCATTCTCTATAGAGCAGGCTAGCCTCTAACTCCACCTACCTCTGCCTGAGTTCTGGGAATAAAGGCCTGCACCACTATGGCCTGGGTCATATGATTTCTTGCCATAGTCAAGAAAACACTACACACAAGATGCACGAGGCTGCTCTAGTCTAACAATGTTTCTGTTTTTGGTTTTGTTTCTGTTTTTTGCAGCAGGGACTCAGATATTCGAGGTTGGCTTCAAACCTACTATGTAGTCAAGGATGATATTGAACTTCTGAATCTGCCTCCATATCCTGTGTGGATCATAGGGACGCGCCACCATCTTTAATCATTGCTGCGTTTTAAACCTAAGACTTCACACATGTGCGGCAAGCCACATGCCCAGCCCAGGGCAAAAGTGTTTCACAGTAAACTTTTATTTATTTTATTTTATTTTTCTAAATAGGAGTAAACACAAGGACCTGAGTGTAGATCTCAGCATCCACCTAAAACAGGCATGGCTGCATGCCAGGTTGTGAGTAGCGATAGTGGGATTGTTGGCTTAGTTGGAGGCTAGTTTCAGGTTTAATGAGAGACACTGTCTTGAAGGACTAGTGTAGACTGATGGAGCCGACACCCCACGCCCTTCTCTGGCTGCTGCATGAATGGATGTAGGCGGTTGCACCTGCACACACGTTCAGTCACATACATCTGCCTTCCCAAGCCAAACTGATATAAAATGTTATCTGATCAAAGTCCGACTCGCACAGTGCTGAGGTGGAAGCAGGCATGTAAAAGGAGACTAGCTTTTCTATTGGTGCTTGTATGTTGTAACATTAGTCTTGGCTGATTATTATTTCAGAAAATTTGAAGAAGCTGAAGATGAGCTGAGAAGCGAAATAATAGAATCCCTGGAAAAACTTGCAGCTTCCACAGAGGAAAGGGAACAGGCTCCTAGCTCGGAGAATGCGGAGAAGTCAGGAGAGAAAGAAAAGACAAACTCACCAGTCTAGAAACTCCAGTGAAGGTCTGGAAGCTGTTTTTGGACTGTTTCATCTGTATTGCTATTCACCAAACACCAGTCAAAATGTGCAAGTGTGAACAATTTGTTCCCCAGTGATGGGGATCCGTGCCCTTAAAGAAAAATTCACTATCTTACTGATTTTACACACTTTGTCCTGATCATGTTCTCGAGGAACAACTCCGATGATTGCTTTTAGCTTTAATTCCATCCATTAAACTATTTGTTCTTATCTCCATGTGTTTGTCTTTAGAATAAAACTTATTAGAAAACAAATGGCTCTCTCTTTGTGTGGAAGCTACTCCAGTGGGCCTTGCTCAAATGGTTGTGAGGCTGTATCAACCCTTCCACTTCCCTTCTAAGGGAACAACAGTACTGGAATTGTTTCCCAAAAGATAGGGTGATCTCACACTCTGGGGTGAGTAGAGACTTAGAGGAAGAAAACAGGAGAAGCAAGGTAAATTGAAATAGTTTTCTTCTAGAAAATTACATAAGTTTCTACCATAGTTGTGTCACAGAAGTTAGTTTTTTGTTTTGTTTTTTGTTTTTTTTTTGGGGGGGGGGGATTTGGTTTTTTCGAGACAGGGTTTCTCTGTATAGCCCTGGCTGTCCTGGAACTCACTCTGTAAACCAGGCTGGCCTTGAATTCAGAAATCCGCCTACCTCGACCTCCCAGAGTGCTGGGATTACAGGCATGCGCCAGCACTGCCCGGCAGAAGTTAGCTTTTTTTAAAACAGATGCACTCTCATTTATTTATTCATGACAAGGTTTTGTAGTCAGTGATACTTTTACATAATGGAACACATTCTGAAAGACACTGGTCCTTCTTATCATTTTGCTTCTATGATTACCCTGTAGCACTCTCTAGAAATTATTACGATAGGGTATATGGAAGTTGGTGGTACAGTTCAGAGATAAGGTACATACTTAGTGTGCACAAGAACTTGGGTTTGATCCCCAACACCCAGTATGTGATATAGCTAACTTGCTTGAAAGGTTTATAAAGAGCCAGAAAAATGGTTCAGCTTTAAGAGGATTTGTTCTTCCAGAGGATTCAGGACAACATTCCCCACTCCCCCAAGAACCATAGGCTATTTAATAAAATCCCCAATACCAGGCATCAGAAACCTCCTTCTGAGATGCTGGTCAGGGGAGATTAAGAAAACTCCTCAAACAATTACAGGCTATTGCTATTATCCTTCTGGCCTCCCAAATGCCGAAGGTCAGTCCCTATTGCTGAAGACATCACACATTTTGGGCACAAGACTTGTAGGAATCCAGGTGATTTGACTGAAAGCTTCCTCCCTGAGAACTAGAAGGTGCTTTGTAAACTACCAAAGGATAGCAGCAATAGTCTTGCTTAGCTGTGGTGCCTATGAACTCAACCGTGACCAGCATGACAAGCTGTCCCTAAAGGTGCAATAGTGGTACTTATATATCGATGGTAACTATTAGCCACCAAATTGTATGTAAGGTCCCCCTTCAACAGAAGGGAAAACATGCCTTATTAGTGAGGTTATGGATTTTGGAGAAGAATGTATTACTGACACTTCTACAAATCAGTGTATTTCCTAATTACATTCTAAATACTTACCTTTATAGGCACAGATAAATGTAGTTTTCACTTCTGATCAAAGAAGCTTCTTTTTGCAGCAGATAAGAACCATTACAGAAGGCTAAATCTGGTCAACATATGGAGAACAATTGTCTGTGAGGATCCCAGTCCCAACTGATACACTTATGACCCTGGCTTACGAGTCAGTGAACATTACAGAGAGGGACAGAAAGTTTAAAGAGCCCAAGGAGTAGGTAGCCTGCTGCAATAGTCCATCTTCTAGATGACAGGGAATCCACCCACACCCACAAAGTATCAACACCATGCTCGAACCAGACCTAAACAATGACCACGCCAGTTGATGTTGAAGAAATCATATATGGCCCAACCCTCGACCATGGTTCTCAAGCTTCCTAAAGCTGTGGCCCTTTAATACCTATAGTTCTTCATGTTGTGGTGACCCTCCAATCATAAAATTATTTTATAACTATAACTTGCTACTGTTATAAACTGTAATGTAAATATCTGAAATGTGACCCTAAAGGGGTTGAGAACCGCTGCCTTAGATGAAGAGTTACAGGGAATTAATGAGCGCTGAGAGTTAGCTCTCCTCAGGGATGAACCCCCTAACTGGTTATCCAAAACCATCCCTAAAAGCAAATACATACAAGCAACACCAAAGGGAGCCAGCAGGTTGCATTTACATATTTATTTGCATACATATGTAGCAATAATCATTAAAGAAAAAGAGACCATGAATTCCAGAGGTAGAAGGGTAGGAAGGGAAAGAGGAAATGGAATGATGTAAAAACATCTTAACTGAATGAACGAAATCACCGGACACATTTAGATACAATTTTGTATCGACAGCTCTACATCACAATTAGATATAAATATATTATACAAAGACTGTAACGTATACTTCACAGTTGTGATATCAAGGTAAACAGGAATGTGAACCCCCACTGTTGTGGACTCAGAACAGAATGCTTGGCCCACCTGGGGGGGGGAATCATAATTATAGTGGACTTAACAATCATTGAGAAGTCTCACAGAAACAGATAAAGATGAGCCTCAACATTTCACACAGTACCTACCTGAAATCTTGTAAAAAATAAATATCTGTAAAAGCTTATTAAGAAGGCTATAAATCATATGCTTTAACCTGTAAAAATAATCTTGAAACGTTAAGTGTAAAAGTGTTTTTAAGAAATCGAGACTTGTTTCTTCTTTCACCACACCAATTTATGTTCATTCCAATTTCTATAACCTTTAGTCCTATTACTTTGTGTGGATGGGTAGGCTGTGTGGGCTATAGACAACCTTGACCTCAAAGACTGGCCTTAACATAACAGAGTGGGCCAAGAGTCAGAATACCAGGCCATAATCCTGATTCTGTCATTAAATAGTTTTGTGACAAGAAGTCAACTCAGTTCCTTAGATTGTTTTTGTCTTTTGCTGGAAATAAAAGAGAATGTGTGAGGTTCTGTCCACCTTAGGGTCTCTGAAATCTTTATAGACTTAATTATCTCCAACCCCAGCTGATGGTTTGCTGAGTGTCCACTGTAGTGAATCAGCAATGTAACTGGGAATAATGAAGCTAGCTAGAACCAAACAAAGCGAAACGACCAACAATCAAAACCAACCAACCGGCTGGAAACCAACCAACCGGCTGGAAAGAGACACTGTGCCTCTTTTGTATGCCTTAACACAAACGTCACACTGTGTGGGCAATTCATTTAGCTGGAAGGAACTATGTACAGAATGGCGAATGCTGCCTTTACAGTCCTCTCTGTACACACAGAATGACTGTTGCTGTGCTGTGGCTCAAGCCGGCTCACGTTAGAGCCAGCTTCTCACAGGGTCACATCCTCAGCCCCAACACACCTGCCAGTTATGTAGAATAGAGGCCAGGTGAAATTTATATGGATATTCAGCTACTGGCTAAGAAACCAAGAAACTACAGAATTGTAAACGCATCTATCTGTAATAATGTGAGTGCAGAAAACCTTTACTACTGGTCATTACTTTTGTAGGAAAAACTTTTTAAAAATGTTCTTATAGTGCTAAATTACTTGGTAAACAGTCAATAGACCTCTATATGACATGTTAGGGACTGTACCTGCCACTCTCACAGGGAGATCTCCAGAGGCCCAGGAAAGAGTCCTTGGTGAGATGCATGTTCATTTAAACATAGAAAATGTGTGAGTTAGCACTAGTTTGTAGGCCATACTTGAAGAACTGTATACTTTATGAGTCTAGACAAGTGTTTATAGATTGCTGTTAGGGATTGGGCTGGTTTAGTAAATAGTGGTTGTCCCCTAGCGCTGAATAGTTAGGTAGGTTCTCCCTCTAGCTGAGCAGGTCGTATGTCCAATTTAAGAGCTGTTGGTTATTGTCAAGTGTGCGTGCCATGCTGGTTTTCGATGTGGTTTATAGGTGGGATAGCCGGGTAGGACTGTTGGCTGCCCTTCTTTGGAAGCTTGCCTGGCACCTTCATACCACGAAAGCTTGTCCTGGGCAGCAACAACTCTCTCTCTCTGTGCACTTTCAGGTCAGTTCCAGCTCAGGGGTCTTTTGGCCTGTTTCTAAGTACACTGTGTCTTCAGCAATTGAGACTTATCTTCCACCTCTAGGCATAACCAAGGGCAAAAGCAATAGGCTGTATGCTTTAGGGGGGTCTCTTGGACAACCCTGGCCAGTAACTCAAAGGAAGCTTCTCGTGTCTGTTGTTACTTTTTTTGTTAGGTGGTCTTTGGCTCATATGTCAGTCCAGAAGAGAAAAGTTCATTAAAACTATATATGTGTATTTATACACAGTATATTTTTTCTGTGTGTATACATATATTTCTGTGTATATCTCTAACTATACATACATACATACATACACACAAATTTCTCTGTGTATGTATATATTTCTGTGTATGTGTGTGTGTGTATACACACACACACACACACACACACACACACACACACCATAAATACATGATCAATTTCAGAAAAACAACTTAGCTCGATATTCTCTTGAATGAATTGAAGCTGACTTTTAGCCTTAAATGGAGCTGTTAAGAGATGAGAAACCCATACAAATAAACTGTGGTAGGTTCTAAACAAAATCTAATTTCCACACAAACCTAATTATGGGAAAGACTGCCTCCTGTTTTGACTTCAACATATGTGTACACACCCATGAAGAAATCAGTCCACCCCATCTGACTGATACTTTAGCTGGTTTGAAGTTTCTTTTTCCTTTTAAGAAAATTAGTAGGTATACTTAAAAGGGTTAGCCATGCTGTTATTTCGGGACTCCTGGGGTTGAAGTAAAGTATCTCAGGGGTTAGAACACTTGTGTATCCTGAGCATGGTTCTAGGTTCAATCTCTAGCCCTAAACCCACCCCTCAAACAGAATTTAATCCGAAACTTTAAGAAGACATTTTAGAGTGCCAGCTGATACGCTGCTGTTTCTTTCAGCACTTCCCTTTTCTCTGGAAGAAGTCTTTAAGATCAGCTCAGTGCACTCTGTGGTAATGAGCATACACGTCCATGCTCTTACAGTTTCAGACTCTACATGGTACTCCAGCATCAGAAAACAGATTAAAATCCCAGGAAGTATTATTTTATGTTTTCTCAAGCAAAAGTGACTTGAAAAGCACAGGATGTGGGGCTGAGGATGCAGCTCAGTCAGCAGAGTTCCTGTCTAGACTGCATGAGGCCCTGGGTCTATCACCAGCCCTGCACACACTGGTGCATTCTGGGAGGCGGAGGCAGGAGCATTCAAGGATTAAGACAAGGAAAGGAAAAGACCAAATTAAAAGATGCATGAGTATATGGAAATTTGATTGGTATTTTTTTCCTTTGAGATCTGTACTGTTCAGATTTTGAGACCAAACAGTAAGTAAAAATCTGTACATTAAGCTACATGAAGCTGGGTGTAGTGGCACACCTTTAGTCCCAGTACTTGGGAGACAGAGGCGGGCGGATCTCTATGAGTTCAAGGCCAGCCTGGTCTACAGAGTGAGTTCTAAAACAGCCAGGGCTATACCAAGAAACCCTGTCTCAAAAAAGAAAAAAAAAAAGCTATGCGAGATTAATTTTTCCATATAGATTAATTCTGCTGTTTTGTTAACTACTGCCTTGTGTATATACATATTGCTGAGAATATTGCTCAGGCTGCTTTTATTACAATAAAGAATAAATTTAGAAGATATTTACAGGCGAAGGAGTCTTTTACTTTTGGTGCTGGAGATGGAACTTGGGACTTGCACACACCAAGCACAGGCTCTCCCAGTATCTACAGCTCCAGCTCTACGTTGTTGAAAACACCTAGATTGTGCAGACTGAGCCTTAAGTAAGTATCTTCGCCATGGAACACAGGAACGCGACTTCAAACTCCTGGTCGGAAAATCTGCTTATGGATGCTCGAGCGTTTTTCCTGATGTCAAGTCTCTTTTCCGCAGAAAGAGAAAGAATGTGAGCCATGGTCTCAGCATAGCCTTCTTCACTCTCAGCCAGAAATCCAGTTATTTGTCCTTCATGAGGAATGACAATGTCCAGCTTTGGGCCTCCTGAATTGTGTGCAAGGATAATTGTGCCAGCTGCCATACACTCGACAACTCCTGAGAAGAAAGAGAACAGAAACCACAGGCCTTTAAGTTCTGATGAACATAAACCTTCAAAAGTTTGGAGCCCAATGAAACATTTGGTTAAGTATTTCTGAGTCTAGAAATGTGCTTATTAACATGATACAAAGTAAAATGATGTTACGGGTGGTATGTGCCTGCCTGTGAATGGGCCCGTGGAAGCCGCCAGGAGCCGAACTTGGCCTGCTCTTCTGCTCTCCACTCACTGGAGATACTCACTGATTTGGAGTCTAGACTGGCTGGCTAATGAGCTAAAGATCCACTGGACCAGTTTATCTCAACCTATGGGTCACAATCCCTTTGGATTAAAGGACCCTTTCACAGGGGATGCCCAAGACCACAGGAAAACAGGTATTTTACATTATGATTCATAATAGTAGCAAAATTATAGTTATGAAGTAACAACAAAAATAATTTTATGGCTGGGGGTCAGTGTATTAAGGGTCGCAGCACCATGAGGGCTGAGAACCACCGCCCTAGACTCCAGCACTCCCACCAGTGGTGGCAGTGAGTCACGGGTATGCTGCCGCAGCTGCCTTTCACACGGGTGCTGGGACTGACCTTGGACCTCATACTGCACAGTGAGCTCCTTACCCAGTGCCTTAGCACTCATGTTTATGCTCCAGTCCTGAGCTGGAATCTCCACAAATGTTCTGTAAAGTCAATACACTGAGGTCTAGCTCAGTGGGCAGACTGCCTGCCTAGAACTTATGAAATCCTGGGTTTGAAACCTAGCACCACATAAAAACTATGTATGGTGGTGCACACCTATGATCCCAGTCATTGGGAGGGAGATGAGGAGGAGAGTTCAAGGTCATCACAGTTACACAGCACGTTCCAGGTCAGGCTGGACTCTGTGAGGTCCTGTCTCAAAGGGAAAAAGGAATATACTACACAAAGTAGAAGCCTACACAACATGGCCAGGATGACAAGAGATTAACAAGTATCAAAAACGAGAGGAAGAAAACACCAAAAGTAAGGTTTTCAGAGGCCAAGCAACAGCAGCAGATAAAAGTGCAACAACCTCAGAGAACCAGAGTGTGCTGCTGCTCACAGGCGCACAGCTGCCTTAACTGTGTCCAGCACAAGGTAGATTGGGTGCCTGACAACTGATGTGCATGAAGGTGTGGTCATTGATTTGGGTTTTTTGGTTTTTTTTGTTTTTGTTTTTTTGAGACAGGGTTTCTCTGTGTAGCTCTGGCTGTCCTGGAACTTGATCTATAGACCAGGCTGGCCTCAAACTCAGAAATCCACCTGCCTCTGCCTCCCAAGTGTTGGGATTAAAGGCGTGCACAACCACGGCCCGGCTAGGTGTGGTCACTGGTAACTTCTTCCTTTCCCCAGTGCCAGCCTGGGGCCCACTGCCCTTTTTGTCCCCAAATACCAGTTCCATGTTTCCAAAGCACAGTCCACAAGCCTTTTCTGCAGACTCCCCTGTGGTCTGCCTGCTCACCTGCTCCTTCCTGGGCTCCTCTGGCTCTCACTTTCCCCATCCTCGCCACATCTGCAGCTCCCTGTGTCTAGTCAGGGCTCTCTAGAGAACAGAACTGATACACTAAAAATATATATTTATATATTAAAGGATGTACTTGAGTGACTCACAGCCTCTAGAGGCTCCTAGAATAATACCATTCTATCAAAAAAGCTGTAGTGTTTTGACAGAGAATGTTTCTCATAAGCTCATATATCTGAGGATGTACTTTCCAGTTGGTAGAACTGTTTGTGAAGGACTAGGAGGTGTGGCCCTGTTGGAAGAGGTGTGTTACTGGGGGCGGGCCTTAACCTTTCAAAAGACTCACACCATTCTCTGTGCATTTTTCTCTGACTCCAATTTGTAGATCATGATGTAAGTTTTCAGCTACCATACCTCTGTGCTGCCACCATGGGCTCTAACCCCGTGAAACCACAAGCTCCCAATTTTTCTTTCCTAAGCTGCCGTAGTCATGTTTGTCACAGCGATAGAAATGTAATTAGGACCTTATGCACATCTTGCAGTATCAAATAACTTGTTAAAAAAGAAAACAAAACTCACCAATCCCAAAATGCTCGTTCCACATTGTATGCAGACCAATTGTTGCTTCAGACAAGTAATTCTTCAATTCATCGAATGAAATGTTTATTTTAAATTCCACATTTTCTTTAACTCCCAAATTCTCAGTTAGTCTTCTTAGCTGGTTTACTCTAAACTCATCGTCTTTGTTGCGACACCCCCCAATAAGGATGAGTTTAAGAGAATGGCCTGGCTCAGCTGCCTTCTCGTTTAGCAATTTAGCAAAGGCTTTGATCTGCAAAGCATGATTCTTCTCAGGCCTGAACTGGCCAATGGAAACCAGTAAATGCCCTGGGGTCCCCTTCTTCTCATGTAAGGGGATGTCCAGAAATGTCTGTACATCACAAGGTGGATAGACAACGTTAGTGCAATGCCCAACTTTCCACAGTGAGAGAATGTGGTTTAGTGTCCAAGAAGAATTAACCATGACTATGTCACTGCAAGATCCAACAAGGCCATAAATAAAAGCAAATAAATAGTAATAGATGAGCTTTGCTTTGCTGAGAAGAGCATTTCTGCTAATGAAAGCTGCATTATTAAATCCAGGATTTTGATTCTTCACTACAGACAGCATGTCAGTGCTGATAGTGGGATAGTGAACATAGCTTCCAACTCGGCAACCTCCCAGGTATTTAAACAGAGGGAGTGTGAAGGCATATCCCATTGAATCGATGTACACATCAGGAACACGCTGCATCAGAGCTTCCCAGCCAAGAAAAATGGATCCAAGACTTTGGCCTAGCAATGTGAAGTGAGGATATCGGGAATCTTCCACAAGGTAGCGTTTCTTCAAGAAAACAAACTGTACTGGATGAACCAACTTGATGTTAAACCTTCTGAAAGCACCTTCTAGTATCTGTTGACCACTGACATTAATGTCACCAGTATATACAACATACACTGCTTCAGGATACCTGAAATAAAATGTCATTAATTTAGGTTAAAATTAAGCCAAATGTTACAATTTCCTTATAATCATATGCAACCTTATTTTTATACTAAAAATGTTTACCATTTTTCATGTATTGAATTTAAACTGACTCCATCCCTCCTCTGGTTTTTATGCTTAATCTTTCAAATGAGACCCTGTTCTGTGTTTTGACTGTCACCTGCAAATTTGTCTGTTGAACTCTAGTCTCTCATAGAGAGGCATTAAAAGGAAAGGGACTTGTAATGGGGCACAGGAACCGTGCCTTCTGAAAGTGATTATTTTTGCTGCTGAAGACTGAACCCAGGGCCTTGTGCATGTGTGTGCCATATACACTTTACCCCTGGGCTCCACTCAGCCCCTGTGGTGCCTTGTCATAGGACTAGAGGAATCTGTTCACAATGAACACGCAGCAAGTGGTAGTTAGTACAGAGCCACACCTTCTGGCTCTTGACTGAGATTTCCCAACCTCTGGAACTGTGAATGATAACTTTCTCTGGTCTATAAACTATCCAGCTTAAGGCATTTTGTTATAGTTAGCTGATGAGACTAAGATATCATGTCTAACTATTTGCTATTTCTTCTCTTATGGGTTTTAAATGGAGCAAATACCAACATAAATTTCTGATGTATTAGATGTTTTCATTTTTAGGACATATTAAAAATTTTTATTTTAAGGAGTTTAGCTGTAGGGCACTTGCCTAACATACACAAGGTCCAGAGTTCAACCTTTATCATCACAAACATACAAATGGGTGGGGACCCTTATTTTAATGGTTCTTCCTATAAACTGGTAATGAAATAAAACAAAAAACCTAAGAGTCATTAAAGTTGTCTTGAGAAGGATCATCTTTCTTCCTCTTCTATTTTTTTTTTGTTTGTTTGTTTGTTTTCTTGAGACAGGATTTCTCTGTGTAGCCCTGGCTGCCCTGGAACTCACTTTGTAGACCAGGCTGGCATTGAACGTAGATATCTACCTGCCTTTGCCTTCCAAGTGCTAGGATTACAGGCGTGCCCCGCAACATCATTCTTCTTAAGATTTGTTTTTATTTCTGTGTATTGTATGTGATTGTGTGAGTATAGGCCACATGTATGTAGGTATCTCTGGAAGGCAGAAGCAGGTGTTAGATCCCTTAGGGCTAGAATTGCAGGCAGTTCACAAGCATCTGATTTGGGTGCTGGAACCTGACCTCAGGTTCTCTGGAAGAGCACCAGGCACTATAAACTGCTAAGCCACCCTCCCAGCCCTGATAGAATCATTAACTTTAAAGCATTACTTAGTATTCTCTCATTTCTAACACCTCCCCACCCAAAAATATGTAAACTACATAATGAAGTCTGACTGGCTGGGGACAGTTAATCACATTCCTTTAAGAAATTAATCCCTGGTTCTAGAGATATGTCTCAGTGGCTCAGAATACTTGTTTTTACAAATGACTTGGGATCAATTCCCAGTACCACACAGTAACTCATAAGGATCCCATGGCCTCGGTGGGCAGAGCATGTATATCGTATATATGCTAGTACTAATACACATAAACTAAAAAGAAATAAGATCTTTAACAAATTAATTTCTGTATTAAAAAGTATAGTTATATACATATTGTTTCCTTGCTACATCAATTTTCAGACCTCCTCAGCTACTTCACTAGTTGTGATATAACAAATTCTTTTAAACATAGTGTAAATAACATACATACATAACTCTACCCTGATTCTAACATAACAATAAAAACCCAGACCTGGGCCAGAGGTGACTCAGTGGATAAAGCACTTGCCCCTCAGTGTGAGGACCACTGTTTCCATCCCAAGCCCACATAAAAGTAACATTCACTTGTAATCCCACCCCTCTGGAAGGCAGAGGCAAGTGGAATTCTGGGCCAGCTGCCTAGCTGGATTGGCGGGAATCCTGAGGTCCAGGTTTTGCTAGAGATCCTGCCTCAACACAGGTGGAAACGACTGAGAAAGACATCCAACATCTGCTACGGCCTCTACATTCATAAGCACACATGAAGGTTTCCCGAAACTATATACTTATTTATTTCACTTGTTTGGTAACAATTGTAAATCTTTTTCAATTAAAAAGCATGCCAACTGAGGAAGAAATTACAGCACTTAAGATAATTTGAGGTTGCTTCTCTAAGGGAATCTGGGACTATGTTCTCACCTGGATAGGTTTCATACAGATCCCAGAGACTTATATATTTTGTAACACTCTTTAAAAAACTATTTTCAGCTGGGCATAGTGGTGCACACCTTTAACTGCAGCACTTGGGAGGCAGTGGGTTCGAGGCCAGCCTGGTCTACAGAGTGTGTTCTAGGATGGCCAGAGAGCTACACAATGAGACCCTGCCTCAATAAAACCGAAAACAAGTAAATTACTTTTCATGACGTGACTAGCCCCACTTACTCTCACGAATACCATGCGCTTAGATTATATCCTGTGCTCCCTTATCTCATCAGCCTCTCCAGCCCAACAAATCTCTTCTTCTCCTGAGCAAGCCTCTCTCTGGCCTTCTTGTCTTCTTCTGGTGTGTGGGCATTTAATTAGGGTTGCCTGTGTGAGCCTAGGTGGAGAGTTTTAGACAAAGGCAACTTACGGGTAGCTACAGCACCAAGCACTATGACTCCTCCATCTCCAGCAAGTGTCAACTGTCTTTAGCTTTTCACTAATGGGACATTAGGAGTTCCTCTCCATCCTTTATGGGATCTTGAGGGGTCTAGTCTTAGACAGGTTTGGTTCATGTAGCTTAGTGTTTTTAGCTGAGAAAGAAAAGCATGTTTTAAAAGCTAGGCCCCCCCCCCACCTTTTTAATTCTTGGTTTGAGGGGGACTTCTCATGTTGCCCAGGCTGGCTCATGACTCGTGAGCTCAAATGATCTTCCCACTTTAGACTCCAGTAAAGTTGGGATAACAGCCCTGCAATGCTGAAATCTGTGCACACTAAAGTTTAGCATGATCTTAGCAAGCAGCCACGCAGCGTTTTCGCTAAGAAAGATGCATACCTACTTTTTCTGCAGGGCTCTCAAAGCACACCACAGCACTCTCTCTCCTCCGCCACCTGCATTACAGTAGGGATGGAAAAACGCCACCACCATTGGCTCTTTTCCACTTTTGCTGGTTGACATGGACTTCTTCTTTCTCTGTAGATGTCGCCTGACAACCCAAAGGCCAATGACCAAATAAACACACAAAACTCCACATATTATTAGTCCAGGAAAGAAGAGTGAGTAAAAAAACCTGAAATAAATAAAAGGTGAAAGGTCAACCTGTTGTCAATTTAAAAAGTCAGCTACAAATTAAGGTTTACTTTTTATGTATTGGCTTAATTAATATTAAGTTCTGTAAGTATTAAGTCTGATAAAATATCAAATTAATTTTTTCCCCTTAGTGGTGGTGACTGAGGGCCTCATAGATGTTAGGCAAACACCTGATTCCTAGCCAATATATACCCATATTTAAACAGAATGTTTTAAAGAAAGGTAACTGTAATCCAAAGTTATGGATTACTTACCAATGACCATTACAATGCAGAAATTCAGTCACTACAATGGACACAGTACAGAGCTGCCAGCATTCCATTTATCAGAAAAAGGCCAAGAATGTGCTAGAACAAACTAGCCTATTTTGCTTATTTTTAGCAATCGCTACAGACCTTGAAGCAGAAAGTATAGAAATGAAGATGTAGTACAAACTTTGGCAAGAACGCATGTATCCACTGCTCTTCAGAACGCTATTACGCTAGATATAAATTTTCAACCCGAACAAAAAACACATATGAACCTAGGCCTTCATAAGACAGGAACAACTTTTGAAATATGAGACTATTACGACAGTAGTAATCACCGGGTGGTTAACATGCTTTAACATGTTTATTTCTATTAACGTTTGTAATTCTTACATGAGAAACGATATGCATCTTAAAAACAAACGCAATATATTTACAACTTTAAGCATCAACCAGGCAAGAAGAAATCAACAGATGGTCAAGAAGCAGAGAATCAACCAACTGCTTTACAAAGCAGCAGGCAAGGAAACGGCTGATCGGCCAGTAGCGAGGCATGCAAAACAACTGAGGTAAACTGAGGCATGAAAAAAAATGTCTCTCCTACAGACTTTATCTGGACTGCCTCCAAACCCTCCACGCCCTCGTGAGCTCAGGCAACCAGCTCCTCACCGCAGCACTGCACACACGCACCAACTCCCTGTGTCCGCCGCCATCTTACCTCCCCCTCCCCCTCGCAGCCCGGAAGCTCTCGCCTGTTCTTATATTCTATTGGCTCCTGAAGAAGCATGCGCTGCCAGCCACGCCCCCTGCTTACATGCCTTCCGGCAGGTTGCCAAATAGCTGCTTCCCACAGGCGGGGCGTACACGGGCCCGTCCCACTTGGGCCGCGCCGCTGCGGTGGTGGGCGGGGGGCGTGGCTTGTGATGGACAGCCGGCTCTCCCGCCCCTCCCACCCCACTCCCCCCTCCCGTCTGGAAGCCCCCTTGCGGGCGCCCCGCCCCGCCCCCACCACGGCGCGGATAGCCGGTTGGGACCCAATGGGAGGTCCGGGCGGGCGGCGAGCTAATCTTCCAGTACAGAGTCCGCTCTTTCAGAGGTGTCGGCGAGTCCCCAGTGGCCGCAGTAGCGGGGCGTCGGGTGGAGAGCGGACGCCCTGGGACTGTGGTCCCCGCTGCACCCTATCCGCAGCGCACCGCGGACCTCGCTGTCCCGAGTCCGCAGCGCCGGGGCTGGGAGATCTGAGCCCCGTGTTCCCCAGGAACCACGGATGCGCGTCTTCGCGCCACCTCTCTCGGGCTTGTAAAGTCGCCCTTCCCTCTCCACCCCCGACCGGGTGACCTTTGGGCTCCGGGATGGATCCCAGGAAGAAGTTGGCGCCCGAGGGGACGATGCCTGAACAGGAGAGACAGGTCACAGCCAAAGAGGCCAGTCGGAAAGTAAGTTTCCTCTCTCTGACCGCAGCGTGTGCGCACCTGCCCAAGCGCTTTTCCCCTCGGTTCCTCCCGCGCTCGTGACTGAGGACACGTACCCCTGAGGACCCGGGAGGAAAGCCCTCTAGATCAAGGGTGCCACTAGCCCTCTGGTGTGCAACCATTTCGAGCCCTGCACTTTCCCCGGTTCTTATTAAAGAGCTCTTGAGCATGGGGTTGCTGTGTGAAAAGTCTAGTTGCGCCTGGGAGTGCTAATGCCTCCCTAATGCCTCCCTAATGCCTGGCTCCTCAAAAGGTCTACATCCAAGTCCTGTAGCTTAAAGGCATTGATTTTTAATAATACGGGAGATTGACTGAGGCAGTCTCTTATAGATGTAAACAGCATAGAATATTTAACACGAAAAGCAGGTCTATTTTTCTTTTCTTCGTGTGCGTTTTCAATCAGCAAATACTTACTGAAACTTGTATAGGTCGCAGGCATATGATAAATGCTTGAAGATTTGTGCATTGTTTTAAGTTACTTTGTCTTGCTTAATTGAAATCACGTTTTATATTCTTGGACTTTTTTTTCCCGGTTAGTTATATTTTGGAGATTGTTTCACAGAGTGTGGTAGGCGTCTCCATAGTCGGTTGATGGTTCCCTCGTGGGTGGCCATGGCGTTTGCTTCCTTTCTTTCTCTGTTGACATGATCTTTGCACTTGAATTGTTTAAGTGTGTGTGTGTGTGTGTGTGTGTGTGTGTAATGGAGGATAGGGGCATGTTGCTGGACTGTTACCTGGGGACTGAACTCAGGTCATCAGGCTTAAAAGCAAGTGCCTTTGCCCACTGAGTCATCTTGCCTTACTTTTACTAAAATTAAATATACATATATATATGTATATATATATAATGCATATATATGTATATAATGTGTATATATATATATATATATATATATTATATGTATATAGGAAAGAAGGGAGGGGAGAGAACCCAGGGTGTTGAGGGGACAGAAGACGTCCAGGAGTTGGTTTTCCCCTCCTTTCAGGAAACAGGTCCTCAGGGTTCATGATGCTGCTTCCACCCACCGCGCCATCCAGCTGGTCTTAGACTTGGTTATTGATATAGAATTGAATCCTGGAAGAATTTCTTTAGGTCTGGATTTGCTGGACTGGAGCTTGCTCCTTTTGTTCGAGTCTCTGAAATTAATTAATCCAGCAATGTTATCGAGCGTCCCTTGTTAGCTTTGAAACTCATTTAGACTCTGGTGTGTAGAAATGAAAGGAGCATAGGTTAATGGGTGGGTAGGGAGAGAGGCTGCTGAGTAGGTCATTCTCAGAGGGTGAAGACAGCCCACACGGGGTAGGGGTGGCCAGAGCGGAGACAGGAGATGCACCCTATCTTTTGCAGTGCCCCCTTGAGAGAGTAAAGTCTTTATCTAATCGGGTCAAATTGAAGACCTGCTCCTTCCTCTCTTGAAACAGTTGGTTAACCTCTCTGGCTCACGCTGGCCTCACCCGCTTCTGAATTACACTGATAATGACTGTAGGCGAAGTCACTGAACCCATTGTGCCCGTGATGTGATGTTGTGCTGGTTTATACTCCAGTGTATTCACTCATTCAGTTCCTACGACCCAGGCCACTTCGTCTTTATGCTGTTTTTGCAGTGCTGAAAAGCAACTCCACACACACAAGGTCTTGTGCTCATGAACGCTCTGATATAGATTTTTTGCTTTAACTCTGTGCTCAGGACCGACTTAGGGCCTCTAGCATTCTGCTAGTGACTATGTTCACAGTTCCCGCCTGATTTAACTGTTACCATCCTATTGCCACTTTGTCCTTGTTGTTTAGCACCTGCTATTTTGGATATCCTATCAGAAATGCTGAGGTCCAAGGAGGATCCAGCTATGACTTCAGGTTTCCTTTAGGGAAGTTACTAGGAGTGAGATTGCTAACCGCAGTGTAGGTGCTGGGGCACAAAGGTCTTTTACTCACCTAGGAGCACTAAGAGAACCAGAAATGCTAATTGAGCTGGGGGGGGCGGGGAGGGTGTCTCCTCAAGGTGTGTGTGGGGGAAGGAATAAACATCAAACACCTCCATTCCATCCAGAAAGCTGAGAGTAGATTTTGTTAGTGACCCAGTGACCTATTTGTGGCCTGTGGAGGCAGACTCACCAACCTTTTGCTACTGGGGCAGACCTCACCCAAATTCCTTAGAATGATTATCTCAGATTCTTCCCTTCGCAGACCATTACCCACCTTTAGGGGAGGTGACCGGAGTACTTGATGGCCTGCCGGCCTCTCTGATCCTAGGAGACCACACTAGATTCTAGGCCTTTTAGCTGAAGAAGCCAGCTGCCTTGGTAGTCAGTCACAGGTAGTTTGCAAAGGAATTTCTATGCAGTCACACCTTAAGCTTTACTGTGCACCTAGATTGGAATGATTGTTGCCTGGAAACCTTTACCAAAATTGTGTTTTAAATATTCTGGCGGTGAACTGCCTGGCATTAGACTCCCTGAAGTCTGATCCAGGTTGGCGAAGACCTGGCCGAACCAGGTCTTTATTCTCATCTCTTTGTGGGTTCTATTCCCCTCCTGGACACTACAGGGTTCTCTGCAGGTACTGGAGTGGGGAGGGATGAGGGATGATAAGGATGAGTCTGTTTTAGTGGATGATCACAGAGACTTCCAGGACGAATCCCCACTGGACTAGAGGTCCAAGTGGTTCAGGTTTCAGGGAAGCGTCCTGAGCTGCCGAAGTGTCCAAGCCCTGAGGCACAAGGTCGATAACAGGAACCGGGTATTTGATCTTTGTCCTGCCTTCCTGAACCTTGAGATTTCTTCATTCAGAGTAAGAGAAGAGCCCTTCAGCTTCCCTGGGGTCTGTTAGGAGGCCAAGTCTTGATGAGCTTTATAAATGGGTCTGGTCACCAGAGAAACCAGCCATATGGTTTGGGTGTTAGAACTTTCAGTCCCTCCCCGCCCCCCCATCACCTTGTGAGGGGATGAAGGGACTGGAACAGTTAATCACAAATGACTCATGATAGTATCAACCCTGCCTGCCAAACCTCTATAAAAGACCTAAAGGGTGAGTATGGGGAGTTTCTAGAAAGTGAACCTTGTGCAAAGTGTGGGTGTGCAGGTGGTCTGTCTACAGAAGGCGTGGCACCTCTGGGGACTGATTCCTCCCCCCACCCCATGCTCTGTGCATCTCCTCCCCTTGGCCGTTCTTGCATCGTGTCCCCAACAATGCATTTCTGTGAGCCACTGGAGCTACTTCTCCATCTTAAGGTCGTGTAAGACCCTGACTCACAGCCAGTCATTCAGAGGCACAGCAGCACCTGCCAGACCTAGAGATTCTTTGTTTTGTTTCGTTTTGTTTTTTCGAGACAGGGTTTCTCTGTATAGCGCTGGCCGGCCTGGAACTCACTCTGTAGACCAAGCTGGTCTTGAACTCAGAAATCCGCCTGCCTCTGCCTCCCAAGTGCTGGGATTAAAGGCGTGCGCCACGACCGCCTGGCTAGACTTAGAGATTCTTACATGACCAGCCCTGTGCTCCCGATCTGTGGTAACTTCAGGCACTGTCGGAGCAGCAAAAGATATCCAGGCCGTGTTGGTGGGGAAACTCACGCAGAAGTTAAATAACTCACTCACGGGAGAAAATTTAGTAGTATTTGGGCCCAGGTCAGCCTGACCAGCTTTCTTAAAAACACACGGTCTTCAGGACTTTATGATACTTTGATCATACCCTCTAGTGTTACCAAACCAATGAGTTTGGCTTAATTTTTTTTGACTCCAAGGTGCTTAAACAGGGACCAGACTTACAGCATTTAAAAATATTCCCTGTGCAGGATGCTTTCCACACTACAGGGTTGTTTAGCCTATACCCCGGAGACCAGGAAGTGCGAGCGATAGCATAGGCGCTGTTAGCTCGTAAGCGTCTGGGTATAGTGAAGGGAGTGTGAACTGTCTGGGTATAGTGAAGGGAGAGTGTGAACTGTCTGGGTATAGTGAAGGGAGAGTGTGAACTGTCTGGGTATAGTGAAGGGAGTGTGAACTGTCTGGGTATAGCGAAGGGAGTGTGAACTGTCTGGGTAGAGTGAAGGGAGTGTGAACTGTCTGGGTATAGTGAAGGGAGTGTGAACTATGTGTGATGATGTTCTTTTTCTGAGTCGGGAGGGCTTTGCTCTGTAGCGCTGGCTAGCTCACTACTTACCGTGTAGCCCAGGCTAATCTGTAACAGTCTCCCTACCTAGTGCTGGGTTGACAGGCATAAGTCACTACAGTCGGCTGCTTTCTTTTCCGTAGTATGTAGAGGTGCCTTTTGGTTGTTCAAGAATGAATGAATTTTACCCTCTGTGTTTTTCTTCAGGGGGTTCTCTATGGGGCAGTCATCATCAGGTGAGGTAGACCCTATAGTGCCTAAGTTACAGATGTACGTTACCAAGCTGGCTTTTTATTTTGTTTTTATTCTCTCTCTCTCTTTTACAGTTTTATTTTCTTTTATTTATTTTTATGTGAATGAGTGGTTTTGCCTGAATGAGGATCTGTGCACCGTGTTAGGTGCCCGGTATCCAGAAGAGGGTGGCAGATGCCCTGGATGTGGAGTTAAACAGAGCCAGAGTCCTCTGGAAGAGCAGCCAGTGCTCTTAACCACTGCGCCCAGCTCTGCAGCCCTGTGCCTGGATTTTAAATGCTTTACTGACAATCATTTCAGTTTGAATCCGAAGGGAGGCCACAGTGGTGACATGGTCGCTGCTCATGCAAGGTGTCACTTTGGTCCAGTGACTCCACGGTGTCTTGATTTACACGAGAAAAGAACATTGCCCAGTGAAGCTCCCCCACAGTGCCTCTTCTTTCCTTCCTTTCTCTCTTGTGATGTTGGGGACGGACCTCTGGCCTTGAGTGTACTGTTTACACCTGCACCCCTTTGTTTTTGTTTTTGTTTTTTAAGCTAAGTTAAAGAAGAAAGTAGCAGATCGAAGGTAGACCCAGTCTAGTAACGCTTTATTTTTCTTTGGGTGTGGCTGGGGCATGTGTAGCACTGGGATAAACACAGTGACCAAGAGCAACTTGGGGAGGAAGGGTGTATTTCAAATTACTGTCCCACGTTCTACCCTGAGGGAAGGAACTCAAACTGTGCAGGACCCTGGAAGCAGGAGCTGATGCAGAGGCCATGGAGGGGTGCTGCTTACTGGCTTACTCTCTGATGGTTTGCTCAGCCTGTCTTCTTATATATCATTCAGTAACCCACCACCACCGCCACCCAGGGGTGGCGCCACTCCCGATGGGACGGACCCAGCTATATCAATCATTAATTTAAAAACTGCCCACAGGGTTTGCCATAATTGAAGTTTCCTCTTCCAGAATGACTCTAGCCTGTGTCAAGTTGACATGAAAACTAGCGCGGGGGGGGGGGGGAACCCAGGGCCATAAAGGGCAACCAGAGCTACACCCCCTAGCCAGATACTGACCAGAGCTTGTGAAATCTGCCCTCAGAGTAGCTGGCGCCTGCTCCTTATCTCAGCTGTCCCTCCAACTTGCACTTTACCCACCTAGTCTCGATCTTACAGGCTGTCTGCTCCGGGGAGGGGCCTGGCTCAGTCTTGCCTCTCCTTACTCTTTGTTACCTGTAGAAAATTGTCCTCAACTTTTCTTCCTGGCTTTACCCCCTCTCCTCTAACCCCCAATTGTTATTTAGATCTACAACTTGTTTTTTTGTTCTGTTTTGTCTTTTCCCTTCCTCCTCTTCCTCCTCTTCTCCTAGGCCAGGTCCTGACCTGGCGGCCTGGCTGCCCTTGAACTCCCAGGCCTTCCGCCTTCAACCCCCACGTGTCGTCACCCGAGCAGTACAAGCCGATTTTACCCCTTTTCTGTAGAACCGGAAGACACATCTGGCTTCTTTTCAAGGTCACGCTCTTTGCAAATACCTCTGACCCTCCTCTCTACCTGTCTGGAATCTTGGACCTCCTGCCCTCTTCCCCTCCACCTCCCTCTGCACCCGAAGCCATCCACCAAGATTTATTCTGCCTCTCTCTCATTGCCTCGTTCACTGCCCTAGCAGTTGTACCTGTTTCCCTTTTGGAAAGATCCCCCTGTTTTTGCTCTTTGATCACGTTGCATTTTTCCTCATTGTTAGTTTACTGGCTATGAAAGAAATACATACAATCATATATATATATATAATATACATTATATATATATATATATATATATATATATATATATATATATCCAGTTATAAAATGTAGTAAGTTATGCCTTTGTACCTCACCTAATCCTAAGAAGAACAATGAAGGACTGAGGGGGCTGGAGAGAGGGCTCAGGGACACCACAAGAAGACCTGTGGAGTCAACTAACCCGGGCCCATGGGGGTTCCCAGAGACTGAACCACCAACCTGAGAGCATGCATGGGCTGGATCTAGGCCCAGACACATGTGTATCAGGTGTGCAGCGTGGTTTTCATCAGGGCCCCTAACACTTGCACCTGGGGCTATCTGTGGCTCTGTTGCTTACCCTTGGATCCGTTTCCCTAGCTGGGCCGCCTTGTCTGGCCTCAGTGGGACAGGATGTGCCTAGCCCTGCTGTGACTTGGTGTGTCAGGGCAGGATACCCATGAGGGGCTTCCCTGCTCTTCAGAGAAGCGGGGGTTTGGAATGGGGGAGGTGTGAGGGGGCACTGAGAGAAGGGGAGGGAGGGGGTTGCAATTGGGATGTAACGTGACTAAATAAATAAATTAATGAAAAAAGAAAATGTGTATCAGAGCTGAGGAGAGGGGATGAGCACTTGGGCAAGTGTGAGGACCTGCGTTGGAATTCTCCGCACCCTTGGAGAAAGCTGGGCAAGGCAGTGGTCTTCTGTTAACCCAGCATGGTGGGAGGTGGGGACAGAAACAGGCTGGTAGGAACCAGCTGACCAGCCAGCCTAGCTAAAATGGCTAGCTTCCATTTCAGCGAGAGCCTGATTTAAAGGAGAAGGTGGAGAGCAACAGAGGAAGACATCCTATGCCCTCCTTTGGTCTCCACATGTGCACACATGGATGCATGCACCTGCATACTCACACACATGGGTGCATGCACCTACACACTCATATGCATGGATGCATGTTCCTGCACACTCATATGCATGTACTCATATGCATGGATGCATGCACCTGCATACTCATACACACGGGTACATGCACCTACACACTCATATGCATGGATGCATGTACCTGCATACTCACACACATGGATGCATGAACCTGTACACTCATGCATGCACTCACATGCATGGGAGCATGCACCTGCACACTCACACACATGGATGCATGTACCTGCACACTCATACACATGGATGCATGTACCTGCATACTCACACATGGATGCATGCACCTGCACACTCTCACATGGATGCATGTACCTGCACACTCACAAACATGGATGCATGTACCTGCACACTCACACACATGGATGGATGCACCTGCAGATTCTCACACATAGATGCCTGTACCCACACACTTATGCACATGGATGCATGCACCACATGCATGACACATATACCTTTTCCCCCTGTAGTAGTCAGGGCTGAGAAAGAGAACCAATGGAATGACCCCTCTCCTCTCTCTTTAACTGGATTTATTAGTGGGTTACAGACTGTGGTTCCACTATTCCAACAGTGGCTCCTCTCAGTGGAAAGTACAAGAACCCAGTAGTTGTTCTGTCCATGAAGTTGGATGTCTCGGGTCTTCGGTATACACCAGAATTCTGGGGAAGTGGGCCCTAATACTAGTGAAGGCTTGAACTTGGCAGCAAGAGTCAGGGCAAACAGGCAAAGAGCACTGTAGATGTAAACTGCCTTTGTTATAGCCCAGTTTGTATTGTTTTGGATTTTAACCCAGAGCCACAGATATACCAAGCATATACTCTACCATTGAGCTATATCTGTAGCACCTGCAATTCAGCCTTTTGTGTTTAAAAACCATTGTCATGTGTATATGGATAGATGAACAATGTATTATCTAGTTTTGTTGATGTCTAAGATCAATAAAAAAAAATGATACCAGTGTGTTTAGTGATTTCACTAGATGTGGCAGCTGTAACGTTTATTCCTAGGTAAGATGCTGCGGAGGGCAGTTAGCCGGTAGGGTGGTCTGTGGTTTTCCAGCAGGATCAATTGTGCTGTGAGCCTTTGCCGAGCCTGTTTGTGCACAGGCGGCAATCCTGTCCTGCTTTTCTGAGTGCTTTCTGCCTTTGCTGTCATCAGTGACCTGAGACCTCTCCTCTACCTTCCATGACTGACAGGGCATATCATCCGATTTTTATGTTAGTATTCTTTCTCTGGCTTACATGTTTTTGTTTTTGAGTTCCTGTTGAGATGTAATCCCGGTACAACAGTTTTAAGAGAGATGCCCTTTAGGAGGTTTCTGAGCAGTGAGCAGTCCTCGTGGAACTGAGATTAAGTGCTCATGTGGAAAGTCTTAATGGAAAGGGTTTGCTCCCTGCCTCCTGCCCCATTCTTTCTCATCTACCAGTGAGGACTCTGGTTATTCTCCCCAGAGAGTGCAACAAGGCACCACTCTTGCTAGACACTGTACTGGGCTCTGATCTGGGACTTCCTGTCTTTCCTATGATGGTGAGATATATAATTTTGTTGTTTGTTATAGTTGCCCAGATACATTAGGAGATTGATAATAAACAGTGTTGTTGTAACAAGTACCTGAAATCGAGAAGTAGGTAGAGGCTAGAAGAGTTTGGAAGATCAGGTGAGAAAAACCATGGGTTAGTGTATCCAAGGTGTCCAGGGCGACTCCAGGGAGGGCTCAGAAGGGAGCCGGTGTGTAGACAAAGCTCGGATCTTCTTAGAGACATTTGAGTGGCTGACCAGAGTGTTGGCAGAAATATGAGCAGGAAAAGCTGTTGTGATGAGACCCTTAGGTAGAAATGGGAAGAGTCTCCCTGGGAACCTGAGGGAAGGCCATCCTTATTACAGTCCGGCCAAGATGGATGAACCGTGGCCACAGACATCCGTAGAGCAATGGACTAAGCTGCCTGGTGGGAAACACACCATTAAGCCAAGTGTGACGTGCCACAGGGCTTCTCCTCATCTCTCAGAGTAAATTACAAGAGCAACCAGGGTAGCAACGCCATCCACAGGGAAACGGACCCGGGACGGACCATCCTTAGCCTGGCTGCACCACACAGAACAGAGGTGTGTGTGCATGGGTGAACGCTTGATGGGAGATTAACATGGGTGGAAGGAAGCCAGATCTCGAAGGCATCCCAGAGATCTTTGAGGCTGCCACTCTCGTTCCAGGCCCTGAGTGGCAGGCCCTGAAGGCACGTAGATTTCAGGACCGGGGCCCAGCATTCCCGTGGCACTCCTGCAGGGGTGCAGAAGCTGTTTTCGATGTACAACCTCAACTCATCCCTCGTGTCCACGCGAGTAAGTAGGAACAGGCTGAAAACACTTGATTTTGTTTCTCCTGGTCTCTGCTTTGGCAGAAGGCACCAAGTAGGTCTTTGTTCTTAACTTTTTCTCCTCTTGAGTCTCCTTGGATTATAGAAACAGCAGAACCTTGGGAGATGGGAGAAATGGGACTTTTGTTCATGGCTGCCCTCCTGAGTCGCTGTCTTTGCTGGATTAACATACAGCCATTTTTATGATCAATTGTAAACAGATATCCTTGAATAAATGTTTCTTCATCTGTTCAAAGTCAGTAGGACTTTTTTGTTCAAAGTCAATAGGACTTTTCCCAGAGACCCAACTTTGATTTTGTTTTTGAATTATTATTATTATTATTATTATTATTATTATTATTATTATTATTTTACCAGTGGATGCCAAACTCAGCCATCACTTCCAAAGAACAAGATGGTTTATTCCGAGGCCAAATGTGAGCAACAATGGTGGGGAAGCACAGACACCCTAAGTACCACGCTCCGACATGGTGATGGTTTCATAATGTTTGTACAGACACGGAACAGTGGAAACTATAACTACATTGTAGGAGCGTCAGATAGGCAGGCCACAGGGAAGGCAGCAAACCAGCAAACGTGCTCTGTGCCCTAGATGCTCTCAGACGGCTTTCTTAGCCTTTGGCTGGGGGAAGTTAGAGGTCTTCACATTACTGAATGACTTACCTAACTAGCAGGGATGGACGTTAGATCAAACAACAGTTACTAAGAAGGATAAAGATAACCCCAAGATAATAAGTTGGTTCAGGACCCAGCAATATTCTAGTTCTCCACAATTACAGAAGTTCATCCGTGTACTCAACAGATGCTGAGAAATTAAGTCCAGCACTGTTTTTAGCAGTGGGAACACAGCAGGTGTCAGAACAGAGTGTCGAAGGACTGGCTTCTCCCCTGTGGAATTTATGTCCTACCTTTTTGTTTTTTCTTTTATTCTTTTTTTTTCTTTTTATTGGATATTATTTTCTTTAGTTACATTTCAAATGTTATCCCTTTTCCTGGTTTCCTTTCTGAAAACACCCTATCCCACACCCCCCTTCCCCTGCTCACACCTGCTTCCCTGTCCTGGTATTTCCCCTATACTGGGGCATCAAGCCTTCTCAGGACCATGGGCCTCTCCTCCCTTTGGTGTCCAACAAGGTCATTCTCTGCTACATATGCAGCTGGAGCCATGGGTCCCTCCATGTGTAATCTTTGGTTGGTAGTTAAGTCCCTGGGAGCTCTGGGGGTACTGGTTGGTTCATATTGTTGTTCCTCCTATAGGGCTGCAAGCTCCTTCAGCTCCTTGGGTCCTTTCTCTAGCTCCTCTATTGGGGACCCTGTGCTCAGTTCAATGGTTGGCTGAGAGCACCCACCTCTGTATTTGTCATGTACTGGCAGAGCCTGTCAGGAGACAGCTATGTCAGGCTCCTGCCAGCAAGTGCTTGTTGGCATCCACATTAACATCTGGGATTGGTGACTGTATATGGGATGGATCCCCAAGTGGGGGGGGGGTCTTCGGATGGTCTTTCCTTCAGTATCTGCTCCACACTTTGTCTCTGTATCTCCTCCCATGGGTATTTTGTTCCCCCTTATAAGAAGGACCAGAATATCCATACTTTGGTCTTCCTTCTTTTTGAGCTTCAATTAGTCTGTGAATTGTATCTTGGGTATTCCAAGCTTCTGGGCTAATATCCACTTATCAATGAATGCATACCGTGTGTGTTCTTTTGTGATTGGGTTACCTCACTCAGGATGATTTTTTCTAGTTCCATTCATTTGCCTAGGAATTCATTGTTTTTAATAGCAGAGTAGTATTCCATTGTGTAAATTTTCTGTATCCATTCCTCCTTTGAGGGACATCTGGGCTCCTTCCAGCTTCTGGCTATTATAAATAAGGCTGCTATGAGCATAGTGGAGCATGTGTCCTTATATGTTGGAGCATCTTCTGGGTATATGCCCAGGTGTGTTATAGCTGGGTCCTTTGGTAATACTCTGCCCAATTTTCTGATGTATCGCTAAACTGATTTCCAGAGTGGTTGTACCAGCTTGCAATCCCACCAGCAATGGAGGAGTGTTCCTCTTTCTCCACATCATCGCCAGCATCTGCTGTTACCTGAGTTTTTGATCTTAGCTATTCTGACTGATGTGAGGTGAAATCTCAGGGTTGTTTTGATTTGTATTTCCCTGATGACTAAGGATGTTGAACATTTCTTTAGATGCTTTTCAGTCATTCGATATTCCTCAGGTGAAAATTCTTTGTTTAGTTCTGTACCCCATTTTTTAATAGGGTTATTTGTTTCTCCAGAGACTAACTTCTTGAGTTCTCTGTATATATTGACTATTAGCCCTCTGTTGGATGTAGGGTTGGTGAAGATCTTTTCCCAATTTGTTGGTAGCCATTTTGTCCTTTTGACAGTATCCTTTGCCTTACAGAAGCTTTGCAATTTTATGAGGTCCGATTTGTCAATTCTTGATCTTAGAGCATAAGCTATTGGTGTTCTGTTCAGGAACTTTCCCCCTGTGCCCATGTCCTCAAGGGTCTTCCCCAGTTTCTTTTCTAATAGTTTCAGTGTATCTGGTTTTGTGTGGAGGTCCTTGATCCACTTGGACTTGAGCTTTGTACAAAGAGATGAGAATGGATGGATTTGCATTCTTCTGTTTGCTAGCCGCCAGTTGAAGCAGCACCATTTTTCCACTGGATGGTTTTAGCTTCTTTGTCAAAGATCAAGTGACCATAGGTGTATGGGTTTATTTCTGGGTCTTCAATTCTATTCCATTGATCTACTTGCCTGTCATTGTACCAATACCATACTTTTTTTTGTTTGTTTGTTTGTTTTTGTTTTTGTTTTTAATCACAATTGTTCTGTAGTACAGTAGTACAGCTTGAGGTCAGGGATGGTGATTCCACCAGAAGTTCTTTTATTGTTGAGAATAGTTTTCGCTATCCTGGGTTTAATCCTCTTTCTAGCTCTATGAAGAATTTTTTTTTTTGAATTTTGATGGGGATTGCATTGAATCTGTAGATTGCTTTCAGCAAGATGGCCATGTTTACAATATTAATCCTACCGATCCTTGAGCATGAGAGATCTTTCCATCTTCTGAGATCTTCTTCTATTTCTTTCTTCAGAGACTTGAAGTTCTTGCCATACATATGTTTACAATATTAATCCTGCCGATCCTTGAGCATGAGAAATCTTTCCATCTTCTGAGATCTTCTTTGATTTCTTTCTTCAGAGACTTGAAGTTCTTGTCATACAGATCTTTCATTTGTTTAGTTAGAGTCACGTCAAAGTATTTTATATTACTTTTGACAATTGTGAAGGGAGTTATTTCTCTAATTTCTTTCTCAGCCTGTTTATCCTTTGAGTAGATAGAGGAAAGCCACTGATTTACTTGAGTTAATTTTATATCCAGCCACTTTTCTGAAGTTGTATATCAGGTTTAGGAATTCTCTGGTGGAATTTTGGGGGTCACTTAAGTATACTATCATATCATCTGCAAATAATGATATGACTTCTTCCTTTCTAATATGTATCCGTTTGACTTCTTTTTGTTGTCTAATTGCTCTGGGTAGGACTTTGAGTACTATATTGAATAGGTAGGGAGAGAGTGGACAGCCATGTCTGCTCCCTGATTTCAGTGGGATTGCTTCGAGTTTCTCTCCATTCAGTTTGATGTTGGCTAATGGTTTGCTGTATATTGCGTTTACTATGTTTAGGTATGGGCCTTGAATTCCTGATCTTTCCAAGACTTTATCATGAAGGGGTGTTGGATTTTGTCAATGCTTTTTAATCATCTAATGAGATGATCACGGATGTCCGTATATTGAGCTATCCCTCCATCCCTGGGATGAAGCCTACTTGATCATGATGGATGATCATTTTGATGTGTTCTTGGATTCAGTTTGTAAGAATTTTATTGAGTATTTTTTGCATCGATATTCATAAGGGAAATTGGTCTGAAGTTCTCCTCCTTTGTAGGTCTTTGTATGGTTTAGGTATCAGAGTAATTGCAGCTTCACAGAACAAATTGGGTAGGATTCCTTCTGTTTCTATTTTGTGGAATAGTTTGGAGAGAATTGGTATTAGGTGTTCTTTGAAGGTCTGATAGAACTCTGAACTAAACCCATCTGGTCCTGGGCTTTTCTTGGTTGGAAGACTATTAATGACTGCTTCTATTTCATTAGGGGTTATGGGGCTGTTTAAATGGTTTATCTGATCCTGATTTAACTTTGGTATCTGGTATCTGTCTAGGAAATTGTCCATTTCATCCAGATTTTCCAGTTTTGTTGAATAAAGGCTTTTGTAGTAGGATCTGATGATTTTTTGGATTTCCTTGGTTTCTGTTGTTAACTCTCCCTTTTCATTTCTGATTTTGTTAATTTGGATACTGTCTCAGTGCCTCCTGGTTAGTCTGGCTAAGGGTTTATCTATCTTGTTGATTTTCTCAAAGAGCTAGCTCCTGATTTGGTTGATTCTTTGTATAGTTCTTTTTCTTTCTACTTGGTTGATTTTAGCCCTGAGTTTGATTATTTCCTGCTGTCTACTTCTCTTGGGTGTATTTACTTCTTTTTGTTCTAGAGCTTTCAGATGTGCTGTCAAGCTGCTAGTTTTTATTCTCTCCAGTTTCTTTGTGCAGGCACTCAGAGCTATGAGTTTTCCTCCTAGGACTACTTTCATTGTGTCCCATAGGTTTGGGTATATTGTGGGTTAATTTTCATTAAATTAAAAAAAGTCTTTAATTTCTTTATTTCTTCCTTGATGAAGGTATCATTGAGTAGAGTATTGTTCACCTTCCATGGGTTGGTGTGCTTTCTGATGTTTTTGATGTTATTGAAGATCAGCCTTAGTCTGTGATGATCTGATAGGATGTATGGGATTATCTCAATCTTCTTGTATCTGTTGAGGCCTGTTTTGTGACTGATTATATGGTCAGTTTTGGAGAAGGTACCATGAGGTGCTGAGAAGAAGGTATATTCTTTTGTTTTAGGATAAAATGTTCTATAGATATCTGTAAATCCATTTGGTTCATAGCTTCTGTTGGTTTCACTGTTTCTCTGTTTAGTTTGTGTTTCCCTGATCTGTCCATTGATTAGAGTGGGATGTTGATGTCTCCCACTATTATTGTATGAGGTGCAATGTGTGCTTTTGAGCTTTAGTAAATTTTCTTTTATGAATGTGGGTGCTCTTGCATTTGGAGCACAGATATTCAGGATTGAGAATTCTTGGTATATTTTTCCTTTGATGAGTATGAATTGTCCTTTCTTATCTTTTTTGACAACTTTAGGTTGAAAGTCAATTATATTCAATATTAGAATGGCTACTCCAGCTTGTTTCTTGGGACCATTTGCTTGGAAATTTTTTTTCCAGCCTTTTACTTTAAGTTAGTGTCTGTCTTTGTCACTGAGGTGGGTTTGGTTTCTTGTATGCAGCAAATGCTGGGTCCTGTTTACATGTCCAGTCTGTTAGCCTGTGTTTTTTTTTTTTTTTTTAAATTAGGGAATTGAATCCATTGATATTAAGAGATATTAAGGAAAAGGATTGTTGCTTCCTGGTATTAGTGTTGTTAAAGATGGAGTTATGTTTATGTGGCTGTCTTCTTATTGGTTTATTATTGGAAGATTACTTTCTTGCTTTTTCTAGTGTGTATTTTCCCTCCTTTCGTTGATGTTTTCCATTTATTGTCCTTTGAAGGGCTGGATTTGTGGAAAGATATTGTGTAAATTTGATTTTGTCATGGAATACCTTGGTTTCTCCATCTATAGTAATTGAGAGTTTTGCTGGGTATAGTAGCTTGGGCTGGCATTTGTGTTCTCTTAGGATCTGTATGACATCTTCCCAGGACCTTCTAGCTTTCATAGTCTCTGGTGAGAAGTTTGGTGTAATTCTGGTAGGTCTTCCTTTATATGATACTTTGACCTTTTTCCCTAACTACTTTTAGATTCTTTCTTTCTTTCTTTCTTTCTTTCTTTCTTTCTTTCTTTCTTTCTTTCTTTCTAGTGCATTTGGTGTTTTGATTTATTATGTGATGGGAGGAATTTCTTTTCTGGTCCAATCTATTGGAGTTCTGTAGGCTTCTTGTATGTTCATGGTCATCTCTTCTTTAGGTTAGGGAAGTTTTCTTCTATAATTTTGTTGAAGATATTTACTGGCCCTATAAGTTGGGAGTCTTCCCTTTCTTCTATACCTACAATCCTTAGGTTTGGTCTTGTGTATTGTCTTGTCATTGTGTCCTGGATTTTCCTGGATGTTTTGGGTCAGGAACTTTTTGCATTTTGCATTTTCTTTGACTGTTGTGTCAATGTTTTCTATGGTATCTGCACCTGAGATTCTCTCTTCTATCTTTTGTATTCTGTTGTTGATGTTTGCGTCTATGACTCCTGATTTCTTTCCTAGGTTTTCTATCTCCAGAGATGTCTCCTTTTGTGATTTCTTTATTGTTTCAGCTTCCATTTTTAGATCCTGGGTGGTTTTGTTCAGTTCCTTTATCTGTTTGGTTGTGTTTTCCTGTAATTCTTTAAAGGCTCCTACCTGTTTATCTGTGTTCTCCTGTATTTCTTTAAGGGAGTTATTTATATTTTTCTCAAAGTCCTCTATCATCACCATGATATGCGATTTTAAATCCAACTCTTGCTTTTTCGGTGTGTTGGGGTATCCAGGACTTGCTGTGGTGGGAGAACTGGGTTCTGATGTTGCCAAGTAGCCTTGGTTTCTGTTGGTAGGATTCTTGCACTTGCCTTTTGCCATCTGGTTATCTCTGGTGCTAGCTGGTCTTGTTGTCTGTGGCTGGAGCTTGTCCCTCCTGTAGTCCTGTAGGCTTGTGTCTGTAGTCCTGGGAGATCACTCTCTGCTGGCAGGGTCTGTGCACAGAAGGCTGTGGAGCTGCCTGGCTCCCTGGTGCTAATGCCCTACCTTTTTGTTGACAGCCAACAAATCAGTAAACCGTGTATGACTTCGGCACGTGTTGCCTGACTACTCCAGGGGAGGAAAACGAGGGAGGAGGTTGTTAGGGAGTTGAGAGTGTTCGAAGTTTGGGGGCGTGAGTTATGAGTAATGAATGACTGAAGATCCTTAAGCTATGGGATGAGGCTCTGCGTGTGGGATGTTGGTAGGAAGAGCTTCTCAAATGAGGAAACAGGTAGTTCTAAGGAACAGGAAGATGAGAGTGGTCATCCCAGCACAAGGGGCTGGTTTGGGAGTATGAGATTGCAAGACAAGGGGCAGCGCAGGTCACTGTAAGGAGTTTGGTGTGGCTGACTTTGGCTACTTTGTGAATTCCTTTTCTTTCCACCCTTCTCTACCCTTCCAACCCCCAAACACTAGATAAGAGAGGAAAAAAAAGGATAGAGGGGAAAAGAAAGATCCCTGAATAGAGTCAGGGTTCCAAAAGACAGCAGTGTTATCGGTAGGCTACTTCCTGCTGATTAGGGATATTGGTCAAGTTCCTTGGGACAAGTTTGATTTTTGCCACTAGGAAAACCGATTTCTTCGTTTCTTCTTTGCGTATCACTACCTAACAAACCACAACCAACCAGCAACCTACCCTGCTTCTTCACCCCTAGCATTTATATACCAACTAAAATGTTCCCAGAATTCCAAACGTCACACTATCTCAGAAACTATCTGTAGCTGGCAAAATTATACCCCTGCTAGAGCACAAGGCAAATCCTCATCAGTGGCTGTGGACAATCGGAAGCAGCTCCATGTGCCACACCTAGGATTAAAATGAGAACATATTCTTTTAACATTTCTGTGCTTTTTAAAGAACCCAAAACTCCAAAATTGTCACTACATTTTAAGTTCTAATCTTGAGTGTGTGGAACATCCTGGGATCATCTCAGGGGAGTAATAATTTCCTATTAAAGGGCTTCTGACTTTTGTGTGAGAAGCCAGAGGATGCTTAGGAAGTTTTCTGTTCAGTCTTTATAGGAGGGACCTGTTAGTTGCCTTTGCTGGTCTAGCACGTGCTGTATAACTCAGGCTGGCTTTGGACTTGTAGCAGTCTTCCTTCTGCAGCCTCTTGAGTGCTGAGATAACAGGCACATCCTTCCAAGCCCACTTTAGAAGTTTTAAAAAGAATACTGCTGAGATGCACTGACTCTGGGCAGCAGTGATGGCTCAGTTATTCAGAGCACTGGGTAAGTGAACTGGGTTTGGTTATCAGCTCAGCACCCATAATCATTCATATCTCCAGGTCCTGGAGATCTGGCACCTTATTCTGGCTATTGATGAGATCAAGCGTGCAAGTGGTACACAAACATACATGGAAGCAAAGCTCCATGTGAATAGAATTTTTTTTAAGTGTCCAGGTGGTTGCTCCTGGCTGTCTTTTGAAGGTAGAACTGACAGCATTTCCTGGACATATACTGCTGGATTTGAAAGGAGTACTCGTCAGGAGCCATAATGGGACAAGCTAATATACTAGCAGGTGATCATCCTGCAGATTATATAATCTGTGACAGGTGAGCCCTCATTAAGCAAGGCTGTAAGGGACTCATTTTAGGAAAGATTCCTGCTATTAATGTACTTTTCCTGTTATCATTAAACATATATAATAATCAATAAGTAATAGCACACCCCTTTGGAGCAGATCTCTGCAGATCCACGAAGATGTACTTTCTTATAGTGATGCTGTGTAGACAAATAGATGACTTAAGTTTTAATGATGATCCTATAAGAATTCCTAAAATTATATCTGTGATTATTAAGCTCTTTTATAGTGGGACTGCTATTAGGTCCTTTTCTGATAGTCAAAACTGCAGTGAGAACTCTGCCAGTCTCCCAAGTGTCACTAGTAAGTTTCTCTTAGTTGATAACCAGACTTTCTCCTACTCAGAGCACATTCCAAGAGGTTGTAAAACAGTTAACCAAAGGCCATTAAAAGGGAATTAACAATTTATTATAGGTGCTGGGACATATGATAAAATAGTGACTGGGTTTATCTATACAAAACTTCACTAACAACTTAGTTATGGGTTTAAACCTTAGGTGAACCTATAGAGCTAAGACAGGTGATAGATGTTCAGCTAGACAATTACTCCTAATGAATAGTCTATTTCAATTTATGATTTGATTTTTTTGTGTGAACTTGTGATGAACTTTGTAACATGTGATCATGTATTCTGCAAGATATATAAGTGCTGAAGACAAGAGGGAAAGAGGCTCTCTCTCTCTTTTTACCTTTCCCCACCTAGAAGAATTTTTCCCTTTCTCCACTTAGGATCTTTCTGCTTTTCCCCTTAGATAGCTTTTATAGGAAACTGTTTACAACTTAGTAATAAACTCTATAACTACTTCTCTAAGTGTCCCATTTTCTTCCTGCGACCTCCAACTAGCAGGCTGAAAGTTAGAGCCCAGCAGTTCCTGCTGAGATAGAACAAAGGCCACATTGCTTAATCCTCCTGTTAGACTATGGGTGTTAATCACCTAAGCCAGGAATCTTTTACCCTCAGAAAGAGCAAGAAAGTTTTAGGACTCTTCAGAAGTTGTCATCAGCATTTTAGTACAGTTAGAGAGCTAGAAAGCCCCGAGATCCTCAGACTTTAAAGTCAACACCAGAGTCCTACTCTGTGCTTCCACCTCTACCTTCTCCAGGCTGGAAGGCTCCCGGTAAGTACTTCTTATCAGCAGTGCATCCTGGGCTATCCCTGGGATGGATTTCATGGACCAGTGAAGGCTATGGAAGGAACAGGGTAGATGAGAAAATTAGAAGCTCAGTTGTGGAATTGCTGTACGCCAATTAAATATTGTTCTCTGTAAGAGTTGCCTTGGTCACGGTGTCTCTTCACAGCAGTGGAAACCCTAAGACAGAAGTAATGATGTAGTTATATCTAATCTCAAAAAATTAAATTACTTAATTTAGAAAGGAGGATCAAAAGAGTAAGTCCCTTAGCTCTTCTGCCCTGTGAGGATGTACCTGGGATCTGACTCTTTGAAGCAGGGAGCAGTCCAGCAGACCCCGGATCTGCTCACCCTGATCTTAGACTCCTGATCTCTAAACTTTGAGACGTTCACTGCCATTCATAGGAGACCCAGTCTGAGGAGCTTTGCCATTCAGTCTGATCAGACTAAGGAAGGTGGGATTTCCATGGGATTGGATGAGATTACCAGAAAATGTATACATTTGGAGAAGAGAACCTATAGGATAAGCTGGGGAGGGGAGGGGCTGGGGAGTGGGTGGGAGAGGCATCGGGTGGCGTCCCAACACTCAAGCGCTTTGGACCTACAAGACGCTAATAAAGGACTCAGAGTAGGACAGAAAGGAGAGATCCTAGGAGTATGGGTCACCAGGCGGCTGACCACCGCAGCCACAAAAGCATCTGGTAGCGGTGGACGCCGAGAATGCTGTTTTTGTTGTTGGTTCCTCTTAGTATTTCAGGAAGAGGGGGTGTAGGCTGTAAGAGAAGACTTGGTGTCCCGTGGTGGGAAGAGTGAGGGACTGGGAGGTAATATGACCTCCAGGTGGCACCAGAGATCTCTCTAGGTTAGTGGTGAAGCCTGAGAGCATAGAGGTGGGGCCGGGGGAGGGTGATCTCATGGGCTTCCGGCGGAGTCCTGAGCATCCATTGGAGCTTACAACAGAGTGGTCAGCGAGGGGCTGCACGCGCAGTGACTGGAGACTTGCGTTTCGCGTTTGGGCCCCATGTAGTCTGCCCATAATTTAACTACAGTTTTTCCCCACTGCAGGCTGTTTACAGAAATAGGACTTTAAGAACCCTCCAGCTATTTACAGTGTAAAAGTCCTTCGAAATCACTGCTTCCACGGGGAACCAAACAGGAGCTGTCCCCGCCCCGCCCAGGCGCCTGCAGATTAAATGACTAATTTTATACCCGAATGCTGCTGTCTTCTGTTCTAAGGGCAAATGTTTCTTGTGTTCCTACAGAGTCTTTTTAAGTTTTGTTTTTGTTTTTTTAAATATTCTGGATATTAATCTTCTGGTAGATGTACAGCTGGCAAAGATCCCCATTCTATGGGCTCCCCTGACCTGGCTGATTGTTCTTTTAGCTGTGCAGAAGCGCCTTGGTTTTATGTGCTCCCAATTGTGCACTGTTGGCCCCAGTTCTTAGGCCACCGGAGTCCTATCAGGAAGTCCTTTCCTACACCTAGGTTATGGCGGTCCCACCAATGCGTTCCTCTAGCGCTTCAGTGTGGCAGGTTTCGCTTTGAGGTCTTTGGTTCAATCAGAGTTACTTTCATGCAAGGAGATAGATATGGGTTTATTTTGTTCTTTTACATCCAGATTCCAAGCACCATTTGCTGGAGATACTTTCTTTTCCCCAGCACATATTTTTTTTTGCCACTTTTTGTTAGATTATTAAATCGATGAAGGTATGCACACTCATGTTAGAGTCTTTGATTTTATTTCATTGGTCTATATGTCTATTTTTATACTAGAGCCATACTGTTTTATTACGTCGGCTCTGTAATAGATCATGAGAGAGGAAATGGTAGTCCCTCCACCTTTGTACTTTATTTATTTATTTATTTATTTATTTATTTATTTATTTTGCTGAGGATGGTTTTGGCTCTATGGGGGCGGGGGCAGGGGAGTCCTGTGTGACTTCATGTGACTTTTAGAATAGCCTTTTCTGTTTTTGTGAAGAATGAGATGGGGATTTTGATTGTAATTGTGTCAACTCTGTGAATAGCTTTAGGTAAAATGATTTTTTTTCTACAATATTAATTCCATCTGTGAACATGGGATGTCTTTCCGTTTTCTGGTGTCTTTCTCTGTCGAGCTCCAGAAGGGTTTACAGTTCTCACTGTAGAGGTCCTCTGCTGCTCTGGGTAGCCATGTATATCCCTCAGAGTTTTATTTTCTTTGAGGCCGTCATAAATGGGTGTGTGTGTGTGTGTGTGTGTGTCCATGACCTCTTTCTCTGTGTGCTTGTTGTTAGTGTACAGAAAAGCTTTTGATTTGGGCAAGTCGATTCTGTATTTTGCCACATTGCTGAATTTGTTGATTGTTTTTAGAAGTTTTCTGATTGAAAATAAGGGGTCTCTACTGTCTTCTGTGATATCATCTGCTAATAGGGAGGGTTTGACTTTTTATTTGTATCCCTTTAATTTCCTTCTCTTGCTTCACTGCTCCAGCTAGTGCGTTGGGCACCATATTGAAAAGGAGAGGGGATGGTGGACCACCCTGTCTTACTCCTGACTTGAGGGGATTGCTTCAACTTTTCTCTGTTTGAGATGATGTTGGTTGTGGGTTTCTTTTCTATGGCTACTATTATGTTGAAGTAAGTTCCCTCTCACCCCACATTCTTTTGGACTTTTATCATGAAGGATTTGGCCAAAGACTTTTTCTGGAGTTGATGAGATGATCATGTGATTTTTGTATTCAAATCCATTTATGTGGTTTATTACATATATTGACTAGTGTTTGTTGAACCATCCTTGTGTTTCAGGAATAAATCTAACTTGGTCATGGTGTGTGAATAATTCTTTTTGATGTTTGCCTGTAACTCGTGTGTAAGTATTTTATTGAGTATTTTCAGCTCTGTGTTCATCAGCATTTCTTTTCTTTCTGTGTGTGCCTTTACCAGGTTTTGTTTTCAGAAAAATGATACTAGTTTTATAGACGGTGTCTTGGGGCACTCCTTCTGTGTGTGTGTGTGTGTGTGTGTGTGTGTGTGTGTGTGCGCGCATGCGCGCGCATGTATATGTCTACGTGTGTGTCTGTGAATAGTTTAAGAAGGACTGGCTGTAAAAAAAAATCTTCAAAAGTTTAATAGAGTTCTTTTGTTAGCCTATCTATTCTGGACTTTGTTTTTGTTTTGTTTTGTTTTTTTCTGGAAGACTTTTACTATTATTTCAATTTGTCTGTTTAGATTTTTGTATGACTGCACCCCAGAAGAGGGCACCAGATTTCATTATAGTTGGTTGTGAGTCACATGTGGTTGTTGGGATTTGAACTCAGGACCTTCAGAAGAGCAGTCAGTGCTCTTATCCACTGAGCCATCTCTCCAGCTCCAGTGTTTCTATATCTTTATTGAATTTTGTTCTCAAGCCCTGCATTGTTTGGGCTCCCCATCTTCTCTCTTTCTTCTTCTCCTCCTCCTCTTCCTCTTCCCAGGCTGTCCTAGAAGGGCACTATGTAGACCAGGCTGGCCTTGAACTCAGATCTGCCAGCCTCTGCCTCCAACCACTGGGGTACAGCACCGCACCTGGTTGTTCGTGGCGCGTTGGGCATCCCTCAGGCGCCTGTTCTCCTTAAGCTCTTTCTCCTTAGTTTCACTGAGCTGTTTCTTTGTCTGCTTTCAACTACGTGAATGAAGTTTATGATTGTTCTTTTAAATGCTGGGCCTTGGGACTCATAAAGTTAATTCTTAAGGGCAACATTTCTACAGGATTGGTGGGTTTTGGCTGAGAGAGACCTCCTTGGTCTTTCATATTGTTTGCGTTTTTTTGCTGTGAGATCTGGGCACGTGGACTTCTTTGGTTCCGTGTCTGATATGGACAGAGCAGCCCCGGGCAAAAGAGAGCATGTGTGAGCGGGTGGAGCCTAGAGGTTGGAAATGGCTTAGGTAGAGTGAAGTCAGGTGGACGGATGTGGCTGAGCTGCTGTATAGAATGTGTACTGCAGTTCCAGCCTGGAGTGTGGGGTTCCATACTGCTGCGTGCAGGCGTTTTGTGTGGTATGGGATGACCTTATGAATTGGGGGCTAGGCAGGGTAGGGCAGGGCATGACCAGAAATTGCTGATGATTCAGGCAGAGGTGGCCAAACTGGGCCAGGGCACTGGGTGTAGAAACTGGACTAGATCTGGCAAGCCTGGGAGAGTGCATGGAGGAGAGAGAGCATCAGGCAGAGCCGCAGGGCTAGGCCCCGGAGGAAGACTTTTGGGATCTTGTGCCTTGCGGACATGTAACAGCTGGCTTTCATTCTTGGTGACCTGTGTTCTGGTGTGAAGGACGGATGAGCGGTGGGCCCTCAGCTGCAGTGAATGCGGTGTTTGTGCTCACCACACTCTCAGTGTGGGAAACTTCCAGGCCTCTGTGTCCAGCATACAGCTTAGTGTCAGATTCTGTGGTCCCGTCCTGTCACAGAATCTGAGCCTCTTCTTGTGCCTGAGAGGGCTGGCCCGGCCCGCCCCAGGGTCTTTCTTGGAGGCCCTTCCTAGGCAAAGCTCTTCTGCTTTGAGCTGGTAATCTTTCTGAGTGCTGAAATGTTTTCTTTGCCAGATGTCCCTCCCCCAAACAGGGCCCTTTTGTCCTAGGGGCTCATGGAAACATGAGCTGCCCATCTGCCTTTGGGACCCAGGCTTCTCAGCTTACAAAATAGTTGTTTGGGACAGCAAGGGGGTTTGTGTGTGGCATATTTATATGAATTTTGTTTTAGGAAACAGCAAAGTTTACATGTGAGAGTCATAATACATGGGCGCAAGAAGACACTTTGAAGACCTGCTATTCTAGGACACATGAATAGAGAATAATGGAGCTCGCCCTTGGGTTTGTATAGAGGGGACAGAAAAGCACCATGAAATTCTAGGTAGAGCTTCAGGCATGGGGCACATGCCTATAATTTTGGTCTTCAAAAAGCAGAGGCAGGAGGATTGCGACAAGTTTGAGGCCAGGCTGGTCTATAAGATAAGTTTAAGGTCTTCTAGGACTATAGTAAGATTCTGTCCAAAAAGAAAAACAACCAAAAAACCCTAAAGAATTCTAGGTAAAAAAAAAAAGCACACCATGCTTTATCCACACACATCAACTCATTTGTTTAAATATATTTAAGCAGGCTTTCGTAACATCTGACATTTGCTCGTTAGTGTAGACGGAGGATCCTTGTGTTCCAGAGCTGAGGACCTGCTGGGCGGTGACAGCAGGAGGGGGTAATCAGCTTGCAGAGTTGGTGGACAAAGGGTGTTTGGCTCCCACAGTGATGATGAATAGGAGATATGAGAAACACACACACACACACACACACACACACACACACACATCTTATAGATAGACCTAAGAAAACCAAGTTATCACTCTATAAGAGCTTAATAGAAATCAACAGAGAGTTATGTTGAAGTAAATGAGCTAAACTTTTACTAAAGTGTGCTGATTTCTGCGGGCTTGTTAAACACCCGACCCCCTTTTCTGGGAAAAACAAACATTGCCTGGAGGAGTAGCGACTACAGCTATCTTGGCAAAGGTCAAACTGCAGATCCTGTTTGCTAAGAACGATATCCTTTTACCTGCCAAAGCTTCTATGCCTTAATTCTCACTAATGCTGTTGACCTCGGGGGAGGGGGGGTTCCAACATATGCCCTTACGCAGGTCTAACCATCTACTCTCGATAGGCCAATTCAAAGTGGAAATCAGAAAAAGGAGATTTATTTAATGCAGCAGTGTTGGCAAGATGCTTTGGGCACTTTGCCCTTCTTCCCAATTTGGCCACATTGAGGTTTGATACTCTAACCAAAATTTATATATTTATATGGCTGCCCACATAAGATCTATGTACAAAAACGTATACTTGCATTGCCGCCTACCTAATGTCTGTGTATAAAAATGTCTGCTCTAGTAAACATGCCTGGCAGAAATCCCTTTTGGTAGACATGGGACTCGAAGACCTCCTCTGTTACCAGACCCAAAGAAGTTGCAAGAAATTGTACAGACCTTTACAAAATGTGTGCCTGTGACTCAGCCTCTCACAGTTAAAAGAATTTCTCCTGTCTTGCCAAGTGCATGTTCTGTTCTTGCTAGCTGGAATTTCCTTCAAAGTAAGGGCTGAACACATGTGCAGGTAGTGTTGACCTTACCCCTGGCTCCCCGTAAACACACAGTACCATCAAATCTGAAGTGACTTCATCCATGTATCTGATTGACCTCAAGCTGGTATCAAAGATGTCAGGCACATTCCCCGGTCAGCGCCTGGTCATACAGTTCCTTACCATTATAATGGTTTTCACTATTTGTGACACGAAGAAAACTAGTCTTGGAAAACCAACCAGGGAAGTCGAGTTGGTTATGACTCAAGATGGCTGCAGTCACGTCAAGTATACATTTCCAGTCCCAATGCCGAAGCATTTGTATTTGTAATGATCTTCTAGCACCGAGGACAAGTTAAAACTGTTTAATGATTCTTATTTAAAAGACATGATACCCTTGGGTAGGGACTTCTACCAAAACGTCTAAAATTTTGTAACCGTCTAATAGATTAAAGAGATCAACTCCAGTTACCCACTTGTGTTGCCCAGTATACCAAACGCAAGGCTCAGCAAGCTTGCAGGGACCAGACATTCCATCAGGAAATAGGTCCACCCGTTTGGCAGGCTATGAGCAGTCTCAGCTGTTGCAGTGTCGGGCTCCGGCCAGAAGGCTGGGGGGCTCAGGCCCTTAGCACCTCACTTGTCTCTCCACTGCTGGGCCCTCGCTTGGCCAGCATTTCCTAGAAACTGTGCGAGGTTCCCTCTTGGTTTTGATTGTGAACTTGGGGGATAAAAATCAAGTGCATACTCATTTTGGAGGAGTTGATTTACTGAATGTGCTTCACAAGCCTGGCAAAGTCAGACCCTTATGAGAGGAAAAGAGTAATGAATGCCCTGGGCAAGTGGACCACTGGTGGGCTTCAAAGAAAACAAGCTTCTTGTTGGTTGGTTGGTGGGTGGGTAGTTGGGTTGATTGGTTGTTGGGTGGGCAGTTGTTGGGTGGGTGGGTGGATGGGCTGGTTGTTGGGTAGGTGCGTGAATGGGTTGGTTGTTGGGTGGGCAGTTGTTGGGTGGGTGGATGGATGGGTTGGTTGTTGGGTGGGCAGTTGTTGAGTGGGTGGATGGATGGGTTGGTTGTTGGGTGGGCAGTTGTTGAGTGGGTAGATGGATGGGTTGGTTGTTGGGTGGGTAGTTGTTGAGTGGATGGGTGGATGGGTTGGTTGTTGGGTGGGCAGTTGTTGGGTGGGTAGATGGGTGGGTGGGTGGATGGGTTTGTTGATGGATGGGCTGGTTGTTGGGTGGGCAGTTATTGGGTGGGTGGATAGGTTGGTTGTTGGGTGGGCAGTTATTGGGTGGATGGGTGGGTGGGTGGGTGGGTTGGTTGGTGGGGTTGTACTACTGGAGCTGCAACTTGGGGTGGAACATGGAAAGCAGCTCCGCCTGCGCTCTATCGCTTAGCTACCCCTAGCCCAAGAAGAGATCTCTTAGTCCAGAGTTCTTGAGGTCGTTTGCAGGTAGGGAAAGGGTGTCACTGTGTGGACACAGAAGGGCATGGGTTCTAAATACATGTCCTAGCGACCTGAAAGTGAGGCACTCAGCTGCAAGGATTGATGCAGACAGGAGCAGAGTGGCTGCTTTACGTACGGGTTCAGCTCAGTCTACCCATATACCCTCCACACGCCGACCATGGGCGTCGCCAGGATTAGTGTCTGGCTGAGCGGTTCCTCCCGTGGGACACGAAGTCGTGCCCTGTGGGTCAGGTGGGGGGTGGGGAAGGAGACTGCCCTGTCTTAGAGAGGGGGGCCACTGCCTGGATTTCCACACGGCGTGTGCCCTCTGTCTGTTAATCCTCAGGTGGAAGAGCAGGTAGCCCGAGAAGCCTGAATTATGGATTAGTTCCCACCGATTGTGCCGGTATAAAGGACGGTATAAAGGACGAGCGAGCCTTGTCGCCATGAGTTTGTGCAGTCAGTTCTTAGTGAAGTCGAGGGAGAACAAAGCTGTGGGGGACAAGGAGCTTTCTAACACCCTGCCAACCATGCCCGGGAAACACTCCTCTGGCCCAGCGGGCCGCCCCCTGCCAGTGCTGGAGCCCTGGAAGAGGCCCCTGAAATTATTCCAGGAAAACCCTTGCAGCTTGGCACCGCAAGCAATTGGCTAGCCCAGCGCATTTATCCATAGCCAGGTTTCTCGGAGTACAGGTGGCCAAAAGGAAGCCGTGCCCGGCTTTGGGAGCCGATCAGGTGCTGGGCCCCAGGATGGACTGCTCGCTGCTCAGCTTTGTGTGCATGGATTGTGTGCTGGGGCCCACAGCGGCGCACACCTGCACGCCGGCCGGCCGAGCAAGAGTTGGATTGGATGGAGATAAACAAAGCAAATAGGCCCACGGCGGCGGTATGCGGTGTGAGCAAGTTCCCGAGCTGGCCGCAGACTGAAGACTGGCCTCTCCCTGCCTGCCGCCTGCGCGGCCCCGGGAAGGGTGCCTGTCCCCGCTAATGAGCAAGACCTTCTGAAAGCATTTTCCTCACAGCACCAGAAGCGTGGCGAAGCTGAACTCTGTGGGAAGGGAAGGAGTGACGGGGCGGGGGGACCGGCTATGGAGAAAGCTCAGGGCAAGATGCACCAGAACCCGGAGCAATCTTTCCTGGCAAGTCTGAGTCACCCAAAGGTGACACTGCTGTCCGTGCAGAAGAGGTGCACTTTCAGGAGGAGCGCGGGCCTTGGGAGCCTGGCCAGGTCGGACTCTTCGGAGGAGAAAGGTCCTCCCCAGCCAGACGGAGAATTGTCGCCGGGTATTTTAGCTAGAACCCTGGAAAGGAGGTCCCAGGTCAGTGCAGTAGAACACAAACTGAGAGGTTCTCGGGACTGGGGTAAGTTTGCACCCAGAGGTAGGTAGCTCCGGCTCTCCTGAGCAGGAGAGGGAGGGAGGGGAGATTGGCATATGTTGAAGACCCACTGTACTTTGGTATTGATTACAGAAACAGTTTTATTGAAAGATTCTTTATTTCACTATCATCACAGAATGTTCTGAGATGTTTCTTTATTGACCAGAGATAAGGTTTAGCAGTACATTTAGACCATGGGGTCCTGGGTTGAATCTCCAGGATTCTCCCCATTATTTTTGATTGCTTTTTATTTCTTTATTTTTTTGATGAATTTGTAGACAATTCCAAGAGACTCTTTCCACGTTTCTTCCTGGGCAGGGACGTGTGAAATCTAGCCGATTGGGCTACTCGCAGGGGAGCCTGCCACGAGTGACTGTGTTTGTAATATACTCGGACTCTGCTTTGTGAGGGCTTGTCTGGGACCTCTTTTCTGCTTCTGAGCCAAGGATCTGGCTTTGCCTGTGTACCTCAGAGCTAGGGGATGTCCCAGGCTGTTCCAGATGACAGCATGGAGCCCGGTCTCTGCGCCTGACCCCCCCCCCCCGACCGCCCTGAGTGTTGCTAATGGGTGTTCTGAGACCGTGGGGAGTGGCACTTGGAGAAGGTACCACTGCCTTAGAGTATTTATTTTGTAAATTCAGTTTGCTGACGTTGAAAATAATACACGGTACACGTGCACACACAAGCACCCACTGAGAGAGACCGAAACAGAGAGACAGAAAGTTTGCTAACTCTGTTTATTAATTTTCCTCACGTGGGCCGGGGAGGCGGCTTAATGCATAGAGGACTTGCCGTGCAGGCCTAAGGGCCTAGGCTCAGCTCCTCAGCGCTCACGTAAAACCAGACATGGGGACCCACTGCAACCCCAGCACTTGGGGTGAAGCTAGACAGTTACTGGGGGCTCTCCAGACAGCTAGCCGAAAGGCAAGCTCCAGGTGCAGTGAGAGACTGTCTCCAGTGAGGTAAGGAGCCATAGAGAGAGACACTCTTGAAGCTCAGGGACTTCCGTCATGCACCAGCATAGGGAAGCGTGCTGTGTACATACATGTACACACAAAACACCACACATACACACACACACACATACACACAAGTCACATACACACATGAAGTAACATTTATATTTTAAATTAAAAAAATTTTAAGTGTCAAAATATATAATTAAAAACATTTTAGAATTCTTAAAGATAACCTCAAACATATGTGCTAATGCATAGGCATGAATTCCTGTAAGCCTGCGGTGGTCCAACATAGAGGCATCGATTCTTCCACACTGGGGATATTAGAGATTAACACCCGTCCGTCTCGATGCCTGGGATAATTTAGCCGGGAACCTCCTCTCCCTTCCTTCTCTCCCTCCACACTCCCCTGGCCCTGGGTGAAATGCTTGGAGTGTGGCAGTCATTTCCATCCTCCTGCCTCTTGAGTCTGATGTCCAGAGAATTCGGAGGTGAGGCTGAGCCGGGCAGCACAGCCATCGCATTCTCAGAGTGGCCGTGGCTCTGGGCTACAGGGACACCTGCTTCAGACAACAGAAGACAAACAACAAGGGCTGGCAAGCGTTCTTTCTCAAACGGACAGAGGATCTGCAGAAAAAGTCCCCAGATGTTCTCAAGGAAGTTCCCCTGAGGTGGGATGAGATGAAGCAAAGGCCTTTCCCCGGGCACACTTTCAACCCCAGCCTGCTAACTCGACGATTGTCTTTCAGACCTCGCAGTGTAAGCTGTGTTGATTTTAAACATAAAACTCAGTAGGAGAGTTCCTTCCCCCCACCCCCCTCTGCAAATACAGTGCTAAAGAATGCAGCTGAGACACCACTTGCCCACACCGAAAGCGATCCACACGCCGTGTGACCGTTGACAGATTTTGTTCTGGTTGCGGTGTGGCTCTGTGGTAGAGCGCTCACACAGGAGGCCCTAGAAGGGGCTGAGCGGAGTAGTGCCTGTCACTGACAAATGGCTCCTAACACTTCCGCAAATCCTGCGCTAGGAACACTTAGAATCAGTCGGTGGTGCCTAGATTGACCGCCCGACATTGGGATACCATGGGCGGAGCTAGGACCAGCTCACAGAGGGAGCGTAGTGGAGGAAAAAAAAATCTGTAGAGGTTTTTTTCCCCAGCACACGGAATGGTTGAAGGGTTATGCCTCATTACAAGGAGGCAGTTTCTATTTTCTGTGATGCTACATTGCAAGTAGATGTTCTTCAGTTCAGATTCTTAGTTTTTCTCCTACCCTTGACTTCTTTTCCTTGGAATTGGTGTTACTCATTGCCGACCAAGGTCAAGCCACCATCCCAGGCCTCTGCTGCCTTCATACCATTCTAACTTTTAAATCAATTTGTGTTCAGAATGGTAGCTCATGCTCATTGCATATAAATTGTGTAGAGATGATGACTTCCTTGTCCCTGTGCAGTCCGGTCCCTCCGCCGCCGGTCCTCTTCATCTTAAGCATTTCCCTGAGGATAACCCGCCTGCCCACCAGTCTCTTGCCTAACATGGTTTTATTCAAGCCCCGTGTTAATTCCCTTCCACCCCAACTGTTTGGCATTGCGGCTGACGCAGACAGCCGGGGATACAGCAGGGCAGGACTTACGCGCTGAGGCTTGTTCTCAGGGAAGGCTTGCCACCGTGCCACTGGGATCCACTACGCAGCCATAAGGAAAGGCTACGTGGGAACCGGGACAGTTCTGCCAACTTCAGCTGCCCTTCCAGCTGGCAGCGGGACCCAGGTCAGCAGGCATAAATGTATAAGTGTAACCTGCTCAATTCATTTAGTATTACTTGTGTGTATATGATCTCCAGGCTGACCAATTGGTATTCCGGATAAGCAATTAGGGGCCTTATCCCTAGGAAGGCTTTCCCCTTCTCTCAGCATTCCTTGGTTGCCTGTAGCTTCTTTCCTTCTCTCTCTCTCTCTCTCTCTCTCTCTCTCTCTCTCTCTCTCCCTCTCCCTCTCTCTCCCTTCCTTCCTTTCTCTCTTCTCTCTTTCTCTTTCTTTCTTTCTTTCTTTCTTTCTTTCTTTCTCTATCTTTCTCTTTTTCTTTCTTTCTTTTTTCTTTCTTCTTCCTTCCTTTCTCTCTCTCTTCTTTCTTCTCTTTCCTCCTTCTTTCTCTCTCCTCTTTCTTTCGCTTCTCTCTCTTTCTTTCTCTCTTTCTCCCTTCCTTCCTTCCTTCCTTCCTTCCTTCCTTCCTTCCTTTCTTTCTTTCTTTCTTTCTTTCTTTCTTTCTTTCTCTTTCTTTCTATTATGCAGGCCCTGTGAGCTCCCCTCCCCTGTTAGCATGTCCTTTGCTGGGGCTGTACTCTAAGGGATATCCTGGCACGCTGGTCATTGTTGTGGGTTATAGGAACCAGAGGTAGGCAGGCTGTTGGTGGCTCTCCTCTTTTAGCAGCTGCATAGAACTTTCTGGTACCTTGAAGCTAGTCCTCAGGGAGGAGGTGTTCAGGTCAGATCCAGTTCTGATGCACCCAGTCCTGTGTCTGAAGTACATGGTGTCTCGAGCAGTAGAGACCTGTTTCTACCTCTAGCATGTAACCAAGGGCAGAAACAAGCCTGCACTGTTTGGGGAGTCACCTGGACTCTTCCTGACCAACAACTCAAAAAGGAGTTCCTCGGGCTGGAGAGATGGCTCAGCGGTTAAGAGCACTGACTGCTTTTCCAAAGGTCCCAAGTTCAAATCCCAGCAACCACATGGTGGCTCACAACCATCCATTATGAGATCTGACGCCCTCTTCTGGTGTGTCTGAAGACAGCTACAGTGTACTTACATATAATAATAAATAAATCTTAAAAAAAAAAAAGGGAGTTCCTCATGCCTGGTACTGGAGTTCTTGTTGAATAATCTATGACTCTTGGGGGAGGAAGCATTATCAGTCAAGGTATCTTAACTTTCATTTAAACTATAAATATATACATGTACATGTATTATACATAACTTTAGATACACAATAAATAATGATCCTTTGTATGTTTTCCCAACATCCTTTGTGTGATTTGTCCCTCCCCCTTCCTCTCCTTCTGTATTGACCTCCTACCCTTTGCCCCATTAAAGCCCTCCTTATTTTTCCCGTTTCTCCAGTCATGTTATTTATTTGTATCTTACTATTTCTCTCTCTAGGTCTCTCCCCGACCCTAGTCCCTTCTCACTTCCCTGGAATCCACAATTACAGAATACACGCTCCCATCTGGAGATCTGGAGCTAGCAGGCCCGATGGGCGAGAACATGTGATGTTTGTCTGTCCGGGCCCGGGTTACCTCGCTCAGTGTGTCTTTCCTAGCTCCATCCATATACGTGCAAAGTTCATGATCTCATTTTTCCTTTCAGCCGAATAGGATCTCACTGTGTGATGTACCACGTGTTTATTATCAATCAGACACTTCCTAGCTATTGGGAGTAAAGAATCAGGGGGCATGACTGAGCTTGTCTCTGTGGAGTAAGATGGCCAGCCCTTTGGGCGCATGCCAAAGGGTGCCATACCCAGGTCATAGGGTAGATTTATTTTTAGCTCCTGGGAGCTTTCCACATTGAAACTGGCTGTACCAATTTCCAATCCCACTTTTTTCTTTTTAATTCTTTATGTAGCCTGGATGTTAATCGTTTGTCAGATATGTAACTGGCAGAGTCTCTGTCACTTTGTGGGCCTCTCCTTCAGACCCCACTGATTGTTTCCTTAGCTGTGCAGATCATGTTTTAGCTTATTTCCTGGGCAAATCGAATCCTATCGTAAAAGTCCTTCATCACACCTGTATGATGGAGGGAACCACCTGTGTTTTCTTCTGGCGGTTTCAGGTTTTACATCGAGGGCTCTGATCCATCTAGAGTTAGTTTTTGTTCAAGATGACAGACACACATCTAGAATTATTCTTCTGCACGAGGAGGTGCAGTTTCCCCGGCACCATTTGATGGAGATGCTTTCTCTCCTCCAGTTTATGCTTTGGGTATCTTTGTCACATACTAAGTGGCTGAGGTCCTGTGTATCATCCTTGGGTCCTTGATCTTGTTTCAGTGGCCTGCCTATGTGTGTATTTTTGAGCCAGTACCATATTGTTCTTGTTCTTGTTCTTGTTTTATTTATTTATTTATTTATTTATTTATTTATTTATTTATTTATTCATTCATTCATTCATTCATTCAAGACAGGGTTTCTCTGTGTAGTCCTGGCTGTCCTGGAATTCACTGTGTAGACCAGGCTGGCCTTGAACTCAGAAATCCGACTGCCTCTGCCTCCCAAGTGCTGGGATTACAGGCGTGCACCACCATGCCCGGCTTATTGTTCTTATTAACTATGGCCCTATAGTAATTTTGAAATCTGGACTTGTAATCCCTCTGACATTGTTCTTCTGTTCAGAATTGTTTTGGCCACAGGGGTCTTTTTGGTTCCTTGTAAATTTTAGGATAGGTGTTTTTCTACTTCTGTATTGAACACAATGGGAATTTTGTATGGGCGTTGCATCATTTCATAAAGTTATTCTAATCCATGAGCATGTAATGTCTTTCCACTTTCTAGTATTTTCTTCAATCTTCTGTCTCCTAAGATTCAAAGTTTTATTGAATATTATTTTCCTTTGTTAAGTTTATCAAATTCAAGTTAAGTTCAAGAGAGTTTGTCATTACTGAGGCTTCTGCAAATGGCAGTGTGTTTAAGATCTCTTTCTCAGTGTGTCAGTTGTTGGCGGACAGAAAGGCTACTGATTTTCGCAAGTTATTTTGTATCTTGCCATTTTGCTGAAAGTTTCTAATCTTTTCTAGAAGGTTTTTGTGGGATTTTGGAGATTTCTTGTGTATGTTGTATCATCTGCACATAAGGATAGTTTGGCTTATTCTTTTCCTATTGGTATCTCTTTAATCTTCTTCTCATATCTTATCGCCCCTGCTAGGGCTTCATGGTCAGCACTGAAAAGGATTTGAACTGTGGACAGCCCTGCCTTAAGTAGTTTAGCTTATTTCCTGCGCAAACAGAGTCCTGGTTTCCAAGCAGGGAGGCCTTGGAGCTTTGTTGCTGTGGATGTAGTGATTATGACTTTGAGTTCCCCATTCTACTTTTTGTTGTGGAGTATGTCAAGTGTGGAGCCCTGAAGTATACCCATTGTCCAACCTCAAGATGAAGGGTAAGGTGAAGTAGGGGTGTGATGTAAGAGTATTGGGTCCATGTTTGCCCAAAGGATTTGTCTGAGGTGTTGGAGGAGAGGAAGGTGGAGCAGGGGAGGCAAGTGTTGAAAGGTGGGAGCTGACAATGCTGGGGTCACCAGGGACCTAGCCTCTGAAAGGTCAAAGGCGCTTGGGTTTATGGAGGGACAGGTCTTTATAGGAACCAGTGGGAGGAATTTGTTCCAGTCTAAATGCAAGTCTATGGATAGTTTAGCTAGGGAATCTTTTAACTACAGTCCATGTGTTTCACTTTGCCAGAGGATTGGGAATGGTATGGAATGTATGGGTTTTCTTTGTTGTTAAAGAACGTGGTTAGACATTTGGAGATTAGATTCGGGGCTATTGTCAAAATCTGAGAATTGTTATGTCTGTGGGTGAAGGCTCTTGTCACTGTAGTGGCCCATCTTGGTGGCGGTGGGAAAAGCTTCAGCTCATCCTGTAAATGTATCTAATAGGACAAGAAAATAATCTGTATATTCTAGATGGAAGCATTTGAGTTATATCTGTCTGCCGACCAGAAGCTGGGAGAGGCCAGGCTGCCTGACGGGTTGGGAAAAGAGAGTTGGGGTTAGTGGTTTGACAGGCTTTGCGAACAGAGGAGACCCATTGTAACAGTTGTCTGTCCTGTGGGGACAGGTAATCCCATGTTCACAGGATCTGAGTGAGGGCCAGAGGTCCTGGGTAGAAGAGATTATATAGAGCTGAAAGGGTTTTTTTGTTTGAGAGCCTTGGGTAAGATTATCAGTTGGTTTTGACACTGCCAAGCTCCATCCCAGGAGCCACCCTGAGAAGTAATTTTCCTTGCCCTGCTGCAGTAACAGAGGAGCAGTGTCAGGTTTTGGAAGGGTGAGTGTGTGGGGACTTACTGAGCACATGTGTCAGGAAGACTGTTAGTGGTAGAGACACTGGGAATCTGGCTGGTGTCTCCTCCAGTGAATGACAGTGGCTAGTTTGGGCTTCCAGGCTTCTTGTAAGAGTTTGTGTGTAAAAATGCCAGTTTGAGTTGGAGTGTTAGGTTGAGTGAGAAAGCCTCATCGCCACCAGATAGGCACCAGAATATATCATGGTAGCGGGGCGTGGTGGCGCACACCTGTAATCCCACTTGGGAGGCAGAGGCAGGCGGATCTCTGAGTTCGAGGCCAGCCTGGTCTATAGAGTTAGTTCCAGGACAGCCAGGGCTACACAGAGAAACCCTGTCTCAAAAACCGAAAAACCAAAAAACCAAAAAACCAAAAAAAAAAAAAAAAAAAAAAAAAAGAATATATCATGGTGCATGTGTACTTAGAGTCTGTGTATGTATAGGTTGATTATGGTATCTTTAGCCAGTATGAGGGCTAAGACGTAACATGTGGCTTTGTATGTTTGGGGCACAGGTTGTATAATAGCATAAAAAGCCCTTTTGTGCCCCTTAGAGGAACATCTGTCTAAGAACCAGTCGGAGGCATTAGGTATTGTTCGATCTAGTTGTCTGACTCAGCGTTCTTTTGCTGTGAAGAGACACCATGACCAAGTCAGTGCTTATAAATAAAGAATTTATTTGGGCTTAACGTTTCAGAGGTTTAGTCCATTATCGTTGTGGTGCAGAGCGTGGCACCATGCAGGCAGACGTGCTGGAGAAGTAGCTGAGAGTTCTACATTTGGATCCACAGAAAGCAGGGCTAGAAAGAGACACACTGGGACTGGCTTGGGCTTTCCAAACCCCAAAGCCCACCCTCAGTGACACACTTCCTCCAGCAAGACCACACCCACTCCAACAAGACCACACCCACTCCAACAAGGCCACACCCACTCCAACAAGACCACACCCACTCCAACAAGGCCACACCTACTCTAACAAGGTCATACCTCCTAATCCTTGTCAAATAGTGATACTCCCTAATAACCAAGAATTCAAGTATATGAGCCTATGGGGGCCATTTTTTTTTCTTTTACAAACATAAAATAGTGAAATGACTGCAATTAGAGTATATTTATTTATTATTTTTTCCTGTACAGTTGTCTCTTTTCTTTTCTTTTCCCTTCTTTTCCTTTTTTTCCTTTCTTTTCCTTTCTTTTCCTTTCTTTTCCTTTCTTTTCCTTTCCTTTCCTTTCCTTTCCTTTCCTTTCCTCCCCCTCTCCCTCTCCCTCCCCTCCCCTCCCCTCCCCTCCCCTCCTCCTCCCCCTCCCCCTCCATCTTCCTCTCCTTCTCCCTCTCCCTCTCTTTCTCTCTCCTTTCTTCCTATCCCAAGTGCTAATCCCCTTCCCGGTTCCTCCCACTTTCAGACTTTCCTCCATCCCCCGTTCCCCCATCTTCTGAGAGGGTGGGGCCCCCTTGGGTATCCCCCAACCCTGGTCTGCCAGATTAGGTATATCCTCTTCCACTGAGTCAATCAAGGCAGCCCCCCATTCCTGGGACCAACTTCTGTCATAGTCATTGTTCCATTGTTGTGAAGAGACATCATGACCAGGCCAACTTTTATAAGAGAAATGATTTAATTGGAGCTTGCTTACAGTTATAAAGGTTTATTAGTCCATTATCAACATGTAAAAGAGCATGGAGGCATGTAGATAGACATGGTACTGAAGAGGAACCTGAGAATTCTGGATCCTTAGGCATCAGGAAGAGGATGACAGTGGGACTGGCTTGGGCTTTTGAAACTAACGCCTAACCTTTGACACAGTTCCTTCAACAAGGCCACACCTCCTAATCCCTCATCATAACGCCCCTGCCCGATGACCAAACATTCAAATATAGAGCTATTGTTATTCAAGCTAGCATATACATGCTGAAAGGAATATAGGATGAGGTCCTCTACCTAGTACAAGAATGGGAACAGGAAGTCAGTGAAGAGAAGGAGACCTCAGGGAGTTAAGTAGTAGGGTTGAGGGTTGAGCATGAATCCAAGAAGTTATCAGGGTCTGTGAGGTGGAAGTGTCTTGTGCAAATACGAGAAGGGGAGAAGGAGAGAAGGGCTGTATAGATATGAATAAAGTTGTGAGAAGGCCATATTTGAAGAAATGAATACAGAAAAGATACAGGGACAGTTGTTTGCTTGTTTGTAGTAGGAAGAGGAAGATCTTGAATTAAAGTTCTGTGGTAATAAAGCCTGCATCTTTGCTGTGGAGGGAGGGTGAGTCCTTCATAGGTAACCGAGGGTTGCTGTCCCCCAGCGGAGAGGAGGTAAGGAGTGTCAGACAGACAGAAGTGGAAGGGCTGCGGGGGGAAGTGTTGTGGTGTCAAATGGACCAAGGTCAGGCCAGGAGTTTTGGTTACCAAGTGGGTATTGAGGCCAGATCCGAACAGAAAATGAACGAAGCAGGGAACGCTAAGGTAATTTGAGGTCCAGTTGTTTGAAGTCTTTTAGAAGGCAAGCTAGAGGGCTGTCTCTGGGGATTGTTATCGCCCTGTTGTAGGTCTCAATGGGGCGGGGCTTCCCTGGATTGCTCCCCAGAGTTGGGCATCTCACTGGAATGAAGTTCCGGAGAGTTTCTTAGACCTCACCAAAGGAAATGTTGCGAAGAACAAAGTACTCCTCGGCTAACAAACAAAACAGAGTCTGAGTCCCAGGTGCCACCGTGGGTTGGTGGGGCCCTTACTCGCTGAGTGTGGGTGAGTGGATGGTGTCCAGTGTGGCTCCAGGAAGGGCAGAGATGACCCTTTGGGTGCTGGAGGTCAGGTTAGAGAATGAGAGAAAGAGTGAGTTTACCACTCCGGCCAATAAGGAGTAAAGACCGAACCCTTGCTCTGTCATGTGGCCCAGATGAGGTCAGGCAGAGTGGCTCTTGGAAGGCTAGATCACCCCCCCCAACACACACACACACACACACACACACACAAGCATGGTAAGCTTTCCTGTGTCCTTCAAATGTGGCAGATGGTTTTGGGTTGGGTTCAGCAGTCTTGGTTGTGGGTTTGTAGAACTTGTAATGCTTTGCTCCGGGTAGTTCTTGCCTTTCAGAGTCTCCACTGAGAACTCAGCTGTCATTCTGATGGGTTTTCCTTTATATGTGACTTGTGCATTTTCTCTTGCACTTTCTTGGTCCTTCATATTTGGTGTCACGCTGTGGTCATCTTCTTTTCTGGTTTTGTCTATTTGGTTTCCTATGTTTTCCCTCAGTTTGGGGAAGTTTTCTTCTATGATCTTTGTGAAGATCTGGCCGATACCATTGACTTGAGATTCTGCTCTCTCATCTGTGGCTAATTAGACAGTTTGGTTTTTTCATTTTGTCTTCCATGTCCTTTCCCCATGCTTTAAGTTCATATTCTTTGCTTACGTGGCCGGTCTGTTTTTTTTTTTGTTTTGTTTTTGTTTTTCGAGACAGGGTTTTTCTGTGTAGTCCTGGCTGTCCTGGAACTCACTCTGTAGACCAGGCTGGCCTCGAACCCAGAAATCCGCCTGCCTCTGCCTCCCAAGTGCTGGGATTACAGGCGTGTGCCACCACGCCCGGCCTTGTGGCCGGTCTGGATCCTCTACTTTTATCTTTAAGTCCTGATATTCTATCTTTAACTTCACCCATCCTGCTTGTAAGGCTTCCCCTGAAGGCTTTCTGGTTGGGATATTGTGTTTTTAAATTCTGTCTTTGTGGTGAATTAAATGACTATGTCCCCCATAGGGTCATATATTTGAATACTTGGTCTGGAGTTGGTGGAATTGTTTGGGGGGGGGTGTTTAGAGGGTGTGGCCTTGTTGGGGGACGTGTGTTACTGTGAATGGGCTTTGCATTTTTTGATTAAGTTTATGGTTGTTCTTTTAAGTTTTGTGTCTTGGAATTCATCTAGGTAATTCTCACCGGAAAACTTTCTATAGGACTGGTAGATTTGGTTGTAGCTAGAATAGTGTATTTTTCATATTTATATTTTTGTCATGAGACTTGGGCATGTTTGTGTCTGATATGTGTCTGATGTAAACATAGCATGCTGGGACAGAGCACAGGACTTTTGGGCCAGATTCAACTTGAAGTCTAAATATGGTGTGGGTGGGATGAAGTCAGGCGGACACGGGCTGGTACACTCAATGCATGTTCTGGTCTAAGCCTGGAGATTAGGGAGAGGGTGGGCTGGTCTGACCAGACTAGGGTGGGGTGGGGTACTAGATTTGAACCTAGGCTAGATCCTGGGATTGAGGAAGGCATGTGGAAGGGAGAAACTGGCGAACTCACGAGCGTGGATTCCAGTGCAAGATGTGTGGTGCCAGACTGGGCCTGGAAGTTGGATATGGCTCAGGAAGGATGACATCATAGGGTAGGAGAAGGGTCTGGACTGCTGCACCGGGTATGTGCCCTGACCAAAGTCTGGGCATTGTGGCTGGACAATGGTGCCAACCAATGCTGGGGCTGGACGTAGAGCCCAGGTTTGGTAGACTCGCCCTTGCTGTCCCTTGGTGCAAGATGTGCAGTACCAGGATGCATGGTATGAAAACATTGTCTCTTTTGTTGAGCAGCTGTTTCCAGCTTTGTTTTCTGTTACCACAACTCCTCGGGTAGTTGATCCGCTGTATTGGGTTTGGGATTCAGTCTTTGGGCAATTTACTGTTGATGTTTAAATGGGGCTTCAGGAGTAGATCCAGTGACTCAGCTCAAGTTAAGTAATATTTCTAAGCCCAGGGGCAGACCGTCTGTAGAGTTACAGGATTCTCACAACCCATCTTTAGGAGCTTGGGGGAAGTGCTTATGACTTTTCCTCAGTCTGTGCACGGTTGCTTATGGGATCGGCAGTACCAGTGTAAAATTCCTACCAAAGGATAACATTGCTATTTCCTTGTCTTTTAGATCTTATCTAAACTCGCTCTGCCTGCGCGGCCCTGGGAACAATCCATGAAGCAGAGCTTTGCCTTCGACAATGTCGGCTACGAAGGGGGTCTGGACAGCATGTGCTCATCCCCGGCCGCCACCGGTGTGGTTAACATCCTGGGCATGACTTGTCATTCCTGCGTCAAGTCCATCGAGGACAGGATCTCCGGTCTGAAAGGCATTGTGAACATTAAGGTTTCTCTGGAACAAGGCAGCGCCACCGTCAAATATGTGCCGTCAGTCCTGAACCTGCAGCAGATTTGCCTTCAGATTGAGGATATGGGCTTCGAGGCCAGCGCTGCAGAGGGAAAGGCTGCCTCCTGGCCTTCCAGGTCCTTCCCAGCCCAGGAGGCAGTGGTCAAGCTCCGGGTGGAGGGCATGACCTGTCAATCCTGTGTCAGCTCCATCGAAGGCAAGATCCGGAAACTGCAAGGGGTTGTGAGAATCAAAGTCTCCCTCAGCAACCAGGAGGCAGTCATTACGTATCAGCCTTACCTCATTCAGCCCGAAGACCTCAGGGACCACATCTGTGACATGGGATTTGAAGCTACCATCAAGAACAGGACAGCTCCCTTAAGGCTGGGCCCGATTGATATCGACAAGTTAGAAAGCACCAACCTAAAGAGAGCCGCGGGCTCTCCTATCCAGAATTCCAGTCGTTTCGAGACCCTGGGGCACCAGGGGAGCCACCTGGCCACCCTCCCACTGAGAATAGACGGGATGCACTGCAAATCGTGTGTTTTGAATATTGAAGGAAATATAGGCCAACTCCCAGGGGTTCAAAATATCCGAGTGTCCTTGGAGGACAAAACCGCCCAAGTACAGTATGACCCTTCTTGTATCACCCCCTCCTTCCTACAGACAGCCATCGAGGCACTACCACCTGGGAACTTTAAAGTATCTCTCCCCGATGGAGTAGAGAATGAGCCCGAAAGTGGCTCTTCCAGTGTCCCCTCCCCTGGCTCCTCCCAGAGACACCAGGAGCAGGGCCCGGGCAGGACTGCGGTGCTCACCGTCACTGGAATTACCCGTGCCTCATCTGTTCAGCCCATGGAAGACATGCTGTCACAGAGGAAAGGCGTGCAGCAGATATCCATCTCGTTGTCAGAAGGGACTGGAACAGTTCTCTACGATCCCTCCACAGTCAGCTCCGATGAACTCCGAGCGGCTGTGGAAGACATGGGATTTGAGGCGTCCGTGAATTCTGGTATGTCGTTGTTATATGTTTGAAATACGTCTGGCCATCTGTTGCAGTCTCATGACAGGGCTTGGGGTAGTTGGATAGCTGGGCTCTGCCTCCCTTGTTGAATGTTATGGCAAAGCTTGGTAACGTTTGCTCGTGTGTTAGCGGGATAGAGAAAATGGAATTTCCAGTTGCTGCCTCTCATACAGACACTCAAATGGTGGACTCTTCTGATCTGGGTTTCTTTTCTGGAGAGAATTCAGGGTCTTCATTCTTTTTTTTTTTTTTTTTTTAATTTGATAGTTTTTTTTTTATTATTATTTTCTATATTCTATGTTTACATTCCAAAGGCTTTCCCCTTTCCCAGTTCCCACCCACCATAGTTCCCATAGTTCCTCTTCATTCTTAAAATGAGCATTGTAGGACTATTAAACCAAAGGACCAGTCATTACTTTCCTCTGAAGATTTCTCTACGACCCAAAACAAAATAGCATTTTAGTCTTAAGAGGCACGCACGATGGTACATACCCTTAGCCAGCTCTTAAGAGGCTGAGAGATCATCAAAACAAACAAACAAACAAACAAACAAACAAACACGCAGATAGCTGATGTACAAGGACCTGGGTTCAAGGCCAGTGTGGGCTTTGTAATGTGACCCTGTCTCAAAAACGTCATGGCACATCGCATGCCTCTAATTTCAGACCTTACAGGGAGAGTGGATGCAGGAGGATTAGGGACATGGCCTTCCTCAACTACATGGCAGGTTCAAATCCAGTCTGTACTATATCCATCCCCATCTCAAAAAATAAAAAAACAAACAAAAACAAAGCCTCAAAACGCAGAACCTCAAGACTTGCAGCAACTAAAGGATTGCCTGTTCAAGGCAGAAATTAAGAGGAGGATTTTACAGCCAGTCTTCCTGCTCTCTTCAACGGCTCCCAGATGGGCCTCTATGGAAGGGTGGCTGTGGCAGGCCTCACAAAGAAGGGGTCCCATTTTGAGGTGGCCCATTATCAAGCTGGGTTTCTGGAGTAGCAGCCACCCCTGCTCTTCCCTGTACCGTGGTGTCAAATGGAGTCTCTGCCTACCACCGTGTGGTCAGGGCCTGTGCTAGGTGTGGGGCCGCTATACGAGGAAGACCATGAAGACCACCTGAGAGCAGCTTCCTTGTGCTGGGAGGCAAGCAGAGGTGGATGGGTAGTAGCGTCTGTCAGGGTTAGCTGGGGAGGGGCCGTCAGCCCTCTGCGCACAGGAAGGTAGGGGATCAACCTTCATCAGAAGGATGCGGGGACAGTAGAGCAGGGGCATGGAGGTAACATGTACCAGTGAGGCCCAAGGTGAGGAAGGATGGGGCTTGTCTGTCTGTCTGTCTGTCTGTCTCTGTCTGTCTGTCTGTCTGTCTCTGTCTGTCTGTCTCTCTTTCCCCTTGTTGCCTAGGCTAGTCTCAAACACTTTGGGCTTAAGTGATCCTGACCACATTCTATTGAGTAGGGGACTCCAGGCTGGCAGGCCTGTTTGCTGAGGGGCCAGTCCTGTGAGTGGGGATGTTTGGCTCCCTGATCTGTAAATTGCACTAGAACACTGAGACCTCCCTTGAGCCGTGTCCTTGAGAAGACTGCTCTACTGGGATACTTTGCGGACTCCCCGCCATACACAGCCGCCCCCCACCCCCACCCCAGCAGGTGCAGCCTGTGATGTGCAGTCACCACACACTTCGTACCTGGCCTTGTTTTGCTTCCTCCCCACCTTCTCCACACCCTGGAAAGAATGTGCTGTGTGTGTGTGTGTGTGTGTGTGTGTGTGTAAACAAAGTTGATAAAGAGAATGGCAGAACAGTAAATCTCGCACTCCAAAGAAGTATTGAAGAGGCCCAATATAAGCTGTTTGGTGTAAGGCTCACTGTTTCAGAGGTAAACTCAGGTTATTGGCAGCCAAAGAGAAATGACCATGGAACTACATATTAGAAGTAATTAAACTTGACTGAGTAAACACAGGAAGCAGAGAACTGATTCATAGGAGGTAGAACTATGAGGATTATAGTTACTAAGGCCAAGACATGTATAGAGTGGGAGATCTAGTGAATAAAAAGACAGACACCCAGCTGAATTTCAGATAATCCCTGAGCAATTTCTTTTGTGCAAATTTATGAGAACTGAAGATATACTTGCAGTAAAGTAGACTGACATTGGTCTGAAATTGGAATTTAACTGGGCATCCTCTATGTGCGGTTTCATTTAGGTTAAACTGCCAGTGAGCCTATGGCTGTACTGTTTACATGTTGAAGAGCTGCTTTTTCTTCTTCTTCTTTTTTTTTAAAGATTTATTTATTATATGTGGGTACACTGTAGCTGTCTTCAGACACACCAGAAGTGGGAGTCAGATCTCATTCTGGATGGTGAGCCACCATGTGGTTGCTGGGATTTGAACTCAGGATCTTCAGAAGAGCAGTCAGTGCTCTTAACCACTGAGCCATCTCTCCAGCCCTGCTACTTCTTAAGATCAGTGGAGGCCATTCGCCAAGTGGCAGAAAACAAGCAGCACACTCGGACAGACATGTGAGATTCATTCAGAAGGAAAACCGAGAAACCACAGTCTGTGGTCAGTATCTGTCCCCTGCACTTGTGGTTTAGAGTAACTGGCAGTCTGTCATCACGCCGAGCCATATTAGTCTGGATGGCATTTATCTAAGCCACCTTTCTATTGCTATGGAGAGACACCATGACCACGGCAACTCTTAGAATAAAAGAAAGCGTCGAATTCTGGGCTTGCTTACAATGTCAGGGGCTTAGTCCATTACGATCATGGTGGGCAACTAACTCGGTGGCAGAGAGGCAGGCATGGTGCCGGAGATGTAGCTGAGAGCTGTATTCTGATCCACAGGCTGAGAGACACTTGGCCTGGCCTGGGCTTTTGAAACCTTCAAGCCCATTCCCAGTGACACGCCTCCACCAGCAAGGCCTCCCCTGCAACGCCTTCCTGGGCGGTTTACCAGCTGAGGACTAAGCATGCAAATATATGAGCCCGTGGGCGCCAATCACGTTCAGATCACCACAGATCGGCTAGTTTTGTCTATGTGTATGTATGGTCCCCAAGGCGGGGCCTGTGAATGTATCTAACCTTAAATGCCAAAGCAGACATTATACAGGTAACGAAACAGTGGCTCTTAGGTAGGAAGATGCTGAATTATCCAAGTGCACCCAGCCATGTCCCATCAACTTTTCCCCGACGGAATAGATTGATGTGACAAAGAGACATTTGGGATTGCTGATTTTGAATATGGGGAAGTGGGGTTGGGAACCTGGGAATGAATGATTCTCCAACTAAGCCTGTTGACGGACACAGCACTGTGGATGCCTTGGTTATAGCGTTGTGTAACTGACTAGAGTTCTCTAATACTGTGATCTTTGAGCTACTAAGTTTGCGGCAGTCTGTTATAGTGATGACAGAAAGCTAATTGAAGAGTCTCTTAGAACCAGAGAAGTACTTACCCTTCAGATTTGCGTATCTCATCCTAAGTAAGCTATACCTTCAAAACAACAAACAAGCAAAACAAAATAACCAAAAGCAAAATAAAACCTACAATGCTGTCCTGGCACATGGATAGAGAGAAAAGACCAGTCGATATTACGGAGCCAAGAGGCGGATCTATGCAAACATGGCCCCCACATTCACATCACTGGGACTCTGTGGAGAAGATGCAAGTCTTGTCAGGCTATGGAAGAAGATCAGAGCTGGGAAGAAATTAACCCTTGCCTATTCCCTTATATTCTACATAAAAAAAATAAAGTTTATTATAGGCCTGACTGTGGGAGTTAATTAAAACTTCTCCAAGGATCCGCAAGATAGCTTAGTAGGTACAGCGCTTGCTGTGCAAGGATGAGAACTGGGCTCCGGGTTCCCAGCACTGACATAGCATCTGGGCGGGACTGGCACCCCACTTGTAATCCCAACACTGGGAGAGTCGAGGCTGCCCAGAGCACGCTGGCTAGCTGGACCCCCAATCAGCAGACTCTGCGTTTAGTGAGAGATGCTGCTTCAGTAAATAAAGACATTAAAGAAGACCCCGGATTGTAATCCCTGTTCTTTATATGCACGTACACCCATACATACCCCCCACATACATATGTAGACATGTGCTATCAACCTGCATCCTCCTCGTGTATTTATACCCATGTGTATCCCCCACCTATGTAGACATGTGATGTCAACCTGTGTCCTCTACGTGCATGTATATCCACGTGCTCCCACACACATACTCAGGTGTGCATTCATGAGTGCATGTGAACACACACAGCACCCCTCCCCCCCACACACACAGAGAAATATCACAGGTATATACAAAGAAACCTAGTGCTTTGGGAGGAAAATTTCATGAATACTTTTGCCAAGTTGAGGAAGAATGTATTAAGAAAATTAAGCATGTAAACGAATTGACTGTATTAGCATAAGAACTGTGTTTACCCGATGGCATCAGAAGGATGACAGCACAACATGCAGGCTCGGAGGAGAGTTTGCAATGCTTGTCACCTGACAGAAAGGTCCTATCTGAAGGGACACAGGAGGGAGAGGCTCTCTTGGAAGTGCCAGTCCCCATGTCACCTCTCTCAGAGCTTCAATTTGAACAGTGTCACGCTCGAACCTCCTGTTGTAATGACAGAATTCTTTTTTTTTTTTTTTTTTTTGTCCTCTGATTATTTCTCAAATTCTATTTTAGAAAACTTCACTATTAACCGTGTCGGAAACTTCAGCTCTGGGAATTCTGTGCCACAAGCCATTGGTGATACACCAGGGTCTGTGCAAAATATGCCTTCTGACCCTAGAGGACTCCCCACACACCAAGGTCCTGGCCACCTGTCAGCTACCCCACCATCCCCGGGAGCAACAGCATCACAGAAGTGCTTTGTACAGATCAAAGGCATGACCTGTGCATCCTGTGTGTCTAACATAGAAAGGAGTCTTCAGAGACATGCCGGTAAGAGGCTAGCAGCCACGTCGAACTTGGAAATACTTTGTATCAACTCTGTTGACTTTATCAGTAACCGGGACAATCTGATAGCAAGCCCATTACCGAGATACTGCAGATGTTTGCCTAACGTCTCTCTGTGTGGTTGGCATTCTGCCCCTTAAGCGTTTATTTTGTTACAAAGTAGATCTCTGAGCACATTAACCATGAAAACCTAGTCTGAAAGCCAAGGTATATTCTATGGGAAGCTTTCTTGATTAGCTTTTCACAGTCTCTCGCCCTCATCCCATCACTCCCTCTACAGAAAATGAAACACCAGCCTGTGCTTAGAATTTCCAGTTTCAGATACCCTTTCCTGTTGACTCCAAAAGCCAATGCATTCTTAGTTTGCTGGGTTTGCTCTCCCGATGAGGTATGCAATATTGCTTCTTAAACCCAAAAGTGCAACAAAATCTCACCTTGTTTCTGTGTGGAAATACTCTGGTGGTGATCCCACCAACATCCCTGAAGCAGAGCTGACCCAGTGACTGCATGAGACTTTGTGCTCCGACTACTGGCCCTGCATCAGGCTTAACTCAGGCTGTCCCACTTTTCCAGCCTTCTATTCACTCTTTCAAAGTACCAAAGCCCTTGCTTGCTTGGGTCATCGCCGTCAGCGGAAGTGTGTGGCAGGAGGCCCTTTGACAACTGTGGCCTGACTGCAGAGAATTAGATTAAAATGTAATTTCATGGTACTTCATGTTTCTGCTCCTGACTTTAACCTATTGCTTCTGTCTTCCATAGCATATTTTCTAAAGCACATCATGCCTTTCATTTGTTTGAACGTGACTCTTTCTTCTCCTTAAACACACACAATAGTATTAGCCAGATGATCTGCAGGTTTTTTCACTTTTGGAAATCCTTTAAAACTTGAAAAGAATAAATAAAGCCATTTTTGAAGAATTTATTTTTCCCTTGCATGTCAGGAAGGGGAAGAAAATTAGGCCTTTCCGTGACGGTGGTGGTGTTCACTGCAGTTACACCCCTTGCGTGAGGCGCTTGCAATGGGCCTTCTCAAGGCTTGGCATCCCCAGGGGCTCTGGACAGTCATTCAGAATCTCTGACCCATCAAATCAGAGTCTGATTCAACACAGTCCTCAGGTGGCTCCTGTGTGCATTAATGTCTGGGAAGGGTCGTTCCTCAACAGTAGCTCTCTAACCTGACTAAGTTAGAGTCCCCCGAGAAGCCTTTGAGAAATGACATTTGACATTGACCCCGGGAGAGCCTGAGCTGCCTGGGATGTGTTCGGAGCCGTCCAAGTTGTTCATGGCTCCCCAAGAGATGCTCACGCCCAGCCAGTTTTGAGAGCTACTGTTCTAGAGGACTTGTTGGTTAAGTCATGAGGACAACAATATCAGCCCAGTTGCCACGCCCAGAGTCACAGTCGGGACCTGATGGTTGCAGGTATTCTCTCCGTGTTGGTGGCCTTGATGTCGGGAAAGGCAGAGGTCAAGTATGATCCAGAGGTCATCCAGTCTCCCAGGATAGCTCAGCTCATCGAGGACCTGGGCTTCGAAGCAACAATCATGGAGGACAACACAGTCTCTGAAGGCGACATCGAACTGATCGTAAGTGCAGTGGCCGTCCCCTAGAGCGGTGGCTCCCAACCCGCGGGTCCTGACGTCCTTGTGGGAGAGGCTGTCCAGTGATCTTTTCCTGAGACCGTCAGAAAACACATTTACATTACAGTTCACAACAGTGGCAAAATTACAGTTATGAAGTAGCAATGAAAATAATTTTACAGTCGAGGGTCACGCCAGCCTGTGGAAGGTGGAGAGTGCTGTGACGCCTTATGACAGTGCTATCCTTGTACTTGCTGGCTGCTGGGCAGAGGCTGTTTTGTTTGACCCGTTCAGTTTGTGAGGGAGGATTGCTTGCGTTGGAGAGTGAGAGGAGGGCTTCCTATTGCATATACCCAAAGTCAAGAGAGAAAGATGGCGAAGCGGAAGCGTCTAGGTGATGGGCTTTGGTAAGCACGGTGCTTTGAGAGGCTCATTGTGACACAGCCCTTCAAGTCTGAAGCCAACCACCTGCAGACATCTCTAGACAGAACACCCAAGTCCTTGGAGGAGCCAGCTCCATTCAGTGACATATCTAGGTCTGGAGTATGTAGAGCTAGTAGGCAGAAAGACCCCAGATTCTATCCTGTTTCTCCTAAAATGAGACAACGTGAAAGTTGAGAGGACTTGTAGGCACACCGGTGTCTACAAGCTGAGTGATCAGGAGTCCTAAAACTCCTTAGGGTACATTCCTAAGGGAGTGGTTGTTACCACAGTGTTTTCTGTCTATCCACGATTACAGTTGCACATCAACACATTACTGAAAACCGGAGTCAGTTCTGGTATTTGCTGTCCTCTGTTCAGATCATGTTTTTAGAAAATGCTTTTTTTTTTGGTAAACAAAGGGAAACATAAAGAACCCCACAGCCCCGCCAAAATTGAGTAATATTGCTTTACTGAGGTAAGTAGGGCTTTTGCTTCCTTGTGTATTTAGTCTCTGGCGTTAATGGTAAGTCAATGTTTGAAGAAAACATGGAGGAGGTGAGGCACATCAAACTCCTGATAAGCTGTGTTCTCTGAAGAGCCTACCCTTTGTACTAGTTCCAGGGGCTGCATGCTGGACAGAGCTAAGACTTCCTGGCTACAGCAGGCATCATAAGGTGGGGAGGAACACTGTTCAGTCCTTTAGATGGACACACAGTAGGCACCTTGGCCCACTGAGACACTGCACAGAAAACCTAAATCCACTGGCCATGGGAGATGACTCCGGAAATAGTATTGTACTTACTATGCAATCCTGAGGACCAGAGCTCAGATCCTCAACACAGAGCCAGACAGGCCTGCAGAGATGTAATGGCAGCTCTGAGGAGACAGAGGCAGTCCCTGTGGCTGCGAGGGACAGCTGTGTGGTCCAGCTCTGGATTCGGAGACATCCCTGCCTCGATACAGCGGAAGGCAGTCAACAGTGACATCACCCTGTGTCTCCTACGTGCACACGGTGTGCACGTGTGTGCGCATACACATACAGAGAGTCAGTCAATATGGCCTCGGGGAGACTCAGTGGGTAAGGGTGCTTACCACCAAGCCCGACACCTATGTTTGATCCCCAAAAGAGAGAACCGACTCCCACAAGCTGTTCTCTTATCTCTACGTGGAGGCCTTGGAAAAAGTGCATTCCTATATTCATAGACACACGCAAGCAAATAATAAAATGAGCATCAGAAAAAGTGAGAACTCATCAATGGACTATATTATGGTCTTCTTTCTTTAAGCTAGCCCCCGCTCCCCCTCCTCTAAACAGGGTCTTATTATGGCTTTTTGTTTGCTTGCTTTTGAAAACAAGGGTCTCATTATTTAGTCCTGGCTGGCCTGGAACTTACTCTTGTAGACCAGACTGGCCTCAAACTCACAGAGATCTGCCTGCTTCTGCCTCCCAATATTGGGATTAGAGGCCTGTACCCATGCACCCGGTTGAACATTTTATGTTGTCTTAGTTAGGTTTTCACTGCTGTGAACAGAAACTATGACCAATGCAAGTTTTATAAAAGACAACATTTAATTGGGGCTGGCTTACAGGCTCAGAGGTTCAGTCCATTGTCATCAAGGCAGAAACATGGCAGCATCCAGGCAGATATGGTGCAGGAGGAGCTGAGAGTTCTACATCTTCATCTGAAGGCTGCTAGTGGAAGACTGACTTCCAGGCAACTAGGGTGAGGGTCTTAAGCCCACACCCACAGTTACACACCTACTCCAACAAGGCCACACCTCCTAACAGTGTCACTCCCTGGGCCAATCATATACAAACCATCACATATGTGAACTTCTGTATTATTTGTTTGTACAGGCTAGGCACGTGCCCTGCCACTGAGTCCTACCCCAGCCTAGAACTTGTGCCTTTCATCTGCAGTCTAGGCTCTCTGATGCACTTCATCTATATCCAGCAGGGGCATGTGATGTCACACTTAAAACCTTTTTCCCCCAGGGTTCTGGGACTCAGTGGTATGGCAGGGGTGCCACAGGTACCAGTTTAGCTTCTTGCCCTGTTGCTACAGGGACATTTGTTAGCCTGGTCTCCCACAGCTTGCCTCCCCATGCAGACCGAAGTGGCTCAGAGAAGACACGGGACACAGGTTCTCAGGGCTCAGGCTTCAGCTCTGCCCCTCCCTGGTGTGAGACGATGCACAAGTTAGTGACCCTGTCAGCGCTTGAGGTTAGAGGCCTCCTCCCTAGGCCCGATGAGAACAATGCAGCGCCCAAGGCAGCACCTAGCGTGTTGCGAGTGCGTAATAAAACTATCACCGCAAAGATGAAAGGGAGCTTAGGAGGTACAGTGAGATACCTGCAGACTTGTAACGTGTGCGTAGCCCACCGAGCCCTAAGAGCAGATGAGCCATTGCCTGATGGTTCTCCCTTTCTTGTCTTGTGCATGAGAACCATGCGACACTGAGTGTTGAGTACGTACATCAGCAACAGGGAAATTCCTTTCCTGCTCCCTAATTCCAGTGGATCTCTCTGGGATCCAGTGGCTCTCTCGTGGCTCTCTGGGATCTAGTGGATCTCTCGTGGCTCTCTGGGATCCAGTGTCTCTCTGGGCATCTGTTCTGGATCTCTGCTGCACACTTGGAAGTGCAGGTCTAATTACGTTGTCGTGACGGTGGACACTCCGCCCGTAGCTCTGCATCAGCTCTCTTCAGATGAGCGCTCACAAGCCTGCATGCCCTGGTCCAGCCAGTGAGTCCTGCAGACCTGCCTCCTTTCTTGTGTACCCAGTGCTCTTCCTGGCCTGGCTGCCTGTCTTAGTGAGGGTTTGACTGCTGTGAGCAGACACCATGACCGAGGCAACTGGTTTTTTGTTCTGTTCTGTTTTGTCTTTTTTGTTTTTTTGAGACAGGGTTTCTCTGTATACCCCTGGCTGTCCTGGAACTCACTCTGTAGACCAGGCTGGCCTCGAACTCAGAAATCCACCTGCCTCTGCCTCCCAAGTGCTGGGATTAAAGGCGTGAGCCACCACCGCCCGGCTCAAGGCAACTCTTGTCAGGACAACATTTAGTTGAGGCTGGCTTACAGGTTCAGAGCTTCAGTCCATTATCATCAAGGTGGGAGCATGGCAGCATCCAGGCAGGCATGGTGCAGGAGGAGCAGAGAGTCCTACATCTTCATCTGAAGGCTGCTAGCTGAATACTGGCTTCCAGGCAGCTAGGATGAGGGTCTTAAAGCCCACACCCACAGTGACACACCTACTCCAACAAGGCCACACTTTCTAATAGTGCCACTCCCTGGGCCGAGCATAGACAAATCATCACACTTCCTGAACACCTCATGCCACACTGCCTTTTGATTATCCTCTGTCGTGACCCTTACCGTCACCTGGCCACACCCTCTGCACGTTCCAGGAGCAGCTCATAGTCCACCCACTGCATCCGTCATTTCCTGAATGCTGTTCTCTTGATAACGTGGCACTGACATGATCTCCATTGGAGCCAGCAGGGCACTAGAGCAGCCCAGATCCCAGTGGCACTTGGGACTGTAAGACTGTAAATGGTTCCGAAGACTTTGCAAAGGTGCACTTCCCCTCACTTGGATATGCGATGGCTGCTACAGTGTCGCTGGTGAGAGAACACAATGTGGATTGCTTTTCAAAAGCCAAGCCTCGGTCTGCAGCCACTGTCTACATGCCTGCACTGGAGTTTGGGGGAAAGCCACCGCTGGGATTGTCATCTGTGGAGGGGGACGTAGCTACCTGGCACTTCAGTTCGTGAGTCCATTGGAAAGGCTCGTCTCAGTCTTGGGATTTTTGTCCTCCTGTCTTGCAGATCACAGGGATGACCTGTGCGTCCTGTGTCCACAACATAGAGTCCAAGCTCACAAGGACAAACGGGATCAGTTACGCCTCTGTGGCCCTCGCCACCAGCAAAGCCCACGTGAAGTTTGATCCTGAAATTATTGGTCCCCGCGATATCATCAAGATCATCGAGGTAGCTGATTCCTGAAAACGTTGAATCCACTTTTACAAAGCAGTAAGATATAATCACCGACGAAAGTTGTTAAGCTGGGGCTGGCGGGATGGCTCAGAGGTTAAGAGCACTGACTGCTCTTCCAGAGGTCCTGAGTTCAAATCCTAGCAACCACATGGTGGCTCACCCCTCTTCTGGTGTGTCTGAAGACAGCTACGGTGTACTTATATATAATAACTACATCTTTAAAAAAAAAAAGAGAGAGAGTAGTTAAGCTGGATTCAAAAGTCCTCTATAAGCCACGTACTTTTCCAAGAGTCGTAAGGTCAGTTGCTTAATTAACTGAGCGGCAGTGAATGGGTAAGAAAGAGATGAGGCAGGGCTGGTGGTGGTGGTGGGGGGGTGGATAAGACGTACTCAGCAGGTAAAGGTGCTTCCTGTGGAAGCCTGACGACTCAAGTTTGATCCCTGGAACCCATGGTAGGCAAGATCTGACTCCCAAAATTCATCATCCTCCAGCCTCCACATATGTGCGCTTGTGCGAACATACACACACATATTCTGTTTTTAAAGGAAAAAGATGAGAGGAAAAAGACATTTTCATTTTTAGTTTTAGCTATTTCCCGAAAATCATCAGTCTTGACAAGACACCTGCTGTGGAGAGTTAAGTTGCTCAGTTGCCGTTTAAAAATATTTCTACCTGTGCTGGGCGTGTGGAGTCAGGAAGCTGGCACTCCTCCCTCCCTCCCTCCCTCCCTCCCTCTCTCCCTCCCTCCCTCCCTCCCTCCGTCCCAGATAGGCATGTAGGGGAATTTGGTCATCTGGCTTTAGGAAACCAGAGAGTTTCCAGACATGAACCCATGTCTATCCTTCCTCTCGGTCCCCCGGTTTGTCCACAGACTTCCCACTTCCCCTTTAATGTCTGCACTGAAGCAGACCGTGGGAGAGCGAGCATGCACGGTGACTGGAAAGGGTTCAGACGGTCAGGCCTAAGTGAGATCAGTGTGTAGCGGCTGGTGGTAAGGGTTGCAGCTAAACTCAGGGAAACTGCTCATGCAGTGAAACCATCGTGTCGGGCCTCCTGCCATCAGTTCCGTCTCATCCTCCATTTTCTCCTCCGTGGCTATGTGTATACTGAGCTGTCTGCCGTGTGGCCCAGCGGAGCTTTCCGATAGGGAAATGACACGCTGATGATGGTTTTATACAGGTAGGCTGGCTAGCTGCACGGCTGCCTCAGTCAGTGAGGACAGAGCCTCAGGGAGGCAAAGTTCTTACTCCCTGAGGCTAATCGGCACTTTTTTTTTTTTTTTTTAAATATATGTAAGTACACTGTGGCTGTCTCCAGACACCCCACAAGAGGGCAGCAACAGATCTCATTATGTATGGTTGTGAGCCACCATGTGGTTGCTGGGACTTGAACTCAGGACCTTCGGAAGAGCAGTCAGTACTCTTAATCACTGAGCCATCTCTCCAGCTCCTTGGCTTCTAATATCTTAGTTGCTTCCACCCCGCACAGTGATCTGATGCAGCCTCCCAGACCTCTGTCCAAAAATGGAGGAATACTGGAATATTGCTTGGCTTCCGGGCTTGCGCGACTCCGGGGCGTCTTTTCCTGATACAGCCAGGCTGGAATTAGTTCTGGGAATATTCCTCTTGTGTTGCCTCGGATGCCCTTCTACCGTGACATTTCATTGTGGAAACACCCAGCACCGGCCTCCTGGGCCAGCTTTATTGTCCTGGCGGGACATTCTGGGGCAGCTCCCCCTGTCAACACCCACAAGGAGCAGCAGAGATGGGATGCTCAGATGGAGGAGGCTGTGGTGGGAGAGCTTGAGGATAGCACAGGGCTGAGGTACAGTTTGTCAGGACATGGAGAAAGCCAGTCTTCACAGAGTGAGGCCCTGAACACAGTAGGGAGTTGCTTGGCCTAGAGGCCCAGAGACCCGTACTCTACATCCAGTTCTATAACACACCGTTTCTCTCTGACCTTCCTTTTCCTCGTGAGCGGGTCAAGTACCAGACCACAAGGCACCTGGAACTCTGTAACTCAAGACTCTTGAAGTCAACCCTGGTCAGCTTTGGGGCCCACTGGAGTGAGTGTGACAGTAGCACCTGCCTTTACTTCGAGTAGGGAGAGGGACTTCCCTTCAGTGCCGGGTCGGCAGGGCGCCACAGTCAGTCAGTCTCTTGGCACACCCGAGTTCCGAACTCTGAGCATGCTCTGGAAGCCATTTTCAACAAAGAAGTCACGAGAGGAGAACCGCAGGTCACCAGAGGAATTTTGAGATGCTGTCAATTTCCAGTGCTGGAAATGCTTTCTACGTGTGCACCTTTTAACCAGAACCTTCCCCCCTCCCTCTCCACCCCTCTTTTTCATCACAAGGAGATTGGCTTTCATGCTTCCCTGGCCCAGAGAAACCCCAACGCTCATCACCTGGACCACAAGACGGAGATCAAACAGTAGGTAGAAAACGGAAGGCGAACGGTTGCCCTGGCTAAGTCTCCATCCCCCTTTCCACTGACTTTGTGGCCCATGCTGATGCCAGCAGGCTCAGCTGTGGCCCTGACACCCCAGCTTCCTGTGTGGCCTTCAGCCTTGGTTCCTTGCTGTCTACCCTTGTGAGGTCAGCAGCTGGAACCACGCTGTCTGGATATTGGCAGCGTCCCTGTCTGCTCTGCCCTGCTTGGTAGTGTACTTGAGATGCAGTAGTGCGTGTGTGCATTCAAATGAGTGTAGAACTGGTGGGCTTTTTCCTTTTCTTTTAAATTTCACTAATTTTAGCTACTTTAAATAGTCTACCTGTAGTCGGTGTCTATTTAATTATTTAATACTACAATTAAGTTTCACTAATTCCAGCTGCAAGGTTGTCTTTCTATTTTACAATCTATTTAGGCTTTATTTGTGTAAGTTCTAGAAGTAGCATCTGAAGACAGGCTTCAGAGCTAAGGGGAAAGAAGATGGCCAGCACAGGGAAGGGCGTGCTGCTCAGGGGCAGAGCCGACGCTGAGCATGCACAAGGCCCCGGAATCTCCAGCACAGGGTGGGGGCCGGGGTGGGGCGGCCTAGGATGCACATGAAGGCTAATTCATCGTCTCAGATGGTTGCTTAGTCTTTCGACGGTACCTTAGAGCAGCCCCTTCTTGCCCTGTCGGGAAAGAGTGAGCAAACGGTGACATCAGTAGCTTAGGCGAATTCTGGAAAGTCAGGGAAGAAGGAGACCCGGGATTTGGATTTAAGTAGCAGCAGGGAGTGGTTGATCCTTCTGGGGCTTTGACGGTGTCCTCAGTTTGGTCCTGTTGGCTTGCCTGGGATGCAGGGTACCTGTAGTTTGGGAAACCAGTGGGCCTGTCTCTTGGACGGCCTCAGGCAGCAGCCTGAGCACTCAGGACTGCAGGATGGACATTAGGATGCACAGCTTGCAAGGACCTTCCTTGCAATACCATGCATACCATGCGTGCCGTAGCTCACGTGCAGCTGCAGATGCCGTCTGCGGGCCGACCTTGGTTTCTGGCTTTTGTGTTTATTGACAAACTTAGTCATCTCATACTGTTATTCTAAATTGTTGTTTAAGATGTGTAAATAAGCTTATACTAATAAAATACCATTTCTACCCATCTCTTGCATTGAGGGGAATCTACCTAAGACGACAGAGAACTCTAGGCAGCTATAGACTAAGAGTGGACACCTCTTTGGGGCTAGTTCTCGTCTCTGGGGCCTCATTTTTGTACCTATAAGTTGGCGGCCAGCAGCTTATGCAAAGGCAGAGCTGAGCCCAAATGCCCTTCCAGCAATGCCTGGCCCTTCAGGTCACCGATGGTGTCGGGGGTGTGGGAGTGTGGGGGGAGGGGTAAGACTCAGTCTCGTTTTAGTCCATCTTATATGTGATCTGATCCCAGTGCCAAGAGGTTCTGATGTGTCTGTGTTGCTAACTCTGCCTTCCAGGTGGAAGAAGTCTTTCCTGTGTAGCCTGGTGTTTGGCATCCCTGTCATGGGCTTGATGATCTACATGTTAATCCCCAGCAGTACGCCCCACGAGACGATGGTCCTGGACCACAACATCATCCCAGGACTGTCTGTTCTCAACCTCATCTTCTTCATCTTGTGTACCTTTGTACAAGTAGGTATTGGAAGGCCGGGCAAACCTCTGCCCTTTGTGCCCAGGCATGTCCAATGGATCTCTGATGGTTGGCTGTGTTCCACGGTCCCTTAGCCTAGCACCAGTGGAACCTCATGGCAGCTTTGCAGCATCACCTTTGGGGAGCTGCTGGTGTGATTTCTGTCTTATGACCAGAGGGAGAGCAGGGTAGAGGGGCTGCAAATGTGGAATGGGAAAGGCCTGGTTTCACGGTCACAGTCATCGCAAATGATTGAAACTTGTCGGAATAGCCACCATCTCCTTGGAAGCTTGGTGAGCCTGTCTGTGCCTGGTGTGCGTGCGTGCGTGCGTGCGTGCGTGCGTGCGTGTGCGCGTGTGTCACAAATGACAGGACTCAGGACCTCGTGCATGACATACACGTCAGGCACGTGTGCCATCGCTCAGTCACACCCAGAGTCCCCATTTCCTGATTCGTTTATTATGATTTTAGTTTGCCCTCGTTAGAATTTTCAGATGAATGTCCCTAGAACCCATGCTTCTATTGAACGTTCTATCCTTAAAGGCAAAGCCGTGGTCTTTATCTTGGCATACGTTTATCATTTAGAACAGGGAGGCTTTGTGTAGAACGTCTCGCTGTGCATGCATATGCATGCATAGAGAATGCCTGCATGGCTACGTTTTGACACATAAACCCAGGACAGTTTAGGGGTAACCGTTTGTAGGCTGGATTGTTTTCCTGTATGTTCTTCTTAATTGGAAATGTGCTTTGCCCTTATTGTGAGCAATCTCACCAATACTGAAGCAAAGGGACATGTGCCCTGACTGATTACACCTGCCTCTGGCCCAGGCCTGTTCCCTAGTGCTGCTGCCGTATCTCCAGGAGTTAGGCATATCTCTCTGTCGTAGCTCACCCTTGTAGAGCAAACCTTTCTGTCTCTGCCTCTCTCTGTGTGTATGTGTATGCACGTGTGTGTATGTTTGCGTGTGAATGCATGTTCATACACCACAGATACGTATGTTTGTAAATGGAAGTGGGGAGGTGCCAGGTAACACTAACAGATGTTGCCTCTCTTATTTGACTTGGGGACGTATTTTACGTCATTGGCTTAAACCTTCTCTTTAGGGACCATTCACCATATAAGTAAATAGCATCACCCTTGTTACCATTCTCTCATTGTGGACGTTTACGTGGTATGCCTGTGTTCCAAACGTCCCATATCCTCCATCATCCATTTCTGTGGCCAGTTGTACCGTGAATGAGAAAGTACCTTTCTCTGGAGGCTAAGGCAGAGTGTGCGTCGTCAATATCAAATAATCCTGCAGAACAGAGCGGTATCCGCTGCGTACAAGAACCTAGCCTACTCACCGTCCCGAGGCTGGCTCTCCCCGCTCGGCCAGCCCTCGCCCTCCCTGTCTTTCAGTTCCTGGGTGGGTGGTACTTCTACGTACAAGCCTACAAATCGCTGAGGCACAGGTCAGCCAACATGGACGTGCTCATCGTGCTAGCCACGACCATCGCCTACGCCTACTCCCTGGTCATCCTGGTGGTCGCCGTGGCCGAGAAGGCCGAGAAGAGCCCCGTCACCTTCTTTGACACGCCCCCCATGCTCTTTGTGTTCATCGCCCTGGGACGGTGGCTGGAGCATGTGGCAAAGGTAGCTACAGCTTCAAGTTAAGAAAACCGCATATCTTTGAGTAATCTGACTCTCAGCCCAAAGGCAATGTGTGCCGAGAACTAGTATTTACACACGCTACAGAGAACGGCCTAGAGCAATCTGAACCCCCGTGTAATTAGGGGGTGGCAGTCACTAATCTCCCAGTTGTTCCTTCTGAAATCCCAGCTAATCTGGCTAATTAGTAAGACCTTTGTTCGGGTAATTGTGTAGTGGGACACACTCTGGACTTCAGGCAGAGCTGGAATGGTCTCTTAGCACCTAATGGATTGTAGTTAGTTTGTGTAGAAATCCACACCTCCACCTCAGGGCTGCGTTGTGTTCACTGCTCTGCTATGAGCCTATAAAAGAAGGGGAAGGGAATTACATTGAAGGAGAAAGAAAATGGCCATTGGGCAGACTGGGATTGTGTTCATCTAGAATGCAACTCAAGCTCTGGCCCAGCAGCACCGGGCTGGGCTCTTCTTGTGGTGCCAGCACACCACAGTGGCTGCCTTGGTGGCGTGGTTGTGTTTCTTGTGCCAGCCACCTTCAATGCCATGCTTGTGAGTGTCAGCCTGGGCTCGGACTGTCAGCCCTCATCCTGGTTATTTCCTAGAGCAAAACGTCGGAAGCCCTTGCAAAACTCATGTCACTCCAAGCCACAGAAGCCACAGTCGTGACCCTGGGCCAGGACAACCTAATCCTCAGGTGCGTTGTGTCGATCACTGGTAGGGCTTGGGAATCTTTGTACGTTGCCTGCGTAGTGACAAGTGACCATCGTATAGTTAATGACACTGTTCAGGCCCCCATAGTCACCACCCTGAAGCACTGTCCAATGCCTGCACTGACTGCTAAAGGCATTCAAAGCAGCGGCCTTTCTGAAGGTCTGTGTTGTACCAATCTGTCTACACCGCTGTACTGATCCTTCAGCAGCTGCCTGCTTGCTTTCTTTCCTTTTTATTGAATGTATTCTTTATTTACATTTCAAATGTTATTCCCTTTCCCAGCCCTCCCCCCAAAAAAACCCCTAATCCATCCCCCCTCCCCCTGCTTCTATGAGGATGTTCCTCCACCCACCCCACTCCCACCTCCCCACCCTCCATTGCCTGATGCTGGGGCATCTATTGAGCCTTCATAGGACCAAGGACCTCTCCTCCCATTGATGTCTGACAAGGCAATCCTCCACTACAAATGCAGCTGGAGCCATGTGTATCTGTTGGTTGATGGCTCAGTCCCTGGGACCTCTGGGGGTTTTGGTTGGTTGATAATGTTGTTCTTCCTGTGAGGTTGCAAACCCCTTCAGCTCCAGCTGCCTGCTTTCTTACGATAAAGTTGACAGCCCCTGCGCAGCGGTGGGACTCTGATATCAACTGTTCACGCCCCTCTTGAGTTTAACCATATCCATCGCTCATGGTGAAGCAAGTATAATCATTCCCCAACACCCATGAAGTTCTGCTCTAGGACCCTCAGATACCAAGTCCCTCATGTGAAATGGAACAGTATTTGCATAGAATTCACATCTTCCCACATGCTTTAAAATCATCATTAGAATAATTATGATACATTTGCAATGCAGATGGTATGTGAATGGGCTTTATGCTGCATTGTTTAGTGATTTAGAGAACAATGATACAAAAATATACATAGACATGTGTACATAGGTAGGTGACCTCTGCACCCCCTCCCCCAATGTATGTGTGTTTGTGTGCGTGTGAGTGTATGTGTTGCTGGGGATGGGACCCAGGGATTCTCCTACGTGCTAAGCAAGTGCTGTACCATCAAGTTATATCCCAAACCCATCCCCAAAGATTTTTTATGCAAGGTTGGTTGTGTCTGCTAATCTAGAACTCTTAGGTACGTAGGGTTAGCTGTAAAAGGTCCAATAGTCCGTCTAGAACCCGGTGTAAATTATAGACGAGGAGGATGCTATCCAGTGTCTTCTCTGGCAGAGAGGAGCAAGTGCCCATGGAGCTGGTGCAGCGAGGCGACATCATCAAGGTTGTCCCTGGGGGCAAGTTCCCAGTGGATGGGAAAGTCCTTGAAGGCAACACCATGGCGGACGAGTCCCTCATCACAGGTGCGGTGGCCTGCTTTATGTTCCCTCTGGTGGGGGTCACGGTCGTCATTGGTCCGTGGGATGTCGAGTGGACTGGGTAAGTGACTGACTTCTGTCTTCCCTAGGAGAGGCCATGCCTGTCACTAAGAAACCGGGGAGCATAGTGATTGCTGGCTCCATAAACGCTCACGGCTCTGTGCTCGTTAAAGCTACCCACGTGGGCAATGACACCACTTTGGCTCAGATTGTAAAGCTGGTGGAAGAGGCCCAGATGTCAAAGGTAATGGTGAGCCTTAAAACACTTAATGAAACCCCTCCTTCGAAAATAGATCTCAAAGGGATTTAGCTCAGCAGGTAGCCCACCAGCCTAGCACACCAGAGAAGCCCTGGATCCAAGCTCCAGTACTGAATAAAACAGGGGTGGAGCCAACGTATCCTCAAAACCCCGGGATAGTCCAGAGGCGGGAGCTACGAGATCAGGACTTCCGAGCTCACCCATCAGCTCCAGACTACCTGGGCTGTGTTGTTCCCTGCCTCAATACAAAACAAATGTGAGAAATGATCTCAAAGATTCAGAGCTCCGCCCGTCAAGCAGAAATTGATTCCTGAAGATAGCAATAGAGGGAGTGTGGACCCAGACCTTACACACGCCTGCCTCCGTAGGTTGTGACCGTCTGTGATCTTAGTGCTTTGTTTCCATAGGCGCCCATTCAGCAGCTGGCCGATCGGTTTAGTGGATATTTCGTCCCATTTATCATCATCGTTTCGACCCTGACCCTGGTGGTGTGGATTGTCATCGGCTTCGTCAACTTCGGTGTGGTCCAGAAGTACTTTCCTGTAAGTCCTTGGACAGGATGGCCCTTGTGCTTGAAGTGGTTCATTGCCATTAATCCTCATCTTTTGTGTCTTAGATTCACTGGGACTTAATTATCCTCTTATTATTTGTCTTAGTTAGGTTTTTACTGCTGTGAGCAGACACCATGACCATGTCAATTCTTATAAGGACAACATGTAATTGGGGCTGGCTTACAGGTTCAGAGGTTCGGTCCATTGTCATCAAGGCAGGAGCATGGCAGCATCCAGGCAGGCATGGTGCAGGAGGAGCTGTGAGTTGTACATCCTCATCTGAGGGCCACTTGAAGTCTCACTTCTAGGATGCTAAGATGAAGGTCTTAAAGCCCACACCCACAGTGACACACTTCCTCCAACAAGGACATACCTCCAAATAGTGCCACTCCCTGGGCCAAGCATATTTTAACTGCCACACCCCACTCCCTGGCCTCTACAGGCTTGTTTAAACATATGAGTCTATGGGGGTCATACCTAAATATAGCACAATTAAAAAGGTACATTTAGTCCAGTGTCCAAAATTCCCATAGTCTATAGCAGTCTCAGCAATGTTAAAAGAGGTCTCTTCTGAGATTCATCTAATGACTTAACTGTAATCCCTAAAGCAAGACAGGAAACCAGCTGGGCAAACTGAAACTTTACATCTCCATGTCTGATGTCAAAGCTGTCTTCAGATCTCCAACTCCTTTTTCATCTTTGTTGACTGTTCCACTCCCTGTCAGCAGCTTTCCTCAGCAGGTAGCCCATGGCTCTGGCATCTCAGACATCTTGGTCTCCAAGGCATCTTCAGTGTTACAGCTTCTTGTTCCAGTGTTTGGTATCCACACATGGCCTTCTGGGCTCCTCCAAAGGGCTGGCGTCACTTCTCCAGATCTGCCCTCGGTAGAAGTCTAAGCTCAGGTCGATCCATTCCACTGCTGCAGCTGTTTTGGCGATCATCCCATGGCACTGGCATCTCCAGTACACTGGGGTCTTCCGCTGCAACTAGGCTTCACCGATAGCCTCTCATAGGCTCTCTTTGTGGGGCCAAGGCTCAAGTCCTTTGCATGACCCTTCAGTCCTAGGCTTTCAACTGCAGCTCAGGCTGCACCTTCACCCATGGCCTCCCCTGGACTCTCAAAGTGCTTAGCCTCAGCTGCTCCCCGTGACTCCTTCATACCTTCAAAACCAGTATCGCCTGGGTGATTCTTGCATATTACCAAGACCCACTGCAGCATGAGGTACACACAACCTTGACTATCCCTTCCGAGCTATCAGATTCTTTGTGCTCTCAGAAAACCCTTCCTAGAAGGTTTCATCTCAGTGATGCTGATCTCTTCTTATCCACTGCTCATTTCTTAGTTCCAGCTAACCAGCATCAATTCTCCCAGTAGTCCCCTCTCTTCTGGACTTTAAGTCCAGAACCACATGGCCAAAGCTGCTGGGTTCTGCTGCTCGCTGGGACTGGACCATGGCCCCTCTTATTCTATTACTGGCTTCCTGGTTCTGAACTCCCTCACTGCCTAAGCTTGGCAGTCCTAGGACTTGCTCTGTATATTTATTTGCTCAGTATAGATTGACCTTGAACTCGGAGATCTAAGTTCCGTGACCAAAGCAAGTCTTACAAGGACAGCATTGAATCGGGGCTGGCTTACAGGTTTAGAGGTTCAGTCCGTCATCATCAAGGTGGGAGCATGGCAGCGTCTAGGCAGGCATGGTGCAGGAGAGTTCTGCACCTTCATTTGAAGGCTGCTAGAAGACTAGCTCCCAGGAAGTTAGATGAGGGTCTTAAAGCCCACACCCACTGTGACACACCTATTCCAACAAGGGCACACCTCCTAATAGTGCCACTCCCTAGGCCAAACATATTCAAACTAATACATTATTTTATTTTATTTGCTTCTTTTCTTTATTATTAGTAAAATCCCAGTCGTGGTAGGATAACCAGTCACTTCTGAAGGTCCTTATTGAGGTTGCTGATTGAAGGTCGGGAATACAGCTCTGTGGTAGACTACTCACCTAGTATGTGCAAAGCCCTGGGTGTCATCGTGGGCACAAATATCCACATACACCAATTCCCTTTGCTTTCTACTCAGAGATAAATTTCATGACATCATTGGACTCCCCAGTTGGAATGCTTCAAGGATTTACAATACACAATTTATCGGCCATTACTGAGTTTAAGACATATGTTATAGAAAAGAGACCACAATTTTGATGGCACAGTGCTATACCAGATCTTAGGGGGAAAATGTATTTTTGCCACTTAACTCCATGAATCCCAGATTTAATATCCTGCCTTATCAAGCAGTAATGCTTCCCAGTATGACTGAAAGGCTATATATATCATAGTAGGCAAAGATTTGTGTGTGGGGGGGTGGATTTTGTTTTTTTCGAGACAGGGCTTCTCTGTATAGCCCTGGCTGTCCTGGAACTCACTGTGTGGACCAGGCTGGCCTCAAACTCAGAAATCCGCCTGCCTCTGCCTCCCAGAGTGCTGGAATTACAGGTGTGCGCCACCACCGCCCAGCCAAAGATTTTTGATAATTAAACATTTATTCAATAGCAGAGTAAGGAGATTTACATTTTTAATTTTAAGGAACAGGTGAAGAACTCTATCTTAGGACATACTATTTTATCAAACTTCAAAAATATCAATGGAAAATATGGTGTCTCCTCAGAAAATTTTCTGCTTAAGAAATAAGAACTAATCTTCAAGGACACTTAGCAGTATTTGAAGGCACTGTGGTCTTCATGAATGGGGTGCTGCATGTATGTATCTAATCCTTGGAGGCCAGGTCAGGACCCCACAATTAAGTAATGCCAGGATCGAACAGCTAATGGGCCGTCAGTGTCACCATGATCACCTCCTCACCAGTGAGGAGAGCACCTTTCATCTTAACCTCACGCCAGTGCTCATGCTAGAGTCATGGCGTGAAGAACTGAAGATGGAGCCGGTTTCTTCTGTGAAAATAGTTTCTGCCAGCCGATGAAAGTACATCAGCTGTGGTGTGCCATTTCCTAACACGTCACTTTCTCCCTCAGCCTTTGTATTTTAAGTTGAAAAAGTCTGAGTAAGTACTTTGTGGCATCCAAAGAGCCCCTGGCGCTCTAAAGAGTGACCTGGGTATTGTCCCTAGGATGGCCGGAGGCTACACCCGCTGTCAAGGTTCTGGTTTGGGGGAAGTCGGGAGTATGCGCTCCTCTGCCCTCTTCCGCTGAGTCTCTGCTTTTATTTGCAAAGTCAGTGTGTGCTAACACCTGGGGTGCCCTGTGTTCCTTCCAGGCACTGTCATCCCTGTGGCAAGAATGTCATTTGTAGGGAGGGCTCATGTTAATTTCCAGAAGACTTACAAGAGCCCCTCAAGCGCCAAATGTCATTTTAATGAGATGACTGTAAAAACAAAACAAGACAAAAACAAACAAACAAACAAAAAAAACATTGTCTTTATCTCTTAAAATTATGCATTTGTTAAATAGTATGCCTTTTTACTCGAATACAGCGGTTTGAAGGAAAACGGAATGACTTTTACGATATACCTTTTTCTAGAGCCGTGCCTTTTAAAACGAAAGCATAAAGGATGTAAAGAAGTTGTGGTTTGTGTTGTCCACTCGGGAAACACACTCTGGTGATTAGTGAGCGTAGTGTACTGTGTCACTCCACTGCTTTACAAGAAGAAGCAAGACGAATGCACACCCCAACAGCGAGGAGTAATTTCCCTGTGCGCCACCGCCCTGGAAAGCAGACCTTCGTTTTATCTGTTGGGGAAATGAAAACTACTCACTCAGAGGAATAACTAGGGAGCCCCGAGTTCTCTCACGAGAAGCGACCCCAGAGATGCCCTCTGCAGCTCTCTGTGGCTAGTATCTGAGGCGGAGGATTTGATGGCCCGATACATCCACAGCGCCTTTCCTTACGCTGCCCTTTAAGTCCCAGGGTTTCCCGGATACCTTTCCGCATCAGTACACACACGTAGGCCGCGTGTACAGCATCCTCCTGACCACCCCTCAGCTTCACCGGACCAGTTCCCTTTCGGTCGTTCCCAGGTTTTGCTGTTACGAAAAGAAACCGGCGATAGACACCCTCGCACCCCCTGAACGTAGGTCCTGTGGAGAGCTGTTGAGGCTTTTGTAATAACGGAGCCAAAAGTAATGACGAGTTAACGTGCCGTGCCCAGTGCTGTTCTGTGTGGCTGCACGTGCTTGTGTGCATATTGCCCTGTTTCTAAGCACAAGGCACTTTGTGAGATATTTTCATCACCATTGTACACCCGGGGAAACTGAGGCAGGGAGGCATGATGCCAGCAAGACAGCTGGGGTATGACCTATGTGGTCTAACTCCTGAGTTTGCACCCCGTCAGGGTCCGACCTGACTCTGTTCCTGTCTCACCTTGCCTCTGAGGGAAGCCGTGGGAAGAGGTTAGGGACGAAGGAAGTGCTCAGTGAAGTGACCCGTGTGATGACACAGAAGACGAACGGGACACAGTCACATTCCCTAAACTCCGTCCACTGCATTCCCAGTTCCCACTGCCCCACCGACGTGAGATTTCTGCCCCCTGACCTCTGACCTCGCCATCTGATGTTTCTCTCTGCAGAACCCCAGCAAGCATGTCTCGCAGACGGAGGTGATCATCCGCTTTGCCTTCCAGACATCCATCACCGTGCTGTGCATCGCCTGCCCCTGCTCCCTAGGGCTGGCCACACCCACAGCAGTTATGGTGGGCACTGGAGTGGCTGCCCAGAATGGGATCCTAATCAAAGGAGGGAAGCCTCTGGAGATGGCACACAAGGTGGGCCCCTGTCAGGTCCTCATGAAACAGTCTCTCTTCACTGTTCCTTAAGAAAGAAGCCCGAGAGCAAGTGTGGATGGCTGAGGTGGGAAGTCAGGACTGCCTGGGCGTGTCAGCACAAGCAGCAGCAGCCAATGGGTGTGAAGCTCACTGCTTCATGGGTATTCATTAACTCCACCTCATGGGGTAGATGTAGTTCATTCCCGTTTTATAGATGTAGGGACTATTAGCAGAAGGAGGTTAGGTAACATCTTAGTCAGGGTTTCTATTCCTGCACAGACATCACGACCAAGAAGCAAGCTGGGGAGGAAAGGGTTTATTCAGCTTACACTTCCACACTGCTGTTCATCACCAAAGGAAGTCAGGACTGGAACTCATACAGGGCAGGAACTTGGAGGCAGGAGCCGATGCAGAGGCCACGGAGGGTGCTGCTTACTGGCTTGCTTCCCCTGGCTTGCCAGCCTGCTTTCTTATAGAATCCAGGACCATCCAGCCCAGGGATGGACCACCTACAATGGTCTGGGCCCACCCCCCTTGATCACTAATTGAGAAAATGCCTTATAGCTGGTTCTCATGGAGGCATTTCGTCAAGAGAGGCCGCTTTCTTTGTGATAACTCCAGGTTGTGTCCAGCTGACACATAAACCCAGGCAGTACAGGTTAACCCTCCTGGAAGCCTGCAACTGTTCACCGAGCTGACAGCTCCCATGTTTGGGATTAGCAGTGTCCCGTGACTCCTGGGTGGAAGAGTGACAGTGCATATGAAGACTTGGTTTAGGTCAGTGTGGCGAGGCACACCCACGATCCCGGCTCTCCGGAGGCCGAGGCAGAAGGAACGTGAGTTCAGGTGCTGCCTGAGCTGCCCAGGGAGACCACATCTATTCACCAGTCCGCACTGTATTCATTTCTTCACCATTAGGTGAGCCCTACACCAGGTTCTGGCACTGGTCACGGCCCCTAGCTCCCAAGGGACCTACAGCTTTGTGGGAAGGACAGGTCTCCCGAATACTGAGTATTAGGAATCCAACTCCATAAGGACCCTCCCCTGGGGGCTGGGCAGGAGTTCTTAGGCAGGGCTGGTGGTCTGGGAATTTGAGCCAGAGCTAGCCAGGGGAGGTGGTAGTGGAGGCGTGGCTGCAGTGAAAGGGTGGGTCGGTGAAGAGGACCCGCGGGGATGACAACGCATCTGTGTTGGTCATGAACTCCATGAAGTCCACAGCCCTCTTCTTCCCCGGCGTGACCCTGGCATTCAGCCTGAAAGCCCCCGGAGACATCTCGGTGAATAAACCAATGAGCAACTAGAGGAAAAATCAGACAGAGAAAGTGTGGGTGGAGGGGCCCGCTCTGAGAGCTTAGGATGTCACACATGGCAGAGTAGGGTGCTCCTTTGAGCCAGTCAGTGGCAGGCTGCGAGTGTCAGACCGGCTGCACGGGAAGGGTGGAGTATGGGGGGGGGCAGGGATCTTTGCAGGGAGAGCATCCGCTAACGGCGTGGAGGGCCGAGGCCAGCACTGAGCTTTGGATTCCAAGCAGTGTACCTGCTGCTTACGGATCCCAGTCTGAACAGAGAAACCTGCTGCCCTCCGCTCCGTCAAAGATAAGGGACGGTGAAGCCGCAGACTGACAGATGGGTCATGGTTTCTTGGCAGTGGCACTTGTTGCCCGCATAGATTCAGGCTGAAGGTTAGGAAGTTAACAAGAGTTCCCCGCCCAGGGCAGGCTGGGAGCAGCTCTGCCTCCGGACACAGCAACTGTGAGAAGAGCCGCTTCCATGCTGAGACCTGACAGGACGTTTGCTCTTGCAGATAAAGACCGTTATGTTTGACAAAACGGGCACCATCACCCACGGGGTCCCCAGAGTCATGCGGTTCCTGCTGCTTGTGGACACGGCGACACTGCCCCTCAGGAAGGTTCTGGCGGTGGTGGGCACCGCAGAGGCCAGCAGCGAGCACCCCTTAGGCGTGGCCGTCACTAAATACTGCAAGGAGGTATGCCGACCTCGGCCTCACCATCACACGGGGCCTCTCGCCCCTCAGCCTCGGCTTCCCCCCTTTCCGTACCTGCTTATCGGCCTCACACTTGCCGTAGGCGGGGCTTGCAGTGGTGCTGTTACAGGTGTTAGTCAGACAAGTGGATAACACCAGGCTCAGGGCAAAATGAGGGAGTGCCCATCTCCCTCTGCCTTCTGAGAACCCAAGTCTGAGGCAGGGGGTGATGAGTACGGAGACAGCTTCTTTATATGGCTAGGCTGAGGGGACACAGCATTCAGTGGGAGGAGCTAGTACAGATGAGCTGAATAGCCCTGATTTGGGGGGGTGGGTTGGGTTGGAGAATCACTGTACCCCTCTGGTTCTAGAACATGGGGGCAGTGGAGTGGATAGGGAATTATGCTGAGAGTGTCTGAATGGCCTGAGCAAAAAAATTATCATTGTTTTACCTCAGAAAACATTGGCAAGGGGGTGTTGGGGAAATTTCATCCTGTGCTTTACCCCCCCACATGGGTCAGTACACTGCTGCCCCCCACAGGGGTCAGTACACTGCTGCCCCCCACAGGGGTCAGTACACTGCTGTCTGACATCTGCCCATATGGGTCGGGAGGAAGACAGGCTTGCTTGGCTGCTCCAGTGCCTGCCGCCACGCCCCGTCCCTTCCCTGGGTATCACACATGGCGAATGATCTGTCTGGCAGCTTCCAAGTAGCCGCCTTGCTGTTCACCACTTAACCTAGCACATCGTTCTAATCTGAGTGAGTGTTGAACTCATTCTCAATGTGTGGAAACATCGGAGTGGTCTGAGGTGGCTCTGCAGCCTGCGGGGTCATGAGGTAGCCACCCGGCGAGGATTTAGCTGTTTAGCCTGGTTCAGGTTGACAACCAGCCCTGAATCTGGTGACAGAGCACTCGGTGGTGCGTTTCTTTCTGTTTGCCCTCATCTTCCCATTCCTTCCCTGGCCCCGCCCACTGCCCTCACCCTTTCTCTCCCCTGCTCTTTTGCTTCCACAGGAGCTTGGAACGGAGACCCTGGGATACAGCACGGACTTCCAGGCGGTGCCAGGCTGTGGAATCAGCTGCAAAGTTAGCAGCGTGGTCAGCACCCTGGCTCACAGTGACCCAGCCGCTCACCCTCCTGCGGGCGAAGGTACGCCTCACTTTCGTCCCTCCCGGGTCTCTTGGTGGCTGAACCTTGTCTTGGGTGAGAGCAGAGGCAAGCCAGACCATAGGAAACCCACCTGTGGGGTTCCCCCCCCCCACAGTGGAGACGGAAGGCTCATTGCCAGACACCCCAGGAACACCTGCTGTTTTGATACAGCAAACTTCTTTATGTATTTTGTTTATGCCCAAGTGGCATAAGGCTTAGATCCAGAGTTACGCCTTCTCTGGAGTGTTACCTTTCTTATTCCAAATTGATTTTTTCCTTCCCATGGCCACAGGGTCACAGGTGGCACCTGCTTTTCTCTTTTTCTTCTTCCTGTTTCTTTCCCATCTGGGCGCTCTCCAGTGCGATGCAGTCTTCTCAGAGCAGAGGAAACAGGATACGGTCTGCCCACACCCAGGAAGGACCTGCCCGGGGCAGGTGCTACCTTCAGGCTCCTTGCTCTCGAACCCCTGGGATCCTCCTGCCCCAACTCCCCAGTGCTGGGACTGCAGGCATGCACCCTACCTTGCCTGCCTGCCTGCCTAATTTCCTTCTTCCGTTCTTATGTATATATGGTGTACACAGAAGTGTGTACATGTATGTGTGGTGGGTGGGCATGCTCATGTGTGTGCATACAGAGGCTGGGGGAGGATGCTCGGTGCCCTGTTCCATCAGCCTCCATCTTGGAGGGTTTCTTGCTGAGCCCGGTGCTCACTAGTTTGGGCCAGGCTGGCAGGCCAGCAAGCCCTAGGCATCCTCCTGTCCCTTTTCTCTCCCCTAGTGCAGGGCTTCCGGCATGCCAGGTCCCAGACTCTCATGTGAGTGTGGAGCATAGAACCCAGGATGTCAGGCTTGCCTAGCAAGCACTCGTGACCACTGAGCCATCTCCCTAGCCTGCCCCCTTTTCAACCTGAGGACATTTTCCAGTCACCAGATTAATCTGGTAGTGCGTAGGATGCCCCGGATGCTAAATCTTAATTTAGGAGATGCAGTCAGATGCCATGTGCTGCCTTTTAATAATTTAGAACCCTAAGGTGACATTCCCATTAGAGCGTCCTAAAGCTGGGTAGTGTCTCATCAGGGTCACATGCTATTAGAAGGTGGCACATAAAAGGCCACCTGCGTTTTAGAGCATTCCATAGAGGCTGGGTATGCTGCATACCTGCAGTCCCAACACTTGGGAGATGGGGGTCAGCAGTACCAGGTGTATAAGGCTAGCCTGGGCTACATTGTTATGGAAGGTTCCAGTCAGCAAGAATCGGCACATGCTTGTCTTTCAAAGGCCAGGAGTAGGGTCCCAACTTTCTATAGGATGTCATGACATAGAGCACTAATTTGATTTTGTTGGATGCGTATATATGATGTGTGTGTGTGTGTGTGTGTGTGTGTGTGCGCGTATGTGTATTTGTGTATCTCATCAACATAAGACTGTCTCAAAAAATAGTGTGTATATGTATCATAGAAGCAGATTTACCTGATTTGTTGCTTCATCGCTTTGGGTCATCTAAACCTCCCTGAAAATAATCTAATCAACACATTCTTTGGTCTGACCTAAAAGGCCAGCCTCCCACCCCTGTAAAAGAAAGAATCAGGGGCTGGAGAGATGGCTCAGCGGTTGAGAGAACTTGCTTCTCTGGCAGAGCACCCAGGTTCTAGTCCCAGCACCCACACGGTGGCTCACAGCCGTCTGTAACTCCAGTTCCAGGGGATCTCACAGCTTCTGGCCTCCTTGTCAGGCATGCACATGGTGCACATACATATATGCAAGCAAAGCACTCACTCATAAAATTAATTAAGTCTTTAAAAAGTCAGCACGTATCTCTAATGGCATCTAAGGACATTACATGGCGTTTGATATGTTGACAGCATTTCACACGTGTAGAATGCGTGAACCACTCCAGTCAGTCATGGTGTTCTCCATACTGCATATCTGTCTGGTTCCTTCAAGGAGAGTGTCACCAAAGGTCATAGTGTTCAGGGCAGTCAGATGCCTCAGGGTTTTAGCTCACTGTGAAGTCGGACTGTCTGGGAGTAACCATTCTCTTCCGACCAGGCGCAGGCCCCCAGACCTTCTCTGTGCTGATTGGAAACCGGGAATGGATGCGGCGCAATGGTCTAACCATCTCCAGTGACATCAGCGACGCCATGACAGATCACGAGATGAAAGGACAGACGGCCATCCTGGTGGCCATCGATGGTAATCCCTGTGAGATTAGCACAGCTCGCTGTCCCTGGCCCATAAGGAGGCTCACCCTGCTGCCTCCCCTCCCCTCCTCTCTGTTCTCTTTCATTTCTTTTCCTTCTTGTCCTTCTTCCCGCCTCTCCTCTTCCTCTTGTCGTTATTTTTCTTCTTATTTTGAAAACTGTGTCACTCTTTCTGTTAATTTGAGGAATTCTTCCAGGTTGTCTTGCTATCTTGTCCCCTTGATCCCTTCTCTCAAGGCCCTTCCTTATTTTTAAATTTCCTTTATTTCTGAGATTACAATATAATGTAATATATATTTATATAATAAATATACAAAAATATGATAATATACAATTATATAATCTTCCCTCCAAACTCTCCAAATATCTCTCTCAAATTTATAATCTCTGATTTTATTGTTATTACACATGTATGTATGTATGTATGTATGTATGCATGTATGTACGTATGTATTTCTAAATACGTAAGTACAGCCAGCTCAGTCTGTCAGTGTCACTTGTATTCTTGTTGTCAGTGTTGTCTTGGCTGACCACTGGTACTAGGTAGGCAACTGATGTCTCCTCCCTGGGGAAGACCGTTCACACCACTTTTGGAGTCCCTTAAGAGTTGAGGCCTTTCCTTTGTCACTGTCTCCACCTTGATCCTGCACCAGCTCTGCCCCTAGAAGCCTCAACTGCTCGCTGTTGTATTGGCTTCTGTCTAAGGCGGCAACCCACACCATCCTTCTCACACATCACCACAGACAGAACAGGAAGCCACGGCCCCAGAGGCCTCACTGCGGGAGGCTTAGAGTAAGGAGACGCCTGCGGTTTCCCACTGTCCGACTCAGACCATATGGTTTCTCAGGACTCTGGGTGTCTCAGCGCTCGCTCGGAGTACGCCGGGCTGTCTGCCTGAGAGATCGAACCCTTTGTTACATCACGTTAGCATTTGTTGTCAGAAGTAAAGCTGGACTTGAATAAAAAGCAGCTGGCAACGCTGTGCTCTGAATACTCTAGTCCTTCCTGCCCCATTCCCTGCCCCCAATCCTCACAAACTGTGGTCTGCAAGTGATGGCAGAATCAGGGTAAGCGGAGGATCCGTGCTCTGCTGTATTCTTCTTACTGTGTCACCTTAGCTCAGAACTCTACTTCTCCTGTGTCTCAATTCAGGAAAAAGGTAAATCAGACAAAACATACTTTCTGTAGGAAATGACAAAAAGGAAGGACAGCTTGCCTAGGTTAGATGCCTGTCCCTATAAGCAGCATTTGTATATTCCTTGTATTTTTTAATCACAAACATACTCTGGGTTCTTGCCATGCAAAAGATACTTGGCAAAGTAATAATATATGTTCCCAGTGGAAACTATAGATATATAGTTTCTATATAAACTATAGATATATAGATATATACCAGGCTTCGGAGCGTAAGAGGTTTTCCCTGCTCCTCCTCGTTCCGGAGTCCCTGTGCACATTTTCTTGTCCTTTCCAAGACTGAAAAACAAAAACAAACCAACAGAACCCAGACATGATTTCGCATACGCTGGAGGGTCATTTCCTCTGGAAGACGACGACGACGATGACGTTGGCTGCCGAGAGCCGCCTTGCTTGCGCGGAGCTGCCTGGCCTGCCGGTGGCGCTGACTGCTGGTGCTTTGTTTCAGGTGTGCTGTGCGGGATGATCGCCATCGCAGATGCAGTTAAACCAGAGGCCGCCCTGGCTATCTACACCCTGAAAAGCATGGGCGTGGACGTGGCGCTGATCACAGGGGACAACAGGAAGACGGCCAGAGCCATTGCCACTCAGGTATGGTGGTGGCCAGATATCCTTTGTCCTTGAAAATTTGCAGACAAGCTCACAGATAGGGGGAAAATAAAAGTAAACCTCTGATGTAAAATAAAAGCACGCTTTTAATTCCAGCACTCTGAGGCAGAGGCAGGTGGACCTCTGAGTTCGAGGCCAGCCCGGTCTATATAGCAAGTTCCAGGCAGCCACAGCTACACCGAGACCTTGTCTCAAAATAAACAGACAACAGTAACAACAAAGACATCATCATTTAAGCACTGTATTACGGGAGTGCTTTCTTGGTTCAGCTTGCTTACGGCCCGAGAGGGATAGCTTGGCCTTGTCCCACTCAGTTCTGAGCCTGGGGCAGGAGGAGGACATTGTCACTGGGTGGCTGCCTGTCCCTGTGGCTCTAGTGTGAATACCTGAGCATTGTACTCGCACCCTGGCACACCCCACCAACCCAGCCAAACACGCGCAACTCTGCGGAAACCCAGCTGCTACTCTGCTTTTATTAGACTCACACCCACCTTAGGCACCGACCTCTTTCCCTCCAGGTTGGCATCAACAAAGTCTTTGCGGAGGTGCTGCCTTCCCACAAGGTGGCCAAGGTCCAGGAGCTTCAGAACGAAGGGAAGAAGGTCGCCATGGTGGGAGATGGGGTGAACGACTCCCCGGCCTTGGCCCAGGCTGACGTGGGCATCGCCATCGGGACCGGCACGGATGTTGCCATTGAAGCGGCAGACGTGGTCCTGATCAGAGTGAGCGCGGCTGTGTGCAGGCCTCAGGAGGGGCTGGGGTTGGCAGGAGTGTGTACTCAAGTGTGCTCCTCTCCTGTAGAATGACTTACTGGACGTGGTGGCCAGCATTCACCTCTCCAAGAGGACCGTCCGGAGGATCCGGGTCAATCTGGTGCTGGCGTTGATTTATAACATGGTTGGGATACCTATTGCCGCAGGTAGGCAGGGGCAGCTCTCACCTGTTAAGTCACCTTTGGTCTCTGCTGTGTCCCCAGTGAACTAGTGACTCTCCCACCAGGACACTGTGTGGAAAGCCCTGGGAGGGCCCCACAGCCTCGCTCGCTCTGGTCCTCTGTGGACAGCTGATCAGGAGCCCGGGCCATCCATTTGAGGTGGCCCTGTCCACTAAGAGTGTCCCTGTTCTCTGAATAAGACATAAGGCCTGAAGAATAGGCATCATGGGGTGCTTTTGAGGTACTTGCTGTGTCAGACACAGTGGCTGTTGTCTCAGAGACTGTATTAAAAACGAACCCTGCCCAGATTCTAGTTTGGTTCCCACAAATGACCTGGAGAAAAAAGGTCAACTTGAGTTGACCATGCTCTCCTCCCACCAAAATAAATAAATAAATAAATAAATAAATAAATAAATAAATAAATTAGGAAAGAAGACATTCCAAACATTTCTGGAAGGCTATGTAGACTGAAAGGACCTGAAGGGTTTTTTAATATTATTATTGTTATTATTATTATTAATTAATTAATTTATTGTTATTTGGTTTAAGACATGGTTTGGTTTATAGCCCTGGCTGTCCTGGAACTCACTCTGTAGACCAGGCTGGCCTCAAACTCAGAAATCCACCTGCCTCAGCTCCCAAGTGGTAGGATTAAAAGCATGCACCACCACTGCCTGGCTATTTTATTATTATTATTATTAAATTTTATTTGTGTATATGTATGCATGTGCACGCATATGTGCACACATGGGCCTGGAGGTCACAGGACTTCCTGCCAGAATCAGTCTCCCACACCATCATGTGGATCCTAAGGAAAGGCTCTGGCCTTTAGGCTTGCCAGGAAACTCCTTCACCAAGCCATCTTATTAGCCCCTGACCTAAAGTCACAGCTTTCCTGTCTCAGCGTCTCTGCTATGTCCAAGTGGTTAGTGGTGACTTCCATCACAGAGGTTTATCCAGCCTGCCTCAGCCTCCTGAGTCTAGAAGTCAGATGTAGTGACAATTCTGGAACTTTGATTTCTTTAAAACGCACAGAAATATTCTAAGAATATGCTTGCATTTTAATGCCAGGTGTGGGCTATGGGCCTGCTTTAGACTGTCCACAGCAGCTGACTGTGATTTACCTCATGCTGTAGCAGGGGTGTGATTTTTTTTTTTCCAGCTGCAGACAGTATCTGCGATTACCTGACACTTGGAATCCCGGGAACTTTAAGAGGACATATAGATGCTAGAGCCTAGAGAGGGTGGGCGGGGTGCTGGCTGGGTGTGGCTTTCGTGGGTGAAGAAGATATTAGATATTCTCACAGTGAAGATCAGACTTGCCCCCAAGGACAGCCCTAATCAGTAGGGGGCAGTCTAATGATAATGTTGCCTTCTTTCTGACCCCTGACTTTATTTAGGAATCTCCTTCCTTTCCTCCACCCCTCCCCCATCCTTTTTTCTCTCTTATCTAGTGTTTGGGGGTAGAAGGGGTGGAAGAAAGGGGTGGAGAAGAGTAGAAGAAAGAAGAACCCACAAAGAAGTGATAGACAGCCACAGTCAGATCCGTGTCTCTTCTGACCCCAGAGCAGCTCAGGAGCTCCCCCCCTCCCCCCCCCCCCGCCCCATCCTGGTTGTCTGGGACCTGGCTTCCAGCCCTCCCTGGAGACCAGGTTGTTACCTTTATAGAGAAGGACGGTGGCCCTATCCACAGTGTTATCCTCCACGGTTCCCAGCCCCTGCATTGGCTGGTGCTTCCCCGCGCATAGTTCTGGTTCTGAGCAAGAGTGAGCTCCCTGCATTGGCTGGTGCTGCCCGCGCATAGCTCTGAGCAAGAGTGAGCTCCCCTTGCTCGCCTGATGCCAGCTTGGTCTCACCCGGAAAGCTGGCGGGTGTAGTGCCTCCTAGGTTCCCCGAGGGCTCCCGGCATGCCCTGGCGGTCAGATGGCACCTCTCTCGGCAGGTGTCTTCATGCCCATTGGCATCGTGCTGCAGCCGTGGATGGGCTCGGCCGCCATGGCCGCCTCCTCCGTGTCTGTGGTGCTCTCGTCTCTTCAGCTCAAGTGGTAAGTCCTGGGCCCGAGCACCTGCCGGAGGAGTCTCTGCGGGCTCCACCGGATACGGTCCCAGCAGCGTGTTTCCTGCCCCTTGTTCCCCGTGATTTACCTGGGGGGGGGGCAACACAAAGGACCTGAGTGGGGTTTCCTAGTGAGTTTTAGTACCCTGGACTCGTGACTGCCTGCTTACCGCTTACCGGTTGTAAGCGGCTGGCCCCTTTTCAGAGTTATTTATATGAGCACATGAAAGTATATGACCCCTATGCATTTCCGGTTTTTCTCCTTAACAACGATGTCCGTGGACTAGGGACAGAGCTCACTAGTGGAACACTTGTCTAGGGTGTGAACAATCCTGGGTTTAGTCCCTGACACTACCAAGACAGAAAAACATTGATTTACTTACTCCTCATGCATTCACTTAAAAGTGAACAGTGGCCTACCATGTGGGGAGTGTTTACATAGAAAGTTTCTGGACTATGTGAACGTGAACCGCGGGAATTCAGTATCCTTTTTTTTTTCCTCCTTAAAATCCCATGAAATTTTGCTACTTGTGTTACTGAAAAATAGAGATTTCACCAGAGAAAAAGGGCCCCATGTCCAGAGTGATTCGAGCATTCTTGGGTTCTTGCCTTTCAGCTATAGGAAGCCCGACCTAGAGAGATACGAGGCACAGGCCCATGGCCGCATGAAGCCTCTGAGTGCCTCCCAAGTCAGCGTGCACATCGGCATGGATGATCGGCGGCGGGACTCTCCCAGGGCCACAGCGTGGGACCAGGTCAGCTACGTGAGCCAAGTGTCTCTGTCCTCCCTGACGTCGGACAGATTATCTCGGCATGGAGGCTCAGCAGAGGATGGTGGTGACAAATGGTCCCTGCTCCTGAGTGACAGGGATGAAGAACAGTGCATCTGAGTGTTCCCGACAGCAGCCCCGGGCAGGCTGTTGTGTTCTCAGCGAGCCTGCGCCTGCTCACTGTGGTCCAGCCTGCGCCTGCTCACTGTGGTCGAGCCTGCGCCTGCTCACTGTGGTCGAGCCTGCGCCTGCTCACTGTGATCGAGCCTGCTCCCTGCTCACTGTGGTCGAGCTAGCGGGTGCAGCCTCAGCAAGCCGCAGTGGGATGGGCGAAGCTTATTTGTGTCCCGGCAGTGTGTGGTAACTTACCTGGTGTATCTGCAGAGGCGGGCTGGGATTGCTCAGTCAGGAAGCTGCTGGGTCGGGCAGAGTGTACTGCTCTGTTCTCTGCCTGGTGTAGCTGGCATCCTTGGTACTGGCACTGCCAGTCCTCTATATTCTGAGGGTAGAATGTGTGTCTTGCGTATGACGCTCTAGCTCCTATACCTAAAGGGGGTGCCCTGGTTGCACTCCAACCCAAGAGCTACCTGGCAACCCCCCTTCCCCCGCCCCCCTCTCCCCGACAGGATTTCTCTGTGTAGTCCTGGCTGTCCTGGAACTCACTCTGTAGACCAGGCTGGCCTCGAACTCAGAAATTCGCCTGCCTCTGCCTCCCAGAGTGCTGGGATTACAGGTGTGCGCCACCACCGCCCGGCTCTGGAAACCCCTCTTTACTCTGAGAATGCCATCCTGCTTAGGGCCACATCCACAGACTCAATGCTGCTCTCAACCAGCTGGAGAGTCCTGAGAGCCTGACCAGAGTTCAGTTTCCTATGGGGTCCAGGTCTTTGCCTCTCGGGGCACCCTATACGGCCCTGCTGTAACCTGTGGTATGTAAAGCACTGTCCCTTTGAGAGGTGTCTACATAAGGGAACCCCCTGTCACTTAGTGGGGTCCAGAGGAGTTTGTCACAAATGCCTAGTGTGTGTGCCTGGAGGGAGTTGTCCCACCAGAAGAGAGAGAAGCTCTCAAGAGAGAGCTGTCTGCTGCTGTGGGGACATCTAAATGAGAGACATCCACAACCCCCCCCTCCCCCAGGAAAAATGCTCTTGTCATCTATGACTCTGAGACTGGGGTGGCCTTGGAGGGCAGGGATGGGGCCAGCTTAACTGGGCAAGCAGCTGAGCCACCCAGAGCAGACTGGAAGGAATGGATTATTCTCATTTGTGACATTAAAAGAAAACCAACGGAACAACTTTATAGGATGTCACTTCTTGGCCGTGGCAGTGTTAGGTCCGTTTTGTGGGTTTCTCACCTCTTTTCCCCCATCAGCAGCACGGTAGCTATCGTCTACCTTTGGTAACAAGGAAACAGGGTCCGAGGGCCTGGGTGTCTTCCCAGGAACTCAGCCGATATGCAGTTCAGAGGGCTCCAAAGGCCTTTCTGTAATAACGCTGCCGCCTTACATATCAGTTTGCTCGGTGAGAGTAAACTGGACGAGGGTCCTTATCTCTGGAGATATTAGTTGCATCAACTTAGAATGCAGGTGGTTACGAGGTTTCTGCCCCTCACTCGGATGGCTAATTTCGGTTTTGCACGTCAGTTAGATGAGCTTCATCTTCTAAAACCCGAGTACGGGGATTCGTTGCGCTCTCAGTATTTTCAACCTTCCACACCCTCTCCAGCGACTTCCTCCCACTGACGTCATCTACTCTGTCTATAGCTCTATTTTGGAATAAGGTAATCATTTTCTAACGAATCTAATTGTATTGATTTTTAAACCTTCTGAGAATATAAGCATCATGTTCACATGTAGACATGAAAATATTTATATAATTGTACAAATAAATAAATAACTTTTTAGATATTCAAAGAGTCAGTTTTTTTTTTTTTTTTAATGGCCAGAGAACAGTTCCCTCTTCAAAACTTTCCATGAAGCACGAAGATGCCTTGCATCTTTTCATCCAGGAGTCGCCTGTGGCTCGCTTACTCTGTCTGTATGTCCAGCTCATGCTACCGGATTGCTGGGGGCTTCTTGGGAGGGACAGAGAATGATAGGGTTCTAGCAGTGGAGACATGAGGTGGGGGGAACCCTCTTGCCTTGCCCTGGTCTGAAGCCCTCTGCTGAAGTCTAGAGTAGGCAGCTGCCAGCATCGCATTAGGACTGCCGAGAAGCCCTTGCTGAAGTCACTGCCCCAAGAGTTTGTCTCACAAGCTCTGACTTTGCACGGAAACTCACTGCTTGGTCTCTAGCACACCCTAGAGGGCTTTATAGTCAAGGCGCGAAGGTTCCATGGACCATTGTGGAAGGAGCTGCTGCTCACTGTGGGGAGGATTTTAGTAAGCATCCCTGAAAGGTTTCCTCAGACATCAGCCTGAATCTCAGCATCTTCCCACTCCTGGGAAGAGTCAAGATGGGATTACCTTTATAATTAACGAGTGATAATTTTAATTTTTAGTGGCATCTGGAAATCAGCATGTTAAAACGGATATTGAGCCAATTTAATAAAGAATTTGGATTAATAAAGGTGACTTTCACTTGAAAGGTTACTTGATTAGAGGATTTGGGGAGATTAGGAGCTTTAAAAACCCATGTGGGGGGCTAGAGTAGTAGGCTCAATCCTCTGTACAAATAAGATAGGATCTCCTAAGGCAAATTCTCTGATGTACATAAAGTCCCTGAATTATAAAAGGTTTATTTGCATGCACCCATGATTCCACCTTTCCTGGAACACATACACAGAGGAATACAGTGAGTGTCCTACAGGTCCTATTTCCCTGTGTGTGTGTGTGTGTGTGTGTGTGTGTGTGTGTATAAACTGGTTTGGGACTGGTGGAGAAGGAACTGCACTGCTTAATTTTCACACTAGGCTTGGATAAGGCTAGAAGCACCATTTGTGGTCACTGAATGGAGAGAGATGTCTACTGTCTGTCCTTGTTCTTCATGTAAAGACAACGACCACAGCTGAGATTACAGAATAGAATGTAAGAAGGTTACATAATATTGAGAAATCCCAGAATTGCTTTTTCTATTCAAAAAGATAAGCAAAGATGTAAAAGCATCTATTCAAACACCAAAATGAAATAAGATCAAAATGGAAATTTAACATTTTTCCCCTCTGAGGTAGAAATGGCTATTATATTATCTCAGCATAAGTAAAATGGACCAAAGGGTATAACTTGGTAGAGCCCTTGACTAATGTGTGAGATCCCTGGTTTGAGCCCAGGGCCTACAAAACCCTTTAATCGTTTGTCTTAGGGTTTTACTGCTGTAAACAGATACCATGACCAAGGCAACTCTTACAAGGACATTTAATTGGGGCAGTTTTACAGGTTCTGAGGTTGAGTCTATTATCAAGGTGGGAGCATGGCAGCATTGAGGCAGGCTTGGTGCAGGAGGAGCTGAGAGTTCTACATCTTCAATTGACGGCTACTAGCAGAATACTGGTTTCCAGGCAGCTAGGAGAAGGATCTCAAAGCCCTCACCCACAATGATACACCTACTCCAACAGGGTCATACCTAATAGTGCCACTCCCTGGGCCGAGCATACATAAACCATCACATTCCACTCCCTGGCCCCCATAGGTTTATTCATACACACCAGTCTTTGGGGACCATATCTAGCCATAGAATAATAAAGTGCATTTAGTTCCACTTCCAAAGCCCCCATAGTCTATAGCATTATCAACAATATTAAAAGTTCAAAGTTCAAAGTCTCTGCTGGAGCTAGGGGAAGGACTGAAGGAGCTGAAGGGGATTGCAACCCCATAGAAAAGCAATATCAACTAACCAGACCACCCAGAGGTCCCAGGGACTAAACCACCAACCAAAGAGTACATGTGGAGGGACCCATGGCTCCATAGACATATGTAGCAGAGGATGGCCTTTTCTGACATCAATGAAAGAGGAGGCCCTTGGTCTTGTGGAGGCTTGATGCCCCAGCGAAGGGGGACGCTAGAGCGATGAGGCAGGAGTGGGTGAGTGGGTGGAGAAGCACCCTCATAGAGGCAAAGGAGAGGGAGGAAAGGGGAGATGGGATGGGGGGGGCTGTGGAGGGGTAGCCTGGAAAAATTTGAAATATAAATGGATAAAATGATTAATTAAAAAATTTCTCTTCTGACATTCATCCAATTACTTAACTGTAACCTGGAAAGCAAGACAGGAAACCAGCTGGGCAAATTCCACACTCTGCACTTCCGTGTCTGATGTCAAAGCATTCAAAGTAGTTTTCAGATCTTCAACTCCTTTTTAATGTTTGTTGACTACAACCAACTTCTTTCTCCTGGGCTGGTTCCACTCCCTGTCAGCAGCTTTCCTCAGGAGATAGCCCATGGCTCTGGCATCTTGAACATCTTGGGGTCTCCAAGGCAACTTCACCTTAGCTTCTTGTTTCCATGTCTGGGATCCACACATGATCTCCTGGACTCCTCCAAAAGGCTGGCGTCCTCCAAAGGGTTCCAGCTCCGCCCTCGGTAGCACTCTATGCCCAGGTCAATCCACTCCACTGCTGCTGCTGTTCTCAGTGATCATCCCACGGTAGTGGCATCTCCAATACACTGGGGTCTTTGGCTGCAACTAGGCTTCACCAAGAGCCTCTCACAGGCTCTCTTCATGGTGCCAAGCCTTAGATCCTTTGCATGAGCCCTTCAGTCCTGGGCTGTCAACTGCAACTGAGGCTGCACCTTCACCACTGGCCTTCTATGGCCTCTCACAGGGCTAAGCCTCAGCTGCTCTTCATGAGCCCTTCATGCCTTCAAAACCAGTTCCACCTGGGCGGCTTTCACACATTACCAAGTCCAGCTGCAGCATGAGGTTCAACCTTGTCTATCTCTAGAACACAGGTTTATTTGTTTCTCATTACAGATGCTTGTGAGTAACCATCTGTGAGTTGCTGAGACTTGAACTCAGGACCTCTGGAAGAGCAGTCAGTTCTCTTAAACGCTGAGCCATCTCACCAGCCCATCACTGCTAATTTTTTTTTTTTAGCTCCAGCTAACCAGCATCAATTGTCCCAAGAGTCCCTGCTATTCTTGACTCTAAAGCCAGAGCCAAATGGACTAAACTGCTGAGTTCTGCGGCTTGCTGGGGCTGGAACATGCCTGCCCCGCCCCCTTGTTCAACTTTATCAGTGCTGGGATTAAAGGTGTGTAGTACCACACCTAGGCTTATGGTTTTCTTTATCTAGAACTTGCTCTGTCTCAGGCTGGCCTTGAACTCTGATAACTGTCTGGCTTTATTTCCAGTGATTAAAGGTGTATACCACCATGCCTAGATCTAAATTTAGGGTAGGCTCTTGGCCCAAAGTCCTATTTCTTAATCTGCTATCTCCCAGAACGTAGGATTCAGCTCCATTCTACTTCCAGATGTCCCTTTAATATTTAAACCGTATATTTTATATTTTTCCTTTCTAAGCTTGCCAGGCTTGTTCAAAAAGCTTTTCATGAGACTTAACCAGAGAATAAAGTCTCTGCTGGGTATTTCTAAGATGTCCTTTGTCAATGCAATTAATCCGAGTCTCTTCACCACAGCCCCAGGCAGACTCTTCAGACAAGTGCAAAAATTAGCCAGACTCTTCACCAATATACCATAAAAACAGTCTCTAGGCCACATATTGAAATTCTCCACTGAAACCTCTTGGGCCAGATCTGAACCATTCAAATCACTCTCGGTAACAAAATTCCTACTAGGATAGCCCATTAAAGCCCCATGTAAAGCATTCCACTGCTTTCTGAATCCAAAGTCCCCAAATCCACAATCTTCCAAACAAAACCATGGTAAGGCCTATCATAGCATAGTTAGTCCCTGGTACCAACTTCTGTCTTAGGATTTTATTGCTGTGAACAGATACCATGACCAAGGCAAGTCTTATAAAGGACAACATTTAAATGGAGCATATACAAACCATAACACTGTTACAGCAAAAAGTCTAAGTGTAGAATAGTGAAAGCTGGTGCAGAGAGCTGCTCCACAACCCAGTCTGACTTCATAAGGAAAGCTCAGGAGTAGAACTGTGTAGAGGAATATCCATTGTCTTTGCGTGTGGATGCATCCCGATATAGATGTGGTAGAGTCTCCATGCTTCCTGTGCTCCAGCCTTGACCAGCTGCAACCACTGAACACAGAAGTGATGTAGAGACCCCCAGGAAGGACTGGCTGTGACATGCTACAGTCCCCATCACTCACAAGGCTCAAAAAAGTTATCTGTATACATTCAATTTTTTTTTGTTGTTGTTTTTTGAGACAGGGTTTCTCCGTGTAGTCCTGGCTGTCCTGGAACTCACTCTGTAGACCAGGCTGGCCTCGAACTCAGAAATCCGCCTGCCTCTGCCTCCCAAGTGCTGGGATTACAGGCGTGTGCCACTACCACCCGGCTTTACATTCAATTTTTATTGCTAGGGAACCAAGTGACAGCGTTGTTGAACTAGAGGCCTGGGAGACAGCTGGGGGCACCCACACTGTCACTGTGGCCTCAGAGCTCACAATCCACTCTGCCCCAGGTGGAAAGCTCTCTCCTCCTAAGGCAGAGCTGAGCCCTCTAGTTCAGTAGAGAGGTGTCTACTGTCCTTTGGCAAGCTGGTGCGATTTAGCTTGAGAGCCACCAGATGTCTCTCTGACCGAACAATACTCCAGTCCACAGCCAGAACCCAAGTTCTTTTCATTATTATTTGGCCCTTGGGTTTTTGGGGGGAGAATTCTCTGACAGCAAAAGTAAATCCATCATATGGCCCAGGTAGACACTCAGGCCTATCATAGCAATACCCTAGTCCCTGGTACCAACTTAGGGTTTTATTGCTGTGAACAGATATCACAACCAAGGCAAGTCTTATAAAAGACAACATTTAAATGGGGCTGGCTTCATTTGAAGACTGCTATCAGAATACTGGCTTCCAGGCAGCTAGGATGAGGATCTTAAAGACTAAAGGAGTCCACATTCTACTCCACAGATATGTGTTTAGGCATGTTCATTGCTTCTCTAATCACAGTATCCACAGTGGAAGTGGAAACAATCTAAATGTCCTTCAACTGCCCAATAGATACACACACACACACACACACACACACACAGACACACACACACACACACAGAGAGAGAGAGAGAGAGAGAGAGAGAGAGAGAGAGAGAGAGAGGAATACTATTCATCTGTAAAGAAAAATGAAATAAATCTTAAAAATTAATGGGTGAAGCAAGAAAATAGGCTACCAAGTGAATTAACCCTGATTCAGAAAAACAAAGGTCCCACGTTCTCTGTCACTGGAGGCTCTTTGCTCTAAATCTTTAGATGTAAGTTCACATCTTAGAGTTGCTTCAGAAACCAGGGAAATCAACAAAACAGAGACCTTTGCCAGGGTAGGGTGTGATGGAGCGTTAAAGAAGGGAATGGCAGGGAACAGGTGATCTGGTTGACAAAACGGAAAAGTGAGGAGGGTTCTGGCTAAGGAGAGTTGTGGGAGATAAATAAGAGATTGGAGGGTAAACCAATAACAATAAAGATGTCTGAAAGATCTATAAAGAATCATATTATTAACCATTCATCTGAAAAACTACAATGCATGCCGTTCAGTATGTAAATATACATATATAATATAGTATATATAATTTTAATTAGCTTTCCTTTTCAGGACTAACAAAGTCTCCTCCAAGAACCAAAAACCACTTAAGAAAACCCCAACACCAACCGGGCAGTGGTGGCACATGCCTTTAATCCCAGCACTTGGGAGGCAGAGGCAGGCAGATTTCTGAGTTCGAGGCCAGCCTGGTCTACAGAGTGAGTTCCAGGACAGCCAGGGCCACACAGAGAAACCCTGTCTCGAAAAAACCAGAAAAAAAAGAAAAGAAAACCCCAACACCATGCATGAGGGCACTCTTTTTGAGTTGTTGGTCTGGGTTGTTCCCCAAGACTCCTCGAAAGAGAAATAAACTATTGCCTTGCCATTACTTTTGGAAGTCCCTATTACTGATGGTGAGCTGTCATGGTATCAGAAGGCACCATTATAAGTTTCCAAAGGAGGGAAACAATCAGTCCTCTTACCCATTTATAATGCCTATGAACTCTAGCAGTAGCCAGCATGGCATAACCTTAAGGATGCTGTAGTATCAAGCTTACTTCGGATGGTGGTAACCATCTCCTCTTTTATTGGACTCAAGACATGCTCAATAATATGTGTTATAAGGGAAGCTTAGCAAATTACCCAGAGCTAGTCAAAGATCTTGGAGGACAACCTACAACCACCACTTTGTTAAGCCAGCACAATCTCTAATATTATTTTAATATTAATATCTTAATATTTACCCTTAAGTCCACAGATATGTGAATTCCCTGAGCTCTCATTAGGGAATATATTTACAACTAACAGTAACCTTTAAAGAAAACCCAAACCAATAAAAACGAAAGAGTTGTGGCTTCCAGTCTCAATGGATGTATTTACAAAACAGCTCCTGCCTTTAGGGCTCTGAGATCATTGCAGAAGATGGGGTAGAATGATTGTAAGAGCCAGAGGATAAGGGAGTTTTCTGTGAGATGGTGTCTCCTAATGATCTCAAGCTATATTCATAAAGTTCCACCAATATGACTGCCCAAACCTGAGCTAAATAAAGACAACAATATGACATTCTAAAGTTGGCAAAGAAAAGCCTATAAGGCCTCCAATACTACACAAAGAACTACAGGCTACTCAGGAGTGTGGAGAGCAGGAGTCTTCTTTGGCGATGACATCAACTGGTTATCTGTGGTGGTTTAAATAGATTTGGCCCCCATACACTCATGTATTTAAATGCTGACCCATAAGAAGTGGTACTATTAGGAGGTGTGGTCTTGTTGGAGGAAGTGTGTCACTATGGAGGTGGACATAGAAGTTATGTATGCTGAGGCTATGCCCAGTCACACAGTCTCCTCCTTGCTGCCTGTAGATGAAGATGTAGAACTCAGTTCCAACATCAAGTCTGCCTACAGACTTCCATGATTCCCACCCTGATGATAATGGACTAACTTCTGAAATGGTAAGCCAGCCCTAGTTAAATATGTTCCTTTATAAGAGTTACCTTGGTCAAGGCATCTCTTTACAGCGATAAAACCCTAAGACATTATTCAATACGAAATGGTCAGCTTTGAAAATATACATGCAAGTAACATTATACAGAGGGAGCCAATTAATTTTTTAGGATTGATACATGTTGCTACTTTGTTTCCAACCCAATTCCCTGGTAAAAGAAAGCTCAACTCAATCAGTTAACAAAACAAGCTACAAGCCTAGCTTGGGCAGATCTCCCACTACACTACTCTATTTCCATCTATATTATCCCATATAACTTGCAGTTTCTCCAGGCCACAAGCTTCTCTCTCTTTAGCCTCTCTGTTGATTCCCCTGTAGCTCCTCTCCCTCCTGTCCCCCCCCATCGCTCCTCCCCTAGACTCTCAGCTCCTCCCACTTCCTCCTGCCCAATCATTGGCTCAAGCCTTAATTTGAAAAGTCAAGGTGGGGAGAAGGTTCACAAGGCAACTCCTCATCTGCAGCCCCTCTGAGGAGTGGAATTAGCATCAAAATACAAGCCCAGGGCTATCCACAACAGATACATATACTAGTGAACTAATCATTAATGAAGTAAGATCACAAATTTGAAAGCAAGGTATGTAGTGGTCTATGGGAGGATTTAGAGGGATCAAAGAGTAGGGAGACACCTCAAAAATAAAAGACAAAAGTTTAAAGAGGAGGAAAAAACCAACAAGAAGAAGATTAGGTTCTAGAGTGATGGCCCAGTCATTAGGAGCACTTACTGTCCTCACAGAGGGACTGGTTAGGCTCCCAGAACTCATATGGTGTCTCAGAACCATCTGTAGCTACAGTTTTAAGGATCAGATGTTGTCTTCTGGAGTCTGAGGGTACAAGACACACAGTGCACAAAATATGTGTGGACAAAACACCCATACACATAAAATTAATATATTTTTTAAATCTAGTTTAACTATTGCACTTGTTTTCTTTGGAAGGGAGGGGTTTCTGTTTTGTACTCATTTGGGCTCAAGGAGGCATCAGCTGGCGCCATTGGTTTGGGCCAGCAGCAAGGCAGGAGCAAGAGGCTGCTCACTTCAGAAGCTGGGGTAGGGCAGGGGAGGGATGGGAAAGACTATACTAGAATACTACCTTCTTTCAGTTTTGTCCTATCCAAGTCCCCAGTCTACTGTATAGTGATGTTCATACTCAGGCTAGAAACACCATTGTGGACACACCCAAACTGCGCTCTACTGCTTTCCTAGGCATATCTTAACCCAATGAAATTGACAAGTAATATTATGCAGATGAACAGATTGTGGTACTCACATTTGTGTCAGGAGGTGGAGACAGACACAAGTTTGAGAGCAGTCTAGGCTACTTAAAACACACCCCCACACCCCCACACACTGTGTGTGTGTGTGTGTGTGTGTGTGTGTGTGTGAAACTTGTGTTCAGGACACAGTACTAAATTATTTCTGCATGATTTTCTCTCCCTATAAAATTTTCACTTCTTTTCTTTTGGGATGTTGTCTTAGTTTTGGTTTTACTACTGTGAAGAGACACCATGACCAAGGCAACTCTTATAAAAGATAACATTTAATTGGGGCTGGCTTACAAGTTCAGAGATTCAGTCCATTATCATCATGGCAGGAAGCATGGAAGCATGGCAGCATGCAGGCAGACATCGTGCAGGAGGAGCTGAGAGTCCTACATCCAAAGGAAGCCAGGAACAGACTGTCTTCAGACAGCTAGGAGGAGGATCTCAAAGCACACCCCCAAAGTGACAAACTTCCTCCAACAAGGCCATTCCTCCTAACAGTGCCACTTCCTGGGCCAAGCATATTTAAACCACCACATTCCACTCCCTAGCCCCCACAAGTTTATTCAATCACATGAGTTTATGGGGGCCATATCTAGGCATAGCATAATGCAGAATACATTTAGTCCAACTTAAAAAAGTTCCATAGTCTATAAGTCTCAACAATGGTAGAAGTCCAAAGTTCAAAGTCTCTTCTGAGATTCATATATTCTCTTTACTGTAATCTCTTAAAAAATCAAAATCAAAAAGCAGATCAGATACCTTCAGCATCACAGGATATATATACATTACCATCCCAAAAGGACATAGTGAAGAAATCCTGGACAAAAGCAAGACCAAAAACCAGCTGGGCAAACTCCAAACTCTGCATCTTCATGTCTGGTGTTCCAACTCCTTTCAGCTTTCCTGACTACACACAATTCTTTCCCCTGGGCTGGTTCTACTCCCTGAAAGCAACTTTTCTTGGCAGATATCCCGCAGCTATGGCATCTCTAATATCTTGGGGCATCCAAAGCAACTTCACCTTAACAGCTTCTTGTTCCAATGCTGGGATCCACACAATATCTTCTGGGCTCCTCCAAAGGGTTTGGGTCACTTCTTTAGCTCTGCTCTCTGAAACACTCTAGGCTCTGGTTGACTCCACTTCACTGCTGCTGGTGGTTTTGGTGATCATCTCATGGCTCTGGCAACTCCAATACACTGGGGTCTTCCGCTGCAACTAGGCTTCACCAATAGCCTCTCACAGGCTCTCTTCACGGTGCCAAGCCTCAAATCCTTTGCATGACCCCTTCAGTCTAAGACTGTCAACTACAACTGAAGCTGCACCTTTATCCTGGCCCTCTCTGGCCTCTCACAGTGTCGTCTCAGCTGCTCTCCATGATCCCTTCATTCCTTCAAAGCCAGTACCACCTGGGTGATATTTTTATACATTAGCAAGTTCAGGCGCATTATGAGGTTCAACCTTGGCTATATCTGGAACACAGCTTCTTTGTGCTCTCAAAAAACACTTCCCAGAAGATTTCACCTCAGTGATGCTAGTCTCTTCTTAATCACCACTAATTTCTTAGGTCCTGCTAAACAGCATCAACTGTCCCAGTAGTTCCTTCTATTGTGGACTCTAGAGCCAGTGCCACATGGCCAAAGCTTCTGAGTTCTGCTGCTTACTGGAGCTGCAACATAGCCCCCTTTTTCTATTACATTATCACCAGCTTTCTGTTTTCCAACTCCTTCACTGCCTAAACTTAGCTGTCCTGGAACTTGCTCAGTAATCTGACCTTGAACTCAGAGGTCTGCAAGTCTGTGTCTCTTGAGTGCTAGCATTAAAGGCATGTACCATCACTTCTGGATTCAGGCTTTTCTTCACCTAGAACTTCCTCTGTCCCAGGCTGGCCTTGAACTCAGAGATCTGCTTGCCTTTGTCTCCTAGGATTAAAGGTGTATAGCAACCATGACTGGGCCAAGCTTTTAATGCCACTATTCCTCAAGATCTGGATCAAAAGCCTGTGTCCTCCATTTCTGGATTGTAGTTCATTCCAGATTAAAAGTTCAAATGAAAACAATAATCACATCATAATAATGCTTAGATATACCTATATCTTCTTCAATTGAAAAAGCATAAATTGAGCTGGGTGGGATCTTGCTCCAAGGTCACCACTTCCTAAATTCCATTTAATATCCTTGAACACAGGATTTAACTTCATTCTACTTCCTGGTGCTCGTTTACTCTTTGAACCATACATATTGTATATTTCTTTTTTATGCTTGCTACTTTTCATTAAAATGATATTTATAAGAGTGAACTTTAGTGACCACACAACGGAATATATGACAGGCTGTCTTGAGATGTCCTTTGTCAAAGCAATTAATCTAAATCCTTTCACCTGAGCCTCAGGCTGACTCTTCAGACAAGGGCAAAAGCAGTTACATTCTTCACCAAAATATCACAAAACAGCCTCTAGACCATATATTAAAATCTTCTTTTCTGAAATCTCTTAAAAAAAGATTTATTTATTATATGTACATACACTGTAGCTGTCTTCAGACACACCAGATGAGGGCATCAGATCTCATTACGGATGGTTGTGAGACACCATGTGGTTGCTGGGATTTGAAATTAGGACCTTCAGGAGAGCAGTCAGTGCTCTTAATCACTGAGCCATCTCACCAGCCCATCTGAAACCTCTTGAGTTAGGTCCCCATAGTTAAAATCACACTCAGGAACACTGTCTTCCATGTTCTACTAGTATGGCCCATTAAGTCCCACTTAAAGCATTCTAATGGTTTACAAAGCCCCCAAATCCATATTCCTCCAAACAAAAGCATAGCCAGGCCTATCACAGCAACTTATGTCTTAGTTTGGGTTTTACTGCTGTGAACAGACACCATGACCAAGGTAACTCTTAGAAGGACATTTAATGGGGGCTGGCTTAGAGATTCAGAGGTTTAGTCATTATCAAGGCAGGAGTGTAGCAGCATGCAGGCAGGCATGCTGAGGAGGAACTGAGAGTTCTACATCTTCATCCAAAGGAAGCCAGGAGCAGACTGTCCTCAGGCAGCTAGGAGAAGGGTCTCAATGTCCACCCTCACAGTGACACACCTCCTCCAACAAGCCCACGCCTCCTCCAACATGGCTCCACCTCCAAATACTTGCTCCAAGTTCTTGCTTGTGACCCAGATTCATGGTGCTCTCAGGTATGAAGTGGTAGTCCTAGACTACCAGTAGCTGCCTATGTAGAAATTTCCCTTTGGGAAAGCCAAACTAGCATGGTTTTTAAATAGAGAGTTTGTTCCCACTAGAAATTAGATTAAGTGGCTTCCTATAGATGCTGTAACTAAGGGCTCCTGGACACCTAGGAGAGCAGAGCCCAAGTGTCTTCTATCTGGTTCATTATTGATTCCCCTGTGGCTAGAATGGCCAGGACCTTCCTGTGACAGCCAGAACATCTTTTTTTTTAAAATAGCTCTTTTGCTTGCAGTAAACACGTTGATCTTACTCTAGTGCAGGCTGTCTTTTCACCGATTTTTCTCCTCAAGGTTCACCTTTTCTCTAGATGAGGTCATCCCTTGGTCCAGAATGGGCCAATTCTGGAGGCAGCAGCCAAGATTTTAGCTTGTCTTTGTGCTGCCCCATCTACAGTCAGAACTGTCTGTTTTTATTTTTTGTTTCAATTACAAAAACTTTCTTGGCACTTCTAGAAGCTGTTTGTGCCCTGTGAAACTCTCCAGTCTTTGGAGCTATTTTTTTTTTCTGGATCCCAGAGAAGATTGGGTAACAAAAGCCAAATGTAGAACCCAGTTGTTCTCATGGCTACAGTGTCCAAAGGAATGAGGGGTTTTAAAAGCTTCCTATTAAGCATTCAAGAAAGGCCCCATGGGCATACTAGGGTCCCATTTGGGTTGGGTAGATGGAAAAACCTCAAAGTCAGTTTTCTATTTCCTGTAGGCAGTTGTGGCTGAGAAAGTCCCCAAACATTTCACTGCTCGGCTGTGAACAGTCAAAAGCAGTTGCTGGCAGCCATTCCAAGTGTCTTTGTGGATTTGTAGAATAGACTTGACGAGAGAGGTGAAGGCCTGGGGTCTCTTAGAGATCAGGGTATTTGGAGTCTATCCACATTATAGATCATGATCATGCCATAGAAAATCACTCATAACCTAGGGACAAGCATTCTTGTTGGTCTATACTAGGGGCTGGAAAGGAGAGCAGGAGGCAGGAATTGACTGAACTTGGGTTCACAACAGAGACCGTAAGCCATGGAGAAAGAGAGGAGGGAGGAGGATGTGAGAAGGGGCGGGGGTGGGAGTGGGGTGGGGGCTGCCTTCTCATCCTTACTATGACGGTAGAATGATGGCATAGGGTAGTGGACAGAAAGTGAGTGGAGAAGTTGTCTTTGGGATGATGGCTCAGAGTGAAAATCTTCAATGCGAAGGAGGGGTTGTATTAGGGCTAACCAGTGATCAATGGAGGGGAAATGGTCTGTGTATCAGGGCTTCCTGTAACCACAAGACAGGCAGATCTAGTGATGTAGGATCTAAGGATCATTGGGTCTAGCCTATTCCATAAGGTGGTTAATTTATGGAGGTTTCTCTCGGTGACCCTGACTCTGTAGTCATCATCAAATCCCAAAGAGAAACTTTTTAAACATATATTGGAGAGGAGTCAGTTTAAAGAGGCTGAGCTTCCCCATACCCCTCCACCCCTAAATCCATGTCTGAGCTGGAATTAAACTGCACAGTGAACAGAATAATAAAGGAAACGAGGAGGTGCCAAGAGAATATTCCAGTGTGATGAGTCTGCAGGAATGACGTCATCAAGGGGGTCGGAACCAAGGAGACAGGAAGTAGAAGAGGCAGGGGAGGGGAAATGTGGTGGAACCAGGAGGAAGTAGAGAGTTTACCATATGGCTAATAAAACCATTAAAAAAAGAAAGAAAGAAAAATGAAAGAAAAAAAAAAAGATTGGATTCTCTCTCCTAGCATAGGTGACCAGGGCAGAACAACTCCTCCAGAGGGAAGAAGAAAGAGTGCCCAGGTTGGCTTCTGGTTGGCGTTAACCAAAGTGAGCTCTGAGAGATGGCTGGCTCTCTAGTCACCAAGGAGGTTCAGGGGAAAGTGGAGAGGCACAGAATAATACCTGAGAGAGAAATGGCAAGTTGTACTGTCCAGTCAGCCATTCAGTTACCCCACAGAAATAGATACAAAATTTCTTACCAGAACTTCCTAAGGCAATCTTGAATTTTGGAGGAAGGTGCCAGAGAGGAATCTTCATTAGGATTTATTAGACCATACCAGAGATCTAGCCTATATATCAGAATTTACCTCTTGGGAGGTCAAGAAACACAGTGGCCATCTTTGAACTGATCTCCAGTCCTGGTGTGATAGACATGGGGCCCTGGAATGTCTTAGGAGGTCTCTCCCTTGTAACAATTCACCAATGAAGAGGGCTGAAGTGCAGGTTAGCACGGAATGACCATCTCATTGGGGCTTCCATATGACTCACATCTTACAGACACAGAAGAATGGCCTTCAGTGATAGACTAAGACACCTTTACTTTCTGGTAATTTAGAGCAGGCTCATGACAAAAAGAGCCTTGACCCTGAAGAAAGAGGGTCAGGCATAAAGCCCCAAACCACAATTATGTCATACCAGGGACAAAAGTTTCAGTAGCTTTTGTTAACAAAGACCTTAACATCTCTGGTTTGGTAAAACAATGGACTTCTTGGAGCTTCAGGGTGGCTGGACAACAACAGTCTGCTCAGCAGAATGTGGTTAGCAGGGCGAGGCAGCAGTTTAGTGAAATATACAAAATATAGTAAGCTAAAGGAAGACAGGATGGCCTTGGTCAGTTCACTATCTCCCTGAGTTTGAGGGCTCAGACTAACTCAGAGCTTTGATTATTATAAGAAAGTGGGCTATCTGAACTGGGGAAGCAATTGAATTGAAGACAAGGAAAAAAAAATCCATGATGTCGCTATACACTTTCATTTAGGGAATCAGGGGTAGAGATATTCCCACTGACTCATTTCGGGGAGTGGGATGGGGAAATTTGGGAGGGGAGACTGGGAAGGGGAACAACATTTGAAATGTAAATGAATAGAATAATCAAAAAATTTTAATTTCAAGGAAAATTAAAAAACAAAACAAAATAATAGTAGTTGGTGGCGTGGCTGAAGAGAAGGCACTTGCTTCCTAAGAGTGCTTGCTACTATTCCAAAGACCTAGAGTTCCATTCCCAGAGGTCTAAAGTTGCAAAACCCATATTGGATAGCCCACAACTGCCTACAACTCCAGCTCCAAGGGACCCAAGCACTGACCAAACAGGCTGTGGAGACCTGCAATCTTTCATGTCCTAGAGTGCACTCTTCACTTTCCTGAGCACTTTGGGTCTTCTTAGTAACAGACAGGCACATGATTCCTTCACTGTCCATGAGGAACCCACATCTCAGTTATTTGCTCCTCCTATATCCTCCAATCCCATCCATCCCTCGGCAAATAGATGCTGATGTGCCTCTCAATGGCTACCCAAGATGTGGTTTCTTTCTGTCCCAACTCCGCTGCTGCTTCACCCCAATCTATCACCTTTCCTTGGACTCTGCTGTGGCCAGATGAATGGTCTCACCATTTCCACACTGCCCTCTCCTATGCTCATTCACATTACAGCAATATGCTGCCAAATTCAAAGGCACACAATTAATCCAAGGACCTTATTAAACTGGACCCCAATTCAATAGATTGAATCAAGACCTATGATTCTATATCGGTGAGAAACTCCCAGGTGAGGTCTGGTGCCATTTCTCTCTGGGTTCCATGTGAACAATCGGATGCTGTTTCTAAGACTGAAGCCTGAACTGGCGGTGTAACAGAGGTGGTGAATTCTTAGCATATGTGAGGCGTTGAATTTGGTCTCTAGCACATTTAAATATAAAAACATCATCCCTTCCCCTGCCACCCCTCTGTGGCTCTCTGATGCCCACCCTGCTCCTGGGTCATCCCACCAGTTCTCCTCCTCCTCCTCCTCTTCCTCCTCCTCTTCCTTCTTCTTCTTCCTTCTTCTTCTTCCTTCTTCTTCTTTCCTTCTCCTTCTCCTTCTCCTCCTCCTCCTCCTCCTCCTCCTCCTCCTCCTCCTCCTCCTCCTCCTCCTCCTCAGGTGGGCCTCAAACTCAGAAATTCACCTGCCTCTTCCACCAGTACTTCTTACAACTCCTTACTCTGTGCCCTCCCCCACCCCCGCATTTAACCAAGCATTTGCAGTTCCTCAAATCACTGTGCTTTTTCCATTCTCTCTATCTGGAATGCATCCTATGTCTTAGCCTCCAGATCATTCCTTACTCTCTTGGTAAGATTTTCCAAGCCATCTTCCCCTCTAGGGAACCTTTTCTATGAGTTCCTACCCATGTTTTCAAATTGCTTAAGAAAAAAAAAACTCAGTGAGTCTGTAGTGAAGCACTGGCTCATGGACCTGCCCATTTCCTTCCCAAATCTAGAAGAGCAGAACCTGATAGAGTGAGAGGCTACAACTGTGTGCTGGGTAAAAGAAAATCAGTGAGACCCACACCCTCTCTGGGTAGTTTCTCCGGGCACTTGTCAAATGATAGCTGTTCTTCCAGTAGTCTCGATAGGAAATTGAGAAGTGGGCTGTCTCTACTCAGTGTGTACTTCCAATTCCTACTTCAAACTGCTTTATATTTTATTTTCCATTTCCTGTCTTTGCAGCCTAGGAATGAAAACCACAACCTCACACATGGTAACGCTTTTACTGATGAGCTGTGCTTCCTATCCCATAGCTTTCATTTGGTGTTAACTACTCTCTGATTTTTTTCCCCTTTGGTAGAATCTGGGGCCTGCTCTATCTTTACCTTTTCCTGCTGTGGGTGTTCCTGCCACTCCACATACCATGCTCAGACTAGATTTTCTTGGGTATGAGCCTCAGTGATCACTTTTGATATCTGAGTGTCTAAACTATCATCTTGTTCCCTCTACACGTCAGCCAATTTTTCAGGACTTCACACAATACCCAAGGTAATCACCCCCTAGATTTGGAAAGTTTATTTGGGCTTACAGCTTGGGAGGTCTTGATCCTTTCCTGCTTGGTCTGTTGCCTTGATGCTTGTGTTAAATACTGTTCCCTTCAAGGACAAAATCCCAGTACTAGACTCTTTTACTAGACTCACTACTTCTAATGCTAAATGGCCGCTAAAGAGAACTACCATGAGCTAGGTTGTATTAGAGAAGGATCTGGAGATATGAGATCCGAGTAGATATGTTCTTTTCCTGGACACATGTAATCACTTTGCCTTTCTGGGTCTCTGTTCTCTCATCAATGAATGTCTTAATTTTTTGGTCAACCCAGAGTAGTGGGAAACTTACGCAAGTCAGCAGGACAGGGCTAAGGAACTGACAATCCAGAGTCACATACAGGGAAACCTATCTGAGTGCAAGGATACAGAGACAAATCTGTCATAGTTCCTGGATCATCCCGCCAGTCTACTTTTGTCTCCATTCTTAGAAAAGGTTGGTGCTCTTAAAGAGTGTTCTTGAGCCTCTGGCCACTGTCAAAGCCCCTTTCTCCTACTTCCAAGAGTTTTGCAGACTTCCAGCACTCTGTCAGGCAAACTCAGGCCTCCCAGACTAGCCAAAGTAAAGATGAGGTCACCCTCATATGGTGCCAGAAGCAGGATGTCTCAGCTCCTGTGTGTCCCTGTATGTCTCTGCCTGACATCTGAGTCTCTTTTATGCAACCTTACAAACCCCCACACAAGCAAAGGACAATGGGGACTCTCTGGAGGCAGCTCCAGTGACCAGTGATAATGTGGAGGATTGGGCACACAATCACAGGATCAGATGGCATGGTAGGAAGAATGAAGCCAACTTTCCTTGAAGAGCTGTTTTGTCAAACCTCTCTTCAGGACTTTATTATCTCTTTCATGGCAAAGAGACAAATTAGTGTCTATTTCTTCTAGTACATGGGGTCACCCTGGACTTCAATCCCAACCAGTGATGTCTGCACCCCATGGCCCTCTGTGTTCAGTGTTCACTAAGCACGACCTCGGGGGAAGGGTATTGACTGTGACTCTTCATTGGCATTGTAGGGACCGTTTTGGGGTCTCTGCTCCCCAAGAATATGGAATCCACCACCTTCCACCCAGAGGGCTTTCTCTTCCTCCCAGAGGGCATTCTCTTCCTCCCAGAGGGCCTTCTTATCCTCCCACAGAGCCTTTTCTTCTGCAAGCAAGGCTCTTTCCTCTACCCACAAGGCTTTTTCCTCCTCCCATAGGGCCTTGTCCTCTTGAAGAAGATTCCGGTCTCTTTCCCATAAAGCATTGTCCTCTCTCCAGAATGCCTTGTCCTCCTTCCAAAAGGTTCTGTATTTTTTCCAGAAAGTCTTCTCTTCTTCCCGGAAAGACTTTTCCATTTCCCAGAAGGTTTTTTCTTCCTTCCAGAAGATCTTCTCTTCTTCCCAGAAAGGTCTCTCTTCTTCCCAAAAACCCAGGATCTGGCCCCGGAAAGCCCGGATCTTGCCTCGGAATTCCCAGATCTCTTCTCTGAAGTCTTCTATTTTCTCATGGAAAATTTTCATCTCTTCCCGAAAAGCCTTCTCCTCCTGCAGCTTGTGTATTAATTTCTTCTGACGAATGCTGGGCGAGGGCAGCACCAGTGACCGGAGGCAGGTCAGTCCCATCCATTTGCTCACCTTGAAGGGAAACATCTCCCAATCAGCTGGAATGGTGGATGGCTGTGTTGGAGCTCAGGGCTGTTGGCCAAATCCAGGTCAGTTGGCCAAACCCTGTGAGTATATCAGAGAGAACACATCCATGAGATCCATGAGCAACATTCCCCAGAGAACAGTGTTTGGAAGCATGCTGTCTGATAGGAGAGAATTTAATCATTGCTTTCTTGATCATATTGGTGAGAGAGAATCTTTAGTACAGGAGAATGCAGGTTGGGCATGGCTTTGAGCTGGTTGACACATTCAAGGTCTAGTGTCCCCAAAACAATCTCACCCAACAAAGACAGTGGTGCTAAACTAGGAATAAAAGAATACAAGGGTGGCGTGATCATTTAAGGGGTGGATTGCAGGTCATTTGCTTTCTTCTTAAGTAATAAGTTGCCACAGTCTCCAGAGGATTTACTTTTGCCAAAGCCACTGAAGATTCATCTAAATTCTATCTTTGGAGTTCATGTTCATTCACGTTTGGTGGCTCCCATGTGAAAGTTGTTTTTGTAAGATACCTGGACAATCAGATGGGGAACCCCACCAATGGAGGGAGGGAAATTATTGTAGCAAAAAAGCATGTTTGATAAAAAGAGGTTTAATGAGAAAAAGTGAGGCAATGCCAAATATTGGCGAGGCTGTGGAGCCTGAAAAACCACTCATGTGATATTATTTTTGCTTAGTTATGACACCGGCAAGCCAGCAATTCCACTTCCGGATGCCAGATGAAGGAAACTTCTAATTTAAGACCAGGGCACAGACAAAGCATATTCAAGTAATTTGTCCACACTTGTCAGTCTGTAAACAGCCCAATTCATAGCAAGGAGAAGCAATAAAACATGGTGGTAAATTCCTTCAATGTGCAGCAGAAATACTAACAGCAACATGAATAAAACCTATGGATATTATGACGAAAGAATCAAGGAATTTCAAAGAATAAAGATCCCAGGCAAGCAAAACAACAACAACAACAACAACAACAACAACAGCAAAAACACTACTGCATAAGGAAACATACTTTAGTTATAGCTCAATGAATAAAAGCAAGTAAGTGAACTTTGTAATCAGGATAGTGGTTGGTGGGGGGAACAATTCAGGGATCTACTAAGAGATAGAGTGTGAGCATCTGAGAAGAACTGGGGGGTGGGGCAGTAGTGTCCTGTGTCTTTGCTTGGGAAGTGACTGCATTTATGTCATATAAAAATATGTTCATAAAAAAGCTAAACAGCAGTTAAAGAGGAAAGAAGAGAGAAAAAGAGAAGAAAGACGGGAGATGGGGGGAGAAACAAGGAAAGGAAAGAGGAGAAGAAGAAGGGATGGGAAGATAAGAGAAGACAGGGACATGGAAGGAGAGAAAATGAAATTAAGGAAAATGAAAAGAAAGGAAGGGAAGGGAAGGAAAAGGAAAGAAAGGATAGGAAGGGAAGTGAGGAAAGAGGAAGAAAGGACAGGAGGAAGGTAGGAAGGCAGAGTAGGAGAGAGAGGATGAGGATTCTAAACATTGTCATGTAGCTGAAGTAGCAAATATCAAGGTAGCTCTCAATTCAGATAAGCACCAAGGCCGGTTACAGCGTGAGAAAGATGAATGCCTAGGGTGTAGGGCAACCAGAATGTAGCTAGTGTGCGCGCTCATGTGCACAGATCCCATTGTGTGCTTCTTGAAAGATGAGCTTGTCCTCAGTGGTCTTCACTAAAGCCTCACACTGAAGAGCAGCAGGGTCCAGATGTTCCCTGTGTTCTCTCTTTTGGCTTGGGATCAGGGAATGAAGCATACACAGCTCTCTCTCTCTCTCTCTCTCTCTCTCTCTCTCTCTCTCTCCCCACACTCTCTCACACTGGGTGGCTATTGTATGAAAGCTGGTTTGCTACAAGTCACCAGGCAGTTGGATGGTGAAACCCACCAATGGGGGAGAGAGAGAGAGAGAGAGAGAGAGAGAGAGAGAGAGAGAGAATGCATACACCAAAAGATGGTAGCTGTGCTGTATATGGCTGTTGACCTCACCTCCCTCCAGTAACACCAACCAGAAGCTGGGGGCTCACCTCTGATCTCTTTCTCTCCTATACCAGACTTCTCCTCAGCCACCAAGTCCTAGAATTTCTGACCCTTCACATCTCTTAGAGGCACACACTTCCTGTTCCATCTTCCAGTAGCCACTTCTGGGTAGGATGTCTGTTTCTGCTTCCATGGTCTCTGGTGTTGATCTTGTCGTCCAGATAGCTGCCTAGACAGTGTAGCCTCCCCTCACTGGATCCCTAAGGTTCTGTCCTTTTGCATCATACCTGCTTATAAGCCATCAAATACTCTATAGCCTGAAAAGTAAAGCCAACTCACTACTGTTTGTCTATCTCTTTACTTTCTTCTGTCTCTACTCTGCTCCATGTGACATAGAGTTCTCTAGACACAACCTGAACATTTTATGGTTAGTTCTCTAGACATGACCTGAACATTGTTATCTCTATACCAAAGCACCAACTGTGTCCCTTCTAAGGTTTCCTTCACCTTCTTGGTGGGTCTCAATTCTTGTTTGTTTCTTCTTCTCCGTGTCTATCTGCTGGCATCCTATCATTACCTGATAGACTCGACATTATGTGTGGATGTATCTTCCTGTTGTCTCTGTAACCTGGCAGATAGTGAAAATGTGGGGTGAATATAACTGGTTTAGAATTTTGATTTTGTTTGTGTCATTCTATGGTTCTTTGTCTAGAATCCCTGGACTATGCTAAGTTCTTAACTTACATTCCATTAGTCCCCTCCCCAACACCCCCAGATATCCTGAACAAACTGACCTAGTCAATCCTTCCAGATTTAGGTAAGGAGATACTTTCTCTAGGCAGCCTCTCCTCACAGCCTCTCACTCGGTCTTAGGACTGGCCTCCTTCTGTCCACTGCCTGCACAGCACCTAGTGTATTTTCTGCCACAGAGCAGATGTTCAAGAGATAGCAGCTGATTGGATGTCAGTTTCCTGAGTTAGAAGAGTAGAGGAACAATTATTTCCAAGTTTTTATCAAGTGGTCACTATATAATCTTTGGGAAGGATGCCAAGGTGGCTTAGTGGGTAAAAGCACTTGCTATCCAGCCTGACAACCTGTATTTGATTCCTGGAAGCCACAGGGTGAAAGGAGAGAAAAAACTCCTACAAGTTGTTCTCTGGCATCTATACACACATAGTGGTCCACACCCACACACATATACAAACAAACGTAAGAAACAAATGTTCTTGAAAAGAAATAAAATCACTGAGATTGAGTATATATGCATTATATGTCAAGGACAATAGAAGCTTGACTATGTGTTTCTATAGATACTTTTACATTCAATAAAAATCATGGTTGGCCTTCATCACCATACTGGGCTACAACTTATTTTTAAGGTTACTTACTGTTTAGCTGTTTCCCAACTGGGAGGGCCCTGTGGCCCTCAGAGGGCAGGCAGACATTGTCACATCAGAATCCCAGTGATGCGTCTCCTGGACTCAACCCAGCAGTCCTTGCAGTGACCCTTTCATTCTCAGCTCTGAGTCATAAATTGGAGATCAAGATGAGGCCCTAGACTGGGGACTCATGAAAAAGAGCAAGCTGCCGGCAGGTTGGAAAGATGTTAGTATCATTCACCTTGGACTTCGTTAACCATTCCTGTTACCTCAGATTTCATCTGCTGTTTCAGGAAGGGTGTTGGAATGAAGGACTCTTGCTATGTTTGGTCTTGTCTTTGGTGGTTTGACTAGTATTTATGTGTCTTGCTCTGTGTCTCTTTAGTTTATCCTGGTGGATTTTGTTGGGATTCTTTGATACTGGGAAACCTTACTTAGTTTTTCATCAAAGGTCAGAAGATTTGGTTTTTTGTCTGCCCTTTTCTTTCTGGTGGGATGTATAGTATCCCTGGGTTTGCAGCTGCTGGTGGCCCACAAGTCCAAAGTTTTACTTCTTTAGCTTCTTTCTGTCTTTTGGATTTTTTTCCAGGACAGGGTTTCTCTGTGTAGCCCTGGCTGTCCTGGAACTCACTCTGTAGACCAGGCTGGCCTCGAACTCAGAAATCTGCCTGCCTCTGCCTCCCAAGTGCTGGAATTACAGGTGTGCGCCCGGCTCTTCTTGTCTTTTGGACTGGATAATCTCAATGGAGCTGCTTTTGAGTTCATGGATTCTTTCCCATTATCTTAAATCTGCTGTTAAACTCCTCATCTTAGTTTTTCATTTTCAAAACCAGACTTTTTTGTTGTTGTTGTTGTTGTTGTTGTTGTTGACGTAGTGAAATTTTTGCTATAGCCCAGAAAATGAACAAACCTGCTACTTCACAGAGGTAGATATCCTTTGGGGGATAGTGAGTTAAGATCACCCAAAATTTACTTTCTTACCACAATATTATCTGTGGGGAGCACTTCTGGAGTTAACTTTGACTGGCTTCTTGCTTATGATCAATGGCTTTAGTCAGATATTGTGTACCATAAACTCACCATGTAAGGCTTCGTGTTCATTGTTCTTCTTCTTTGAATTGGTCATGCTTTGTTTTACTTGCCTTTAAAAGACACTGAGAAAATACACTTGTTCACTGACAGGGCCCTCCCATCAGCCATCCCATACCTGTCTCTTGCATCTTCTTTCTGTCTTTCCTATAACCATCCTCACCCCCCGCCCCAGCGTGGTTTCCATATTGGCTGACCAGATACCTCCAGCACTTATCAAACATCTTCAAGGCAACCCAATTGTATGTCAGGAATTAAACATCCCATGTATCTGCTACTTGCTGTTCTTTGACCTACTTTTTGTTTACCCCCTCTAAACCCGACCATGGTTTTTATTCTATTTCTATGTACGTGCTGTGATTTCTTCTGAGAGTCCACATGGCAGCAAGACCAGACACTGTGGATTATATTTCCATGCCTGGCTTATTTCATTTAGTATAATGTTCTCCAGACCGATCAAGGAAGCACATGGCATGATCTTCTGAAAGTGAAATTTATTCCTTTGCTAAAGGCAATTTCCCTCTATATTCCCTGTGTTTTAAGATGTTTAAGTATAATTCAATTAAACTCTTTTCTGAGGTGGACAAGCCAATAATCCCAGCTCTTGGGAGACTAAGTTGGGGGCTCACAAGTTGAAGACCAGTTTGCGGTGTCAAATGGGCTCAAAGTTTCAGCTACTAAAACAGGTTGTATCTAAAAAAGAAAATTGCCCCTATTATCCATTGTACTTTGCTCATGCTATTTCTAAGTCTTTCACTTAATTTTCAAGAATGTGAAATATTTTCCAATTATACTGAAGTTGGAGTCCCCATGACCTAATGATCCAGCCTTTAATACCTGTGCAGTTGGGGGATACTTTTAGATTCAATGAAGATAAGGATGTACTTGTGATTCTTTAACCCCGAGAGCCTGTAGCTGACTGGAAAATTTTTGGTATCAAATGCATGAGTCTAGTAACCCCACCATAACATCTACACATGCAAAAGCACTTGTGTGTGCGTGTGTGTCCAAACACATACTCATACCAGCGAGCTACTCTCACTTGAGGGTGTCGGAAGTTGCTGACAGAGAAGCTCCTCTGGGGAACCAAAACGGTCAAGATGTCTGTTTGCAGATGCCAGATCCGTGCTAATGCTCTTGGTGCATCAGCATCTGTACTTGAATCCTGGAGAGTCACAGAGAAGCCTGCATGTCCCTGGAATATTGCAACAATCTTTACATTAATGGAGTTGATGATTTTTCATATATATGTAGAAAGAGTCCCTGTTATTACTCCTTCATTCTCTAAATCTTGTTTTGTAACAAACTTAGAGTCTTTAGACACCTCGCTACATACAATGGAAGGAAAAGTATATGGCCACTATGTTAGTAAAAGTCATTAGAATGCAGATGTCTCAACAACATCTGTGTACATCAGCACATGCGCTTCTCACTCAGATGGAGTCCTGGAAGAGGCACTTGTAGACTCCCTTTGTCTTCAGTGGAGACTAGCTGTCACAGTCCCTAGGTAATTGCTGCAACCTGGTTAATTTTTGGCTCTGAATTTCCTTGGCACCAAAGCAAGATACTAAGATCATCCATAGAGGACAGTACATTTCCCCTCTAGAGAAACATGAGTCAGGTATGAAAGAAAAGGTTTACATATGTCAGTGCCTAAAGGGGCCCTGAGTGATGTGGTGGTCACCTTCAGTACACTGAATGGCTTCCTCTAGTGGCTGGTGAGTGGTTAAGGTGAAGCCCAGGCAAAAGCAGCTGTGCTGTTTTGCTTAATCCAGAGCTGACATCCGAACTCTCTGCCCTCCGTGTGACCCCCCTGGCTGAGGGGCAAGATACTCCTAGGAAAGCCTAAGAGGCTCATGGATTGATTTGCAACACATACACACATGGCCACAAAGAGACAAACAGGGAGAGAGAGAGAGAGAGAGAGAGAGAGAGAGAGAGAGAATGATTCAACATTTGATGCTGTCACTAAAGTGTTGTATGCACAGAATTCTGCAGTGGATGTTGACAAGGACAGGTATGTTGCAAAACCCAGGCTATAGAAACTATGAGAAGGTTTCATAGTTCTGGAGTCATAGATGAAATCTGAGATTAAGCTGAGGTGTGGGGCACTGAATTGTCTCACACTGCAGTCCACGCTGGTTGGAAACTCACTAAGTAGCCTCTTGAGATCTGAAGTAAATGCAATACTTAGGTATCTACTTCAGGGCTGGCATCACATATGTGAAAACTAGCACTGTTGCTGTCTTAGGGTTTTACTGCTGTGAAGAGATACCATGACCAATGCAAGTCTTATAAAGGACATTTAATTGGGGCTGGTTTACAAGCTCAGAGGTTCAGTCCATTATCATCAAGGTAGGAACATGGCAGCATCTTAGCAGGCATAGTGCAGGAGTAGCTGAGAGTTCTACATCTTCATCTGAATGTTGCTAGCAGAATACTCCCTTCCAGACAGCTATGGTGAGGGTCATAAAGCCCGCACCCACAGTGACACAGCTACTCTAACAGGGCCACACCTTCTAATAGTGCCACTCACTGGGCCGAGCATATACAAACCATCACAGCTGACATTCCTTGTCGTTGAACATTCTTCAGCTCTCGTGAAAGACTGGTAGAATTAAGGGAACTGCCAGGGCTTAGATCAGGACAACTTAGGTATGGAGGAATTCCAGAAACAGGGCTGCTCTGGCAAGGTATCACATTCAAAGACGACCTAGGCCTACGGGACCTGGCTGGAATGCAGACACTCAGGATTACAATATGACCTGGCTTTCTTAATACACACTTTTAATCCCTAACAATGAAGGTAAGGTTTGTTTGCAGAAGGAAGCAGCCATGTTTGAAAGCAGCCATATTTGAGAGGCAAAGTGACCCATCAGAGAAATATTTGACAGAATGAGTTAGAGATACTCTACATCCAATTCTGGAAAGAAGAGCACAGAAAAAGAGAGGGTACTTAAGAGAAGCACAGGGCATGTGGTGGTGGTGGGTAGCATTTTTCCTGGGATAGGTTGCAGAGAACATGCTAGAAAGGATGTGCATATTCAACAGTTATGTCTCAAGGCTGAAACATTCTAGGCCTAGGTTAGCAGATAGAGGCTGGAAGCTGATGCTTTCAAGGTTCCGGTTTGCAGACAATTAGATTGTGTGAAGGCTAGAAGTATCCAGGCCTAGTCCTAGGGAGAGTTACAACAGAGAAAGCAACCCTCAGGCCAACAATGTATTCATAAAGCTTGGGTAAGGCTCTCATCACTTCATCTAATGAAATAAAAGTGACATTTACATCTAGGCCTGAGTCTAAAGAGTTTCATTCCATGTGGTACCTGTGTGGATCCAGAGAGGATCCAGAAGGGAATACCCAAATAGGGGTACCTGAGCCTGCTGCTGGTTGGGGGCAACACCCACAGAAAGCTACAGATGTAGCTGTGACAGCACTTTGCCAGGCTAGTCAGCTGGAGAGATACAAACCACTGAAGCTTGCTAGCCCGCATTGCTAGGCAAGGTGTTGTACCTCTAGCCACTGAGAGACCCTACCTCAAACACATGATCACAGAAAAATACAGGCACTGCTGTGGGTGTTGCCGGGAACACAACACAAAAGCCAAATGGAGAAAGTTTGCAATGACCTGAACTCATGGATGGATAACAACTTTAAGATGACATATGGAGTCAGTGATTTGTCTGACATTGGAGAAACTACCATCTAGCAGCCAAACAAGTAGCCAACTGAGGCTTGAAAAGGAGGCAGTCCTCTGCCTTTGGTCTATCATGTGGCCAACATGAGCTATGTGACCTCCAGCCCTGCTATTACTGTGTGTTGTTGAATGTCCTCTTGTTTCAATGGGAGAATGGCAAACCTAGAGGAACTGTCAGGGTCCCACACCAGGGCACCCTGTGCTTCAGTCAGCAGGACTTCTTACCGTATGGTATGTGTTAACTGGATTTCTGGGTGTCAATGAAGCCAAAGCCTTCAGTAACACAGCAAAGGTTTGGAAGGACAGAGTAGACTGTCCTGTCTCTCAACAGTATTAAGATCACAGGTGGGAGGTAACCTGTGCATGGAGTCAAAATGTCTAAGTGTCAACATGGTGAACCTGATGCAGTAGGTTGAGTGCCACTCAGGTTTGCGGATTGCTATTGGGTCATAGGTAGTGTGAGAGACCCTATGTCTTCGTCGCAAGAACATGAATGCATAGACATCATTTTTAGGGTAACTTTATTGGTGAAAGTAGAAAACCTCATAAGATGGGGCAACTGGCAGATAGTTTGGAAGATTAAAGTAGCTGAAAGGACATACTAGGGGTCACTGATGACAAGAGTGGAGAGGACAGGTGACCTTCAGAGGGCTTCTCAGAGGCACACCTCTGAATCCAGAGATCACGATGGGGCGAGGCTAGTTGCAGAGGGAGGAAAGGGATGTGATCCCACCCACTATAGGGGCGCTCATTTGTAAGTAACCTGACAAGATACAGCCATGCCATCTACCTGGCTAATATGGGAGAGGATTAATCTGAAAGGATCTGGCAACTGTGAGCAGGGAAGTGGCATCCTCAGGTGGCAGCTCATTCTCCATCACTGTCCTCTGAGGAGGAGGACACCCAAAGGTCCTCATAGAGGACACTCACTTTGGCCTGGTTTCCTGCTGCTTCTCCTTCCTCGGGGAAGGCAGGGTTCTCTGAAGGAGGCATTTTCATCTCAAGGGGAAGTGATTGGGGAACTGTCAGGAGACTGGAGCTCCAGGAGTTACTACCCACTCTGGTAAAGACCATTCTTAGGGCTTGGCCTCCATTATGGCAAGTTGATGGCTGGTAGGACTTGATACAGGGTTTGGTTGGGACCAGAGCAGGCCTGCTATGCTACTGGTGGTCAGTGCTGGGCACCTGGGCTGCTAGTTTCTTGCTGGTTTGAGCTGCACCTTTTATTCCAAGTCTGTTAGCAATGGGAGGAGACTGACTGTCCAGGGTGTCCTTGGAACCAGTTCTTGCATGGCTCTTCTCTGGAGCATTGGTAGAGTTAATTCTTTGTTTCTTCGGGGGATTCTGGCTAGGCTGTGTCGGACACCGGGAAGCTTTCTTGCCTGGGGCCCAGAAGCTGAGTTTGGGGTTCTGTCTATTCTGCTGTTTGATAGGGTGCTGCTGGCTGGGCTGCATTTTCCTACTGGGACCCTGGGTCTTTGACTCTTTGTGGGACAGTTCACTGATTGCATTACTTTTGAGGACAGCCATGGGCTGTTGGTGTGAGATACCCTGTAGCTTTTGATCCAGGAGCTCTTCTGAGGATGTGTCTCTTCCATCCTTCCTGAACACTGACTTGGGAACACCAGGGACAACCACGTTCTGACATTCTTTATGTGTGGAATGTGAGATGCAGGAGCTGTCAAAGCTTTGGAGGGCAGGCTTTCCAGGGCACGTCTGCTTCCCAAGAGACATTTTGCCTGGTGGCACAGACATCTTTCTGTTCCCAGGAATGCTTGGCACCTGTGGCTGCTGTAGAAAAGACAGACATATGGAGAGATCAGTAGGGCACTGTCAGCATGGAAGACTGTGATGGCTTTCCAAACAACACCAGGAGCTCATGGGATTTATGGTGGTAGTTTGTAGCAGCTCAGTCAGATGTGAAATCATCAGGGTGTGGTGACCCACATTAGCTCTCCAAAACTTGCAGCGTGGTGAGTTGGGAAATGGGAGTTTCATCCTCCCTGCAAAATTTAAGTGAACCTTATTTTGATAATCTAAAAGTATTGGCGTGTGTGGTTGTGTCTGACAAGAGGTACATTCAGAGAAATATTGATGTATGGATAGACAGACAGGAAGCTGTCTATCTTTCTTTGGTCATAGAAGAACAGTTAGAGTCAAATTACCATGTAATTTACAGCATAGTTTTGAAAATTCTAACCAGCTCACTTGGGATATAAAGCAGGGCAAGAGGCATCTACTTTATTTACAGCCAGGGTGAGCTGCTGGTCCCCCCTTTGTGGCTCCCTTGGAAATTTCTGGAAGGGAGCCTTCTTCTGCTGCTCATCATACCTGTGGGACAGACAACGGTGCGGGAACACTTCAGCTTTTGTCTCAAATAGTCACTCACTCACTCACTCACTCACTCACTCACTCACTCACTCATTCACTCACCTACTCACTTGCCAGCAGACTCTTTGCCAGCTCTCTGGCCCTTTTTGTTCAGGGACTGAGAGATAAGACATGGTATCTCCATAAGCTCAACTTTAGCTGTAGCCTTTCTTCCCGCCAGCCCTGTCCCCATCACTTCCTTCTGCCTGGTGACTTGACTGAGTTTCTGTAGACCCCGGGGCCTGCAAGGATCCTTGTTCTCTTTCTTCTTCCTGGCTCCCAGAGGCTGTGGGACTTGGAGCATATGGCCTTGCTTTATGGGACTCGTTCTACTTCTTGCAGTGTGGCCAAAGGCCTCACGGTTTCTGCATTTCACCTGTGAGGAGCAAAGGAGATATCAGTGCGTCTCAAAGAGATCCAGGGACCTCTCCACCCTCAATCCCCCACTCAAGGCTAAAAGGCCCTTTAAGGTTCTCTCTCCAAGGGCAACATTCACTACAGAATGGCTTGAAACTCCACCTGGTTGTATCTTTTAACCTGGAGGAGGCAAGCATAATTGGGAGATGTATGGGTGAAGACAGGGAGCCCTGTATCTGCCAACAGACCAATCCTGCCAAAGAGGAGCTGAGCCTTTTCCAGGTCTCTCCCTAGGTCCACATGCAGGTAGTAGTTCCTTTGTCTGACTCTGCTACCATGGTCAGGACCATGGCTCAGCATGAGAGATGTAACATGGCCCCAGACCTTAATAGAGCCCCCAAACATTTGCATAACTATCTCGAAGATGGACGTACCCTTCAGGCCATAGAACTCATACCATAGATACTACCAGCTGGCACCATGAAAATGAGATCTATAGAAATCATATCCAGAGGTTAGGCATGACCCCCAATTGAGGGATGGGGCCACCCACCCATCTCCAAAATTTTAATCTAGTATTGCTCCTGTTCTAAAAAAAATACAGGGACAAAGGGTAGAGCATAGATTGAAGGAAAGGCCATCCAGAGACTGCCCCACCTGGGGATCCATCCCATATGCAGCCACCAAACTAAGACACTATTGCTGATGCCAAGAGTTCTTACTGACAGGAGCCTGATAAAGCTGTATCCTGAGAGGCTCTGTCAGAGCCTGACTAATACAGATGTGGATGCTTGCAGCCCACCATTGGACTAAGCTTGGAGTCCATAATGGAGTAGTTTGGGGGAGGACTGAAGGAGCTGAAGGGGTTTGCCACCCCATAGGAAGAACAACAATATCAACCAACCAGATCCCCCAGAACTCCCAAGGACTAAACCACTAACCAAAGAGTACACACAGAATGACCCATGGCTCCTCCTGCATATGTAGCAGAGGATAGCCTAATCTTGCATCAATGGAAGGGGATCCCCTTGGTCCTGTGGTGGCTCGATGCCCCAGTGAAGGGGAATGCTAGGGCAGTGGGGCTGAAAGAATGAGAATTACAGCCTAAAACTCCCCTGTGCCTAACTCTCAAATGATCCCAAGAAGTCAGAAGTTTAAAATGCTATCTTGCTCCAAAAAGCTCTAACCCCAGCCTCCTAAGGAGCCCCAAACACCTTAAATTCCAGACCCTGATCTTTGTTAGAGACTAGGTGAAAGTTCACACTGCTTGAGACTGCTCTTTGCTGGGAACTAGGCAAAAGGTCCTTGAGTAAGTAAGTGATCCTGGCTCCTTAAGGGAATGGGAAATGAACTAACTAGCTGCTTATCTGGCTTCTGAAAACTGCTTATGCCATCACCCCCATCCAGGAGTCACTCAACTATGGACCTCCAAGACCATGGGAAACTGATTGGTCCATGAAGCTCGGGCTTGGATAATTTAAACTGATTGGCCTGGAAACTATGGGGTGGTACAAATCAATTGGCTAGCACTGCGAGGGCTTTCAGTGCTAAGGAATGATTGTTTTGTGATGCATGGGCTTTATTCTAATACCATAGAGCTGTCCTGATTCTGCACTCGGGGTCCATAGTCCTCTACCCCCGAGTGGTGTATGACTGTGAACCCTGGAAATAAAATTCTCTTGCTGTTTGCACCACGACCATTTCTTGCGAGTGATTTGGATGTCGCTTTCTGAGGCGAGGGGGGAGCCCTCATTTTTAGAGTCTTTCAGGGCAAGGAGTGTGTGGTTGTGTAGGGGAGCACCCTCATAGAATCAGGGGAAGGAGATGGGACAGGGAGTTTGTGGAGGGGAAATGGGGAAAGGGGATAACATTTGAAATATAAAGAAATAAAATATCCAATGATGATGATGATGATGATGATGATGATGATGATGATGATGATAATGATAAAACAAAAAAAAAAAAACAGAGATAGAATCCATCCAATCCTATTATTCTGGGAAAGTCTCTATTACCCTTGTATTACTACTCCTAGTTTCTGTGTCTGTCCTATTGTTAACTGAAGTACATCAACCTGGAACTTGATTTCCATGCACAAACCTTACCGGGAGAAAGGCTCAGTGGTCCACTGGGATTCAGGGGACCCACCTACCTGGTGCACTGTACCAGCTGGCTACTCAGGGCTTTCCATTAGCTTAAGCCCATATCCCAGCATTCTTCTCTGGTGGGTCCCACACAATATAAAGAATTTGTGGTGTAGCCCTGTCTCACTTAGGCCCAGGGCTGGCTGACACATATAGGCCTCCACTTACCCTAGGGTTCTTCTCTTTCAGTGATGGAAGGCTCTGTTCCCATGAGCCTCTCGGCTTGCTCCTGGCTGTTGGAGTTGGAATGGCTGGAAGGCCCTGGGTCTTCATTCGTGACTCCATTTTGTGGGCCTGATGGCTTTGATTTCCTGAAATAGAAGTTAACAAAAATATTTTCAAGCAATGGGATTAATTTTTATGACATAGGAATAAGGGGCCTGTTGACGGCCATCACAAATGCACCTTTTTCTGTGTTTCTACCTCCCAAGAATATTCCATCAGAAACTTAGGGACCTGAAGTTGTAACATTCAGGGTATGCTTCCCTTCAAGAATCCACCACTGCTGCCAAGCTCTGAATGAGAAAGTACTATTTAAGTGAAATGCCATTACCCACACATGAGAAATTCATCACCATTTCACAGTCACTTCAGATCACCTGTTTCCAACCACTCACCTTAAGCAGAATTTGATAAATTCTCAGGTATTTGATAAATACCCAAGAGCCTGCCTCTCTCTGTGATCTGTTCAGCAGGTTCTCTGAGCTGTGGAGTGTGGATCTGTGTACCAGGAATCCCTTTCAGGAGGCTGGCTGGAACAGGACTGAAAAGAAGGCACCGCATTGGCTTCTTATAAGGTCCCGTCCAGGCTTTGATGTCTGTGATGCAATCTAATCAAAGTATCGGTTTAAGAAGAACACCTGATGTTTTTTTTTCATGCCCCGCCTCCCGTGCCCCATCTTGTTCCACATCCTATACCTCCTCCCCACACCCCTGACTACACGAGGGTGTACCTGCCCACCACCCCACCTGACCTCTAAACTTCCTGGAGTCTTCAGTCTCTTGAGGCTTTGGCGTATCTTTTCTGACTGAACCCAGACCCTGCATCCTCTGCTGTATATGTGTTGGGGGCCTCATATCAGTGGGTGTATGCTGCCTCTTTGGTGATTCAATGTTTGATAGATCTCAGGGGTCCAGATTAATTGAGATTCATTAATTCAACCACAGGGGTCAGCAGCTTTTGTCCATTGGTTGGGTGTAAATATCTGCATCTGACTCTTTCAGCTGCTTGTTGGGTCTTCAGAAGTGTGGTCATGCTAGGTCCCTTTTTGTGAGTGCTTCAGAAAGGCGAACAGAACAAACCAAACCAAACCAACCAACCAAACAAACAAAAAACATAAAAAGACCCAGAACAGCAAAAACAATTCTTAACAATAAAAGAACTGCTGGGAGAATCACCATTCCTGACCTTTAGTGTACTTCAGAGCAATAGTGATAAAAACTGCATGGTATTGGTACAGAGACAGACATGTTGATCAATGGAATAAAATTGAAGACACCAAAATAAAGCCATATACTTGTGGACACCTGATCTTTGACCAAGATGCCAAGCATATACAACGGAAAAAAGAAAGCATCTTCAATAAATGGTGCTGGTTTACCTGGCTGTCTGTATGTAGAAAAATGAAAATAGTTCCATAATTGTCACCTTGCAGAAAGCTCAAGTCTAAGTGGATCAAGGACCTCAACATAAACTATATACAGTGAAGATAAAGATAGAAAGAGCCATGAACTCATTGGCACAGGAGGAAATTTCCTAAACAGAACTCCAATGGCTCATGGTCTAAGATCCTGAATTGATAAATGGAACCTCATGAAACTGTAAAGTTTCTGGAAGGCAAAGGACATAGTCAATAAGAGATATCTGCAACCTACAGATTGGGAAAAAATAATCTTCACTAACCTCATCTTTGAGAAGGATACTCTCCAGAACACGTGATCTTAAGGCATCAACAAAGAGGCTTTAATCTTGATTTAATTGTTAAAGGCACTAAATAGTGAGTGGAAGTGGATTGCCAAGCAAGGCAAATGCCTTTGAGTGGTTTGTTTTATGCAGATGTATCATGAGAGGCCACAACAAGAATGTCATAGCCTTGGCTTCCAGTGTATTCTAAGACTTCCAAATTCAAGTCCCTAACTCTCAGACTGAATATGCTTGGGAGGTGGAAATGCAGATACAGGTTCATTTGTGATGGGCAGCAGAAGACCACGAATTCCTGTATGTCATGTTAATTACATTGGTTCAAACTCTTGTTTCCTTCCACTGCAGGAAATCAAAGCCAAGCCAGGTGGCAGTGGTGGCACACACCTTTAATCCTAGCACTTGGGAAGCAGAGGCAGGCAGATTTCTGAGTTCAAGGCCAGCCTGGTCTACAGAGTGAGTTCCAGGACAGCAAGGGCTGTACAGAGAAACCTTGTCTTGAAGAAACAAAAAACAACACCCCCCCCAAAAAAAATCAAAAAAAGGAAATCAAAGCCAAAACAGCCTCACAGATAGAGTCATACATTAAGACCTGGGACCACTGAGCCCTCCCAACAGTTCAATGCTGAGTTCCAATGGCCGAGAGAAAGCCAATAGGCTTGTGAAAACAGGATATTCCCTCACTGAAGGAGGAGAACTCTATGGTATGTGGAGACCTGTTGTGTCAGTCAGCCTTGGGGCTCGGTGGGACAATGGACTGGGCTTTGTCACCAAATCTTTGTGTTGTGTGGAGTCCACCAAAGAATGCTGGGATATGTATGCCCATAGATGAGTCAGCTGGCAGAATACACTGGGTGGGTTCTCTTTGTCTCAGTGGATCACTGAACCTTTCTCAGGAGGAGCTTTTGAGCACAAACATCATACTTCTAGACGGAACACACACACACACACACACACACACACACACACACACACACGTTATCAGAATAAGGTTCACTTAATGTTTACAGAGAACCTGAGACTCCCCCACTCCCAGGTTTTGAATCCACCTGTGCTGCAGATTCTGTAGAGTTAGTGTGGGTCACCACAGCCTGAGTGATTTCACCTCAGAGTGAGACGCTGCAAACAAACACCATCAGTCCTCCGAGATCCTAGTGTTTTGAAAGCCTGCAGTGTGGAAATCAGTCTGGCTATTCTCGGAAGATTGAGACTAGATCTACCGCAAGACCCAGCTATACCACTCTTGGGTGAATAATCAAAAGATGCCCCGCTATCCCACGAGGACACTTGTCTAGGTATGTTCATAGCAGCTTTATTTTTCATAGTCAGAAATCAGAAGCAACCGCGATGTCTGTCACCTGGGATATCTATTTTACTTTCCCTTCTGAGAAAGACTCAATCATCCTCTCTTGGTCCCATCGAATTGGTGCTTTGTAAGCTTCTTGTACGTTTACAGGTATCTCTTTTTTTGGGTTGAGGAATTTTTTTTCTATGATTTTGCTGAAAGTATTTTCTGGGCCTTGGAGCTGGGATTATTCTCCTTCTTCTATTGTTTTTGTTCCTAGGTTAGGTCTTTTCATGGTATCCCAGGTTTCCTGAATGTTTTGTGTCAGCAGTTTTTAGTTTTGACATGTTCTTTTAGTGATGTATCAATATCTTCTGTTGTACTTTCTATGCCTGAGCTCCTCTTTTCCTTCTTCTGTGTCCTGTTGGTGATGCTTGCATCTGTTGTCCTGTTTTCTTCCATAGGTTTACCATCTGCAGGATTGGCAGTTTATGCTTTTTTTTCATAGCCTCTATTTCAACTTTCAGGCCTTGAAGTGTGTTATTCATTTCCTTCACCTGTTTATTTGCATTTTCCTGTACTTGTTCAAGTGATTCATTCATTTCTTCTTTAAAGGCCTGTAGCATCTTCATAAGATTGGATTGAAGGTAATTTTCTTGCACTTTGACTGTGTTAGGACATCCAGGGCTTGCTCTACTAGTATAGCTGTGCTTTGTTTCTTTGGCTTTGTTGATCGTGTTCTTATGCTGGTTTTCAACCATCTGCTTAGTCGTGAACATTTCTGTTGTAGCAGGTGTTGGGAACGTAGTCCTACCTGGCTTTCCTGGGACAGCAGGTCTCTATATGGCAGCCTTGGGCCAGAAACTGGAATTGAATGGTGCACACCTTTAATCCCTGGAGATAAAGCCAAGCAGATCTCTGAGTTCAAGACCAGGCTGAGACAGAGTAAATCCTAGGTGAAGAAAAGCTTACATCCAGGCATGGTGGGACACACCTTGAGTCCCATTGGATGTTTCCTAGAAGTTGGGTGTGCTCCTAGGGACAAGGCCAGCTGGGGATGGGGTTGGGGTTGGGGGGAAGGGATTTTTCTTGTGTTGCAGGCCTGGTGTATTGGATGGCAATGTGGTGGGACAATGGAGCTCTGGGAGACAGCCAGCTGCTTAGGACTTGTCAGGAAGAGGAATTCACAGCTATTTTAAAACATGTATTAAGTGTAAAATCATGTGATTTCTTCTCAGTGGTAACTTGTCATGGTTTATACACAAAAGGACCCACATTAGTTTTACGCATGTGTACATATAAGCACATGCAGGTGTTTGTGTATGTGTGTCAGAATGCATGTGACATTCACATGGTGGCCGGAAGAGATTGTCAACCGTCATTCCTCATTCCTCAGACATTATCCTCTTTCCTTTTAGACAGAGACTCTCAGCAGTTCGTCTCTGGCCACATCTGCTAGCCTGGGCTATCACTGAGCCCCAGGGATCCATTTGTCTCTGCTTCCACAAGCATGGGGCTGTGAATACCTGGCTTTTAAACGTGTGTTCTGGGGCTTGGACTCAGGTCCCTGTCTTTATGGGGAGTCAGTTGCTTTATGACGGAGGTAATATTCTAGATTCAGAAATACTTTCCACCTTCCGACAGAGAGAAGTTTGTTTTAAAAATTTATTTTAGCTTCACAATTATCATCTAATGGAATTATGTGTAGTTTGAATTTCTCTTTTGAAACACCAGTTGTTATTTTAATAGGTAAAGTTAGTTAAGGGGTGTTTTGCTGAACATTTCCACTGTTCACATTTAGCTCCAAAGAGCTTTTATTCCCCCGTGGTCCCAGCAGCGTGCCTTTTATCCTATGTGTGTAACTCACCCATTAGGATATATCTGTCCAGATAGCAAAGGCCAGAAGCACAGGATGGGCAGTAGTGACTTCAAAATGTTTATTGAGGGAGAAGAAATGCTCTGAGAAGGCCATCTTTCGAAGGAAGGGTTATTGAGTAACATGGCCACTAGAGGGCAGGATTGCCTCTATTCTGATCTTGGCTTCTCATCCCTAAGAATTTTGTATTATTTTATTTTTTATTGGATATATTCTTTATTTACATTTCATTTCCCCTTTCCTAGTTTCCCTTCCCCCAAAGGTCCCACATGCCCTTTTCCCTCCTCCTCTTCCCCCATCCATCCCTTCCCACTTCCCTGTTCTGGTATTCCCCTACACTGATGCATTGAGTCTTTCTAGAACCAGGGTATCATTAAGAATCCACTTTTCACCACATCCTCACCAGCATCTGCTGTCTCTTGAGTTTTTAATCTTAGTCATTCTGACTGGTGTGAGGTGAAATCTCAGGGTTGTTTTGATTTGCATTTCCCTGATGACTAGTGATGTTGAACATCTCTTAAGATGCTTCTCAGCCATCTGAATTTCTTCAGGTGAAAATTCTTTGTTTAGCTCTGTACCCGATTTTTAAATAGGATTATTTGTTTCTCTGGGGTCTAATTTCTTGAGTTCTTTGTATATATTGAATATTAGCCCTCTGTTGGATGTGGGGTTGGTGAAGATCTTTTCCCAATTAGTTGGTTGCTGTTTTGTCCTTCTGACGGTGTCCTTTGCTTTACCAACACTTTGTAGTTTTATGAGGTCCCATTTGTCAATTCTTGATCTTAGAACATAAGCTATGGGTGTCCTGTTAAGGAACTTTCCCCCTGTGCCCATGTCCTCCAGGGTCTTCCCCAGTTTCTTTTCTATTAGTTTCAGTGTGTCTGGTATTATGTGGAGGTCCTTGATCCACTTGGAGTTGATCTTAGTACAAGGAGATAAGAGTGGGTCGATTCGCATTCTTCTGCATGTTTAAGTGCACTGACTGTTCTACTGAACGTCCTGAGTTCAAATCCCAGTAACCACATGGTGGCTCACAACGATCTGTAATGAGATCTGACATCTTCTGGTGTGTCTGAAGACAGTGACAGTGTACCTACATATAACAAATAAATAGATAAATAAAAAAGAAGAGACCAGCATCACTGAGGTGAAATCTTTTGGGAAGTGTTTCCTGGGAGCACAAAGAACCTGTTTTCCAAGGTTGTACCCCGTGCTGCAGCTGGACATGGTAATAGGTAAGAGTCACCCAGGTGGTACTGGTTTTGAAGACATGAAGAGCAGCTGAGGCTTGGCACTGTAAGAAGCCATTGGTGAAAGTGCAGCCTCAATCTCAGTTGATGGTCCAGGACAGAAGGGGTCATGCAAAGAAGTTGAGGCTTGGCACCATGAAGAGAGGCTGTGAGAGGCTATTGGTGAAGCCTAGTTGCGGTGAAAGACCCTAGTGTATTGGTGATGCCAATATCATGAGATGATCACCAAAACCAACAGCAGCTGAGTATATCAAACCTAAGCTTAGTGTGTTTCAGAGGGCAGAGCTGGAGAAGTGATGCCAGCCCTTTGGAAGAGTACAGAAGATCATATGAGGGTGCCAGACATTGAAACAAGAAGCTGTAACATTGAAGCTGCCTTGCAGTTCCCCAAGCTATTCCAGATGCCAGGGCCAGAGGTTATCTGCTGAGGAGAGCTGCTAACAGGGAGTGGAACCAACCCACGAAAGAAGTTTGTTTCATTCAACAATGATGAAAACGGAACCGGAGTTCTGAAAACTGCTTTGACATCAGATTTGGAGATGTAGTAGAGTTTGGGGTCTGCCCAGCTGTTTTCCTGTCTTGATTTGGGGATTATAGTTAAGTGATTAGATGGATCTCAGAAGAGACTTTGGACTTTGGACTTTTAATATTGTTGATACTGCTATGGACTATGGGGACTTTTGAAGTTGGACTAAATGTACTTTTTGATTATGTTATGTTTACATATGACCCCCCCATAGACTCATGCCTTTGAACAAGCCTATGGGGGTCAGTGAGTGGAATGTGATCGTTTGTATATGCTTGGCCCTGGGAGTGGCACTATTAGAAGGTGTGGCCCTGTTGGAGTTGGTGTGTCACTGTGGGAATGGGCAATAAGACCATACTCCTAGCTGCCTGGAAGGGAGTATCCTGCTAGCAGCCTTCAGAGGAAGATGTAGAACTCTCAGCTTGTCTTGTACCATGCCTGGCTGGATGCTGCCATGTTCCCACCTTGATGATAATGGACTGAACCTCTGAGCCTGTAAGCCAGCCCCAATTAAATGTCCTTATAAGAGTTGTCTTGGTCATAGTGTTTGTTCACAGTAGTAAAACCCTAAGACACTCCATAATACTTTTAGTAAGTATCATTGAATATTTTTTCCTTGACAAGGGGACAATCTTTTAAAGAGTTATATCAGTTGGGGCCTGGAGAGTTGGATTGGTGGTTAAGAGCACTGACTCTTCTTCCAGAGGTCCTGATTTCAATTCCCAACAACCAAAAGGTAGCTCACAACCATCTGTAATGGGATCTGATTCCCTCTTCTGCTGTGTCTTAAGAGAGAGCTACAGTATATATATATATATATAAAATAAATCAATCTTTAAAAGAAATAGTTATAGTAGTCAGAGAAACTCTGGATTACTGCCCCAAAGAAACCAAAAAAATATGTATTATAAAAATGGAAGTACTAATAGAAAGATAAAATATAAATTATAAAATGGAATGAAATAAAAATTTGGGGCTAAATAATTTGAATATCTGAAATGCAAAATATTGTAGAGGATTATAACATCAAAGTGAGGCCACCAAAATGTGAAGTAAATATTCAAATACTATGAGGTTGAGTTCTGTAAATCACACATGTTCCTTGAATACTGAGTCTCTGATAATTAACTCAGTGTCTGATACTACCAAATTTAAAGTTTGAGAAAGCCATCTAGATATGTGTTTTAGATCTAGACCAAACAGGCTTGAGTTTAGCTATAAATGGCATTGAACTTACTAGCCATCAACAGTGACATCACACACACACACACACACACACACACACACACACACACCACAGATACAAAGTCTTTTGATTCTTGGTTTCTTGACCCAGAGAGTACTTACTCAGTTGGCTGCTTAGAATCGTCTCTTGGAAGCTTCCTCTTAAATTATCCTCCAGGTGCTGGACCACACTACTACTCCTGGGAGGCAACATTCTGGAAGTGACTTGCACTCACAGGCAAATGTTTAAATGCCACTTAATGTGAGTAGTTGCTCCCCGTGGCCATAGCATTGTCCCAGATGATGTTCCCAAAGTCTCTAGTTAACTTTTCTTTCTTACCAGACATGAGGCTATAACAAGGGAGAAGACCCATCATCTTATCATCTACCTGAAGAGTTTTCAGTCAAGGTTCTCTTAGATTCTACTAGGACTTTCGGGCACCGTTGCATGCAGGCCACAGGACATAAAGCCCCATTGGATGTGAGCTAAGAAAGGAGCGTGATAATGAGTGTATAACTCCCCAGCGCTGGACAATCTCTTGGCCTGGCAGACACCAGATCTAGCCCTTCCCTCCTGGAGACCTGTCAGGGTAGAGGTTGTGACAGGTTTTAGCCACAGATAAGCTTTGTATTGTGATAGGCCAGAATTACATTTAAAATAAAATGCAGAATAGCAGTAAAATACATATTGTTTAAAGTGGATTAAATTATTATAATGCTATAATTTGATGATGGTTAGAGGTAATTAAGAAACATTTCAGTATAAACTGAGAACAAGGAAGACTTCTTGACTCAGGTCTTTAGCTAGCTCATAAATAATACAGATCTTTCTTTGCCAGCACCGGCTCCCTGTAGTAACAGCTTGTGAACAGTCATCAGAGACAACCGTCACAGAATAACTTGTGTGGGTTGCAGGGAGAAGGACAAGGAACCAACATTAAGGTAGTAAGATGTCGTTTGACACTGACACCTGCTTGACTCTGTGAGATTGAGTTTCACCAGGACAGTAGGCAGTCATAAACTTCACTGCAAAATGAAAGCATGGAGAATTATCTATAAGATTCCTTCTCATAGTGATAGAATAATATTAGTGTCTGCAGACAGCATGCTCCACCCCTAGGTGCTAAAATCCCATAAGCTATTTTGTTTATCAAATCCCTTTCTGAGAGACGATATTCATTACAAAAAATCACTTTCAAGTTAATTTACAACATACTTTTTTTTTTTTTTTGGTTTTTCGAGACAGGGTTTCTCTGTGTAGCCTTGGCTGTCCTGGAACTCACTCTGTAGACCAGGCTGGCCTCGAACTCAGAAATCCACCTGCCTCTGCCTCCCAAGTGCTGGGATTAAAGGCATGCACCACCACCGCCTGGCACAACATACTTTTGAGTGTATTACATAGAAGCTCATCATGGTTTGTAAACTTTCAGTGTTGTAGACATAAGTACATGCCAGCACATCATTTATCTCAAATGCACACATGTGTATTGTGAAAACACAGGTTAGACATATGGACAAACTATGTGTGCATGTGTGGGGTGCAGTTGTGTGTGTGCATGTGTGTGCACTTGTGTGTGTGCTTGCACGTGCTTGTCATAGGGAAAAAACAGATCCATGATTATACTGCTACTTCCACAATTAAGATATACAAAGTTCTGTTACCTCCAAGAGTTATCTAAGCCTGTTGGAAGCCAGCCACTCCCCATCCTGGGCAGGAGGGAAATTCAGGGCTCAGAAACACTGGCAAATAAATGCTATGCCATCAGTGAGGCTCTAAGCCACAGGGCTGAGTGGGGACCCCAAGGCAACATATGTAATAAGATGGGCAAATGCAGGCGATGCAGTTCCAGCAAGAAGAAAACGAGGAAACACGGGCAGACAGTGAGTGAGTGGGGAAAGTGAGCAGAGGGGCTGCCCTTGAGGAGGTGTAGAGAGAATGGAAGGGGTGGGGCTGAACCACACTATAGGCAGTCTCAGAGAGGGCCAGGAAGACAAACACAGGCCCTAGACTGTTGTCAGCAACTGGTGCCTTTGTGAAGAGAACAGAGGCTTCTTTATAAAGACAAATTCTATTGGTTTGGTGACAGAGTTTTCCACAGTCTGTGGAGAAGACATTTTGCCAACTGGGAAAATGTGCATTGCATTTCTAACCATTTGAAACTGAAAGAAGGAAAGGATAAAGGGAGAAATGAGATGGGTGAATGTGCCCACAGATGTTCTGCTGGGTTCATCTGGAACAGAACTCCTCAGTCAGGGCAGAGATTCCATGATCTCTTCTGGCCTAGGTCTGAGAAGAAACGTAAAACCACAGAGACAAGTACTGACGCCAGAATAATTCTTGAGAACATGCTTTCTTTCTTACATTAAAATTCATTTATTCATTGGTATTTATCTGTATAGTATGTGTAGTTTTCCTGTTCCCTGTACATGCAGGTGCTGAAAAGGCCGGAAGGAGTCATCAGGACCTTTGAAACTAGAGCCACAGGCAGCTGTGTGCTGCCCAGTCTGGGTGCCGGGAATGGAAACTGAGTCCTTGGGAGAGCAGTAAGCACTCTTAAACGCTGAGCCACCACCCCAGCTCCTAGCTCTTATTTAAAAACATTTTCCAAAAACATGTCTTCTTTTAGCAAATAGTTTTATTTGGTTCTTTTACTTTAATCTTTGCAGGAAGCAAGCTGAACGGGGCAGGCTAGGAAGTCCCGCGGCCTGACCTGAGGGAGCATCTGTCCACGTCTAGGAGGAGGAGGAGAGCTCCAGGCTAAACGTGGCCTGGGAAACACACTGGACTTCCAGTTCTGGTGACTTAGAGCAAAGGGCCAGCCAGAGTGCCATTCCTCTGGGGGGGGGGATTTGGGGGAAGTGTCTTCTTGTTTTCTTTGCAGCTGATTGTTTTTCTCCTCTCCTTCCACTTTTGCTGCTAAGAACTGCCACACCTTTATCCACGGTCTTTGGTCTTCCATCTTCGCCCAGAACATTATTTAATGGGCATGCTAGAAACATGAGACGTAAAAGCCAGAAGTCTAAATTATAAGTGCAGTGAGTCATAGATTGCACGGAGGCTCTCTGGAGTTAGGCGCTGCGTTCACACCTTCTGAGGATGTGCTGTCTGCATAGGCTGTGATTTAAGTGCTCACCGTCCGTGGCCAGCGTGAGACATGCTTACTCTACATCCAACCTGAGTTTTGACATGAGCTCTGCTCTATGTGGAACCCCATGCTTTAGGCCATCTAGCGTATGGAAGTCAGCCTAGATAATTTCTCAAAATGTGTGGCAGGGCTATGGCTGAAGATGTCTGTGTCTAGCAGATAACCCGTTTACTGTGAGGGTCAAGTTCCTTCTATTTACAGGTATCAGAAATTTGAGAAGAACCCTTCTTACAGAGCTGCTTAAAGCCAGGGAGAGAAATAGAGAAGGCACGTCATCTGAGTCACGGGACAACGCTTCCATCTTACCAGCTTTTATGGTTTTCTTCCTTTTGTCAGCGAATGGAACAATCCATAGACTGTGACAGAAAGAGCGTATAGACTTTGCTTACAGGACAGTGTCAACCCCACAGAAGGTGGGAGGCCGTTTTCCGCTATACCAGACACTGAATAGACATGACTTTACAAAGTCCAAAACTGAAGAAGAGGCCAGTGAGGGACACTCCAGAGAAGTCCTTCTCAGATTCTGCTAGTAGTTGGTGGTGCTGAGAATTCAGTGTTTCTTTCTTTTTCTGCAGCACAGTGGTGTTCCGTTGGATTGGCAGGTCCCAATCTTTTTTTCAAAGGTAAGGCACTCAGTTTTACATTGGCCATTCATCTTTTTACAGAGGAACTTTCTGTACAATGTGCTCCTGGCTAGGGGGAGAGAGCAACTGTTGGTTATCTAGTAATCTTTTACTAGGTCAAACGTGAATACTTTATTACTTAACGAGAGAGAGAGAGAGAGAGAGAGAGAGAGAGAGAGAGAGAGAGAGAGAGAGAGAGAGAGAGAGAGAGAGAAGAGAGAACAGTGGACTCCTGGTAAGTCATTTGCAATTGGTGACCTTAGCAATCATCTGGTAATCTGTTCTGAGCAGCTAATTCTTACAGAAAGAGAGTGTCTCTCCCTAGGAAGGCAGCAGTCTGCTTCCCAACACCAAGAAACAAACCTTCCCAAAAAGATTTTGTCTGTTTTCCACTTTCCTTTCCTTTCCTTTCCTTTCCTTTCCTTTCCTTTCCTTTCCTTTCCTTTCCTTTCCTTTCCTTTCCTTTCCTTTCCTTTCCTTTCCTTTCCTTTCCTTTCCTTTCCTTTCCTTTCCTTTCCCTCTTTCTTTCCCTCTTTCTTTCCCTCTTTCTTTCCCTCTTTCTTTCTTTCTTTCTTTCTTTCTTTCTTTCTTTCTTTCTTTCTTTCTTTCTTCCTTCCTTCCTTCCTTCCTTCCTTCCTTCCTTTCTTTCTTTCTTCCTTCCTTCCTTTCTTGGTTCTTTGAGACAGGGTTTCTCTGTATAGCCCTGGCTCTCCTGGAACTCACCTTGTAGACCAGGCTGGCCTCGAATTTAGAAATCTGCCTGCCTCTGCCTCCCAGGTGCTGGGATTAAAGGTATGTGTCACCACTGCCCAGCCCTTCTTTCTATTTCTAATAGTGTCTGATATAGATCAAAATATAAAGACAGTACAATATAGTCAGGCCAACAATCAACCATGCCTGATAGCATATGATCTTATTGTTTCAGATACAAAATCAATCAACAATGCTCTCCTTATTGGCACTTGCAGGAGAGAAATATAAGCACAGAGTTCTTGAACCTAACTGGGAACCTGTTTTGCAGGGGAGAGCTCTGCATGGACTGTTCCTGGGAGAGCTCCCCATGGGCTGTTCCCTGCATGCTCCTTGTGTCCTGTGTTGCCTCTTAGCATGGTTTGTGTAAACCGACTTCTCAGGGGGCCTTTCTGCATCTCTGAGTTAGAGTGCGGTCTGCGCTGCTCCTGCTTCTCTGTACCTGGAGTTCTGGCTTTTAGGAAAACGGTTTGTATTACCACTCTATGTATACATGCTTTCCTCACTCACTAATCTATACTTATCTATATTTTGAATGGTTTTATTTTTTCAGGGAATCTATTATTTATTAACAGATATTTTATGTCAGCACATTTCTAGAAAATTAAGGACAAAGCTCTGCTTTAATTAAAGATCTCTGCTTATTTTGTCTATTTGAATGAATACAATGTCTCACAAGTGGTAAGGATACATGGTCTGGGTCTCTTGTCTCCCTAGAGCTTCTGGTGTTGACATACATACCCAAGACGATCAGACACTTGGGAGTTATGAAGAACGAGAAAGCTGAACTCAGGGAGTATGTGGCAAGGGTAATTGAGGGGAGCTGGCCAGATCGTAGGGTGTAGGTTTAAAGCATACTGAATCTCAAGTGCAAACAAATCAGGATGGTGGCAGTTTCAATTAGATTATCCTCCATTATATATGAGGTCTCCCAAAACGTTGAAATGATCTCACAGCAAGCTATTTAAACCAACTACTAAGATGTGGAAAATGTTGATTTTTTTTTTCTGCCACTTTAAAGCAGTCACCTTGTCACGTGCTGTCTGTCATATGTTGAGATGTGAAAACCAGGGAAAGGATCTATAGGAATGAAGCAGTCCGAATCCCTGGGGAGCCTGACTGGAGAAGTGGCCCAGGTGCTCTCGTGCTAGCTGACCTGAGTCAGTGTAACCTGAGTCTTGGGTTCCTCAGCCTGGAACAACATTTCCAGGGCCTGTTTGGCCCCAGACTTACAGATCATGGAGCTGAAGAGCGAGGTTTCCCTGAAGCTAGCTTGCTGTCCAAGGACAGGTCAAGTCGCCAACGCTGCCTCTCCAGAGACTTTCCTCTTACCTGGGTAAAGTAGAATGAGAAGAGCAAGCCCAGCAACAATTAAGGGAAAGAGCCTCATGTCTCCAGGCAGCAGTGGAGGGAGACGGAGGAGGACAGTAATGGAGCCGGTTCCTTTGTTAAGGACAGGAGAGACAGACCTATTCCAGTGCTCGGACACAGCCTTGAGGGAGAACAGGAGAGACAGACCTATTCTAGTGCTCGGACACAGCCTTGAGGGAGACCTGTTCTCCATGCTCCACTGAGTGGCGTGTGGGTCCGCCGAGCACCGTTTGCCTAAGTCTTTTATTGGGAGGAAGGCAGAGAAACCTCCCAACCCTTTTGCCTAGAGTATTCTATTTCCTTTCCTCTTAGGCATCCCTGATTTTCCCTTCATGTTCCATCTCAAGGATCCCCAATTCCACGAAATCTACAGCCATCCACTCCTTTCCTCCAATAGTAAAATTTTATGTATAGCGTACTCATTTACAAGTTTTACCTACCAGTTCTGGTATAGTGGCTTTTGTGGGATAAATTGGCTACTCTAATAGATACTAAATGTCATTTTTTATTTCTTTTCTTCCAGTGGGTTCTTACAGCAGGGTTGTTCAGGTTTCTAGTGATAAGCAGTCTGCTCTGGGTAATTCGTGACTAAACAAAAAATTAGATGCGAACTGTCAGTAAATCTTTCAAGTTTATGCATATATAAGGCTTCCAAAGATGGTATAATTCTTAATATTTCTCTCCGTAATCATTTGTGTTACAACAACTCTGTGTATTTGTATTGCAGATATTTGCTATCAGTAGACCTTAATTTTGTCCTAAAAACCACAGGAAACACTTTAGGATTTTGTGCAGGAAACTATCTGGAAGAATATTCTAGAGGAAAAACCCACCTCCCCAACAGAGTGAGCACTCAACAGATCAGTTCTCACACTAAGAGTAAATTAATTTCTGGAAAATGCAGAGCTGCCAAAAGGATGTGTGAGATGCAGTGGAGTCAGACAGACGGTGGAGGAAAGAAAACGTCAAACATCTGGGGAAAGGGTGAGAGTCGGGGAGTGGCCAGGGAGTCTTTTTTTTTTTTTCATAGCAGCCTCATTTATTTTATTAGTATTTTTTTCATTTTTACTTTTTTAAATTGGATATATTCTATATTTACATTTCATTTCCCAAAGGTCCCACATGCCCTTTTCCCTCCCCATGTTCCCCCATCCACCCTTTCCCACTTCCCTGTTCTGGTATTCCCTTACACTGATGCTTTGAGTCTTTCCAGAACCAGGGTCCACTCCTTCCTTCTTGTCGGACATCATTTGGTATGTGGATTGTGTCTTTGGTGTCCCAAGATTCTAGGCTAATATCCACTTATCAGTGAGTGCATACCATGGGTATTATTTTGAGATTGTGTTACCTCACTTAGTATGATGTTCTCCAGCTCCATCCATTTCTCTAAGAATTTCATGAATTCGGATGTCTACGCCATCCTAGCTCTGTTCGTTCAAAGAATGCAAGACCTGTGGGGATGTGGAGACTTGCAGGAATGTTTTCAGAGAATGTGGCCTGTATACAGGACTGTATAGCAGGGTCAAATTCCCTGCAAAGAGTCCTGGAACAGGCTTTCCACCAAGTTCTGGGAGTGAAGTCTCCACTTTGACCAAGACACTAGGGTGTTAGAGATACCAAGAGTGTTGTATCTTTGCCAAGGAAAGCCACACTTTCCAAATGTCCAGTCTATAAAAAGTCATACTTGCTGCAGGAGACAGGGCTATGGTATAGAGACAGAGCTAGCCAGATCCTCCAGGTTCACATCGTGTCACCCCATGCCCCAGAGGCTGGGCGTGGAGCAGAAGGCTTTAGTGTTTGCCCAGCTGGATTTTCGTTTTAGGTTTGTGCCACCATTTCTTTTAATCCTCATGATTCTTCTTGGAATGGAAATGTTTTCTGTGTGACATTGTATATTGGAAGCATGTCTTTTGGACTTTTTATGTTTACATATATTAACAGTTGAGTTTTTGTTGAGTCTCTGAAAAGACTGGACATTAGAATTTTGATGTATCGGTATTTCAAGTAATTTAGGGTATAAACTTTTACATGTTGTATCTTTTCTCTTGGATTGATACTTCAGTCATAAAACATCCTTGTCTCTAATAACAGTCTTTTTCTTTTTTTTTTTGCCAAAGTATGTTTTACAAGCTCTTGGTCTACTACTTCTTTCCAATGTTTCTTTGAATGTAAAGTTCTTAAGCTATACAAGTTAAACTCTAGTCTGTTAAAACCACACTCTGTTAATCTCTTTTTTGGGGCGGTTTATTGATTTTCCTTTAGTGTAAAATGAGTAAAGTAGAACTTACATTAGTTTTGTCATTTTCCATATGTGTGTGTGTGTGTGTGTGTGTGTGTGTATGTTATAAGCAATTGCCTTTGAGATTATTATTAATGTTGCAATTCCTACCCAATTCTTTGATAGTAACACCAAATTACTTTCAACAGTAAATTGGAGCCACAGCCTCATTTCTTCAGATCATTTTTGACATATAGTAAGTTGGGGAGTTCTGACGTGAGGGGTTCTCTTGCTGGTCTTGATGGATGAGACTGCTGAGGACAAAGGCAGCTGTGAGCAGGGGACGCTAAGTGCTCTGTCATTGCTAAGACTGCTGAGGTTGGCCCCTGACTGCATCCCTTGGGAAGGCCTCTTGCCTCTGATGGCATTGCTTCTCAAGTGGATGCTTTATTGTCTGTCTTGTGAAACACTGAGCAGAGAACCATCTACACCAGACCCAGACTTCTGACCTGAGATAGTTTGAGATAGCATGTGTCATGTTAAGCTGCTACCTTCATAGTGTGTTCTTATACAGCAGCATAAACAGCCATCCTATTTTAAGGTCTGTGTATTTTGTAGAGAAGCATTTGCATGTTCTCACAAGGCTCTTGTGCTCTCCAAAGCAGTGAGAAATTTCCCAAAGGTTGAAAGTCTTTGTAATTGTCTTTTTATGAATTCATCTCACTCCCAGAACTTTATGCTGAAACCCCTTTGTGCTATGTTCTTTCCTAACAGACCACAACCTTAGCTGTTTTCCCCAAGGATGCCTTTGACTCAATGAACCCTCGTGATTTTTTGTGACCCATAGAAGACACACATTTGGTTGCCCTCTATCCATTTTGTTGCTCTGCCTGTCAGAAGCTACGTCTGCCATGGGAGAGCCATGTGAAAGCAGAGAGAAAAGCAATAGCTTGAATATGGGAAATGAAGCCTCTGGTGGGCAAACATCCTTGCTTCTGTTGCTATCTGCCATTTTCCTAGCAGATTGTATTGAGTAAACTCAGCCGGAAGTCAGGAAACCGGGTGGATCAGGATAGGCCAGTGCTGATGTTTTTGTAGTTAGAAGGGAAAGAGTAAGAGAAAATCCTAGGTACTAGATAACTCCAGGCAGAATATTGCTCAGGTTCATGTGTCCCCCAAAAACTGATTAGGTGTGAGCCCCATGGCTGTTGGTTTTAACTTTTAGTTTTTGAAGCTACAAATTTTATTTCACAAGGCAAAAGTTACAGTTTTTCATCTGCAGATATCCTATGCAAATAGACATTTGCATTAATCTCTAACCATTTTCCTTCAAAGGCAAGAAGGACAATACAGTCTCAGTAGCACAGGCATTAACAAAGTAAATCAGAGGTGTTTTTTAAAAAAATACATCATAGTTGTTATAATCTGTAGATAATAGTACATTACCTCATCAAGAATCAAGTGCATGAATTTTTCTTGTATCCTATAGAACTACGAAGCTGTCAACACAGAGGAGATGGCACTTTCGTTTGTCTATTGATCCCATAATAATTAGTGTGTTAGAGAGAGACACGAAAAGAGGCAGTGATGCTCACGCTGCCCCTTGTCTCCCAGATTTGCTGTAGCACAGGCAGCAGTACAAATCAAATACCTGGATCAAATACAAATAAGGATGACAGTCACACTCTCAGGTGACCCTGAGCCCCATGAGAAAATCCTGGAAAGAGCATTTATAAGTTATGAGTGTTCTGGAGATGTGCAGTTGTGTCTGCTTGTGTAGAAGGCGCTCACTGCTGTTTTGATTTTGCTCATCTTAAAATTAAAATGAAGAATAGAAGCAGACTGAGGTGACAGGGGCCTGAACAGCGCTGACTGTGGCCCGCGATGCCACAGATGTTCTCTCCTTGACTATCCATTCAGCGGGGGCTGCAAGGTCCAAAGGCCTTTGATCCTCTCGTTCAGATCCTCTCCCGACAGCAGAAGAAGTTCGGTTTGCACTTGCCTGCAATCTTCTCACTGTCCATGCATACCCTCCTGCATTTGCCTCGGCCGAGCCTGCATGTCTCGCACACAGCATACTCCCCTGTGCCGGGAAAGAGCTGGTCAGATGTTTGCTGGCACTTTGTGGGAGTGGGAAGAATATCTAAGGCCCCTGACAGGCAGGGTCTGTGTGTATGGCCAGGAGTGTTTGCTAGAATTAGGCCAGAGGCTCTGGGCATAGCTCAGTTGGCCAAGTGTCTCTTGGGTAAGCATGGGACGCTGAGTCTGAGCCACCATGCCCAGGTAAAAAGCCAGGCACTTGTGTCCACTTACAGTCCTCAGCTGGGGACCAGGGACTGCTGAATCTCAGTGGTCAGCCTAGGTGAATCTGTGGTAGAGTCTGTCTCAGAAAACAAGGTTGATGGCTTCTGAGGAATGACATTTAAGTTTGACCTCTGGCCTCCACACATACATGAACACACACACACACACACACACACACACACACACACACTCACTCACACTATAAGAAAAGCACTACCTCATAGCATCTGCTTGCCACATTGTGGAGCTGAAAGGAGTTAAAAACTATAGGTAACCATCACCTGTGTCCCCGAGGTGTTTATTGTCATAAGTGACAGAGCAACATCTATTTTTCAGAACTATTAAAATTCACGTCTGTATTATGGAAAATATACTAGATAGCCTTTGGTTTCAAACCCTTGAAGATGGAATGAAGAATTTAATCTCAATACTTGTTTGGGCCTAGTACCAGCCAGTTAATTTACCTAGCCCCCTTCACCTGATGGACATACTAGAAATACCTGTGTACATTTTTAATTTGCTGAGTGGTGAAGTAAAATAACTATGTGATAATGTTTGTGCTGTATGATATTTACTTGTAAGGGTGCTTTTATAATTAAGTGGCATAATCTGTGTGTGTTTGTTAAGGGTTGGAGAAATTAGTACTCCACGAGTTCCATAGTTCTTATTCTATTATGATCATTATCATTATGTTAGTGTGTGTATGTTTGAGAAAGAGGTGTATTATATGGTACACATGCTTATGTGTGTACAGGTTCATGCCCCCATGTATGTGCACATAAAACATCAAGAAAAAGGAGTCCAGACTTGGGTCCTCATAGTTACACTGCAAGCATTCTTAAGCTGTGAGCCACTTCTCCAGCCCTCCAAGAATATTTAAATATTTCTCTTAATTGTGTTTGCATTGTGTTGTCTTCTCATGTAGGAGAACCTCTGGTGCACACCCAAAGCTCATGACTAACTGTTATAAATGGCGCTTCTCTAATGAGGGTGCTGCCTCACCAGCCATCTGCTCCACTCTGTGTGAGTCTCCTCATCCAGCAGATGCCCTCAAGCAGACCTCATTCAAGTTAGGTCATAAGGGAAGGGAAGCCAGGATCTCTGGGTAATGCTCATTGATGGGGATGAAGTTGAACTTAAGCACATTAAATTAATAGGAAAGTCACGGAAAAATACAAATATGACCATGGCCACAAGAGTACTAGAAGACAGAGCCAATGGACCAGACCTTAGTCCTTTTACTACTACTGCCCCTCCTTGGCTTCATCAGTCAAAGATGGCTAACTGGGCCTGAGTCCCCAAGAGAGAAGGAGAAAGTACCGCTAAAAGATGTAATTTACCTCCTGGAAATGACTGGGAATACTCAAGTCCTGCCCAGGACCCTAAATTGAAAACAAAATACATTTTAGGACAAAATATTAAAACAAGAAATGACACTCTATAAAATGACTTCTCTTATATGGTACATGGCTCTTGAGGGACTATCAATGTTATGGCTGCTGTCTTTATTGGATTCTCAAGACCAGCACTCCTGGAAGCCACAAAGACCAATGTACAAACCAAGAAAATATAAATAAAGCTCCACTCATCTGGCTCTCAGGAAACATTAGTGTAAATCCAAGAAACTTCTGGGGACAGGAGAGTTACTCTCCGTGTCAGGGTGATGCATGGAGGAATCATTGATCCTCCATGATCTGCCCCACCCCTCAACCCCATCAAATTCCCATCAACTGTGATTTACCTGATGGCAGTTCAACTACAACGAAGAACAAAGCAAAACCAAAATAGAACACCTCTCTGCTCAGAGCCATGTTTGAGGGGAGATTCTTCAACACCCAGAATCAGGGTTTCTTTGAGAGGACAAGAAAGCATTTATATTTGGAACGTAATGGGCTATGTTCTAGGTCAGTGAAGTGAATCAATAAAGAAAGCACGATTGCATGCTCCATTTGCCAGGATCAAGAGTTGGTGCAGTGAGTTACAATCTTGAGCCTGCAAAGCCCTACTTCCCCACGCCTAACCCGCTTGTAGAATGGAGTGGACAGTGGTCCAAGACTTGGATAACCCAGGGTCATGCACACTTCTACTGCAGGAACTGAGGGGAGAGGATCCTGCTAGGTCTCCATGACTTTACAAGGATCAATGTGCATGCTCTTTGCAGCATGTCCTGGGGATCCAGTGTGATTTCCACTCAGGAGTACTTTGAATGCTCATCGTGCTTGCAGAGCTCTGGTGAGGAGCGGGAGGCAATCCAGATGTGCACACTGGCCCTCCTCACTCCCACTGCTGCATTTATACACTGGTCAGCAGAACACGAGGAGACACAGAGCTTTTGCTAAGGTAGCTTTGAATGCCGTGCCTGTCATACACCTCATCACAGACCAAAGTCATAACCAGGACAACCTTTAATAACCAAAACTGTGGGCATCAAAAGGAATATTCATGTCAACCCCCAAAACTGTGTCCTGCTTATTGCCACCTCGAGGCTTATAGGTACATGATGTTCTGGTTTTCAGTCTTAGAGACAAAGGAAAGCCTGATGTCACAGGCTTGTAACCCAGCTACTCCAGAGACTGAGGCAGAAGCATCACAAGCTAAAAGCCTGCTTGGGCTACACTGTGAGTTCAGTGAGTTCAAAGTCAGCCTGTGTAACTTGGTGATACTCAAATCTAAAATAAGTCAAAGGGACTGGGATGGAGTTCAGTAGCAAAGTGTTTGCCTGGCACATACAGCCTACACTCAATTCTCAGTGCCCTTCTCTCTAACACACATGAAAAATGTAGACTATGTAGTTAGACAGATACCTATCAAGTAGACAACCTTGGATAGGGTAACGCCTTTTGAAACCTTAGCCTCCTTATCCTTAAAATTGGGTCCTATTGAGAATATCATCCTCATTGGGCTTTTGAGTGCCTTGCACATGACATAGGAGTGTTTAGCAGAATGTCTGATTGTCATCATTGCCATTACATTTATATTACTATATAACTTTGAACAACCACTTTGCTAAGTAGCGTAGCAATCTCACTCCTAATGACATCCTATACTCATAGATCAGAGCATCCCTCGGCTCTCACCAGAGAAGCTTCTTATTGCAGTGTGTGGTGATTTACACAGAGCTCCACGACTGGCCAATGTGCAGAGAGTGAGAGACTGGAGCGCTCAGCCCTTCACGGGATATTTTTATTACTCTCCTCCACTCAAAGCTCAGGGATCGATGTGAAAGAGGAGCTGGAAAGGGTGTCAGCGCTAGGAGTGGTGGGCAACTACAAGGGAACTACTCTAGACACTCCAAGGCCGCTACACACCTGAGCTCATAGAGACCGACAGTGTGCTCGAGACCTGCACAACATAAGCTAGACAAATAACAAAGGGAAAGTGGGCACAGAGTTCACGCCTAGATGAGAAGCTGCTTATTTTAATTGATAGCTGTGGTGATAGGGAAACCAAGTTTCCCTCGCTGGAGTGATACTGGGTATGTCAACCATGCTCCAGGACAGGCCTTATGCTCAGGGTAGTTGGCCAACCCAAATCAGATAACATGAAGCTTGGTGGGTAGTGGGGAGGCTCTGGGGGGAGCTATGGGAGGGTAAGGAATGTGGTCACAATATACTGTGTGAGGGGCTGGAGAGATGGCTCAGTGGTTAAGAATGCTCTTTCAGAGGTCCCGAGTTTAATCCCAGAAAATACATAGTGGCTCAAAATCAACTGTAGTGGGATCTGATGCCCTCTTCTGTTGTATCTGAAGATAACTACAGTGTACTCATATAAATAAAATAAACAAATCTTTAAAAAAATACTGTGTGAAGTTCTCAAAAAAAAAAAAAACAAATGAAATCATGCAAAATGAAACAAAATGAAATAACCTCTGAGATTAATACAGATGATGTAAACAACACTTGAAACGGGCTGCATACAGCAAAGTCTGGAATTTAACAACAAATTATTGGGTACATGCTTAGGTCAGGATCTTTCCCCCATATAGACAGTTCACAAAGGTGGGCTCTGCCGTTCAGAGTCCACCTGACCCCAGGGCACCAGTTCTTCACTGAATCATGGGGTATCGTACACTTACATGCCCACAGTCCCCGTGATCTGAAGCCACTAGGGATGGAACACAGTCAGGCTTAGCAATGCAAAGGCCTGGACTCCAGACTCTTCCAGCACAAAACCTGCACCCAGTCATCCATTTCTGCCCACCTCTGCTCTACGCTCATGCCTGTTCTTGGGAACTTTCCAGAGCCAGAGGAAACAGCAATGCACTGTAGGTTGGGTGACACCCCCTGAGGCGGGTGGGCTCCACACAGAGGGCACAGGGTCGCTTGTTCTGATAGGCTTCAGCGATCACGGCCCTGTCTGCTCTGGAGAAGCATATAAAGGTGGGTGGGTGTTGGTGCCATTTTCCATGGACACTGCGCTGACCCTCAGAGCCCTTCAGGTCATGAAGACAGTCTTATTTCTCTTTGCTGTTCTCTTCTTTCTGGACCCAGGTCAAAGAAAATGAACATCTTTTATATGGAGGGTGATCTTGGTGATGGCCCAGACACAAGGCCTATCCTAGGGCTATCCTGTGATCAGCCCTAGGATTTAGGATACCTTGGGTCTGTTGGACTTGAAAGAGAACAGATATTCAGCCAGGAGACAATGACTGGGATGTGAGAGTCGTCACCCCCTGGGATTTAGGACTTGCATCCATTTGAGTTAGCAGCCTTGTGTGTTCACATCGAATACATCGAATGGAATCTGTACTTCCCACCCCTCCATGGAATGTACTCCAATCACTAACTCCTGAGATTTTGATCCCAGTAACATGGATTGTCTGCCTTTAGCATGCAGTAGCAATCTGCTCTCCTGAGGGCTGCACTGCAATTTCATGCAAATAAAGAAATAAAAGTCACAGGGAGCTGGCCTCAACTATGCCCCCTTTCCTATAGTGTTTGACTTTGACAGTAGAATCTCGGTGGAACTCGATAGAGAAGTCAGACATCTTTCCATACTTGGGGATCTGTGATGGCCCATCAGAAACCCGTGGACAAGGATGTTCCTTGTCTTCCATCTTCCTGGGTCGTCACTGTGAATTGGATATACTCCAGGCCTCTTCACTTTCTGTCCTCTCCATTAAGCTTTTGTCCACTGTATACAATTCTACCTTTAATACCAGTCCTGAGCTATCTCCCCAGACTTAGGTCTTGCTCTCAACTCTTCCTGAGTAGCAATCTTTGCAAGTATGTGAGGGAAGTTCCAGGGTGTGAAAGTGTTTGAGATGATAATCTTCTTTCTAATACATTTGTGTAAAAGAATGTTAGCTTCTGCCTTATACATTCCTAATCAAAACTGTTCAGGTGTTTGCTAATTCTTTGTGCTCTTTCTCCCTATGTGACAAAAATTGGGGTTATCACACAGAAAATGTTTCTGCAAACAATTCATCTACCAGAGTCTAAAGGAACTAAGACATGGCTTTAAAGGGATGGTTGCTGAGGGTAGACAACAATCCCAGGTAGAAATTAGCTACTTGTGAAACAGAATTAACCTTTCCTCTCTTGTGTAGCCGAGAATGCATTTTTTGATGAGAAATGCACCAGGATCAATGGGAGATGCACAGCGTCTTGTCTGAAGAACGAAGAACTCGTCGCTCTCTGCCAGAAGAATCTGAAGTGCTGTGTGACGGTCCAGCCCTGTGGATGGAGCCAGGGCAATGAGTCGGAAGAAGACTCGGGCCACAAGGGGACTTGGGGGTGAGCAAGCTTTGTCTTTGTGCGGTGGCACCTGCTGGACGCTGATCCTCCAGTGGAAATAAATGGTTGGTTTTCTAAGCTTGCCAGCTTCTCACAGGAGGCAAAGAGTAGACATCTCAACTCGGTGGTCCCTCTGTGCTTGCTTTTCTTCTATAGATTTGAGAGGTATATGTCCCAAAGTTACATGATGTCTACTTCCCCTAAAACAAGGGCACTGGGATAGCTTAGCCTTGGCCAATGGCTTCAACCAAAGGGAGGAAGAAAAGAATCTGTTAAATGAAGGAATGAGAGTGCCGACAGCTTCCAGGGACTCATAAATGTGAATCTTAACAAAACAATCTGCACGCAAGATGCTGTCCCTGGCACAATAATGATGTGGCCCTTTTGAAGGGAGCCACGCTCTGATTGAATGCCAGGCCCACACCGTGGGAAGAATAAAAACCTGGTAAAACCTATGAGTGTGGAAGTCATCAGATCTAGGGAGGAACTTACTCCCTAGGCCATGCTAAGTGGATGTGCCACCAAACTGCCTTTAAATATTTGTGCTTATGTGGTACATCAATACTGTTCTCCACTTGGGTCAGAGAACCATCTGTGTACAGTGGTTAGTGTTTCATACAGAGCCTCATGAGTGGTCGAATTGCTGAGAATAAATGACTTCTCCCTAAGCAGGACCCTCAGTATCACTCATTGCAAGTCCCAGGAAACGTTACAGAAAAGGGAGTAGAAAGAATGTAAGAGATGGAGGATGGGGAGGGTCTTAGAAATGCTGTCTTCTTAAGGTCAGGGATATTGATTCCCCCAGAAGTCCTTTTATTGCTGAGAATAGTTTTAGCTATCCTGGGTTTTTTGTTGCTCCAGATGAATTTGAGAATTGCTCTTTCTAGATCTATGAAGAATTGAGTTGGGATTTTGATGGGGATAGCATTGAATCTGTAGATTGCTTTTGGCAAGATGGCCATTTTTACTATATTGATCCTGCCAATCCAGGAGCAAGAAATATTTTTCCATCTTCTGAGGTCTTCTTCGATTTCTTTCTTCAAGGACTCGAAGTTCCTGTCATACAGATCTTTCGCTTGTTTGGTTAGAGTTACGCCAAGGTACTTTATGTTGTTTGTGGCTATTGTGAAGGGTGTTATTTCCCTAACTTCTTTCTTAGCCTGCTTGTCCTTTGAGTACAAGAAGGCCACTGATTTGCTTGAGTTAATTTTATAACCAGCCACTTTGCTGAAGTTGTTTATCCCTGATCTTAAGCAGTACTATAGAGCAATTGTGTTAAAAACTGCATGGTATTGGTACAGCAACGGGCAAGTAGATCAATGGAATAGGATTAAAGACCCAGAAATTAACCCACAGACTTATGGTCACTTGATCTTTGATAAAGGCGCCACAACCATCCAGTGGAATAAAGATAGCCTTTTCAACAAATGGTGCTGGTTCAACTGGAGGTCAACATGCAGAAGAATGCGAATTGACCCACTCTTATCTCTTTGCACTAAGATCAACTCCAAGTGGATCAAGGACCTCCACATAAAACCAGACACACTGAAACTATTAGAAAAGAAACTTGGGAAGACCCTGGAGGACATGGGCACAGGGGAAAAGTTCCTGAACAGAACACCAATAGCTTATGCACTAAGATCAAGAATTGACAAATGGGACCTCATAAAATTACAAAGTTTCTGCAAGATCAAAAGAGACAACAAGTGCTGCTGAGGATATGGAGAAAGAGGAACACTCCTCCACTGTTGGTGGGATTGCAAAATGGTAAAACTGCTCTGGAAATCAGTTTGGCGATTCCTCAGAAAATTGGGCATGTCACTTCCAGAGGACCCTGGCATACTGCTCCTGGGCATATACCCAGAGGATTCCCCTGCATACAATAAAGACACATGCTCCACTATGTTTATAGCAGCCTTGTTTATAATAGCCAGAAATTGGAAGGAACCCAGATATCCCTCAAAGGAGGAATGGATACAGAAAATGTGGTATATTTATACAATGGAATACTACTTAACAATTAAAAATAATGAATTCATGCAATTTGTAGGTAAATGGTTAGACCTGGAAAATATCATCCTGAGTGAGTTAACCCAATCACAAAAGAATACACATGAAATGCAATCACTGATAAGTGGATATTAATGAGCCCAGAAGCCCTAAATACTCAAGGCACAAGTAGAAATTCAAATGATTCCCAAGAAGAAGAAAGGAGAGGACCCTGGGCCTGTAAAGATTTGATCCAGTTTTGGAGAGAAACCGTGGGGGGAGGGGGAATGATTGGGGAATAGTTGGGGAGGAGAGGAATTATGGGACGTATGGTGGGGGGGGGAACTGGGAAAGGGGAAAGCCTTTGGAATGCAAACATAGAATATAGAAAATAAAAATTAAAAAAATTCTAAAAACAAAAAAAAATTAAAAAAAAGAATGTTAGATTTGTCAAAAGTTATGAACACTAGTTGGCTTAGTTGTACTATGAACTAATTACTCTTCAAATTTCATTCACATGGTAATCTCATCTACTCTTTCTTTAATTTTTGTCTTTTTAATGAATTAAATTTGTTCTTTGACCATGTTAAAAAAAAAAAAAGAAATGCTGTCTTCTCTACACAACACACCAATTACATCATGAACACAGCTGTGGCTACCCACACACACATCCACAAACAGTAGAGCAAGAAAATTGGAAGGAGACCTTTTGGGAAGAAGTGTGCAAGAGTAGGAGGCAATGAGAGGGGGACAATACCTTTACACTCACAATGTATACACTGTCAAATGCATGTGTTAGGGAAAAAAAAACCCATGTGAAACAGGAGTAGAGAAGCATGCAGAAACAGAGGCTACACAGAGACAGGTGAGAAACAGCCCCTTTGCCAATGCTGGTTCACAGGTTGTGCAGAGACAAACGCACAGCCACAGGCTCAGGCATTGGTTCACTCTGTGTAAACAGACTGAGGGCCTCTGAGTCAAGAGCCCAGCTGTGAAGCTCTCTGGGGTCAGCAGTGGTCCAGGTTGGGAAGAGATGAAGCTAAGGCCTTAGTCCACACAACAGCTCTCAGTTCACACTGGCTCAGCAATCAGCCTCCATGCAGTCTTATGTAGAACACTTTTCCCCAGTGACTAGAGCCAGATAACCTCTACCCCTCCCCATGCTGGAAAATTCCATGACTAGAGGCCCAGGAGGAAGTGTCTCTAATATCTTGTCAATTTAAAAACCAGTCTCTCTCTCTCCTCTCCGTCTCCCCTCCCCTTTCCCTCTTTCTCTCCTCCTTTCCCCCTCCTCTCCCACCTTATTTCCCTCTCTCTTAGTGCATTTTTGTATTGTTTTAAACTTTAATTTTATTGTAAGAGACTTAATTGTTGTTCCTCCTCCTGCCTTTATCTGGTGCACTTATTTGCATCTGTCTATCAAGAGATGCTTTTCTCTCATTCGTCTTGTATGATTTTCTATGGTTATCGGCAGTTGGCCTTTGGCCTTGGGTAGGTCTGGGTTTTGTAGCTGCTCTGGTCGATGTTATTGCAGTTTGTCTTCACTTCTCTGAGATATACCAGGGATTAAGTAATGAAGTCCTCTAGAGAAGACTGATCACTAGCATGACCCCGTAGAGCAGCCAGAGTTGAGCCCCCAAAATACACAAATCACAAGTTTGAACACAAGAAATAACGAAAGGAAGGAAACATGATTCTGCTAAAAGCTCACAACTCTGAAATGGTTAAATTCAAACATCCAGGGAATGAAAGACAGAAAAATTCAAATCTACTTTAAAAAATGAACTATATATAGGGCTGGAGAGATGACTCAGCATTTAAGAGCACCAGCCGCTCTCTCAGAAGCCCTGAGTTCAACTCCCAGTAACCACCTGGTGGCTCACAACCATCTGTAATGAATCTGATGTCCTCTTCTGGTATACATGCAGATAGAGCACTCATGTACATATAATAAATAAATAAATAAATAAATCTAAAAAGTAAATAAATAAAAATGATCAATAAATTCACTTAAGGTTCAAATAAACAGGAAACTGAAGAAAACAGGCATTTCATAACCCGGAATTGGAGATCAACTACTTGGGTGAGAAATTCATCAGAGACATAGAGATTCTGAAAAGCAACAAGACAACAACAAAGTAGACATCATAGGAACAAAAGTTCAATGATCAAATGAAAAGCTCAGAACAGCCAGACAATGAAAGGATACTGGAGATAGAAGGCAAGGTTGAAGAATTACTACACTTAGGTTAAAAAAAAATCATGAATACAACATTCAATACCCATGGGAAATCAGTAAGAGATTGGACGCTTGAATCTGCAGTGGAGAGAAGGAAACTACTGACTAAAAGCCCAGAAAATTTAGTCAATGACATTATAGAAGGTGATCTCCTAAATTTAGGGCAAGAAATGACATATAAGCATACAAGATTTTAGAACTCACGTAATCACGGCCAGAAATGCACATATCTGCATCACATTGTAGTTAGGATGCCAGGGATATAGAAAAAGAGAATGTCGACCATTGTGAGAGAGAAGTGCTGGATTCTTACAGACGCAGAAAAGAGAAGAAATAACAGCAGGAACAGGAAGTGCTGAGAGAATGGGAAATGACCTCGTTCAAGCCCTGAAACACTGGAGCTGCCCCCAAAGACTGCCAGAGCCTACTGTAAAAGTCAAGGGAGATAGGAAGACCTGCCATAATACACAAATATCAGAGCAATTCATGGTCACCAAGCCTGCACTACAGGACACACACACATGGAATATGTCCCCAGACAGGAAAGAAAAACACAAACACATGAGCTCATTGAAAAAGAAAACTCCAGCTCTCATGAAAGAACAGATTAAGAATTGAGACATAGAAAAGAATCAGACAGGGTTATATTAATTTAGTATCCAGCAGATGTCTAATATGGCTAAGTTAGTAAAAACCTATCAAATGTAATCCCGTGTGTAAACAGTGTTAGTTCCCAGGTTAAAAGAGAGAGATTGGGTGGATTATAAAGAAATATAAGACAGTTTGCTATATAAAAGGCAGATGTGACAGAAAAGATTTTAGACAAAATGAGAAGGCATAAGGAGCTCGCTATATATTAATAATGGGAAGAATCTAGGTATATGATCTTGAAGATATGACTGTTAATATATGCATGGAACTTTAATTCACCCAATGCCATAGGATGAGTTCAAAAGGCAAACAGGTTCAAGACAGTACCAGTGGGTGATTTCAACACTGAATTTCACCAACAGATGAACCATCCAGACAAGAAAATTAAAATACAAACCGCAAGGTTAAACTGTGCCATGGATCAAGTCACGTACAGACTGACCCATCCAGCAACTTCAGAACAGACTCTTCTCAGCAGCCCACAGAAACTTTGTCCAAACAGACTATATTTAGAACATAAAACAAGTTGTCACAAATACAAAAACTGAAAAATAGCTTTCCTGTGTCTTGGCAATTGAAATACAACTAGAAAGAAATAGCCAGAAAACTACAGAAACTATAGAAACATGTGGCTGTTGAGCAATTTATTCTACACTTATATATATATATATATATATTTTTTGCAGAATATTTTTTTATCTTTTTTTATTTTCTATATTTTTTGTTTACATTCCAAAGGCTTTCCCCTTTCCCAGATCCCCCCCACCATACATCCCATAAGTCGTCTCCCCCCCAACTATTCCCCAATCATCCCCCCCCCACCATTTCTCTGTTCTGGATTTACAAAACTGGATCCAATCTTTTCAGGACCAGGGTCCTCTCCTTTCTTCTTCTTGTGAATCATTTGAATTTCTAATTGTGCCTTGAATATTCAGAGCTTCTGGGCTCATTAATATCCACTTATCAGTGATTGCATTTCATGTGTATTCTTTTGTGATTGGGTTAACTCACTCAGGATGATATTTTCCAGGTCTAACCATTTACCTACAAATTGCATGAATTCGTTATTTTTAATTGCTAAGTAGTATTCCATTGTATAAATATACCACATTTTCTGTATCCATTCCTCCTTTGAGGGATATCTGGGCTCCTTCCAATTTCTGGCTATTATAAACAAGGCTGCTATGAACATAGTGGAGCATGTATCTTTATTGTATGCAGGGGGATCCTCTGGGTATATGCCCAGGAGCGGTATGCCAGGGTCCTCTGGAAGTGACATGCCCAATTTTCTGAGGAACCACCAAACTGATTTCCAGAGCAGTTTTACCATTTTGCAATCCCACCAACAGTGGAGGAGTGTTCCTCTTTCTCCACATCCTTGCCAGCACTTGTTGTCTCTTGAGTTTTTAATCTTAGCCATTCTGACTGGTGTGAGGTGGAATCTCAGGGTTGTTTTGATTTGCATTTCCCTGATGGCTAATGATGTTGAACATCTCTTGAGGTGTTTCTCAAGAGAAACTTTCTTCTGACTTTCTTCTGGTGAAAATTCTTTGTTTAGCTCTGTACCCCATTTTTTGATAGGGTTATTTGGTTCTTTGGGGTCTAACTTCTTGAGTTCTTTATATATATTGGATATTAGCCCTCTGTCGGATGTAGGGTTGATGAAGATCTTTTCCCACTTTGTTGGTTGCCGTTTTGTTCTTCTGATGGTGTCCTTTGCCTTACAGAAACTTTGTAATTTTATGAGGTCCCATTTGTCAATTCTTGATCTTAGAGCATAGGCTATTGGTGTTCTGTTTAGGAACTTTCCCCCGTGCCCATGTCCTCCAGAGTCTCCCCAAGTTTCTTTTCTAATAGTTTTAGTGTGTCTGGTTTTATGTGGAGGTCCTTGATCCACTTGGAGTTGATCTTAGTACAAGGAGATAAGAGTGGGTCGACTTGCATTCTTCTGCATGTTGACCTCCAGTTGAACCAGCACCATTTGTTGAAAAGGCTATCTTTTTTCCACTGGATGGTTTGTGGCTCCTTTATCAAAGATCAAGTGACCATAAGTCTGTGGGTTCATTTCTGGGTCTTCAATCCTATTCCATTGATCTACTTGCCTGTTGCTGTACCAATACCATACAGTTTTTTGTTTTTTTTTTCTGCAATCACATGAGGTTTATTTAGGGGAGACCAGTGCACTGGGGCAGAGCTCATAACCCACGCAGGGGCAGAGGAGTTCGACCCCGAACAACTGAAGTCAGGAGTTTTTAAGGGGGAAAATCATAAGGGAGGGGGCGGAGGACAAAAAAATCATGAGGTAAGGGGTGGAGGGTAAAGAAAGTCACAAGGCGCGATGGGTGGGTCACAAGGCAAGGGGTGGAGAAGAGGAAGTCGGGCAACAGTTTATGCCTCAAGGAAGGTTTAGATTTTATCTCGAACAGCTACCCTGGGGACAATGTATAGTTGAACATTAAGCAGAGTACTGGGTGGGTCAAGGATGGGTTCCTGGAACAGGGTGTGTTACTTTTCTCAAGCCAAAATCAGAAAGACAAGTTACTTTGTGCTGAACTGAAAGCAGAAAAAATTTACTCTCTGCTAAGCTTGGTTGCTAGGGGTCTAAAAACATTGAGTTAGGGTCTCTCATTCCCCACTCCTACTAGTAAGTAGTTCTATTCTTAGAACTATAGATTTCTGACTTTATATATCTTAGCTTGTCTTGTTTTACTCTTTGATATTGCTGACATAGCATAAGAATCTGCACAGAACTAACTCTTTGATGAAAGCAATCAACCTATTAATTATATAAGGTCCTATAGTGTGCAGTCATATCTGGACGTGGCAAAGGCGGTAAGGGTCTGGGCAAAGGCGGTGGGGCTAGTCAGGAGTACCAGGTAAGGTCCTTTTCATTGAGGTTCGACATTGTTGGATCGATGACATCTGACCAGGACGGAGTCTCCCACCTGGAACTTATGTGGCACAGAGGTGGTTCCCAGTTCATATGCCTCTTTGAGCTGTTCCCAGGCATCCTTTCTGACCAGTTTGAGGGCCTTTAAACTACCTAGCAGGGGTTGGGAAAAAGAGGCATCAGAGTCAAGTATCCCTCCCGCTTCTGCCAAGGCAGGTGGTCCCCCATGGAGGAGCTCAAATGGTGTGAGTTTAAATTTCCCTGGAGTGTTCTGAAACTCGGAACAAGGCAAAGGGCAGGAGGGCTGTCCAGTCCTTCTCGCCGATCTCTAAGGCTAATTTAGTCAAGGTTTCTTTTAGTGTTCTATTTATTCTTTTTACCTGTCCTGAACTCTGGGGTCTATAGGCACAATGTAATTTTCAATTAATCCCCAGTTGAGTGGCCAGTCCCTGGCTTACCTGGGCAACGAAGGCAGGGCCATTGTCTGATCCAATTACCTTAGGGATGCCGAACCTTGGGAAAATTTCTTCTAGTATCTTCTTTGCTACCACATTGGCCGTTTCCCTTCTTGTAGGAAAAGCTTCTACCCATCCTGAGAAGGTATCTATGAAAACTAATAAATATTTATTACCATATTTTGCTGGCTTTACTTCTGTGAAATCAACCTCCCAGTATGCTCCTGGCCTGTCTCCCTGGAGGCGTCTACCGGGGGTGCCTAGATGAGATCCAGCGTTGGTTAAAGCACAGGCCCTACAATTCTGAACCACTTCTTGTGCAATGTCTGAGAGGCCCATAACATGATAATCAGAGTGACGTATGATGTCTTTTAGCTTCTTTGTCCCTAGATGAGTTAGTTGATGTGGATTGGTCACATAACATCGTCCCTCTTTTTGGGGTAGTATGGATTTCCCATCTTCTGTCTCAGCTACTTCATAGGGAGAATAGCCCTGTACAACTTTCAGTTTTTCCATCTGCTTATAGTCTTCAGGGGTATACCTGAAGCTAGTTTCTCTAATATCATAATAGTCTTTAGGTTTCTTTTCTTGTTTAGCTATTTGATTTCCTTTGGCTATGGTGTCTTGGCCCTTTTGGTGACCAGGACAATGTATAATGGCCAGTTTCTTTGGCAAATGTATGGCTTTCTAGCAGGCTCAAGATTACTTTCTTGTTTTTAATGTCCTTTTTAGTGGACGTGAGTAGCCCCCTCTGTCTATAAATTGCCCCATGTATATGAGTGGTGGCGAAAGCATACCTGCTATCTGTGTAGATGTTGATGCTCTTACCCTCCGCCAGTCTCAGGGCTTGGATGAGCGTGATGAGTTCAGCTTTCTGAGCAGAGGTCCCTTCTGGTAGAATACTGGCCCAGATGACCTGTTTGCTGTCCAGTACCGCTGTCCCGGCCCTTTTTTATCTTTTATTATGAAACTGCTCCCATACAGTTTTTAAAACAATTGCTCTGTAGTACTGCTTGAGGTCAGGGATATTGATTCCCCCAGAAGTCCTTTTATTGTTGAGAATAGTTTTAGCTATCCTGGGATTGCTCCAGATGAATTTGAGAATTGCTCTTTCTAGATCTATGAAGAATTGAGTTGGGATTTTGATGGGGATTGCATTGAATCTGTAGATTGCTTTTGGCAAGATGGCCATTTTTACTATATTGATCCTGCCAATCCAGGAGCAAGAAATATTTTTCCATCTTCTGAGGTCTTTCTCGATTTCTTTCTTCAAGGACTTGAAGTTCCTGTCATACAGATCTTTCGCCTGTTTGGTTAGAGTCATGCCAAGGTACTTTATGTTGCTTGTGGCTATTGTGAAGGGTGTTATTTCCCTAACTTCTTTCTCAGCCTGCTTGTCCTTTGAGTACAAGAAGGCCACTGACTTGCTTGAGTTAATTTTATAACCTGCCACTTTGCTGAAGTTGTTTATCAGCTGTAGAAGTTCTCTGGTGCAGTTTTTTAGGTTGCTTAGGTAAACTATCATATCATCTGCAAATAATGATAGTTTGACTTCTTCCTTTCCAATTTGTATCCCTTTGACTTCCTTATGTTGTCTAATTGCTCTCGCTAGAACTTCAAGTACTATATTGAAAAGATATGGAGAGAGAGAGGGCAGCCTTGTCTAGTCCCTGATTTTAGTGGGATTGCTTCAAGTTTCTCTCCATTTATTTTGATGTTGGCTACTGGTTTGCTGTAGATTGCTTTTACTATGTTAAGGTATGGGCCTTGAATTTCTGCTCTTTCCAAGACTTTTAGCATGAAAGGATGCTGAATTTTGTCAAATGCTTTTTCAGCATCTAATGAGATGACCATGTGTTTTTTTTCTTTTAGTTTGTTTATGTAGTGGATTACGTTGATGGATTTCTGTATATTGAACCATTCCTGCATCCCTGGGATGAAGCCTACTTGATCATGGTGAATGATAGTTTTGATGTGCTCTTGGATTCAGTTGGCAAGAATTTTATTTAGTATTTTTGCATCAATATTTATAAGGGAAATTGTCCTGTAGTTCTCTTTCTTTGTTAGATCTTTGTGTGGTTTTGGTATCAAGGGATTTTGGCTTTGAAGAATGAGTTGGGCAGTGTCCCTTCTGTTTCTATTTTGTGGAATAGTTTGAAGAGTATTGGTGTTAAGTCTTCTTTGAATGTCTGGTAGAATTCTGCACTAAAACCATCTGGTCCCTTACTTTTTTTGGTTGGGAGGCTTTCTATAACCCCTTCTATTTCTTTAGGGGTTATGGGACTATTTAGCTGATCTAATTGACCCTGATTTAATTTTGGTATTTCATATCTGTCTAGGAAATTGTCCATTTCTTCCAGATTCTCCAGTTGTGTTGAGTATAGACCTTTGTAGTAGGATCTGATGATCTTTTGAATTTCCTCAGTTTCTGTTGTTATGTCCCCCTTTTCATTTCTAATTTTGTTAATTTGGAGACTGTCTCTGTGTCCTTTTGTTAGTCTGGCTAAGGGTTTATCTATCTTGTTGATTTTCTCAAAGAACCAGCTGCTGGTTTTGTTGATTCTTTGTATGGTTCTCTTTGTTTCTACTTGATTGATTTCAGCCCTGAGTTTCATGATTTCCTGTCTTCTACTCCTCCTGGGTGAATAAACTTCTTTTTCTTCCAGGGCTTTAAGGTGTGCCATTAAGCTACTAGTGTATGCTCTCTCCAGTTTCTTTTTAGATGCATTTAAAGCTATGAGTTTTCCTCTTAGCACTGCTTTCATTGTGTCCCATAGATTTGGGTAGGTTGTACCTTCATTTTCATTGAATTCTAAAAAGTCTTTGATTTCTTTTTTTATTTCTTCCTTGACCAAGGTGTCATTGAGTAGAGTATTGTTCAGTTTCCATGTGTATGTGGGCTTTCTGTTGTTTTCGTTGCTATTGAAGACCACTCTTACTCCATGGTGATCTGGTAGGAGGCATGGGATTAGCTCTATCTTGTATTTGTTGACATCTGTCTTGTGACCAATTATATGATCAATTTTGGAGAAGGTCCCATGCGGTGCTGAGAAAAAGGTATATTCTTTTGCTTTAGGATGAAAAGTTCTATATATATCTGTTAAATCCAATTGGTCCAAAGTTTCAATTAGTTTCACTGTGTCCCTGTTTAGTTTCTGCTTTCCTGATCGGTCCATTGAGGAGAGTGGAGTGTTGAAGTCACCCATAATTATTGTGTTAGGTGTAGTGTGTGCTTTAAGCTTTAGTAAGGTTTCTTTTGCGAATGAGGGTGCCCTTGCATTTGGAGCATAGATGTTCAGTATTGAGAGCTCTTCTTGGTGGATTTTCCTTTTGACCAGCAAGAAGTGACCTTCCGCGTCTATTTTGATGACTTTAGGTTGGAAGTCAATTTTATCTGATATTAGAATGGCTACTCCAGCTTGTTTCCTGAGACCATTTGCTTGTAAAATTTTCTTCCAGCCTTTTACTCTAAGGTAGTATTTGTCTTTAACACTGAGATGTGTTTCCTGTATGCAGCAAAATGTAGGGTCCTGTTTCTGTATCCAGTCTGTTAGTCTATGTCTTTTTATTGGGGAGTTGAGTCCATTGATGTTAAGAGATATTAAGGAATAGTAATCATTACCTCCCGACATTTTTGAAATTTATTTTTATATTTGAGAGGTTATCTTCTTTTGGGTTTGATGAGAGGTTTCTATCTTGCTTCTTCCGGGATGTAGTTTCCTTCCTTGTGTTGGTGTTTTTCCCCTATTATCCTTTGTAGGGCTGGGTTTTTGGAACGATAACGTGCAAATTTGGTTTTGTCATGGAATACCTTGATGTCTCCATCTATGGCGATTGAGAGTTTTGCTGGGTAAAGTAGTTTTGGCTGAAATTTGTGTTCTCTTAGAGTTTGCATGATATCTGCCCAGGATCTTCTAGCTTTCATGGTCTCAGGTGAGAAGTCTGGTGTTATTCTGATAGGTCTTCCTTTATATGTTACTTGGCCTTTTTCTCTTGCTGCCTTTAATATTCTTTCTTTGTTTAGTACATTTGGGGTTTTGATTATTATGTGACGGGATGTATTTCTGTTCTGATCCAGTCTGTTTGGGGTTCTATAGGCTTCTTGTATATTCATGGGCATCTCTCTCTTTAGGTTGGGGAAGTTTTCTTCCATAATTTTGTAGAAGATATTTGCTGGTCCTTTAGCTTGTAAATCTTCACTCTCATCTATACCTATAATCCTTAGGTTTGGTCTTCTCATTTTGTCCTGGATTTCCTGGATGTTTTGGGTTACAACCTTTTTGCATTTAGTATTTTCTTTGACTGTTGAATCAATGGTTCCTATGGTATCTTCGGCTTCTGATATTCTGTCTTCTATCTCTTGTATTCTATTGTTGATATTTGCATCTATGGCCCCTGATTTCTTCCCAAGTTTTTCTATCTCCAATGTTGTCTCCCTCTGCAATTTCTTAGTTGTTTCTACTTCTGTTTTTAGAACCTGGATGGATATGCTCAGATCTTTCGCTTGCTTGATTGTGTTTTCATGTACTTCTTTAAGAGATTTTTGTGTTTCCTCTTTCATAGCTTCTACTTGTTGACCCATGTTCTTCTGTATTTCTTTAAGTGATTTTTGTGTTTCCTCCTTATTGGCTTCTGTTTTTTGATCGTTATTCTCCTGAATTTCTGTAAGTGATTTTTGTGTTTGCCTTGTAAAGGTTTCTAATTTTTGATCCATTTTCTCCTCTATTTCTTTAAGAGATTTATCTATGTATTCTGCTACCAGCATCATGACCAATGATTTTAGATCCATGTCTTGTTTTTCTGGTGTGTTGGGGTATCCAGGGCTTCCTGTTGTCAGCGAACTGGGTTCAGATGCTGTCATGCTGCCTTGATTTCTGTTAGTAATGTTCCTTCGTTTTCCTTTTGCCATCTGGTTATCTCTGGTGTCAGTTGGCCTTGTTGTCACTGGCTGGTGTTTGACCCTCCTGCGAGACTGGGCTCAATTTTTGTTTCTCTACTAGTGACTATGCTGCAAGATAGAGACTGCGTCTGCGAGTGCTGAGGGAACCTCAGGGAGGGTGGTTCCCCACTGAGTTGGTGCAAGGCTGGAGGACGTGGAGATGTCTCTCCAGCTGCCACCCTTGCCCTGGTTCGTGGGGTGAGCCTGGAAGATCCTCCCGAGTGATGGTAGCCCCTGATTGAATCTCTCTACCTGGGCCTCTCTAGTGGTGTCCTGGTGGCAATATGGAAACCTACTGCGACCCCTGCTGTAAGGGTCTGCGGGCAGACCACTCCCAGCTGCCTTGGTGCAAGGCCGGAGGGCGTGGAGAAGTCCTGCAGAGCCTAGGCCCTGGACTTGGCTAGTGGCAAGAGCCTGGCGGATCCACTTTTATATTTTTGATTTTATTTTCTTCATTGCACTAGCTATCACATTCACCTGTGGATATTGTACATGTGTGTTTCTGTGTGTGTGCCTGTGTGTGTGTGTGTGTGTGTGTGTGTGTGTATGTACATGCACGTGTGCACACACTAAAGACACTGATGTTTTATCAAACATATACTTAAAAACAAGACCTTTCCTCCAACCCAGCAGTCCCTTCCACAATGGCAGTAGATAAGAGCAGGGTCCACTGCCCACTACAGCATGGACTAGAATACTGTGTTTCCAGGGCTCATTCCCTTCCACAGCCAAGCAGATTCAGCCCATTACCTACACAATTTCAAGACTGTTCGTCATAATGCTTCTTAATGATTCCCATGTGTCTATGGTGAAAAGCACACCAGGCACCTTCCACCTGACACACATTTGCTGAATGAAATGGGCTGGCACATGGACTGCTCCCCCTTGGTGCACAAGCACACTATGCAAGCAGGGCTGCAGCACATCTGCTGATGTGTGCCCATCTTTCTCTGGGGTCTCTCTTTGGCTATCCTGAGGACTTCTTGACCTGGTCCCATCTCCCCAATCTATTCATAAGTATGAACTTGTATCATGGATTTAAGGCACAGGCTCAGTGTTCTCTCTCCCTCTTATCCTCTATCCTACATTAAAGGTATCTTTGAGATCAATTCTATTCTCTGTCTAGTTCTCGTTCTTTGCAGTCCCCAGCCAGGTGATTTGGGGATCAGCCTGATTACTGCCTAAGGGGGAGTGGCTATAAACAATTGCTCCGAGGACATGCACGTGCTCCCTCCAGCTCAGGTGCATGGCCGAAGTGCTGTTGTCTGATCTGTGATCCAGCGTGAGGAGAATTTGTTCAAGGATGTTGACTTTCAAGGCATTTATGCTTTCTCTGAGACACTCCATTAATTTTTCCAAAGGTAAAATTATCAGGAGTGGTGCCCAGGGGCAAATGCAGGCATCTAAATGTTGCTTGTCTTGCCTGTGGACAGGGGTGGGAGTCGAATCCCAGCCCCTCTGTTCTCTGGAAAGACAAAGACTATTTCAACGACTCCTCAGGTTTGATCACTCTTGGTCCCCACACCATGGTCACTTGGGACAACCCCCAAGCATATGCTTAGCGTCAGCCATTGCTGTTCTTACCTCACATGCTCTCTGTTCCCAAACAGCACTGACACCCCATGCTGGCATTCATGACCTTCGCACACTACACCACTGTTCTTTGACTGATGTGGTTTTTTTTCTTTACTTTGTTATTTTTGATTCAGATATTTATACAGAATGGTGGGTATATAGGTAATCCTATTTACTTGATCCACTTTCCTCTACAAGATACTCCTCAGTAAAATTTATGTGGAGCCATCAGATGTCAGTTTAAGTGGAACAGAATGGAAAGGTCCTTTCCGAGAATCGTGAAAGGTTGGATTTTAAATGCCTCTCGGGGTTCATCAGTGTCTTCGAGATCTTTAATGTCTTAGAGATCATCAGCATCTTAGACACCATCTAGTCTGGCTTTTGTTTTAGGTGAAGAAATGAGTAAGTGATAGGAGTTTCCATGGAGTAACACCCCCAATCCTAAACACTCAGCTCATAACTGTAAAGTCCTTCTGTAACTGTAAATTCCCTTACCCTGTGTCTTGGTGTGTGCCCACCAAGCAATGCTGGCCTGGAATGGCTTCAGTGTCCTGAAGACACACTGTTTATAAGTCCTTCTCTTCCCTGTGCTGCGGGAGACCCTTCACGTGCTTCTCTTCTCTCCAGCAACCCCAGCACTGTTGTTCTGTGCTGTTCTCAGCTATGCCTCTTACTTCCTCCAGATAAGAAGGGACTCTCTGCTACATATACATACAGCTGAAGATGCTGGAATTTGGGGAACACCTGAAGAAAACACACCCTGAGAGATTAAGCAAGCTACTTCAACCGTAGCCTACCTCATTGTCTTCACTGAATAACTGATAGAACATTGGGCACCATAGTCCACCTACCTACACATCCTGTAATGAAGTTTAGATTTAAGGAGAAAAACAAGAAACCAAAAAGGGCAGGGGTCAGGGAAACCCGTGTACATATTGGTCTGGATTCTTGGCTATCATTGGCAACCTCTAGGAACCTGTTTAGATGTTGGTTGCTCTGAGGCTTTTGAGAGGATGAGATTGATTATTTGTTCTGCACAGAAGAGTGGATCCAGGTGTAGCTGATCTGTGGAAATGATCTCTTTCCCATCTGCATCCTTCTGAGCAGCTTTCCACTGTACACTAAGTGTGACCCTCTCTTACCTATCATGTCATAATGTCAAAATTTAGAGGCACACATTGTGTTGACTGGAAAAATAACAGTTTGTTGATAACAAAAATGGTAGGCCCTGGTTGGCCCTTCTGAGGAAATCCTGAGGTTAGAGTCAGACACTAGCACCTCTGGTTCCTGTGCTAACGTGTGGACCTGGAAGCATCGCTAATTCCTGCTCTAGGAAAGCTGCCCGATGCTCTCTAGTACACTGAACGGAAATAACTCTCTTGGAGTCAGTGCTTTGAATCCGCTCGGGCATTTGGACACCTGGTTCCCAGTTGGAGCTGTCTGAAGACCTCTAGGAGATCACCCTGGCTGGAGGAAGCACACGTGGAAGCTGGCTTTGAGAACTCATGGGCTTGCCGTTCTTCTAGCTTGCTCTTTCTGTTTGTATTTGAGGACAAGGATGTGATCTCTTAGCTTCCCTCTCCTGCTGCCATGCCTGCCTGACCCTGGACGATCTGTTTCCTGCTGTCTATCATGGACTCTTATCCCTCTGGGACAGTAAACAGGGAGAGCTTTCCCTCCTCAAGTTCTCTGAGGTCATGGTGCTTTGTCCCAGCAACAGAAACATCATCAACACAGAATTATCCAACAAATCCAGCAGAGCCAAGAACAAACCAGCAGTGTTAACTCCGTAGGCTCTTCCCTCCCTTGCCACCCAGCAGAGTTCCCAGGCTCTGAGGAAGAAGAGTGTGCCCTGCCTTACAGGAGGGATAACAAACGTCCTTAGAGCTCATGAAATGTAGCTCACTGGTCAGCACAACCACGAGAGGTGTGCCGCGGAGAGGCAGAGCCCTAAGTCAAGTCCTGAGGACTTCATGTTGTGGTGTTTTGTTCTGCTTGTTGCCTTTACAACCCTCTTAATCTTGGAGTTGTGTGTAAACTCCAAGAAGGCTTCCAGCCCCGTCACTGGGCTGTATCCCTGGAACTCACAGTAACAGTGCTTGATCTCTTCCAGGCATTGCTGCTGGAGCAGACTAATGATTCAATCACCACCCCAGGAAAGAACTTAGAAATGTGGATTGTCAGCTATGACCACCACCCCTTGAAAACACTTGGAAAAACATGTTAGTGAAGCTAGGTTAAGATGTTTTTGTTAATGGCCTTGATGTAGAACATCTTGGGGAGCAATGTGAAGTTCAGAAAGGCACACTCTTCTTAGCTGAGCTAGGGACTTCTTGAGTTCAGGGAACAGGACCAACGGCAGCTTCACCAGCATTAGCTGACACGCCTTTTTTGCTAAAGCTGGGCTGTTGGTCAAGTGATGACCGACTTCTTGTACCCATGTTTGCCCTCAGCCTCCTGACGTGGTTTAATAAAATTTGCTGATGAAGGGATGTTTATTCTGAGCATTTAAAGTAAAAATTACTCAGTTTTTTTTAAATATAAAAGTTTAGATTCTTTTAAGTTTTGTATGATTGCCTTTAAAGATAAATAATAAAATAATCGATACTTTCTTTGTAATGGTAAATTGTAGCCTGCCAATGAGAGAAACTGGCTGAGAAAATTGCCTTACTTGCTCATACTTTGTTAACCTTTAACAAGTTGCTTAGTTACAAATGTATGTGGTTTCTTAGGAATAATTTGTTTTCTTTACCTGTTTTTAAAACCTAAAGTTGTTGGAGTCTGCTTGTTAGAGTTTGTTCCATCCATTTAATGTGTATATATGCATATATATGTATATATGTGTATGTGTGTATGTGCGTATATGTGTATATATGTGTATGTATATATGTGTATTTATGTATATGTGTATATATGTATATATGTATATTTCTATATGTGTCTATATGTCTTTATGTCTCTATGTCTATATGTAAGGTTAGTTGGACCTTTGCTCTAGCCACTCAGTGTGTGAATGTGTGTATGTATATATGTACGTATGTATGTATGTATTTGTGCATATATGTGTATTTATTGGAGCTTGTCTTGCTTTATTTATTCACTCTGTGTGTGTGTGTGTGTGTGTGTGTGTGTTTGTGTGTTTCCCCGTTTTCATTTTTCCATCTTGCCAGCCCTCGGAACCAGATAACTGAGATATCCCAACTTTAAGACCCCCGGGGAAACAGGATACCAGACAGCAAACCCTGAGCAGGAGCAGTGCAGAGCAGCTGCCCAACAGGCGGAACCAAGTACCTGGGATATTCTGAGTTTAAGACCTCGGGAGACTCAGGCCACCTGTCAGCAATCTGTGAGCAGGAGCCCTACAGGGCAGTGGTTCAGGTGTTTCAGACGCTGGAAAATAGCCTTTCGAGCCCACAGGAGGGTCAAGCACCAGCTAGTATCTACAGGACCAACAAACACCAGAGTTAACCAGATGGCAAAAGGCAAACGTAAGATCGTTACTAACAGAAATCAAGGCAGTATGGCGGCATCCGAACCCAGTTCCCCGACAGCAATAAATCTTAGATACCCCGAAACACCAGAAAAGCAAGACTCAGATCTAAAATCACTGGTCAGGTTGCTGATAGAGGAACACTTAGATAAATCTCTTAAAGTAATACATGAGAAAATAGATCAAAAGCTAGAAGCCCTTACAAGGCAAACACAATTAAACCTCGGATATCTCAACGCACCAGAAAAACAAGACTCAGATCTAAAATCACTGGTAAAGATGCAGATTGAGGATCACTTAGATAAATTTCTTAAAGTAATAGAGGAGAAAATAGATCAAAAGCTAGAAGCCCATACAAGGCAGACACAAAAATCACTTAAAGAAATCCAGGAGAATATAGAGCAAAAAATGAATCCCAATAAGGGGGAGAAACAAAAATCACTTAAAGAAATACAAGAGAACATGGGTCAACAAGTAGAAGTCATAAAAGAGGAAACACAAAAATCCCTTAAAGAATTACAGGAAAACACAAACAAGCAACTGAAAGATCTGAGCAAAACCATACAGAATCTAAAAGCAGAAGTAGAAACAACTAAGAAATCGCAAAGGGAGACAACGTTGGAGATAGAAAACCTGGGGAAGAAATCAGGAATCATTAATGCAAATATCAACAATAGAATTCCAGAGATAGAAGACAGAATCTCAGATGCTGAAGATATCATAGGAACCATGGATTCAACAATTAAAGAAAATGCAAAATGCAAAAAGCTGGTAACCCAAAACATTCAGGAAATCCAGGACAAAATGAGAAGACAAAACCTAAGGATTATAGGGATAGATGAGAATGAAGATCTACAACTTAAAGGGCCAGCAAATATCTTCTACAAAATTATGGAAGAAAACTTCCCCAACCTAAAGAAAGAGATACCCATGAATATACAAGAAGCCTATAGAACCCCAAATAGACTGGACCAGAACAGAAATACTTCCCGTCACATAATAATCAAGACCCCAAATGTACTAAACAAAGAAAGAATATTAAAGGCAGCAAGAGAAAAAGGACAAGTAACATATAAAGGAAGACCTATCAGAATAACACCAGACTTCTCACCTGAGACCATGAAAGCTAGAAGATCCTGGGCAGACCTCATGCAGACCCTAAGAGAACACAAATTTCAGCCAAAACTACTATACCCAACAAAACTCTCAATCACCATAGATGGGGAAACCAAGGTATTCCACGACAAAACCAAATTTGCACGATACTTATCTACAAACCCAGCCCTACAAAGGATAATAGGGGAAAAATACCAACACAAGGGGGGAAACAACACCCCAGAAGAAACAAGATAGAAACCCCATCTCATCCAACCCAAAAGAAGAGAACCACTCAAATACAAACAAACAAACAAACAAACAAACAAAATAACGCCCAAAATGTCAGGAAGTAATAATTACTATTCCTTAATATCTCTTAATATCAATGGACTCAATTCCCCAATAAAAAGACACAGACTAACAGACTGGATACAGAAACAGGACCCTACATTTTGCTGCATACAGGAAACATATCTTAGTGTCAAAGACAAACACCACCTTAGAGTAAAAGGCTGGAAGACAGTTTTACAAGCAAATGGTCCCAGGAAACAAGCCACAGTAGCCATTCTAATATCAGATAAAATTGACTTTCAACCTAAAGTCATCAAAAGAGACACAGAAGGTCACTTCCTGCTTGTCAAAGGGAAAATCCACCAAGAAGAATTCTCAATACTGAACATCTATGCGCCAAATGTAAGGGCACCCTCATTTGTAAAAGAAACCTTACTAAAGCTTAAAGCACACATCACACCTAACATAATAATTGTAGGTGACTTCAACACTCCACTCTCCTCAGTGGACTGATCAGGAAAGCAGAAACTAAACCGAGACACAGTGAAACTAATTGAAGCTTTGGACCAATTGGATTTAACAGATATATATATAGAACATTCCATCCTAAAGCAAAAGAATATACCTTTTTCTCAGCACTGCACGGTACCTTCTCAAAAATTGATCATATAATTGGTCACAAGACAGACCTCAACAAATACAAGAAGACCGAACTAATCCCATGTCTCCTATCGGATCACTATGGAGTAAAAGTGGTCTTCAATAGCAAGGAGAACAACAGAAAGCTCACATACACATGGAAACTGAACAATACTCTACTCAATGACACCTTGGTCAAGGAAGAAATAAAGAAAGAAATCAAAGATTTTTTAGACTTCAATGAAAATGAAGGTACGACCTACCCAAATCTTTGGGACACAATGAAAGCAGTGCTAAGAGGAAAACTCATAGCCCTGAGTGCCTCCAAAAAGAAACTGGAGAGAGCATACACTAGCAACTTAACAGCACACCTGAAGGCCTTGGAACAAGAAGAAGCTAACTCACCCAGGAGGAATAGGAGAGAGGAAATCATCAAACTAAGGGCTGAAATCAATCAAGTAGAAACAAAGAGAACCATACAAAGAATCAACAAAACCAAGAGCTGGTTCTTCGAGAAAATCAACAAGATAGGTAAACCCTTAGCTAGACTAACCAAAGGGCACAGAGACAGTCTCCAAATTAACAAAATTAGAAATGAAAAGGAGGATATAACAACAGAAACGGAGGAAATTCAAAAGATCATCACACCCTACTACAAAAGCCTATACTCAAAACAACTGGAGAATCTGGAGGAAATGGACAATTTCCTAGACAGATACCAAATACCAAAATTAAATCAGCATCAAGTAGATCAGCTAAACAGTCCCATAACCCCCAAAGAAATAGAAGGGGTTATAGAAAGCCTCCCAACCAAAAAAAGTACGGGACCAGATGGTTTTAGTGCAGAATTCTACCAGACTTTCAAAGAAGACTTAACACCAATACTCTTCAAACTATTCCACAAAATAGAGACAGAAGGGACACTGCCCAACTCGTTCTTCGAAACCATAATTACGCTGATACCTAAACCACAAAAAGATCCAACAAAGAAAGAGAACTACAGGCCAATTTCTCTTATGAATATTGATGCAAAAATACTAAATAAAATTCTTGCCAACCGAATCCAAGAGCATATCAAAACGATCATTCACCATGATCAAGTAGGCTTCATTCCAGGGATGCAGGGATGGTTCAATATATGGAAATCCATCAATGTAATCCACTACATAAACAAACTGAAAGAAAAAAAACCACATGGTCATCTCATTAGATGCTGAAAAATCTTTCGACAAAATTCAGCATCCTTTCATGCTAAAAGTCTTGGAAAGTGCAGGAATTCAAGGCCCATCTTGCCAGCCCTCAAAGAGTTCAAAGAGTTCAGAGTCTCTTGCTGGTCACAGGGAGTACTGGCCCCAGGGAATCTTGCTTTTTCCCTCAGAGAAAAGACTGAGTGATCATTCATCAACTCTAAGGATCTCAGCCAAATCAGGGAGGATCTCAGTGGCCCTAGTCATTCACCAACTCCACCCCATCTCAGTTTACCTGGATGCCAAAGCTGATCGTTGACAAGAGTGTAAGGTGACATTGGGAGTCGGTGAATGGCCCCTCCCATTCCCTCAAGGCTCAGCATCAGTATACAGGTGTGCACCCTGTGGCATGGGATCAGCCCTGGTGAATCTGGTTGACCCTATTAAGGTTTATAGCTTCGGATTGTTATCACTTACTGTTCATGCACCACATACTGTATGTGCAGGACATTGGTAGCTTATGAACCACAACAACTAGGTTTTAGGCTTAAACTTCTGTGCTGAATACCTGAAAGCTCCTCACAGTCCTTCTCTGATGCATCACTCCCACTTTTGAGTAGATAGCATATATAGTCCAGTGTTCTAAAGCCCATGTTCCCTGTCTAGTCTGTTCCGTGTCCACCATCATTTGAACCTTCTTTTCCCCCCCCTCTCTGAGGTCACAGAACTTCTTGGTCAATGCCATCTCCAATTACACAGGTGTGCCCCAGGACTTATGCATAATATATACTATAGCTTTCAGTTTACTAGTTTTATAAGAATCCTCAATCTGTGAATGAGTGGGTCTTTGATTCTTGTTCCTTTACTTGGGTTCTTTTATTTCCCTTTTGGCTTGGGTTGTCCAACTTTGATATGATAGATTTTGTTTTATCTTATTATATTTTATTTTTGTTAAAAATTTCAGCCATCCCCTAAAAAAAAAAAAACAGACCCCCAAATGATTACATTATACAAGAAGAAGGAGGAAGAAAAGGAAGAAAAGGAGGAGATGAGTTTAGAAGGAGGAAAAGGAGGAGGTGGTGAGGGGCAGGATGACAATGATGATGATGATGAAGGAGGAGAGGAGGAAGAAGATAATTGGCTCTGCATGCTTTTCAGATTGAAATGTATGTACTACGGTGGGGAATGAGGGGGAGGTGGATGGTGAGAAAGAGAACTTGGGGACTGGCACAGGGAGTGTGGGTGGCCAGATTCTTCCCCCAGGCTTCTACTGGAAAATGGCAGCATGCAGAAGGCAAGGTTCCCAGCACAGGCGCCTCAGCTTTCTTGCCTTGTGTGACAGATTTAATGCGCCCTGTCCCCACAGGCTCATGTGTTCACGTGTTCGGATGTCTGTTTTCTACCTGGTGGCAGATGCTTGAGGAGGTAGAGGACATGGTCACAACGGGAGGGCCCTTAGAGTTCTTCTCTGTACCTGGCTCCTTTGAAGTGCTAGAAGGCTAGTGTTTGGGTTCTGTTCTGTTGCCTTCCTCTCCCCAGCCTCCCTTAGCCATCCTTCTTGTCTTCTGTCCTCTGTTCTCTGGCCTTGAAACCCTACACCTTTCTCCATAAATGTCTCTCCTTCCCCTTTCATCTTGCCTCGTTCTCGTCCTCGTCCTACCTTGGTGTGCATACAGTGCAGCGGGGTGCAGCCCGCAGCGTGGGGTTCATACACATGAATGCTCCACGTCCTCATTGCTCTCTGTCTGCTCTTCCTGCACCAGTGGGCAAGGCAGGGCCTTCATGTACATAGTTCTGTTCCCAGCGGGGTGTTTGAACGTGAGTCCCCAGTGCAAATGCACGGGTCTCTCTTCCTTGTACCTTCTCTTAACCCTGTCCCTTCTATTTGTTTTGTCCAGTTCCAATGTGCTAAGTCTTGTTTTATCTTATCTAAATTAAGATTTATTTATTGTATGTATGTGCATACACTGTCACTGTCTTCAGATGCACCAGAAGAGGGCATCAGATCCCATTACAGATGGTTGTGAACCACCATGTGGTTGCTGAGAATTGAAATCCAGACAGCAGTCAGTGCTCTTCACCACTGAGCCATCTCTCCAGCTCCCTGCTCCTGCTTGTTTATTTTTTAAATTTAAATTTATTTCTTTTTTACTTATCTACTTTGCATCCCACTCACTGCACCCTCCCAGTTTCTCTCTCCCACAATCCTTCCCGCTCCCCTCCCCCTCCCATTCTCCTCTGAGTGGGTGGGGTCCCCCTGGGTATCCCTGACACTGGCAGTTCAAGTTTCTGTGAGGTTAGGCAACTTCCTCTCCCCCTGAGGCCAGACAAGGCAGCCCAGCTAGAAGAACATATCCCAGGTCCAGGCAATGGGATAGCCCCCGTTTTGGTTGTTCAGAACACGCATGAAGAGCAAGTGGCACATTTGCTACACATGACCAGGGAGGCCTAGGTCCAGCCATGGATGTTTTTCGGTTGGTGGCTCAGACTCCGAGAGTCCCAAGGGACCAGGTTAGTTGACTCTGTTGGTCTTCCTGTAGAGTTTCTATCCCCTTCAGGCCTGCAATCCTTCCTTCTATTTTTCCATTAAGAATCCCCAAGTTCCATCCACTGTCTGGCTGTGGGTGTCTGTATCTGTCTGATTCAGCTGCTGGGTGGAGTCTCTCAGAGAACAACATGCTCCTGTCTACATGATCCAGGGGCTTGATGAATGTGGAGGAGAGGTGACGGGAGGGTGGATATTTATTTATTTATTTATTTATTTATTTATTTATTTATTTTTTCTGAGACAGGGTTTCTCTATGTAGTCCTGGCTGTCGTGGAATTCACTCTGTAGACCAGGCTGGCCTCAGAAATCCACCTACCTCTTCTTCCCAAGTGCTGGGATTACATGCGTGTGCCACCACACTCGGCTCATGCTTGTATTTTAATGAGAGACATACAGCAAGTAAATCTGGATGGAGGGGAGGGGAAGAGAAACAGAAAGGAATAGAAAGAGGGAAATCATAGTCAGGGTATATTACAGGAGGAAGAAAAGTATTTTCAATAAAAGAGGGAAAAGAAAAGAAAAGGAAAAGGAAAAGAAGAGAAAAGAAACAGTGGGTAAAAAATTGAATACGGTTTTCAGGTTTAAAATTCTGTGAAAATTTCATTAGAACTGGTAGCTTCAATAGACTTATTGAGATCTACAAGAATGTGAGGTTTTTAGTCCTTCAAAGGAGTTTTTGATTTAGTGGAATTCTTATAAAAAGGTTTATCAAACTCACTATGTTCCTGTATTTTATATTCTAACTAGCATGACTAACTATGAGGAAGATATGCAAGTAAAACACATGCCATGCCAGAAAACAGTAAATATAATGAGAGAAGAGAATGATGGGGGCAGAATGTTGACTTTTAGAGAGAGGGGTGACATAATGCTTCACGGAAAAGGTAGGAACTGGATAAAATCCTAAAGGATAGCAGGGCATGGTGGCCAGGGGCACCAAGGGCAAGGACCAGGAAAAAGCAGTGCACTGAGGACCAGCCTTGTTGGGTATGGTTGAAGAGTATTGGGAAGAGGTTCCTGTGGTCAAAGCAAAATGAAGAAGAATTCAGGCAGATCTAGGGCCATTGCTAAATGACATTTTAGGCTGAGTGGAGATGCTGTACCAGAGTCAAGTGCATTGGGAAGAAGGCCACTGTCTTTGTGCTGGATTGGAGATTTTGGCAGACTAGATAGCAAAGGGACCTTCTTTATATGGTATTATCCCATTGCCAGTTCATCTTTTTGAATCAGAAAACTTCAATCTATTGCCCTGAAATTAGCTCTCTTTTCCTCCTGACCCATGATGGATAAGACATGGAATGTACTTCAGTGGATTTGGACATCAAGTATTAAAGATGCAATATGCTTTCTTGTCTTTTTAGGTCTGGAAGTCATTTTCCAGTCATTTTATTATGCAGTACAATTTCAACAGAACACACTTAAGGAAATTCTGTGCAGATTTAACTAGAAGTTCCCTTTCATACATCTTTTCAAAATGTCATCCAGGAGATCTTTACACATAATATATAGTGTTAATCCTTTGTGAATGATTGTAAAAATTTTTGTTTCTTGGATGGACCTAATCTCATTCTGTCATTAACATATAGGATGCTAACATTTTTGACATTAAGGGCACGATGAGCTATTAAATTATCTTTAATAAGTATATGAGCTAATATGATTAACATTGTTAGGTCAGACTATATGATCATCATTACACAATATGCAAAATTTCCTTTGAGAGAGAGGTTTCCTATTCATTCTCCTATCAACAGTGTATTAACATAGAAAATACTCCACATTCTTACTAATTCCTAATATCATTAAAATTTTACTCTGTTTGGGTTAAAAATAGGAGCTCACCTCTTTAATAGCATAGAGTACTGTACTATTTCCTTTTTCTTAGTGTACTTATTTAAAGAGTATTAATAGCGAGTTTTGGTATGTAAATTCCTAGTGAATGTTTATAAGCCAAGCAGACTAGCATTCTTCCTTATATAGTTGAATTTTGCAAATGTAAGAATGTCTGGGCTCTTCCAAGTTAGCAAATCTTGGGTATTTAATATAATAGTTCTCACTGGAATCCTCACATTCTTCAGTGTAGACTTGGGTCCTGTATAACTCTGCCTTTGCACAAGTTGATTTTCCTTTTCCAGTTCCTCCTCCCAAACCACCTTTCTTCTTCCTCTTCCTTGATATTTAATTATTTTCAAACCTATACTTTCAGATTTTAAAAAAATTAATATTTTTGTTTTGAAAAAATATATGTATTAAATTACATTGTGACAATTTCAGACAAAGACTGATAATCTCTGTCAAGTCAGGGTAATCAGTCCTTCAAAATTCTGCATTACAAAGTTCTGACAGGTGATATTTGGCAAAAGGCCAAAGACTGACACTCCAACTTCCTGACACACTGGGGCTGTATGGGTAGGCAGCTGTCTCTACGACTTGTCTCATATCTGGAAGTTGTGTTAGGCTTCCTGTATTTTCAGATAATATTGTTTGTTCTTGCATTTCTGATGGGATTGAACAAAAGCCAGTTATAATCTTGTAGCCTACCCAGGCTATTTAGCATTGAGAGAATATATTTGAGAAGATAGTTTTAAGATAGTATACAAGCCAAAAAACAAGGACATAGCATATGGATTTATAAGCCCCTTTAAAGTTAGGATAGATAACAGAGTGTTCTATTTAATTGTCAAGGTTGATGGACTGGATGTTAGGTGCATCTTAATAATTTACAAAATGTTGATAGTTGTGCTCAATTTATATTTGAGAGGAAAGAGCCTTTTTGATATTTTTTATTTTCTATATTTTTTTGTTTACATTCCAAAGGCTTTCCCCTTTCCTAATTCCCCCCTCACCCTATGTCCCATAAGTCCTCTTCCCTCAGCCCAACCCCCCCCCCCATTTCTCTGTTCTGATACTCTCTTACAAAACTGGATCCAGTCTTTTCAGGACCAGGGTCCTCTCCTTCCTTCTTCTTGGGAATCTTTTGGTTTGCTAATTGTGCCTTGAGTATTCAGAACTTTTGGGCTCATTAATATCCACTTATCAGTGATTGCCTTTCATGTGTATTCTTTTGTGATTGGGTTAACTCACTTAGGATGATATTTTCCAGATCCAACCATTTGCCTACAAATTACATGAATTCATTATTTTTAATTGCTGAGTAGTATTCCATTGTATAAATATACCACATTTTCTGTATCCATTCCTCCTTTGAGGGACATCTGGGCTCCTTCCAACTTCTGGATATTATAAATAAGGCTGCTATGAACATAGTGGAGCATGTGTCTTTATTGTATGCAGGGGAATCCGCTGGGTATATGCCCAGGAGTGGTATGCCAGGGTCCTCTGGAAGTGACATGCCCAATTTTCTGAGGAACCGCCAGACTGATTTCCAACTGGACAAAAGTGGAGAGTATGCATTGCTGCCTATCTATGTGCTTCTATAGGCAGGCACAAGATAAGGTGAGAGTCTGTGATTGGCAGTGGAAAAGGAAGGTAGCCTGAGAATTTTAGAGACAAGTACAGAGAGTACAGAGGGACAGAGAAGGGAAGGAGAGGGCAAGACAAGATGGAACCTATAGGAGAGGAAGAGGAACCACACAGTCCTGGGAGCCATGAGTACTGGGGATTTCTCAGACAGATGGTTAAATAAGTAGGGCATGTTTGCTCCACCTAGGGATGTGGGTAGTTTCTGTTTATATCAATTCAATTTTGAGTACAACTGTGCAGGCATTTTGTGGGTTGAGAATTTACTAATATAAAAACTGACTAATAAATCATAAGCCTCTAGGGCGTTGATTTTACCTGGCTACATTCCTCAGCAAGAGACCCGCCAGATGGGCTGTCGCTGAGTCGGCCTAGTCATGGAGGTGTCGGGATGGCTGGGGCCAGAGAGTAGCCAGAACTAGCATGGATGTTGTCCTTTTTTATATTTCACAATACACCAACTTCACCAATGGAATTGGAAAATGTTTCACATACTTGAAAATTAAGCAAAAGGCTTATAAATAGCATGTGCAAGTGGAGCAAAATTGAAAGTACAGTAGATATCGGGAAAACATTTTCCTGTTAGATACAGCTTCTCTCTGTGGACAGAACTAACTTTGAGCTCACTTGACACCTCAAACTGGTCTTCAAATTGGGATCCCCTACTTAGTTTCCCAAGTGCTGGGATTATTGGCTTGAGCACCTCAGAAAAGAGTTTATTTGAAATATACTTAAAATCTTATAATGTAGAGAAAGATAGAGGGAAATTGCCTTAACCACCGGAATAAATTAAGCCTTAAGAAGATCTTGCCATGTGCTTCTTTGATTGGTCTGGAGAACTTTATGGAAATATAACCACCTGTATCTGGTCTCGCTACCATGTGGACTCTTAGAAGAAATCACAACATATACATAGAAACAGAACAAAACCGTGGTGGGGTAGAGAGGGGGAAACAAGGAGTGGGTCAAAGAACAGCAAGTAGCAGATATAATGTAATAGGTAATATTTGAGATCTAATTGTGTTGCCTTGAAGAGGTTTGATAAAATTTTGAAAGGAAAGTAAATTTTGGGTGCTCTCAAATTACTAGCCCCCACAGGATATCGACCTCTATGAAACAGTAGGTTTGTTAATTTCCTGGGCTCTAGAAAAATTTTCATTATGTAAAAATACGTAATAGTTCTAGTGTTGAAAACAAAAACCTAAATTGAGCTTAACAGTAGATTTGATCCGATGGGAAAGAATCCATGAACTCCAAAGCAGAAGCTCCATTGAGATTATTTAGTCCGAGTGACAGAAGGGCGCATCATAAGCCTCCTCAGGATGAAGGGCTAGCCCAGAGGCAGACAGTGGAGGTCAGAAGACCCCATACAACTCCCTGAAGTTCTTATAACTGGACAGACTTTGAGTGTCCATCACCCTACTTTTATATATCTTCTCATTTTATCCTGCCTCTTTTGGCTATTTGGCAGCAACATGCAATTTTCAATGATGACTTTACGATTGACTTTTATGCTATTATCCTTTATCTTCTTACAGAGCATGTCATTATATGATATATGATATATATCATATTGTGTATAATATACCTGCAAATACTGTGTATAATGTATTTCGTGACTAATTTTTATTTAATTTGTGTGGCTTGTTCCTTGTGTGTGTTTTGTCCTCCATATCTTGTTATTCTTGGCTGGTTTATTTTCAACTTCCTTTGAGTTCTACTGTATTCTGCGCCTAACACTACCCCCAGATTATTATTTTAACAGTATTACTAGGGATGTTGGACTTGAAACCTGAGGTTAACAAACTTTTGTTTCGCCAACATTCAGTGTGTCCAAACACAAACAGCTGACATGTGCAGCTTGCCCTCTGACCAGAACTGACGTCCTTCTCTGTGTCTCTCAGCGAATCTTCCTCATGTTTCCTGTGATATATCAGGTCAAAGAGTTGATGCCTTCTTTCAACTTCTTTCAAGAGTGTGCCCGACATGGGTTTTTGATATTTGTCTGCAGCTCAGACATCTTCCAACTTAGAGTTTAATAATATCTTGACCCATAACTTTTTGCTTCAAAATTGGTTTTGGCAAGAAATCAAAAGTAGAAGAGTGTCTATATTAAATATTTATTTTTTAAGAGACTTTTTTTCCCTTGCCCTTTCTATTTCATTTTTTTTCCTCAGAAGATTAAAAAAGAAAGGGTCAATAGCCTTTAAAACTCCACCCATTTTTTCTTTTTTCTTTTATCTTATTTATTTATTTATTTATTTATTTAAAATCTGTAGATTGCTTCTGGCAAGACAGCCATTTTTACTATATTAATTCTGCCAATCCATGAGCATGGGAGATCATTTCATCTTCTGAGATCTTCTCTGATTTCTCTCTTCATTGACTTGAATTTCTTGTTATACAGATCTTTCACTTGCTTGGTTAGAGTCACATTAAGGTATTTTATATAATTTGTGACTGTTGTGAAAGGTGTTGTTTCTTTTATTTCTTTATCAGCTTGTTTATCCTTTGAGTAGAGGAAGGCCACTGATTTGTTTGAGTTAATATTATATCCAGCCATTTTGCTGAAGTTGTTTATCAGGTTTAAGAGTTCTTTGGTGGAATTTTCTGGGTCACTTAAGATTACTATCATATCATCTGCAAGTAGTGATATTTTGACTTCTTCCTTTCCAGTTTGTATCCCTTTGACCTCCTTTTGTTGTCTAATTGTTCTGGCTAGCACTTCTAGTTCTATGTTGAATGGAAGGCAGGGAGGGAGGGAGGGAGAGAGAGAGAGAGAGAGAGAGAGAGAGAGAGAGAGAGAGAGAGAGAGAGAACGAGAGAGAGAGCAGCCTTGTCTAGTCCTTGATTTTAGGGGGATTAATTTCTCCCCATTTAGTTTGATGTTGGCTACTGATTTGCTGTATATTGTTTTTACTATGTTTAGGTATGGGCCTTGACTAACTGATCTTTCCAAGACTTTTATTATGAAGAGGTGCTGAATTTTGTCAAATGCTTCCTCAGCATCTAAGTAGAAGATCGTGTGTTTTTTTCCTTTGAGTTTGTTTATGTAGTGGATTACCTTGATGGAATTCTCTATATTGAACAATCCCTGCATCCCTGGGAAGAAGCCTACTTGCTCATGATGGATGATCATTTTGATTTGCTCTTGGATTTGGTTTGCTAAAATTGTATTGAATATTTTCACATTAATACTTCTAAGGAAAATTGGTCTGAAGTTCTCTTTATTCATTGGGTCTTTTGTTCTTTAGGTATAAAAATAATTGTGGCATCATATAAGGAATAGTGTAGTGTTCCTTCTGTTTCTATTTTGTGGAATAATTTGGAGAATATTGGTATTAGGTCTTCTTTGAAGGTCTGATAAAATTCTGCACTAAACCAATCTGGTCCTGGCCTTCTTTTGGTTGGGAGACTATTAATGCCTGTTTCTATTTTCTTAGGGGTTACGGGACTAGATTTTTTTATCTGATTCTGAACTAACTTTGGTACCTGGTAGCTGTCTAGAAAATTGGCCCTTTCGTCCAGATTTTCTAGTTTTGTTGAGTATAGGCTTTTGTAATAGGATCTGATGATTTTTTTTTTAATTTCCTCAGTTTCTGTTGTTATATCTCCCTTTTAATGTCTGATTTTGTTATTTTGGATACTCTCTCTGTACCCTCGGTTTGTCTGGCTAAGGGTTTATCTATCTTGCTGATTTTCTCAAAGTACCAGCTCCTGGTTTTGTTGATTTTTTGTACAGTTATTTTTGTTTCTACTTGGTTGATTTCGGCCCTGAGTTTGATGATTTTCTGCTGTATTCTCCTTTTGTGTGTATTTGCTTCTTTTTGTTCTAGAGTTTTGGTGTGTGTTGTCAAGCTGCTACTGTATGCTCTATCCAGTTTCTTTTTGGAGGCAGACAGAGTTATAAGTTTTCCTCTCAGCACCAATTTCATCATGTTTCATCAGTTTGGGTATGTGGTGGCTTCATTTTCATTAAATTCTACAAAGTCTTTAAATTTCTTTCTTTATTTCTTCCTTGATCAAGTTAACATTGAGTAGGGCGATGTTCAGCTTCCATGTGTATGTGGGATTTCTGTTGTTCTTATTGTTATTGAAGACCAGTCTTAGTCAGTGATGATCTGGATGCATGGAATATTTTCAACCTTCTTGTTTGTTGAGGCATATTTTGTGACCAATTATGACCAATTATATGGTCAGTTTTGGAGAAGATACCAACCATGAGGTGCTGAGAAGAAGGTGTATTCTTTGGTTTTAGGATGGCATGTTCTATAGATATATGTTAAATCCTTTTGGTTCATAACTTCTGTTCATTTCACTGTTTCTCTGTTTAGTTTGTGTTTCCCTGATCTGTCCATTGATGAAAGTGAGGTTTTGAAGTCTCCTACTATTATTGTATGGGGTGCAAGGTGTGCTTTGAACTTTATTAACGTTTCTTTTATAAATGTTGGTGCCCTTGTATTTGGAGAATATATGTTCAGAATTGAGAGTTCTTTTTGGTAGATTTTTCCTTTGATGAGTATGAAGTGTCCTTCCTTATCTATTTTGATTACTCTAGGTTGAAAGTTGATTTTATTTGATATTAGGATGGCTACACCAGCTTGTTTCTTGGGACTATTTGCTTGGAAAATTGTTTTCTAGCATTTTACTCTGAGGTAGTGTCTGTCTTTGTCACTGAGGTTTCTTGTATGCAGCAAAATGCTGGGTCCTGTTTATCTATCTAGTCTGTTAGTCTTCGTTTTTTTATTGTGGAATTGAGTCCATGAAGTTAAGAGATATTAAGAAAAAGTGATTGTTGCTTCCTGTTATTTTTGTTGTTAGAGATAGAATTATGTTTGTGTGGCTATCTTCTTTTGTATTTGTTGAAAGAACATTATTTTATTGCTTTTTCTAGGGTGTAGTTTCCCTCCTTGTGTTGGAGTTTTTCATCTATTTTCCTTTGTAGGATGAATTTGTGGAGTGATATTGTATAAATTTGATTTTTTCATGGAATATCTTGGTTTCTCCATGTATGTTAGTTGAGAGTTTTGCTAGATATAGTAGACTGGACTGACAGTTGTTTTCTCTTAAGGTCTAGATGACATCTGCCCAGGATCTTCTGGCTTTTAGAGTTTCTAGTGAGAAGTCTGGTGTAATTCTGGTTGGTCTGTCTTTTTATGTTACTTGGCCTTTTCCGTTTACTGCTTTTAATATTCTTTCTTTGTTTTGTGCATTTTGTGTTTTTGTTATTATGTGATGGGAGGAATTTCTCTTCTGGTCCAATCTATTTGGAATTCTATAAGCTTCTTATATGTTCATGGGCATCTCTTTCTCTTGGTGAGGGAAATATTCTATAATTTTGTTTATATTTACTGGCCCTTTAAGTTGGAAATATTTGCTCTCTTCTATACCTATTATCCTTATGTTTGGCCTCCTCATTGTGCCCTGGATTTCCTGTTAGGACTTTTTGTTTACATTTCACATTTTCTTTGTTGTGTCAATATTCTCAATTCTATTTCTTGTATTCTGTTGGTGATGTTTGCATCTATGACTCCTGAATTCATTTCTAGGTTTTCTATCTCCAGGTTGGTCTCCCTTTGTTATTTCTTTATTGTTTCTATTTGTATTTTTACATCCTGAATGGTTTTGTTCAAGTCTTTCACCTGATTGATTGTGTTTTCCTGTAATATTTTAAGGGATATTTTGTGTTTTCTCTTTAAGGTCTTCTATCTGCTTACCTGTGTTCTGTATTTCTTTAAGGGAGTTATTTATGTCCTTCTTAAGGTCCTTATCATCATCAGGAGATGTGATTTTATATCTGAATCTTGCTTTTCCAATGTGTTGGGTATCTAGGACTTGCTTTCGTGAGAGAACTAGGTTCTGATGGTGCCATATAACTTTGGTTTCTGTTGCTTATGTTCTTGTGCTTGCTTCTTTCCATCTGTTTTTCTCTTGCATTAGTTGGTCCTCCTGACTCTGACTGGATTCTTTCCTTCCTGTGAGAGCTGTGAGCCTGCGATTTTAGGCATGTCTGCACTCTTGGGAGACTAGTTCTCTCCAGGCTGGATTTTGGTATAGAGAGCTGTATCACAGGGTTAGCTCCAGGGTGCTGATGGAAACACAAAGGATCCTGTCACCAGCTGCTCTACAGTTCCTGTGCCCTGTTGTCTGCTGGGGGTTCCTCTTTGGCTAGTTATCAGAGCAAGAGTGGTGGTCTTGCCAGGCAGTGGTGGCATAAGCCTTTAATCCCAGCACTTGGGAGGCAGAGGCAGGCGGATTTCTGAGTTCGAGGCCCGCCTGGTCTACAGAGTGAGTTCCAGGACAGCCAGGGCTACACAGAGAAACCCTGTCTTGGAAAAAAAAACAAAAAAACAAAAAACAAAAAAAGAGTGGTGGTTTCACCTGTGATATTAAGAGTGACAACCCTCCTGGGAGACCAGCTCTCTCCAAGCAGGATTTGGGTATGGAGAACTGTGCCACCTAATTATGATTTTAATTATCTTGTGCAAGATAGGCATCCTAACCTGGCTTGCTGGAGCCCAAGATATGACTCCACACCTGCTAACATCTATTTTAGTAAAAAGCAAATCAAAGCTGTAGTCTAGAGGAGGGTGTTCTTCCAGGGTGCTCAGTTGGAAGATGTTCTTCTGTACCAATTCAGAATGCATGGGAAAATAAGTTTTGGATAATGTTTGTGTTTCTTTTCTCTTCGTTTACATCTTGATCAATCAGGTTTGGGACATGAAGAGGGTGGGAACCAAGGTTTCTTCCTCCCTGATCCCAGAGACAGGAGGCAAGGTACCACATTTAGGGATACACTGGAGGTGACCAGGTAGACAGATGGCCAGTGTAAGAAGCCAGAACAAGGGGAGCTAGAACCTTGCTGGGCTCTCTATATTAATTTCTATCTACTGCAAGAAGTGTCTCTGATGTGGCATGAGAGGTGGATTGATCCATGGATATAGCAATATGTCCATAAGTGTCTTTTATTAGTTTATTAGTATGTTAATTTAATAGAATAACTATAGTAGGTTTTTGCCTATGGCATATGATCTGTCTAGTTTCATGTTCTTAGCCACATTATCACATATGGCTACCTTAACCTGAAGGAGATTTTGAATCCAATAAAAAGGGGATTGGACACTCCTATAACATTTGTGATACTACTGCACCAGTGTTTGTACTGTGCAGGCAGATCACTGCTGTAGCTTGCAGGGTGCTCACAGCTGGGTGAGATTGATGATAATTTTCTTCTCTAGTATCAGGCATAGAGTCTTCTGTACTATGAACGCCAGACAGTAGAGTAATTTAGTTGAACACCAGCACATTATCTCCATGTTCAATATTGTAAAAAATGTGATGTCTTCATTCTTTGGCAATAGGAACAACAGTGGAATTATCAACCACATCCAGGGCAAACGACTTGCTCAGTAATAATTGCCGAACACAAAATAGACTCCATATTCATATTCTCTCTCTCTCTCAAATGAAGCCTCAAATTACATAAATTTGAGACCATGGAAGAGTTACCCTCTGTTAGGCCCCATGAGGCCTGAGAGCTGTGCTCAATGTCTAGTCTTGTGTGGCTCTCCTGCACTGCTCACAAGTGGTATGGCAATAAATTTACATAAGAGTGACATTGCTCAAATCATCACTCAGGACTAGGCAGGATTTCTGGAATGTCTCCTCTCCTGTTCCAAGCCTGGACATTAGCCTTGCATTTTCTTTCTAAACCAAAACACAGGTTTCAAAAGGATCTAAAGTAGGTAAGCTTAAAAAAAGGTTTCCTTTATTAAAACATCAGTTATGCATCTGTCACTTGACTTCAATGTGCTTCCTTCCAATCATTGTACTTTCTTGCAGCAGTAGGGCCACGATGGGAAACAGTTACCAATTTTTTTGTGAGAATAAAAGCAATAAAAGTAACAGTACCCTCCCTTCTGCTGGCACCAGTCAATTTTTTCTTCGTCCCTTAGAGCGCCAACAGCTGCAAGGAGAGAATAGATACCCTTTAGAGTTACAGATATAAAGCCAAACATTTGAGAACCTTTTGGGGATACAAGAGAGATAAATAATATGTCTAATTCCATGGGATAATTTTCTCTTTCAAGCAATTGTCTTGGAATTGAACTTTGAAGACAGGTAATGAAATCACACACTTGGTAACGATTGGCAGCAGAATTACGAGTGTAGCTTTCATGTTTGATGTTTAGACTTAAGCTTCTTCCCCAAATACACCTATTACTCCATCTCACTGTTGTGCCTGAGATGCCACATACTCTATTTCTTAATGCTACAGGCATTACTGCACCAGGAACATATTCTGAAGTGCCCCATTTCTCCATTTTAGTCAGATTGGTCCTTCTGACTCCAGTGCTAGTTTCCAGACTGCTCACCACAATTTCCACCAAAACCTATAATCATTAGTTGTATACGGATATTGTGGCTGCCTTGGGAAATTTTCATAGGTTTCAGAAATTGGTACTTATTCTGCCTTCTGTGGGATATCACAGAATACAAAGAATGTATCCTAGATTAGTCTTCAACAGTATCCAGGATAGAACACAATTACTCTGTGATACACCTGGTAACCATCAAGTGGTAATTTTACCCACATCCTCTGTTCATTTATGGGCTGACTCAAGTCCTCTGAAAATTCCTGCTCAGAAGTTCCAATCCTTTAGTATACTAGAATGTGATCATATTTTGGAGACAGGCACTTACAGTTAATTGACATCAAATGAGATTTATTTACATAAAACACAAATGAGATTTGATTGGCAGAAAATATATACAGAGTTATTTACATAAAACACAAATGAGATTTGATTGGTAGAAAATATATACAGAGTATTCCATGTATTTATCACCAGTCAAGACAAGAGGCTTTCTTTGTTCAAGATTGTTCTCTGGAATGTTGCTGAGCCCCCTTGCAATAGCCTATAAAATATGTGTAGACTCATATATACTTAATCAAAGATATAAAAATCCATGACAATGTGTTGTCACCAGCATTGAAGAAAGAAACTGAAAAAGACACTAGAACATAGGAAGAGCTCCCATGTTGGTGTGTTAGCTCACTTAGTAATGTTACAAAGCCAGGACAGCGGAATTGATTACCGAGTCAAGGCATCCCCACCAAAATGCCAAGAATGTTCTTCATAGGAATTGAGAAAAAAAATGCAATCCTTAAGTTCATATGACAATGCAAAGGACTCTAAAACAGTGAAAGCATTTCTGAGCAGAAATAATGTTAGGGGGGCTACGGCCATTTAATTTATACCTCAGAGCTATATCATACTACACAGGAGCAGTAGGGCATCAGCACAGAAGTAAAAACACCAATAGCACAGAGTAGAAGGGCTTGAAATAAGCCGACACAGTTACTAATGGATTCTTGTGAGGAAGTACTGTAGTTAATTTCTATTGTTAATTTGGTTAGAGTGAGAAACAGCTAGCAGGGAAGTAAGCTAGAGAAACACAAAGAACTCCTACCAAGGTTTAAACATACAGAGGTGTTTGGTAGGATATGGTGATGGTTTGGTTATGAGACAAAAAGCATCACATTTTGTAGATCTGGTTTCTGGTTCATGGCCCTAATTTGAAATTTTCTGGGAAGTTTAGGAGAAGTAGGTCACAGGGGGCAAATGGAGTCTTTGCCCTTGCATGTGCCTCTCTATGTCTTAGCTCCTTCCTGCCATGAGGTAAATGAACTTCTTAGCCACATTCCCCCACCACTGTGTTCTTCAGAAGTGCATGGGGTGTGCATGGGGCATGCATGGGCTGACATGGGGAATGCATGAAGTCGCCTTCAGGTTTTTCAGAGACTAATTATATAAACTAAAGTTCATACCTACACACACACACACACACACACACACACACACACACACCCTCCCACTCAGCCCCTCCCCCCGAATGCTTTCAGAAAAGGATACTAATGTTACCCATAGAATTTCACAGCTTCAATTTCTGTAATAACTTCATTGTTCAGGTGAGAAAAATAAGGACCAGAAACATGTGAGTTAATCTTAATCATCAGAAGTGGTAGACTGGGAAAATATATCTTTCACTTTGTTTTTTAACTGGAATCCACTTGCTCCTGAGTCAGAGATAGATTGTGTTGGTTCAGAGTACGTGGGATCTTCTACACCTGGACAAGAAGCACCCATCCAAGAATGGAGACATTCCTCAGGGAATAGAATGCCACCCTGACTGCTGGAATATTTTTTTTGGGGGAAGTGGGGAGTCCCAGTCCCTGTTGGAGGAGTGGTGGCACATTCCCTGTGTCTGGGCACTTGGGGAAGACCTCTCAGTGACTTGGGTGAGTATGGAAATGCCTGTGTGTGGATGAGAAGCTGGCCTCTGTGTGTGTGAGGAGCTGCACTGCAGATGAGGTAGAATCCCTTTCCTACCAGGCATTTCCTCCATTTCAGGCATAGGACTTGGGTCTGCCTCTAATAAGTCCAAATCCCTGCCAGGATCTCTGCTTTTCCCAGCTCCAGTTTTCTGCCTCCTTGTCCCCAGTCCTGAGCTAGCTCTGCAGGTCCTCAGGCTTACCTGGGGTGGCATATGAGAAAAGGAGGCAGCACATCAGCATCAGAGAGCAGAGAGTCCTCATGGCTGGTAGAAGGAGCACTCAGGCTTCAGAGAGGGCCAGTAACTCCTGCAGGACTGAAAGTCAAGACTCCTGAGGGTTGGTTGCCTGCAGCGCAGGGTGAAGCACATTAACTTGCCCTCCTGCTGTGCGTCCTGAGGCATTTCCAGTGCTGTTGATAGGGGTTCGTGCTAAGCTCTGCACATCTTGGAGTCTCTATTTATTTTTATTTTTATTTTTTTATTTCCTCCTGCCTGTATTGCTGTAACTTTGAGGTTAGAGAGTCTGAATGTTCTCCAATGATATAGCATATGATAGCATCCTGCAGGCCAAAACGAATCAGAAAGCCTATAAGGAGAAGCAGCCTGAGAGCCTAGTGTTCCTACAGGGTAGCTCAGCTATAGCCCCTCTCTGAACAGAAGCTAAGCTGATTGAGGCATGAGACCTCTTTCTCAGTAGCAGCTGCTGCCCCTCTTTTTTAATCAATTAATTAGTTAATTAATTCACTTTACATCCTGATCCCAGACCCCCTCTCCTCTCCTCCCAGCCACACCCTTACAAATCCCTCTTCCCTAAACCCCCTCCCCTTGTTCTCAGAGAAAGGGAAATCCCCCTCAGGCACCTCCCTGCCTTGGGATATCCTGTCACAGCAGGACTAAGCACATCCTCTTTCCCTGAGACCAGACAAGGCAGCCCAGCTTGGGGAAAGGGATCCAAAGGCAAGCAGCAGAGCCAGAGAGCCCCTACTCTACTTGTTAGAGGACCCACACGAAGACCAAGCTGCACGTCTAATACAAATGTGTGGGGACGTAGGTCCAGTTGTTGCATGCTCTTTGGTTGATGGTTCAGTCTTTCTGAGCTCCCATGGCGCTGGTTAGTTGACTGTATAGATTTTTCTTCTGTTTCTTTGACTCCCTCAGCTCCATCAATTCTCGCCCCAACTCTTCTACAAGGCTCCTGAACTTTAGCTAATGTTTGGCTGTGGATCTCTCTATCTGTTTCTATCAGCTGCAGGGCAAAGCCACTTAAGAGACAGTTATGCTAGACTCCTGTCTATAAACATAGCAGAGTATCATGAGTAGTGTCAGGAGTTGGCTCTCTCACATGGGATGGGTCTCAAGTTTGGCCATGGTCATTGGTTGGCCATTTGATCAATCTCTTTATCCCTGTGCTTGGTATGGGTAGGAGGAAATTTGAGTTGAAGGTTTTGTGAATGGGTTGATGTCCCCCTTCCTCTGCTGGAATTCGTAATTGGCTACAAGTGGTTGCATCTTAAGTTTCCATATCCCCAGAAGGTAGGAGCCTTCCCTAGGGTCACCCCTCTAAACTCCAGGTAGCCTTCCCCATCGCAGGTCTCTGGCTAGTCCCAGGCATTTGTCCTACTGATTCCATTCTCACTCCCAGCCCTCTCCCTCCTCCCCACACCTGATCATCGTCCCTATCTCCCCCCTCACTCCCTTTCCCACCCAGTTGCCTCCCTCCATCAACTTCCACTGTCCATTTTATTCCCCTTCTGAGACAGAGTCAACCTTCCTTCCTTGGGCCTTCCTTGTTAGTTGGCTTCTTTGGACCTGCTCAGTGTAACATGGTTAAAGCCATTGTAGATGTCTGTGGTAAAAAAAAAATTGAGCAGGATAAAAACAATGCCATGTATTCCAAAAAGTAAAGAATGACAAGTTCTTGTGTGGTGGAGAAGAATGGAGGTAAAGAGGTCCATGGGAGACTTGACTGGGTGAGCAGTTTCTCCAGAAGGTCTTGTCTTACCATGGTCTTTTCGTTGCTGTAGTGGGAAAAGAAAATGCATTGCTGCTTTCTGTTGTCATTTGTCAGGCTTTGTTAGAGCAACCTGGCTAAAATGGTACTGGAAAAGAACTTTGCAAGTTGCCTCTGCTGCCTGCCTCAGGAAGGGAAGGAGCCTGGTACCCTCAGTGTGCATGTCTTGTCTTTGAAGTGCTAAGAACTTTCTCAGGACTCTCACCCAGTCAGGGCACTTTAGGCATTTCTGTTCATTAATTATGTCACCCGTAATCACTTGAGGACCAAGCCCAGGGGAAGTCAATTATTCTTCCCAAGCCTTTATATTATTTTTAATTAGATATTACTGTAAGTTTTCATACTTTGGACACTTACATATTCTCAGAAAAAAAAGGAGACAGATTCACCAGAGACTTCCCCTTGCAGGGAAGATCTTATTCCAAGTCCAGCACAACTGAAGCTTTCTCAATAAACTGGAACCCTAAAACTGTGAGCCTTTGTGACTCTGCCTTGCTGATGTCCTTGTCCACCTGGCCTCATGAAACAGCCCTCCGTCAGCTGACGTGTACACTGTCTCTCATCAGCACAGCGAGTTTGTTAATAAGTAACTGAAAATTAGCCTGGGTTAAGACAGTGATGTCGGACATCCTTTGGTATGTGAATTGTGTCTTTGGTGTTCCATGATTCTAGGCTAATATCGACTTATCAGTGAGTGCATACCATGGGTATTCTTTTGAGACTGGGTTACCTCACTTAGTATGAAGGAAGGAGTGGACCTTGGATTTGGAAAGGCCAATGCATCAGTGTAGGGGAATACCAGAACAGGGAAGTGGGAAGGGGAGGATAGGGGAAGAGGGGGAGGGAAAAGGGCATATGGGACCTTTGGGGGGCGGGGAGCCAGGAAAGGGGAAATGAAATGTAAATAAAGAATATATTCAATAAAAAAAATCACATGCTCAAAAAAAAAAAAAAAAAAAAAAAGACAGTGATGTCACTAGCTCCTCCTCTAGGGTTATGGTCTCTGCAGTCCTGGTTAGATGACTAAGCTTCTAGAGCCAGACATGATTTCCTCCTGTTAAGCAGCCTTAAATCCAATTAGACTCCATTTTTTAAGTTTTCCTCAGAAAGTATAGAACATTTTCTTTTAGCCCGTGTTTGTTAGTTTATGATGGTTTGTTTTTCTCACAAGGGTTTTTGCAATCCTGGAGGACCCCAAACTTCCTATGTAGTTGAAGATGACCTTCTCATTCTCCTGCTTCAAGCCCCTATTGATGGCACATACCATGATGGATGGATGGGTCATTGAGGAGCTGGGGATCAAAGCCAGGACTCAACGATTGTGGGGAACCACTCTGACATCTGAGCTGCACGTTTAGCCCTTGTTTTGTAGAGCTGTGGCTGTCTGATGCTCTTTCCCAATTGTATTTCCTTTCCTCTCTCAGTTTACAAAATATATGTATTTGTCTGTCTGTCTGTCTGTCTGTCTGTCTGTCTATCTATCTATCTATCTATCTATCTATCTATCTATCTACATAGATACATGTAGATGTATGTATGTATGTATGTACATATGTATATATCTATTTCCAACAAGAATTCTTTGATTTTATATTACTTTTCCCTTGAGCTTTCCCTGCTTGTTTCTCTAGAGAATTTCTTGAGTGCACAGAAAATATTAACATTTTTTGCTACACTTACCTCTGATCCTCACCCAGAACATTTTGTTACTGTCTTACAATGTGACATTGCAGTTTCTATCAGCTTCCTGTGGCTTTGTTCTTCAGGCTCACACCACCCTACATTTGCTGAAGTGTTTGCGTGTGCATTTAAGATCAACGATGAAGCTCCAAGCTCTTTTTTTTTAGTGGAAGCAGAGCGAGCAGAGTCTCCTTTCAAGTGGTTCCAGTGCAAGATGTTTTCCGAATAACTTTTGCTTTAATAGGCAGAGTCAACTGGGATTTCTAAGATATGACATTCATAGATATTAAATCATCCTTTTAGTGTGCTGGGTGCACAGGATGTTCAGGAGAGTGTGTAACTGGTAAGGCGGCACTGAAGATGGTTTGATATTTGAGATTATTTATTAACTTGACTGGGTGATGGTGTCAGGCCTTCAATCAAGCATGATTTTGGATGTTTCTGAGAGGTGATGTTTTAGACAAAACTACTTGTTTGTTTGTGTAATGGTCAGTCAGATGTTGTCTTGGGAAGCACATAGGGTGTATAGAAAGCAAGATTACTTGTTTTGTGTTAATAAATTGCATTTTAAACTTTCTATGTCACAGCTAGTTGATATCCAAGAAAGGCCTCTCCTTTTTAAAAAGAGAACCAGAGGAGGAAGTGATGGGGGTGGGTGGGAAGTGGGGTCGTATTGTGAAGATGGTGTGAGGGAGGGAATCTGTAGCTGAGATGCAAAATAATAAATAAGGTAAACATTTAAATGAATTTAAAATTTCAATGATACCATTTTTTTTGCGAATTTCTCACAATGCTTTATGATCATATCCTCCTCTTTCACCAACTCCTGCACACCCACAACTACCTCCCTGTACACCCAACTCTCATCTCTCCCATAGACCAGTTGCATCCAGTTCGTGTCTATTAACTGTTGTTCTTCCATGTAGAGCTTACTCTGTAGTGTGGTCACACTATTGCAGAAACCTGCCTCTGTCCTTCCCAGAATCAATCAAGTGGCAGTAGCTCCTCTGCTAAGAGTGGGAATACACTCCTGCCCACAATTCCAGAAGGTCCCGGACAGGAGGTAGAGCCTACTGCAGGGGTACACCAGTACCACTGAGGGAATTTGCTTGCAAGGGAAGGGATAGGATTATTCTGAAGCTCCTTTGGAAAGTCAGGGATGTGTCATAGTCTTTAGCTTAGAAGCACTGGTTTGGTCTAACTTTCAGACATCCCAGTCTGTATATTCTTTTTAAAAATTTTTATTTATATTATTTTCTGTGTATGACTATTTTGTCTGTATGTATGACTTTGTACCTTGTGCTTGCCTGGTTCTTAGTGAGTTTGAAGAGAGCATTGGATACTCTAGAACTGGAGTTACCAATGATTGTGTGTGTCCGTGGAGTGCAGGCTACTGAAGCTCGGTCCTCTGGAAGAGTAAGCAGTCTTCCTACACACTAACCATTTCTCTAGTTCTTCACCATGAATCTTGATGAATATTCTATCTTTGTATAAAACAATGTATTTCTCTGTAACAAATGAGAGATGTCATTGCTTTTTGTGTGTGAAGAAACCTTTAAAGAATGCTCAAAAGTGTTTAAAAATAAATCTATTTATTTTTATGAGAAATAAATGAATTTTTTTTTTAAAAAAGAAGGGCTGGTTTGGATAAATTCTGTGTGTTCGTTTATTTGTTTTGTTTTTGTTTTGCTATCTAGTAAGCCCCCAGTCTCTTGCCAACTGTCCTTGTGATGACCAAGGAAGAATAGTGTGTCCTGAAGTGTCATGCTTGAGGGAAGAGGAAGTTGTGAGCTTTAGAGTGTGAACATCACAGGCATCTTTCTGGGGGACTCTGTACTGTCTTTATTGACTGACTGTGGATGGGATATGGGACTAACTTCCCCAATGTACATAGTTTTCTGCTTTACTTTGTAGAGTAGGCAAGCATCATAACCTAGACCAAGTAAAGTATGCATAATACAATCTATATGTTTGTAGACACTGAACAAAGCATACTGCTTTCTATATGATGTGCGGTTAACAGTCAGTTGATAGAACAAAACCCAACTTCTTTGAAAAGAATAGATTTTGGACATAGTTTATCCTTTAAACTCAAAGTACTCTTTTCTTGATTATCCATCAAATCAGACACCAACCTCTGCCCCCATGCCAGCACTGTGCCCAGTCTGGAATGGGTGAAGTGGGATACCGAGTTGAACATAGGGGTAGGTTTAAAGACTGATGGTCTCTGGCCTTCAAGCTCTCTAACTATACTGCATGCTTGCTGATAACTTCTAACACACTCCCAAAAATTTCTTGATCATTCTTAGGGCTAAAACCTACAGTCTGCCCCACCTAGGGATCCATCCCATCTGCAGACACCAATCCCAGAAACTATTGCTGATACCAAGAAGCACTTGCTGACAGGAGCCTGGTATGGCTGTCCCCTGAGAGGCTCTGCCAGAGTCTGTCCAATACAGATGGGTATGCTTGAAGCCAACTATTGGAGTGAGCATGGGGACCCCAATGTAGGAGTTAGGGGAAGGACTGAAGAAGTTGAAAGTGTTTGCATCCCCATAGGAAGAACAACATCAATATCCCCCCCCCCTACCGCCCCAGATCTCCGAGGAGCTAAACCAGCAACCAAAGAGTTCACATGGAGGGACCCACGGCTCAAGCTGCTTATGTAGCAAAGGATGGCCTTATTTGGCATCAATGGGATTGGAGACCCTTGGTGCTGTGGAGACACAATACCCCAAAGTAGGAGAATGCTAGGCCATGTGGGAATGGGTACAATGCCATCGAGGCCAGCAGAGTGCAAAACCTTGGAGTGCTGAACAAGGGGGAGCTGTAACAGGTGCTCTAGCATGCCAACAGCCTGTCTGTGCTCATTCTAAGAACAGACTTAAGAATGTACTAGCGATGAGAAGCAAAAGGACAGGGAAGAGGTGATTGCACCTGTTGAAGTTGAAGACAATCAATTATGACTGAGGTTGAGAAAACAGTCCAGAGGAAGTCACCAGTCAGGTGATATAAAGAAGTGGAGTTCTCAGGACTAGTGACCCTGGACAAGGAGGGACCACAGGGTAGAGGTGAGTTATGTCAACCAAAACGGCCCACGTGGCAAGACAGGGCTCAGAGACTGTCTGGACCTGTTGAACTCTAAGGCATTCACAGCAAGGAGATGAATGAGTGTATGTGAATCCAGGAGAGAAGAGGAAATGAGATCCCTAACTTGTCATTTGTTAGTAGATGTGAAAGCCTGTATTTGGAGATGCCTTTCTGGGAAATAGAAATCTATAATTCAGATATGGCTTTCTGGGGGTTGTGGGGAGTTACTAAGTGAAGTACATGAATTAATGCAATTCCAAACCACGAGGAGAGAGGAGGCTTGGTGGGATAGATAATGGAAGTCATGCCAGTCAACAGGAAGTGATCCTGGAAAACAGCTACGGATAGCTGCCACACGGTGGTAAGGGCTGGAACACCTGGCCTCTAGACTGAAGATTGTTTACCAATAAAGCCATAGATATTTAATTGTAGGAGGTCAGTGTTTTTTAAGTGAACAAAAGTTATTCAAGGTAGAGTTTTGTTTGTTTGTGGGATAAAGTTAAAGCAGCGACTAAGATTAACCTTGAGGGTAGTGAAGGGAGTTTTGAATTTTTCTGAGCCCAAAATTAAGGAAACAGAACAATACAAACTTGGGGCTTGCCTGGGCAGGCTTGGGCATGCCCAGATAGGCCTGAAATAAAGCTGTTCAATCATTCCTGGAACTAACTGATCCTAGAAGATAGGGACAGGCCTTGACAACCTCCACTGAGTTATGGGCCATCTGGACTGGTGCCGCCTGGTCCCCCTCCTGGCTCTCGGATACAGTTTGAGGTTAACCTGACCTTTTGCTAATAAAAAATAAGCCGCCCGCCCACATTGATGGTATGCCACTTGGCACGTACTGCTTGCTGATGTAACTGCCTGCCAAACCTTCCCACCTATGTTTGAAATAGCCAATTATGTGTAACCACGCCAAAAACCCCCAACTTTAACCCCTATATAAACCCCTGATTTCTGAGCCTTGGGGTTGACTCCTCTGTCTCCTGCGTGAGATACATGTTGGCCCGGAGCTCTGATATTAAACTGCCTCGTGCGTTTGTATCAAGTTGGTCTCTCGTGTCTCTTGGGGGCGCGTCATCCTGAGACTTGAGCGGGGTCTCCCCAGTCGGGGGTCCTACAGTAGAATGCAGGAATGCATGTCTATATGCGATGACCTGAAGAGGGAATGAAGATGAGAGGGGGAGGGGAGTTTTTCCAGCCTTCCCTGTAAAAAAATAAACGGTGTACATGTTTCCTTATTTGTGTAAAACCTAACATTATTTCTCTTCTTCATTCACTCAATTGCCCAACAAACATCTTTCCTTATTTACGTTCACACATTCAATTATTATCAAACTCACTATACTCCTATATTTTATATTCTAACTAGCATGACTAACGGTGAGGAAGTAAGACACATGCCGTGCCAGAAAACAGTAAATATAATGAGAGAAGAGAATGATGAGGGCAGAATGTTGACCTTTAGAGAGAGGGGTGACATAACCGAGAAGGTAGGAACTGGATAAAATCCTAAAGGACAGCAGGGTATGGTGGCCAGGGGCACCAAGGGCAGGGACCAGAAAAAAGCAGTACATTGAGGACCAGCCTTGTTGGGTGTGGTTGAGGAGTATTGGGAGGAGGCCCGTGTGATCAGAACATAGGGAACAAAAATTTAGGGTAATCTAGGGACATTGCTAAATGTCCTTTCAGCTGGGTGGAGGTGCTGTACCAGAGCCAAAAGCATTGGGGAAAGGGCCATTGTCTTTGTGCTGGATTGGAGATTTTGGCAGACTAGATAGCAAAGGGACCCTTCTTTATATGGTAGTGTCCCATTGTTCAGTTCATCTTTCTGAATAAGAAAACTTCAATCTATTGTCCTGTAATTAGCTCTCTTTTCCTCCTGACCCATGATGAATAAGACATGGAATGTACTTCAGTGGATTTAGATATCATGTATTACAGATGCAATATGCTGTCTTGTCCTTTTAGGTCCGGAAGCCATTTTCCAATTATTTCATTATGTAGTACAATTTCAACAGAATATAGTTAAGGAAATTCTGTGTAGATTCACCTAGAAGTTCCTTTTATCCATCTTTTCAAAATGGCAACTTGGAGATCTCTACACATAATTTATAGTGTTATTCCTTTTTGAACAATTGCATAAATTTTGTTTCTTGTATGGTCCTAATCTCATTCTGTCATTAACATATAGAATGCTCTCATTTTTGACATTTAGGATATGATGAACAGTTACATTATCTCTAACAATTATACCAGCTAATAAAATTAACACTGTTAGGTCATAGGCTCTATGATCACTATGTGTCAAATTTCCTTTGAGAAAGAGGACTTCTATTCATTCTTTTATCAACAGTGTGTTAACATAGAAAATAATCCACATTCTTTCTAACTCCTAATATCATTAAAATTGAACTCTGTTTGTGTAAAAAATAGCAGCCGATGTCTTTAAGAGCAGAGTACTTTTCCCTTTTATGACTATTTTTTTTTTACAAGTAAGAATGGGCTCTTCCAAGTTAGCAAATCTTGGGTATATAATATAATAGTTCTCCCTGCAATCCTCACATTCCTCGGTGTAGACTTGGGTCCTTTATAACTGTGCCTTTGCACCAGTCGAATTTCCTCTTTCTGTTCCTCTTTCCACCTTTCTTCTTCATCTTCCTTGATATTTAATTATTTTCAAACCTATACTTTCAGTTTTTTGAAAAGTTAATATTGTTGTTTTTGAAATATTATCATATGCATTAGATTGCCTTGTGGCAATTTCAGACAAAGAGTGCTTTGTGGTTCCCCTACTTCCAGTCTTCTACAACCCTTACTATCCCTATTCTCCCTTTGTCCTCCCTACACAAGACTTCCCTTTTCCATCTATAGAATAAGGAAGAATGTAAGGGACAAGTACCAGAGAGAAGCACAGATGTCACAAGTCTCAGAAATGTGACTGGTCAACTGACCAGCATGATATTACTGAGCTCAAGTATGACTGACAGGGTTTGTTGATCTTGTTCCAACATCCACCAACAGTCTGTAAAGCTGGCTGGCTGGAGAGGGTACACAGGGCATTCTCTTCTAACTTGTTAACCCTCTGCCTTCTCAGATCACTAACTCAATAAAGCACAGCCTGAAGATTCACCCCATTTCTGAACATTGACATTTGTAGAGAAAGATAGTGTGAATGTAAGAACATCCAAGTCAGCCGGGCGGTAGTGGTGCACGCCTTTAATCCCAGCACTTGGGAGGCAGAGGCAGGCGGATTTCTGAGTTCAAGGCCAGCCTGGTCTACAGAGTGAGTTCCAGGACAGTCAGAACTACACAGAGAAACTCTGTCTCGAAAAACCAAACAAATAAAAAAAGAACATCCAAATCTTCCAATTTAACAAACATCAAGTATATAACACAATGTTAGTCTCTGGAAAATGCACGCACGCACACACACACACACACACACACACACACACACACTCCTGCTCAAGTGTACATATGCAAAAGGGAACTAATAAAAAAAATCCAGTTCTTAATTCCCTGTAGCCTCAGCAGATGTGAAAATACAGAAACCCATCCATTTTTAGGGCTCATCACTCAGGTGGGAGCTGTAAACTCTGGGCTGTTTTTTGATTGTTTTATTTCTATTCTAGGGTTGTATGTAGCCTACCCCAGCCCCGATATTGATATGTAGCCAAAGATGACTTTGAACTCCTGATCCTCCTCTCTTTACCCCACAAGTGCTGGGATACAAGGCATGCAGCACCATAACTGGACTACAAGTTGAGTTTTTGGCACAGGGACAGCTGCTTTCAAGGGAACACTATGCATGCAAATTTCTTTCTCTGATGAACTGGATGCCTTGTACCTATTGTCCTTATGATGTAGAAGGGCTGTTGTAAGAACTTGTAGTGCATTTCAAACCACCTCTCGGGTCTCTGTGCTTTAGAAACCTACACTCAGGATGAGCTAAATCAGGAGCTGAAGTCTACCAGTGAGGAGCATGGACAACTTGCAAAACTCTTTGTGAAGCCATCTTTCTATAGGAATGCAAGACTGAAAATGTGTCTTCTCATCACCTCAGCTACTCTATTCCATTAATATAAAGATTGTTGTAATATTCCAGGGACATCCAGGCTTCTCTGTGACTCTCCAGGATTCAAGAACAGTTGCTGATATACCAACAGCATTAGCACGAATCTGGCATCTGCAAACAGGCATCTTGATAGTCTTGGTTCCCCAGAGGCTTCCTTCTTTGTCAGTAATTTCAGACACCTTTGTGTGTGTGTGTGTGTGTGTGTGTGTGTGTGTGTGTGTGTGTTAGAATGGCATTAGCAGGCTTAGGTATTTAATGCCCACAAACTTACAACTTAGCTCTTGGCTTTCTTCTAAATGGAACAATCACAAGTATATCCTTATTTTCATTTGATCTAAGCATCCCCTAACAGCCCAGGTATTAAAGGCTGGATTGTCAGGTCATGAGGGCTCCAGCTTCATCAATGTAAGTGGAAAATGTTTCGCATACTTTAAACTTAAGCAAAAGGATTATAAATAGCAATGTGCAAGTGGAGCAAAAAACGAAATTACAGTGGTTATCGTGAAAAACAGTTTCCTTCTAGGTACAGTTTCTCTCTGTGACCAGACTATCTTTGAGCTCACTTGACACTTCAAACTGGCCTTCAACCTGGGGCCCTCCTACTCAGTCTTCCAAGTGCTGAGATTATTGTGCATGTCCATCTCAGAAAAGAGTTTAATTGAATTATACGTAAACATCTTAAAACACAGGGAATATAGAGGGAACTTGCCTTTAGCAAAGGAATAAATGTCACTTTCAGAAGATCCTGTCATGTGCTTCCTTGATCAGTTTGGAGAGCATTATACTAAATGAAATAAGCCAGGCATAGAAATATAACCCACAGTGTCTGGTCTTGCTGCCATGTGGATTCTCAGAAGAAACCACAGCACATACATAGAAACAATAAAAATGGTGAAGTAGAGAGGGAGGAAGCAATGAGTGGGTCAAAGAACACCAAGTAGCAGATATAATAGATACATAATATTTGAGATCTAATTGTGTTGCCTTGAAGCTGTTGATAAGATTTTGTTAGGAAAGTAAATTTTGGGTGCTCTCAAATTACTAGCCCCCAGAGGATATCTACTTCTATGAAATAGTTGGTTTGTTAATTTTCTGGGCTCTAGCAAAATTTTCAGTAGGCAAAAAGGGTAAAAATTCTAGTGTTGAGCTGGTGAGATGGCTCAGTGGGTAAGAGCCCTGACTGTTCTTCAGAAGGTCCTGAGTTCAAATCCCAGCAGCCACATGGTGGCTCACAACCATCCGTCATGAGATCTGATACCCTCTTCTGCTGTGTCTAAAGAAAGCTACACTCTACTTACATATAATAATAAATAAAATCTAAAAAAATTCTAGTGTTGCAAATGAAAACCCAAACAGTATATTATAGAGCTAAACAGTATATTTGAGCCAATGGGAAAGAATCCATGAACTTCAAAGCAACTCCACTGAGATCATTCAGATCAAGGGACAGAGAGAAGGTTGCCTCATGAGCCTCCTCAGGACGAAGGCCTGAGGTATACAATGGAGGGCTGAGCTCAGAGGTATACAATGGTGATCAGAAGACCCTATGCAACTCGCCTCTCACTGGAGTTCTTATAACTGGACAGACTTTGAGTGTCCATCACCCTACTTTTATATATCTTCTCATTTTGTCCTGCCTTTTTTTTTTTTTTTTGGCTATTTGGCAGTAACATTCATTTTTCAATGATGACTTTACAATTGACTTTTATGCTAATGATATCTTCCACCTTCCTACAGAGCATGTTATTATACTGTGTGAGGTATTGTGTATACTATGGCTGCACAATACTGTGTATAATGTATCTCATGATCATTTGTATTTTATTTATGTCGTTGTGTTCCTCATGTGTATTTGGTCCTTCATGTCTTGTTGTTCTTGGCTGCCTGCTTATGTACCAAGCATGCCAGATAAGAGTGAATATATTCCAAAATATAGTTTTGTGCCCCAATATTTAGCTATCAGATTATTGAAGCAGTGGTCCCAAATAAATTAGAATCCTGTTAGGAATCACCTTCTAGAAGAAGAAAAGTATGAAACCCATAGAGCAGCCAGAGAAGGAACTTACCTCCCAGAGAACGATTTTTAACTTGCTAGATGACCTTGAGCTGATACGACGATGGTGAGATCACATCTGGGCTTGATCTTCTGTTCCCATCTTCTGTCTAAACTTGCCCTCAGTGTCAGCATCTCAAATGTGCACTGGAGTGTTGTGGGATTTAATGATCTATTTGTTGCTCTTCTAATATGGTCACATGGAATACAGCTCCTTTCCTTGCTTTTCACTAGTAATTATATGCTTTTAATTATCCTATGCAAGATAAGTGTAGTAACCTAGATTGCTGGAGGAGAATATATGACTCCACACCTACTAACATCTATATATGTTAGTAAAAAGTAAATCAAAGCTGTAGTATAGAAGAGGGTGTCCTTCCAGGGTGCTCAGTTGGAAGATGTTCTGGACCAACTCAGAATGCAGGGGAAAATATGTTTCAGATGATATTTGTGTTTCTTTTCTCTTCATTCACATCTTGAACAATCAGGTTTGGGACATGAAGAGGGTAGTGACCAAGGCTTTATACTTCCTGATTTCAGGAACAGGAGGCAAGGCACAATAATTAGGGACACACTGTAGAAGACCAGGTGGTCAGAAGGCCAGTGCAAGAAGCCAGAACAAGAGGATCTAGAACCTTGATGAATTCTCTGTGTTGATTTCTATCTAATCTATGAAGAATCTCTCTACAGGATGAGTGGTGTCCTGATCTATGGATATAGCAATATGTCCATAAGTGTCATTTTATTAGTATGTAAATTCTATAGACTAACTATAGTAGGTTTTCCCCTATAGCATATCATTTATCTAGTTTCATGTTCTTGGCCACATTATCACTATCAGGTATGGCTAGCATATCATGTAGGAGGTTTTGCATCCAATAAAAAGGGGGTTGGATACACCCACAACACTTGTGATACTACTGCACCAGTGGGTGTACTGTGCAGGCAGATCACTGCCATAGCTTGCAGGGTGTTCACAGCTGGGTGAGACTGAGGGTCATTTACACCTCTAGTAGGAGGGATAGTACCTTCTGTTCTATGAACACCAGACAGTAGGGTATTCTAGTTGAGCACTAGCTCAATATCTCCATATTCAATATTGCAAAAATGTGATGCCTTCATTCTGTGTCAACAGGAACAACAGTGGAATTATCAAGCACATCCAGGGCAGATCACATGCTCAGTAATAGTTGCCTCACACAAAATAGACTCCATGTTCTTTTTCTCTCCCTCTCCCTCACCCCCTCTCTCTCCTATGAATGTATGTATATGTACAGTTTCTTTTGATTTTGTTTTATTTCAATGAAAGAATTAAGTGGAATGTGTACAGAGGTTATCTAGTTGCAGCCGATGGAAGAGAAACTATAGTCAAAATATATTGTACAAAGAACCAAACATAAAAATAAAGTTTGTCTTATGTGTGTGTTATTGACTAAAAAAAAAATGCTGATCTGAAAACTGAGACATTTTCCTAGAGAAAAGCTTTGTTGGGACATCTTACTGCTGAGAATGAGGTTCTAATACAACCACCATTCACTGTCCTAAGCCCTGTAAGCCCTGGATCTGCAAATGAAGCCTTACATAAATTAGAGCCCATGGAAGAGTTACCCTCTGTTAGGCCCCATGAGGTCTGAGAGCTGTGTTCAATGTCTAGTCTTGTGTGGCTCTCCTGCACTGCTCACAAGTGGTTTGGCAATAAATTTACATAAGAGTGACATTGCTCAAATCATTACTCAGGACTAGGCAGGATTTCTGGAATGTCCCCTCTCCTGTTCCAAGCCTGGACATTAGCCTTGCATTTTCTAAATCCTTTCTAAACCAAAACACAGGTTTCAATAGGATGGGAAGTAGATAATCTTAAAAAAATGTTTCCTTTATTAAAACATCATTACACATCTGTCACTTGACTTCCATGTGCTTCCTTCCAGTCATCTCATGTCCTGCAACAGCGGAGATTCTCTGGGTGACAGTTACCCATGAGCTTGGTATTACGCGGACAAACGGAATGGTAACAGAACCCTCCATGCTTGTAGCACTGTGTAAGTTGTGTTTTGAGTATAAGATGTTTTAGATCCCCAACAGCTGCAAGGAGAGAGCAAACATCCTTTAGAGTCATAGCTATAAAGCCAAACATTTGAGAACCTTTTGGGGATACAAGAGAGATAAATAACATGTCTAAGTCCATGGGATAATTTTCTCTTTCAAGCAATTGTCTTGGAATTGAACTTTGAAGACAGGTAATGACATCACACACTTGGTAAAGATTGGCAGCAGAATTACGAGTGTAGCTTTCATGTTTGATGCTTAGACTCAAGCTTCTTCCCCAATACACCTATTACTCCATCTTACTGTTGTGCCTGAGATGCCACATACTCTATTTCTTAATGCTACAGGCATTACTGCACCAGGAACATATTCTGAAGTGCCCCATTTCTCCATTTTAGTCAGATTGGTCCTTCTGACTCCAGTGCTAGTTTCCAGACTGCTCACCACAATTTCCACCAAAACCTATAATCATTAGTTGTATACGGATATTGTGGCTGCCTTGGAAAATTTTCATAGGTTTCAGAAATTGGTACTTATTCTGCCTTCTGTGGGACATCACAGAATACAAAGAATGTATCCTAGATTAGTCTTCAACAGTATCCAGGATAGAACACAAATACTCTGTGATACACCTGGTAACCATCAAGTGGTAATTTTACCCACATCTTCTGTTCATTTATGGGCTGACTCAGTCCTCTGAAAATTTCCTGCTCAGAAGTTCCAATCCTTTAGTGTCCTAAAGTATGATGTTTTTGAAGACAGGCACTTACAGTTAGTTGACATTAAATGAGGTATTTATATCATACACTAATCTGAATTGATTCTCAGAAAAATCATACATTTAATATATTTATTACTAGTCAAGAGAATAGGCTTTGTTTGTTCAAGTTTGTTTTCTGCAAAGTTTCTGAGCACCCTTGCAATATTCTCTAAAATATGTATAGACTCATATATGCTTAATCAAATGTTAGAAACCATAACAGTAAGAGGTCTACAGCATTGAAGAAAGAAACTGAAAAAGACACTAGAAGATAGGTCCATCTTCCATGTTGGTGTGTCAGCTCAGTTACTAATGTTCTAAAACCACAACACTGGAATTGATCTACAGAGTCATGGCATCCCCACCAAAATCCCAAGGACATTCTTCATGGGAATAGTGAAAACATACAATCCTTAAGTTCATATGACAATGTAAAGGACTCCCAAACAGTGAATGCATTTCTGAGCAGATAGAACAATATTGGAGGGGCTATGACAGCCTTTCAATTTATACCTCAGAGCTGTATCATCATATACAGAAACTATGGCATCAGCTCAGAAACAAAACACATCAATAGCACTGAATAGAAGGCTTTGAAATAAGTCCACACAGCTACCAATGGATTCTTGTGAGAAGTACTGTGGTTAACTCCTATTGTTAATTTGGTTAGAGTGAGAAACAGCTAGCAAGGTAGCAAGCTAGAGAAACACGAAGAACTCCTGCCAAGATGTAAACATACAGAGGTGTCTGTCAGGACATAGTGATAGTTTGGATATAAAATGTCATTAAATATAAAAAGGCTCACATTTTGTAGATCTGCTTTCTGGTTCATGTCCCTAATTTGAAAATTTCTAGGGAGTTTAGGAGAAGTAGGTCACAGGTGGCAGATGGAATCTTTGTCCTTGCATGTTCCTTTCTATGTCTTACCTCCTTCCTGCCATAAGGTAAACGAACTTCTTTGCCACATGCCCCCCCCACTGTGTTCTTCAGAAGTGCATGGGATGTGCATGGGGCATGCATGACGCAGACATGGGGTATGCATGTAGTGATCTTCAGGTTTTCATAGAGACCAGTTATAGAAACTCAAGTACCTACCTACCTACCTACCTACACACACACACACACACACACACACACACACACACACACTGGAATGTGAAGGAATATGCTGGTCTGGTTTATCATTTGCTTAGTTCTCAAAGTTGATGAGTCATTTTGCACTTTGCCATGGAAAGAGTCTCAGAATAGCCTGTTACTGCTTTGCATCTTCCCCAACTAAGGAGGCTACCCACGAAGCTGAATGACGGTGTCCTGACAACTGCAGCAGCCCAAGGCTGTGGGTGTCTGCTGTGACCAGACATTGCATTTGTTTGGAGACATTTCTGCTTGTCCTGCTGAGCAGTAGACAGATCACTTGCATCAATACTTTTTCTGCACTGAGGACCACTAAAGGCCCAGATGACGCTCCCTCTGGGTGTGTCTGTGAGCACCAATCATGCTCCCTCTGTGTGTATCAGTGCACACACACACACACACACACACACACACACACACACATCATTGTCATTGATCACAGAAACACCCGGAGAGATTATCATCCTGTTTACACACACCCAAACACACACGCAGACACAGCTAATCATTAGTGCTCACAGACATACCCAGAGTCTCTCTCTCTCTCTCTCTCTCTCTCTCTCTCTCTCTCTCTCTCTCTCTCACACACACACACACACACACACACACACACACACACACGGAAAGCTTTCAGAAAAGGATACTAATGTTACACGTAGAATTTTACAGCTGTGACAGATTGGGAAAACATATCTTTCATTTCTTTTGCCTGGAACCCACTCGCACCCTGAGTCAGTGATAGTTTGCATTGGTTCAGAGTACATGGAATCTTCCACAGCTGGGCAAGAAGTAGCCATCCAAGAATTGAGACATTCCGTGAGGTAATAGGATACTACCCTGACTGCTGCAACATTTTTTGGGAAAGTCCCAGTCCATGTTGGAGGAGTGATGGCACATTCCCTGTGTCAGGGCACTTGGGGAAGACCTCTCAGTGACTTGGGTGAGTATGAAAATGCCTGTGTGTGGATCAGAAGCTGGCCTCTGTGTGTGTGAGGAGCTGCACTGCAGATGAGGTAGAATCCCTTTGCTACAAGGTATTCCTCCATTTCAGGTGCAGGACTCCATTCTGCTGCTGCAGAGCTCCAAATCCCTGCCAGGATCTCTGCTTTTCCCAGCTCCAGTTTTCTGCCTCCTTGTCCCCAGTCCTGAGCTAGCTCTGCAGGTCCTCAGGCTTACCTGGGGTGGTATATGAGAAAAGGAGGCAGCATATCAGCATCAGAGAGCAGAGAGTCCTCATGGCTGGTAGAAGGAGCACTCAGATTCCAGAGAGGGCCAGTAACTCCTGCAGGACTGAAAGTCAAGACTCCTGAGGGTTGCCTGCAGGGGAGGGTGAAGTGTTCGTCCTCCTGCTGTGTGTCCTGAGGCATTTCCAGTGCTGTTGAGAGGTGTTCAGGCTTAGCTCTGCACAGATTTTGCTTTCATTCTCGAATCCCTAATGTATTTCCTCCTGCCTGGATCGCTGTAACTTTGATGTTAGAGAGTCTGAACGCTCTCTGACAACGTAGCATAGGCTAGTGTCCTTCTGGCCAAAATGAGTCAGAAAGCCTATAAGGAGAAGCAGCCTGAGAGCCTAGTGTTCCTACAGGGTAGCTCAGCTGTAACCCCTCTCTGAACAGAAGCTAAGCCGATTGAGGCGTGAGAGTTCTTTCTCAGTAGCTGCTGGTTCCCCTCTTTTTCAATGAATTAATGTAATTCACTTGACATCCTAGTCCAAGTCCCCTCTCTCCTCTCCTCCCAGCCACACCGTACAAATCCCTCTTCCCCTTGTCCTCAGAGAAAGGAACATCCCCCCCCCCCGCCCCCAGGCACCAACCTGCCTTGGGATATCCTGTCACAGCAGGACTAAGCATATCCTCATAACTGAGACCAGACAAGGCAGCCCAGCAAGGGAAAGGGATCCAAAGACAAGCAACAGAGTCAGAGAGAGTCCCCACTCCGATTGTTAGGGAACCCACATGAAGACCAAGCGGCACATCTAATACAAACATGTAGGGACCTAGGTTCAATCGCTGAATGCTCTTTGGTTGATGGTTCAATCTCTGTGAGCTCCCGTGGGACCAAGTTCGTTGGCTCGGTAGGTTTTCTTGTATGTCCTTGAACCCCTGGGCTCCATCAACTTTGCCCCACCCCACTCTTCTACAAGACTCCTGAACTTCATCTAAGGTTTGGCTGTGGATCTCTGTATTTGTTTCTATCAGCTGCAGGGCAAAGCCACTTAAGACACAGTTATAGGCTCCTGTCTATAAGCCTAGCAGACCATCATGAGTAGTGTCAGGAGTTGGCTCTCTCACATGGGATGGATCTCAAGTTTGGCCATGGTCATTGGTTGGCCATTTGATCAATCTGTTTATCCCTGTGCTTGGTATGGGTAGGAGGAAATTTGAGTTGAAGGTTTTGTGAATGGGTTGATGTCCCCCTTCCTCTGCTGGAATTCGTAATTGGCTACAAGTGGTTGCATCTTAAGTTTCCATATCCCCAGAAGGTAGGAGCCTTCCCTAGGGTCACCCCTCTAACCTCCAGGTAGCCTTCCCCATCGCAGGTCTCTGGCTAGTCCCAGGCATTTCTCCTACTGATTTCCATTCTCACTCCCAGCCCTCTCCCTCCTCCCCACACCTGATCATCGTCCCTATCTCCCCCCTCACTCCCTTTCCCACCCAGTTGCCTCCCTCCATCAACTTCCACTGTCCATTTTATTCCCCTTCTGAGACAGAGTCAACCTCCCTTCCTTCCTTGGGCCTTCCTTGTTAGTTGGCTTCTTTGGATCTGCTCAGTGTAACATGGTGATCCTGTACTTCAAGGGTATCACTCACTTATAAGTGGGTGCATATCATACATGTCCTTTTGGGTCTGGGTTACCTCACTCAGGATGATCTTTTCTAGTTCTATCCATTTGCCTACGAATTTCATGATGTGCTTATTATTAATAGCTGACTGGTATTCCATGGTGTAGATTAACCACATTTTATCTATTCTCCTGTTGAGGGACACCTAGGTTATTTCCAGTTTCTGGCTATTATAGGTCAGCCATGAAGATAGTGGAACAAGTGTCCTCTTTGTATAGTGGAGCATCTTTTGAATATATGGCCAGGGGTGGTATTGCTCAGTTTTGGGGTAGAACCATTTCCAATTTTCTAAGAAACTGCAGCATTTGGTTACATCGTCCAACTGATAGGGATGTCTTTACATCATTTACATCATATACATCTTTACAACCCCGTGTCACACACTCTTAGTTATTGGTCATTTCAGCAGCTGGGAGGAGAGTGCTGTCAAGGACCATGTGTGCTGGACCAGGGCTGCTAGGATTCTATGGGATGAAGGAACAAAGCTATGGGAGATGCTTCGGGCTAAAACTGGAGTAGGATAAAAATCAATGCCACATATTCCCAAAAGTAAAGAGTGGCAAACCCTTGTGTGGTGAAGTATGTGGGAGAAGAATGGAGGTAAAGAGGTCAATGAGAGACTTGACTGGGTGAGCAGTTTCCAGAAGGGCTTCTCTGACCATGGTCTTCTAGTTGTTGTGGGAAAAGAAAATACATTGCTGCTTTCTGTTAGTCATTTGTCAGGCTTTGTTAGAGCAACATACCTGACCCAAATATTATTGGAGAAGAACTTTGCAAATTGCCTCTGATGCCTGCCTCAGGCAGGACCCTTGTGCCCTCAGTGTGTATGTCCTGTCTTTGAAGTTCTTTGACCTTTCCCAGGACTGTCACCCAGTCAGGGCACTTTAGGTATTTCTGCTCATTAATTATGTCACCTATAGTTACCTGAGGACCAAGCCCAAGGGAAGTCAGTTATCCTTCCCAAGCCCTCATATTATTTTGAATTACATATTAATCTAAATTTTCATACTTTGAACAGTTTACATATTCTCACAAAAAAGGGAGACAGAGATTCATCCTAGACTTCCACTTGAAGGGAAGATCTTATTTCCAGTCCTGCCCACCTTAAACTTTTTCAATAAACTGGAACCCTAAAACTATGAGCATTTGTGACCCTGCCTTGCTGCTGTCCTTGTGGACCTGGTCTCATAAAACAGCCCTCCATCAGCTGGCGTGTACACTGTCTCTCATCAGCACAGCGAGTTAGCTACTAAGCAATGTGCACTACTCCCAATTAGACTGGGTTAAGAAAGTAGCGTCACTAGCTACTCCTCTAGGGTTATGGTCTCTGCAGTCGTGAGTAGATGACTAGCCTTCTAGAGCCAGTCATGATTTCCTCCTGTTAAGCAGCCTTAAATCTAATTAGACTCCATTTTAATTTTTTCCTCAGAAAGTATAGGACCTTTGCTTTTAGCCTGAATTTGTTAGTTTATGCTGGTTTGTTTTTCTCACAAGGGTTTATGTAATCCAGGAGGACCCGGGACTTCCTATGTAGTTGAAAACCTTCAACTTCTCATGCTCCTGCTTCTACCCCCTGTCGATGGCATATACCATGATGGTGGGTCAAAGTGGAGCTGGGTATCCAAGCCAGGACTCATAGATGCTGGAGAACCACTTTGACATCTGAGCTAGATCTTCAGCTCTTGTTTGTTGTTTTGTAAGTTTTTTGCTGTCTGCTGCTCTTTGCCCATGGTATTTCCTTATATATATAGACACACACATGTGTCTATATATGTATATATATACATATACATATATATATATATTTCCAACAAAAGTTCTTAGATTTTATACTACATTAACCCCGACCTTTTCCTACTATGTTGCACTAGAGAATTTCTTCCTTGTACAGAATGCGTCTCATCTTTTTTCCCCTTCATCTCTTCCATTTTAGACTTTACCTGTTTTCTCAAAATGTTCTCCTCTGGTTATTTAATTTTTCTCATTTGACCGTAATTCTGAAATACCAAGTATCCTTTTTCTAGTCCGTGATCCTTACCCAGTACATTTTGTTATGTTCTACAATGCAACATCTCTCTAGCAATTTGTACCAGCTTTCATGGCTTTGTTCTTCAGGTTCACACACTCTACACTTGCTGTAGTGTTTGCTTGTGCCTTTAAGATCAACGATGAAGCCCCAAGCTCTGCTTCAAGGAATCAGTGGGAGCAGAGTGTCCTTTCAAGTGGTTCCATTACAAGATGTTTCCCAGATAACCTTTGCTTTAATAGGCAGAATCAACTGGGATTCCTAAGATGTGACATTCATAGATAATAAATTGTCTTTTAGTGTGCTGGGTGTACAGGATGCTCAGGAGAGTGTGTAACTGGCAAGGTGGCACTGAAGATGGTTTGATACTTGAGATTATTTATTAACTTGGCTGGGTGATGTGTCAGGTCTTTGATTAAGCATGATTGTGGATGTTTCTGAGAGGGGATGTTTTAGACAAAACTGCTTGTTTGTGTAATGGTCAGTCAGATGTGGTCATGGGAAGCACATAGGTTGTATAGAAAGCAAGATTACTTGTTTTGTGTTGATAAATTGCATTTTAAACTTTCTATGTCATGGCTAGTTGATATTGAAGAGAGACTTCCCCATTTCTGAAGAGAACCAGAGGAGGAAGTGATGGAGGTAGGTTGGGAAGAACAAAACTGATGTGGGTAGGAAAGGAGGTAGGGAATATGTGATTGAGATGTAAAATATTAAATAAATAGGGTAAAAAATTTAAATGCATTTAAAAATGTCAATGATATCATTATTTTTTGAGAACTTCCTACAATACTTTATGATCATATTTGCCACATGAATCTTGTAGACACTGTATGATTTCCACAATTAAACCGCATTCGATGGACATCGTGTGATAATTTTTACAGGTAAAAACCTTGTCTATGATAAGGTTGTCTGCTGAGGAACTCGATTGTGGAACTCTTGGCCTGAGATGCTGAGCTGGATTTCTCATGGCAAGCCTTGCCTGTGTGACTTTTCTCTAACCTGTTTCTTCATTTACAAAATGTTCCTAGTAGCCAGAGCTGTGAGCACACAGGCGTTAAAGCTAACAAGAGTTCATTCTTTGAGCTACAGCACTGGCCATGATTTATCTTCTAGAGATCTATTGCTTTGCCTTTTGATCAGTTATACAATTATTACCTAAATATGGCTAGGTGGCTTTGACACCCTGACATGGAAAGCATCAGTTAAGTAAAGTTTCAAAGTGAGCTTAAAAGAGTCTCACAAGAAGGAAGCAGGATGTTAAGGACTACACTGAACAAAGGGCGTGGTGATATAACTCTTGAACTACTAGTTTATCATTAACTACAGAGGGGCATGATGCTTTGTATGTTTTCTCTGAAGTTCATACCTGATTGATTTTGTATTTCCTTGTGCCAGAAGCTTATGTTAGTCATTCTTTGTAATCACTTCACTGGATACATTTTTTCTTTAGTAATGTAATATCAACTTATATGTGTATAAAAGTTCCTGCCTCAGAACAGTAAAGTGCATTCAGACTCAACCTACATCTGGTGTGTCTGTCTGTCATCCACTGGACCTGTGCCTTCCTGCATACCAAAGACCTTGGTTCCCCCACAGGTGTGTGTCCCAACTGAGTCTGTCCATGGCACATATTCTCTTCTTTCACCAACTTCTTGCACACCCACAACCACCTCCCTGTAACCCAACCCCCATCTCTCTCTTAAACGAGTTGAGTCCAGTTCATGTCTGTTACTTGTTGTTCTAACAAGTAGGGCTTACTCTGTAGTATGGTCTATGTGATATTGGTCACACTATTACAGAAAACTGACTCTGCCCTTCCCAGCAGCAATCAAGTGGCAGTAGCTCCTCTGCTACAGTAGACAGGAAACAAAGCACACTGCTTTCTATATTATGTGTAGTTAACGGTCAGTTGATAGAACAAAATCCAACTTCTTTGTAGAGAATAGATTCTGGATATAGTTTATCCTTTAAACTCAAAGTACACTTTTCCTGAGTCCCCATCCAATCAGGTACCAATAATTCTAGTGTTGAAAATGAAAACCTAAATTGAGCTTAACAGTATATTTGAGCCAATGGGAAAGAATCCATGAACTCCAAAGCAGCTCCATTGATATCCAGTCCAAGTGACAAAGAGAAGCTTGCCTCATAAGTCTCCTCAGGATGAAGGGTGAGCTCAGAGCCAGAAAATGGAGATCAGGAGATCCTATGCACTTTGCCTCCCTCTGAAGTTCTTTTAACTGGACAACTTCTTGAGTGTACCATCACCCTACTTTTATATATCTTCTCATTTTGTCCTGCTTTTTTTCCCCATTTTTCAATGATAACTTTAAGATTGAACTTTATGCTATTGATATCTTCCATCTTCTTACAGATCATGTTATTATACTGTGTGAAGTATTGTGTACAATATAGCTGCATAATGCTGTGTATAATGTATTTCATGGTCATTTGTATTTCATTTATGTGACTGTGTTCCTCATGTGCATTTGGTCCTCCATATCTTGTTATTCTATGTTGCATGCCTATGTACCAAACATGCCTGGCAAATGTAAATATATTCCAAAATATTATTTTGTGCCCCAATGTTTAGCTATCAGATTATTGAAGCAGTAGTCCCAAATAAATTAGAATCCTGCTAGGAATCACCTTCTAGAAGGAGAAAAGTATAAAACCCATAGAGCAGTCAGAGAATGAATTTACCTCCTGGAGAAAGATTTACAACTTGCTAGATGATCTTGAGCTGACACAATGATGGTGAGACCACATCTTGGCTTGATCTTCTGTCCCCACCTTCTGTCTAAAACTTGCCCTCGGTGTCAGCATCTCAAATGTGCACTGGAGTGTAGTGCGAGTTCATGGATCTATTTGTTTTTCTTCCTAATATGGCCACATGGAATACAGTTCCTTTTCCCGCTTTTCACTAGTAATTATATTCTTTTAATTATCCTGTGCAAGTTAAGTGTAGTAACCTAGCTTGCTGGAGCACAAGATACGATGCCACACCTGCTGACATCTATCTATTTTAGTAAAAAGTAAGTCAAAGCTGTAGTCAAGAGGAGGGTGTCCTTCCAGGGTGCTCAGTTGGAAGATGTTCTTCCGTACCAACTCAGAATGCATGGGAAAATGAGTTTTGGATTTGTGTTTCTTTTCTCTTCATTTACATCTTGTTCAATCAGGTTTGGGACTTGAAGAGGGTGAGAACCAAGGTTTCTTCCTCCCTGATCCCAGAGACAGGAGGCAAGGCCTGGCATTTAGGGACACACTGTAGAGGACCAGGTGGACAGATGGCTAGTGTACCAGGCCAGAACAAGGGGAGGTAGAACCTTGTTGAATCCTCTTTTATTTTTATTTCTATCTATTCTAAGAAGTATCTCTGAGGCCGGATGAGTGGTGTCCTGATCTGCGGATATAGCAATATATCCATAAGTGTCATTTTATTAGTATGTTAATTTAATAGAGTAAATATAGTAGGTTTTCCCCTAGGACATTTGATCTGTCTAGTTTCATGTTCTTGGCCACATTATCACTATCATGTATGGCTACCATATCATGAAGGAAGTTTTGAATCCAATAAAAAGGTGGTTGGATACACCCACACCATTTGTGATACTACTGCACCAGTGAGTGTACTGTGCAGGCAGGTCACTGATGTAGCGCAGACATCACACCTTCTGTACTATGAACACCAGACAGTAGGGTATTGTTGAGCACCAGCTCAATTTCTCCACGTTCAATAGTGTAATAATGTGACGCCTTCATTCTGTGGCAATTGCAGTAACAGGAGAAATTTTCAACCACATCCAGGGCAGAACACATTCTTAGTAATAGTTGCCTAACACGAAAGAGACTCCATGTTCTCTCTCTTTCTCTGTCTCTGTCTCTGTCTCTGTCTCTCTCTCTTGGGTATGTATGTGCACATTTTCTTTTGTTTTTGTTTTATTTAAGGGAGAACTAAGTGGAATGCATAGGGAAGGGATCTATTTGGAGTTGGGGGAAGGGAAAGCATTTAGTCATAATACAGTGTATGAAGAACCAAACAGTAAAAATAAAGTTGTTTTGTGTATGTTATTGACTAAAAAAAAAAAAAAAAAAAAAAAAAAAAGCTAATTTGAAAACTGAGCCATTATCTCTCGGAAAAAATCTTTGCTGGGAAACTTACTGTTACAAACGAGGTTCTAATACAATATCCACTCACTGCCCTAAGCCCTGTAAGCCCTGGATCTGCAAATGAAGCCTTACATAAATTTGAGACCATGGAAGAGTTACCCTTTGTTAGGCCCCATGAGGGCTGAGAGCTGTGTTCACGGTCCAGTCATGTGTGGCTCTCCTGCACAGCTCACAGCTGATCTGACAATTAATTCAAATAAGAGTGACATTGCTCAAATCATTATTCAGGACTAGGCAGGATTTCTGAAATGTCCCCTCTCCTGTTCCGAGCCTGGGCCTTGCATTTTCTAAGTCCTTTCCAACCAAAACACAGGCTTCAATAGGATCTGAAGAAGATAAGCATTAAAAATGTCCCCTTTATTAAAACATCAGTTACACATCTGTCACTTGATTTCCGTGTGCTTCCTTCCAATCATCTCATGTACTTGCAACAGGGGACCTTCTCTGGGAAACAGCTTCCCGGACGCCTGTGAGAAGGCGGACAAATTGCTCTGACACAGTACCCTCCCCTATTGTGGCAGTGTTCAAATTTTGCTTTGTATCCAAGACGTTCTAGATCCCCAGCAGCTGCAAGGAGAGAGCAGATATCCTTTAGAGTCACAGCTATAATGACAAATATTTGAGAACCATTTGGGGATACAAGAGAGATAGATAACACGTCTAAGTTCATGGGATAATTTTCTCTTTCAAGCAATTGTCTTGGAATTGAACCTTGAGCCTGAAGACAGGTAATGAAATCACACACTTGGTAAGGATGGGTAGCAGAATTATGAGTAGCTCATAATTCTGTTTTGATGTTTAGACTTAAGCTTCTTCCCCAATACACCTATTACTCCATCTCACTGTTGTGCCTAAGATGCCACATACTCTATTTCTTAATGCTACAGGCATTACTGCACCAGGAACATATTCTGAAGTGCCCCATTTCTCCTTATTAGTCAGATTGGTCCTTCTGACTCTAGTGCTAGTTTCCGGACTTCTCACCACAATTTCCACCAAAACCTATAATCATTAGTGTTATATGGATATTGTGGCTGCCTTGGGAAATTTTCATAGGTTTCAGAAATTGGTACTTATTCTGCCTTCTGTGGGATATCACAGAATACAAAGAATGTATCCTAGATTAGTCTTCAACAGTATCCAGGATAGAACACAATTACTCTGTGATACACCTGGTAACCATCAAGTGGTAATTTTACCCACATCTTCTGTTCATTTATGGGCTGACTCAGTCCTCTGAAAATTTCCTGCTCAGAAGTTCCAATCCTTTAGTGTCCTAAAGTATGATGTTTTTGAAGACAGGCACTTACAGTTAGTTGACATTAAATGAGGTATTTATATCATACAATAATCTGAATTGATAGGCAGAACAAACATACAAGAAATTTAATATATTTATCACTAGTCAAGAGAAGAGGCTTTGTTCAAGTCTGTTTTCTGCAAAGTTTCTGAGCACCCTTGCAATATTCTCTAAAATATGTATAGACTCATATATGCTTAATCAAATGTTAGAAACCATAATAATAAGAGGTCTACAGCATTGAAGAAAGAAACTAAAAAAGACATTAGAAGATAGGTCCATCTTTCATGTTGGTGTGTCAGCTCAGTTACTAATGTTCCAAAACCACAACACTGTAATTGATCTACAGAGTCACGGCATTCCCACCAAAATCCCAAGGACATTCTTCATGGGAATAGTGAAAACATTCAATCCTTAAGCGCATATGACAATGTAAAGGACTCCCAAACAGTGAATGCATTTCTGAGCAGATAGAACAAAGTTGGAGGGGCTATGATATCCCTTCAATTTATACTTCAGATCCATATCATACTATACAGGAGCAGTATGGCATCAGCACAGAAGCGCAATCATACCATTGCGTAGAAGGCCTTGAAATAAGCCCACACGGCTACCAATGGATTCTTGTGAAAAGTACTCTGGTTCATGTCTATTGGTAATTTGATTAGATTGAGAAACAGCTGACAAGGAAGCAAGCTAGAGAAACACAAAAGAACTCCTGCCAAGATGGACACATACAGAGGTGTCTGCTAGGATATGGTGATGGTTTGGATATTAAATGTCATTAAATGTAATAAAGCTCACACTTTGTAGATCTGATTTCTGGTTCATGTCCCTAATTTGAAATTTTCTAGGGAGTTTAGGAGAAGTAGGTCACAGGTGGCAGATGGAATCTTTGTCCTTGCATGTTCTTCTCTATGTCTTACCTCCTTCCTGCCATAAGGTAAATGAACTTCTTTGCCGCATGCCCCCACCACTGTGTTCTTCAGAAGTGCATGGGGTGCGAATGGGGAATGCATGGGGGCAGATATGGGGTATGCATGTAGCGGCCTTCAGGTTTTTTATAGAGACTAATCATACAAACTAAAGTACATACCTACTCACACACACACACACACACACTCACACACACACACACACACACACACACACACATGGAATGCTTTGAGAAATGGATACTAATGTTACTCAGAATTTCACAGCTTTGATTTCTGTAATAACTTCATTGTACAGATGAGGGAAATGAGGACCAGAAACATGTGACTTGAGCTGGATCAGCAGAAGTGACTGATTGGGAAAATATATGTTTCATTTCTTTTTACTGGAACCCACTTGCTCCTGAGTCAGACACAGATTGCGTTGGCTCAGAGTACGTGGGATCTTCTACACCTGGACAAGAAGCACCCATCCAAGAATGGAGACATTCCCGCAGGGAATAGAATGCCACCCGGACTGCTGGAACACTTTTTGGGAAAGTTCCAGTCCAGGTTGGAGGAGTGGTGGTACATGCCCTGTGTCAGGGCACCTGGGGAAAGACCTCTCAGTGTCGTGGGTGAATATGGAAATGCCTGTGTGTGGATCAGAAGCTGGCCTCTCTCTCTCTCTCTCTCTCTCTCTCTCTCTCTCTCTCTCTCTCTCTCTCTGTGTGTGTGTGTGTGTGTGTGTGTGTGTGTGTGTGTGTGAGGAGCTGCACTGCAGATGAAGTCGAATCCCTTTGCTACAAGGCATTCCTCCATTTCAGGCATAGGACTTGGGTCTGCCCCTAAGGTGTCCAAATGCCTGCCAGTATTGCTCCTTTTCCCCACTGCAGTTTTCTGCCTCCATGTCCTTAGTCCTGAGCCAGAGATGCAGGTCCTCAGGCTTACCTGGGGTGGTATATGAGAAAAGGAGGCAGCATATCAGCATCAGAGAGCAGAGAGTCCTCATGGCTGGTAGAAGGAGCACTGAGACTCCAGAGAGGGCCAGTAACACCTGCAGGACTGAAAGTCTCCAGAATCCTGAGAGTTGCCTGCAGCTGAGGGTGAAGGTCCTTAACTCTGCCCTCCTGCTGTGCGTCCTGAGGCATTTCCAGTGCTGTTGATAGGTGTTCCTGCTAAGTAAGCTCTTGAAGGATTTTGCTTTCATTCTGTAATCTCTAATTTATTTCCTCATGCCTGGATCGCTGTAACTTTCAGGTTAGAGAATCTGAATGTTCTCTGATGACATAGCATATGATAGCATCATTTGGGCCAAAATGGATCAGAAAGGCTATAAAAGGAAGAAGCCAGACAGCCTAATGTTCCTATAAGGTAGATCAGCTGTAAACCCTCTGAACAGAAGCTAAGCTGGTTGAGGCATGGGAGTTCTTTCTCAGTAGCAGCTCTTGCTCCTCTTTTATGATTAATTAGTTAATTGGTTAATTGCTTAATTCACTTTACATCCTGATCCCAGCCCCTCTCTCCTCTCCTCCCAGCCACACCCTTACAAGTCCCTCCTTCCTAAACACCCCTTCCTTTGTCCTCAAAGAAAGGGAACTCCCACTTCAGTACCACCCTGGGATATCCTGTCACAGCAGGACTAGGCAAATCCTCTGTCACTGAGACCAGACCAGGCAGCCCAGCTAGAGGAAAAGGATCCAAAGGCAAGCAGCAGAGCCAAAGAGCCCCTACTCTACTTGTTAGAGGACCCACACGAAGACCAAGCTGCACGTCTAATACAAATGTGTGGGGACTTAGGTCCAGTCCCTGAATGCTCTTTGGTTGATCGTTCAATCTCTGTGAACTTCCATGGGCCCAAGTTCATTGACTCTGTACGTTTTCTCTTCTCTTCTCTTCTCTTCTCTTCTCTTCTCTTCTCTTCTCTTCTCTTCTCTTCTCTTCTCTTCTCTTCTCTTCTCTTCTCCTCTCCTCTCCTCTCCTCTCCTCTCCTCTCCTCTCCTCTCCTCTCCTCTCCTCTCCTCTCCTCTCCTCTTCTCTTCTCTTCTCTTCTTTTATTTTTTCTTTTCTTTTTTTTCTCTGGTATTTTTGAGACAGGGTTTCTCTGTTTGGCCTTGCAGTCCTGCAACTCACTCTGTAGACCAGGCTGGCCTCGAACTCAGAAATCTGCCTGCCTCTGCCTCCCAAGTGCTGGGATTAAAGGCATGAGCCACCACCACCCGGCTTCTATAGGTTTTCTTGTGTATATTTGACCCCCATTGGCTCTATCAGTTCTTGCCCTCACTCTTCTACAAGTCTCCTGAACTTCATCTAAGGTTTGGCTGTGGATCTCTGTATCTGTTTCTATCAGCTGCAGGGCAAAGCCACTTAAGAGACAGTTACAATAGGCTCCTGTCTATAAGCCTAGCAGACCATCATGAGTAGTGTCAGGAGTTGGCTCTCTCACATGGGATGGGTCTCAAGTTTGGCCATGGTCATTGGTTGGCCATTTGATCAATCTCTGTTCTCTCTTTATCCCTGTGCTTGGTATGGGTAGGAGGAAATTTGAGTTGAAGGTTTTGTGAATGGGTTGATGTCCCCCTTCCTCTGCTGGAATTCGTAATTGGCTACAAGTGGTTGTCTCTTAAGTTTCCATATCCCCAGAATGTAGGAGCCTTCCCTAGGGTCACCCCTCTAAACTCCAGGTAGCCTTCCCCATCGCAGGTCTCAGGCTAGTCCCAGGCATTTGTCCTACTGATTTCCATTCTCACTCCCAGCCCTCTCCCTCCTCCCCACACCTGATCATCGTCCCTATCTCCCCCCTCACTTCCTTTCCCACCCATCCATCAACTTCCACTGTCCATTTTATTCCCCTTCTGAGACAGAGTCAACCTCCCTTCCTTGGGCCTTCCTTGTTAGTTGGCTTCTTTGGATCTGCTCAGTGTAACGTGATGGGTATCACTCACTTATAAGTGGGTGCATATCATGCATGTCCTTTTGGGTCTGGGTTGCCTCACTCAGGATGATCTTTTCTAATTTTATCCATTTGTCTGCAAATTTCATGTTGTGCTCATTTTTAATGGCTGACTGGTATTCCATTGTGTAGATTAACCACATTTACTTTATCTATTCTCCTGTTGAGGGACATCTAAGTTATATCCAGTTTCTGGCTATTATAGGTCAAGCAGCTGTGAATATAGTAGAGCAGGTGTCCTGGTTGTATAGTGGAACATCTTTTGAATATACATCCAGGGGTGGTATAGCTGAGTCTTAGGGTAGAACTATTCTTAATTTTCTAAGAAACTGCAGCAGTTGGTTACATCGTCCAACTGATAGGGATGTCTTTACATCATTTACATCATATACATCTTTACAAGCCAGTGTCACACACTCTTAGTTACTGGTCATTTCAGCTGAGGGAGCAGCTGAGAGGAGAGTGCTGTCAAGGACCATGTGTGCTGGACCAGGGCTGCTAGGATTCTATGGGATGAAGGAACAAAGCCATGGGAGATGCTTCGGGCTAAAACTGGAGTAGGATAAAAAACAATGCCACGTATTCCCGAAAGTAAAAATGACAAACCCTTGTGTGGTGAAGCATATGGGAGAAGAATGGAGGTAAAGAGGTCAGTGGGAGACTTGACTGGGTGAGCAGTTTCCAGAAGGGCTTCTCTGACCATGGTCTTCTAGTTGCTGTTTTGGAAAAAGAAAATACATTGTTGCTTTCTGGTAGTCATTTGTCAGACATTGTTAGAGCAACATACCTGACTCAAATATTATTGGAAAAGAACTTTGCAAGGTGTTTCTGACACCTGCCTCGAGCAGGACCTTTGTGCCCTCAGTGTGCATGTCCTGTCTTTGAGGTGCTTAGACCTTTCCCAGGACTATCACCCAGTCAGGGCACTTTAGGTATTTCTGCTCATTAATTATTGTCACCTATAGTTACTTGAGGACCAAGCCCAAGGGAAGTCAGTTATACTTTCCAAGCCTTCGTATTATTTTTAGTTACATATTACTGTAAGTTTTTGTACTTTGTACAGTTTACATGTTCTCAGAAAAAAAGGAGACACAGATTCATCATAGACTTCCACTTGCAGGGAAGATCTTATTCCTGTCCTGCCCAACTTAAGCTTTTTCCATAAACTGGAACCCTAAAACTGTGAACCTTTTTGATCCATATATATATACATATATATGTATATATATATATATATATATATATATATATATATATACACGGATAGGGATAGGGAGATGGATATAGAGATAGATATATAGGTATATAGGTATATAGATATATAGATATATAGGTTTATAGATATAGGTATATAGAAATTTAGATATATAGGTATATATATCTATATCAATATAGATATATAGATTTTTTTCAGCAAGAATTTTTAGATTTTTTTATCGTACTTCTGTCCTGACCTTTCCCTACTTTGTTTCCCTAGAGAATTTCTTGAGTGTGTAGAATGTATTCTTTTTTCTGCTCTCACCTCTTACACTTTAGACTTTATTCATTTATTCTAATTTTTCTTTTCTGTTTCTTTAATTTTTCTCATTTGACAGTAATTCTGAAATGCCAAGTATCTTTTTTCTAGTCCCTGATCCCAGTGCAACTTCTCTCTAGCAATTTGTACCAGCTTCCTGTGGCTATGTCCTTCAGGTTCACGCACTCTTCACTTGCTGTAGTGTTTGCTTGTGCATTTAAGATCAACGATGAAGCTCCAAGGTCTGTTTTGAGGAATCATTGTGAGCAGAGTTCCTTTCTTTTTTTTTTAAATTTTTTATTGGATATATTTTATATTTACATTTCATTTCCCCCTTTCTGGTTCCCCATCCCCCAAAGGTCCCACATGCCCTTTTCCCTCCCCCTGTTCCCCCATCCACCCCTTCCCACTTCCCTGTTCTGGTATTCCCCTACACTGATGCTTTGATCCTTTCTAGCACCAGTGTCCACTCCTTTCTTCTTGTCAGACATCATTTGGTATGTGGATTGTGTCTTTGGTGTCCCAAGATTCTAGGCTAATATCCACTTATCAGTGAGTGCATACCATGGGTGTTCTTTTGAGACCAGAGTGTCCTTTCAAGTGGTTCCATTGAAAGATGTTTCTTGGATAACCTTTGCTTTAATAGGCAGAGTCAACTGGGATTCCTAAGATGTGACATTCATAGATATTAAATTGTCTTTTTAGTGTGCTGGGTGCACAGGATGTTCAGGAGAGTGTGTAACTGGCAAGGTGGCACTGAAGATGGTTTGAAATTTGAGATTATTTATTAACTTGACTGGGTGATAGTGTGAGGTCTTGATCAAGCATGATTTTGGATGTTTCTGAGATGGGATGTTTTAGACAAAACTCCTTGTTTGTGTAGTGGACAATCAGATGTGGTAATGGGAAACACATAAGATGTATAGGAAGTAAGATTGTCTTTGTGTTAATAATTTGTCTTTTAAGCTTGCTATATCATGACTAGTTGATATCCAGGAGAGGCCTCCTTTTTCTCTGGAGAGAACCAGAGGAGGAAGTGATTAGGGTGGGGGGGGGAAGGTGGGAAGACCAGAAGTGGTTTGGGGGAAGGAAGGAGGAAGGGAAACTGTGGTTGGGATGTAAAATAATAAATGAATAAGGCAGAGCCTGCTCCAGTGGTACACCAGTACCACTGGGGAATTAGGTTGTAAGGGATGGAGCAGGGCTATTTTGAGGCTCCTTTGGAAAATAAGGGATGTGGTATGGTCTTTAGATCAGATGGGTTGGTTTCGATAAATTCAGTGGGTTCGTTTGTTTTGTTTTGTTTTGTTTTGTTTTGTTTTGTTTTGCTATCTAATAAGCCCCTAGTCTCTTGCCAACTGTCCTTGTGATGACCAAGGAAGAAGAGTATTGTCTTCTTCTTCTTTTTTTTTTTTTTGAGTATTGTCTTCTGAAGTGTCATGCTTGAGGAAGGAGGAAGCTGTAAGCTTTAGAGTGTGAATATCACAGGTATCCTTCTGGGGGACTCTGTAACTGTCTTTATGGACTGACTGTGGATGGAGCATAGGACTAACTTCCCCGATGTACATAGTTTCCTGTTTTACTTTGTAGCGTAGGCAAGCATCATAACATATACCAAGTAAAATAAAGTAAAATGTATATATATATATATATATATATATATATGTATGTATGTATGTGTGTGTGTGTGTGTGTTTGTAATCCATATGTTGGTACACACTGAACATACTGCTTTCTATATGATGTGTGGATAACAGTCAGTTGATAGAACCAAACCAAACCAAACTTCTTTGAAGGGAATAGATTTTGCATATGGTTTATCCTTTAAACTCAAAGTACACTTGTCCTGACTCTCCATCCAATTGGGAAACCCCCCTACCCCCGCCATGCCAGGAGTGTGCTTTGCTTGGAATGGGTTGAAGTGGGATACAGAGTTAGACATAGGGGTAGCTTTAAAAACTGATGGTCTCTGGCCTTCTATCTAACTATACTAAATGCTTGGTGATAACTTCTAAGATAACCTAAAAACTTTCTTGCTCATTTTGAGGGTTAAAAATTGCTGGCTTTGGAAATTAACAACTGTAGCCTAACAGAGGGTGTGATTAAGCAAAGGGTTAATTGCTATGGCTTTTTTCTCTTGCCCAGCAGCCTTGCCTCTCAGAGGGAGGTTTGGAGCAATAAACTTCTATTGAGCCAGAAGAGTGTCATGATGGCAGAAGGAAAAACTTTTACAACAAGCAAATATGTCTAAAATAACACAAATTCATATACAAATTCATGAACACATACTCATGCTCCTCCATCAAAACCAGTTGGGCTCAGCTACATAATTATCTCATAATTGCATACTTACACATACACATCCAGACTTACATGCACATGGAACAAAAGACCAAATGTCAGTGTAGAAAGAACTCACTCATTCCGGGTGAAAAATGAGCTACAGTCTTTATTACATAGAGAAAGAAAAAGCTTCTACTCTTTTATTGCTAAATGAATTAAACCCAAGTCTGTAAGAGAGAAGCTTTGTTTACATTTCAAATGATTTCCCCTTTCCAGGATCCCCCCCCTCCCTGAAAATCCCATAAGCCCTCCTCCCTTCCCCTGTTCCCCAATCAACCCCTTCCTGCTTCCCTGTCCTGGTATTTCCCTACACTGCTGCACTGAGCCTTTCTAGGACCAGGGACCTCTTCTTCCTTCTTCTTGGGCATCATTTGATATGTGAATTGTTTCTTGGGTATTCCAAGCTTCTGGGCTAATATCCACTTATCAGTGAGTGCATACCATGTGTGTTCTTTTGTGATTGGGTCATCTCACTCAGGACGACATTCTCCAATTCTACCCACTTGCCTAAGAATTTCATGAATTCATTGTTTTTAATAGCTGAGTAGTATTCCATAGTGTAAATACACAATATTTTCTGTATCCATTCCTCCGTTGAGGGATACCTGGCAGAGTACTCATTTCAGTTCTGACATCAGAAAGGACTTAATAACAGTCCTTATTATAAAAGGCTACAATTACTAGCATAATTTTAGGAATTCCTATAGAACCATTATTAAGAATTTAGAAATCATCTATTTGTGTATATATATATATAGCACCAACAGAAAACATCACATCTCTGTTGTTCTGCAGAAATTTGCTCAGGGCTAATACCTAGTGATTGTTTATATATATATATATATATCTTAGGAAAAACATATTAATAGCAGGAATATTTCTTCAAATATAATTTCCCAGGCTTTGCCTTGCAGAGTAAATCCATCATAGTGTTACAGTCCATAATGGAACCATCTCAGGAAGATCATCTGTTAGGTTTTAGCTTCTCCATGATGGCTCCTGGAGTCATCCCTCTTGAGTCAACACCATCCCCAATATTGTCCCCATGATGGTTTAGAAAAAACCTGAATTGTGCTGGGTGTGGTGGCGCACACCTTTAATCCCAGCACTTGGGAGGCAGAGGCAGGTGGATTTCTGAGTTCGAGGCCAGCCTGGTCTACAGAGTGAGTTCCAGGACAGCCAGGGCTACACAGAGAAACCCTGTCTCGAAAAACCAAAAAAAAAAAAAAAAAAAAAAAAAAAAAAAAAAAAAAGAAATAACCTGAATTTGAAATGACACCATTTAATGCCTGGTTATCTTTCCTCTGGTATGGGGTTGAGTATACCGGCTCTTGTTTGGTTCTAAGACTCATATTCCAACCCTACATTCATTAATTTATTTACAAAAGAGACACGGGATACAATTTGTTCTGACAAAAGCATTTTTCAAAGGAAGTTTCACTTTATTGAAGCAATGGTAAAATGTTCTTTATATGGCTTCGGTGATCTATATATTATCCATTCTCACAGGTACCATGCAGCATGAAGTTTTCTCATCATTACAGAGGCCATCCACGCTGCCGTAGAAAGGGCAATTGTCACCGAAAACGGCCGCCATTTTGGGGATACATTTGAACCTTGTGTGTTTTGTATCAGGATGACTGCCAACACCTGAAAGGATAGAATGTAGACATTAGTATATTTCAGCTGTCTGTGCAATGACTTTAGTATGTTTGTTGAGGATGAGAGACACCAATCTGCAAAGCTCACAGGAGAATGTTTCCTTCCAAGATAACCAATCAGTCTAAGACAACTGAGAAAAGCAGACCTGGAAACAGCTCACTAGTCAGGCAGAGCAGCAAAACTCTGAACATGGTTTTCTTTTACTGAGAGGCCTTGAGATGCACAGGGAGATCAAGGGATGACCCCTGATCATTCTAAAACTCGTTCTACCACAATGCAAAAGTGATTTTTTTTTCAGTTTGCAAATGCTTCAGTAGAATCTGTAGTTGTGAGAACTTGACGCATCTACTCACACTTTGTCTTTACTTAGACTGGCCCTTACCTCTTGAATATGAGCTCTTCAACCTTTCTAACCCTACTTCTCCTGGAACTTGCCATCCTTTCCAATCAGGAGAAAATTTTGCTTACTCTATGATGAGATCCGTTTTCTACAGTTAGAATTTATTATGACTTCTACTCAGTTCTATGAAGTCACAATGGATAGGTACTCTAGTAGTTTCCTATGTATTTAGTGAGCTACCACTCACCTGAAGTTTGAATTTGTATGTATGCTTTCTAATGTTTGTGGACTGGAAAAATTACAAAAATACCTTAAGTGTCTCCAACTGAGATCTAATGGAAACACAGAACATCATTTTCAACATATCAACATAGAAGTTTCAAGTGGGCAATGCTGTTTGGATATGAATGAAAAAGGAGAGCCATTCTACTTCAGCTATCCTACTACCTACCAAGAAACCATTCTAGGTCAAGGATACTAGGTTGCTCACACAAGGGACCCATTTGATCTCCAATTTTCATCATTGTTCTAGATCATAGTGATTCCCATCACACTGAACCTGGCCATCCTACTCCTAGTACGTATCATCTGTTAACAGCCTCAATACAATATTGATTTTGGATAGCACCATAGTCAACAAGACTACTAAGACATCTCCAGCTTTTGTGCTCATTATCAGCATCTCTGATTGTTGCAAGGATATTTTGAAAATGATCTGTAAAAGTCTGCACCTGAATGTGTTTGACATACTATCATTTTTTAAAAAAAATATTGTAACTTGTACACACTACTGGTTGTTTTCTTCACCTTCTTAGACATGGGGGATTCTAACTACAGAGATTGATAACTCAAAGCTATTGGGTTATTGTTAAAAAGAATTCCACAGTTATCTTTGCTTATATAGATTCTTTCCATTTGTGGGACTGAGATCTCAAAAATGCAGGTCAAGCTGATACTCATTTAGCAGAGAATTTTATATTGAGCCTTAGAAAGTACTTAGCTATGTCATGGCAGATTATCAACTATCTGTTTTCTCCAAGAAATACACCTCACTAGCAAACATACACACACTGATGAAGAAGAAAGATTGAAGGTCAGAGTATTGAGCAAATGAATGTTGGATCAACCATTTTAATATCTGACAAAGTTGACTTCAATTAAAAATTCAGTCAATGAGATCAAGAAAGCCACTACATATTTATAAGGGAATTAATATATCAAGAAGAAATAATAATTATATATATTATTGTGTGTATACACACACACACACACACACACACACACACACACTAACTGGCAGGGATCTTGATTTCATCAAGCAAACATTAATGGACACAAAAGGACATGTAGGCCTAGATAAAAGAGCAGTAGGTGATTTCAATACAACTCTTCATTAGGGTGAAGTCAATGAAAAAAAATTTAAAGTTGAGCTGCATCACAGACACATTCAGAAATCTATGTCAAGAAAATCTGCAAAACCATAGCAAGAAAACCTGTAAAATCTATAAGAATACCCTAAAATAGAATAATATGTTCTTCATGATAGGTAAAAAATAGAGTAGAATATTTTTTTTTTGTTTATTTATTTATTTATTTATTTTATTTTCTATATTCTATGTTTACATTTCAAAGGCTTTCCCCTTTCCCAGTTCCCACCCACCATAGTTCCCATAGTTCTTCTCCCCCCCAACTATTCCCCAATCATTCCCCCTCCCCCCTCGGTTTCTTTACTAAACTGGATGCAATCTTTACATGCCCAGGGTCCTCTCCTTTCTTCTTCTTGGGAATCATTTGACTTGCTATTAGAGTAGAATATTTTAAAATTCTGTAATCAAATGAACATACACACACCACAAACAAAATAGACTGTAGTCTTTGGAATAGAGCAAAGACAGCTCTAAAATAAATTTTATATGAGTACTTGCATTTTTTTAAAAAAGCAGACAAATCTAAAATAAATAAGTGAATGATGTACCTCAACATCTTAGAGAGAATGAGCCAAACATGACACCAGCAGATTGAAAAAATGATGAGTTCTGAAGCAGGTTTACAGTTTAATGAACAGAAGAGTAACATAGAAACACAGAAAAGGCGATGAAACGTAATTTTGGATTTTCTAAAAGATAATCAATGTTTATTATTCTCAGACAACAGAAATGAAAGAATGAATTTCATATCCTAATCTAATAAAATAAGAGATGGAAAAGGTAGTATTACAATAGATTAGTAAATACAAATCTGCAAGAAATGATATGTTCACAGAAATATTTTATTTATCCAAATTAAATTCAGAGATTCTAGACAACTCAAACAGATCGATCTGTAACAAGCAAGAAACTGAAATGATGTTAAAGACATTCCCATCAGGGAAACAACATTGGGGCAGTGTGGATTCACAGCTAACTTTTACCAGATCTTTAAAGAAGAATTAAAGTAATATACAAATAGTGTTCCTCAAATTTTTCCATAAAACATAAGGGCAAGGAACTCTAGTAAAATTCTTATTTGAAAGCAGCGTTATTCTGATGCCAGAATCCAGTAAGAACAAAACAAGAGAAAACTAGAGTTCAATTCATCTGCCAAATGCAGCAGTCTTAATGTCTACGTCCCTGGATGCCAGCCCCTTCCTTACGATGGATGAAAACATGTGGCTATTCCTACCCAGCATATTCTTTTGTCTTTGAGTAAGGTACTCAGAAACAGGCTGGCAGTTAGCAGATGAAAATACTCTATGAGAAAAAAATGCTTTAAAACAATCTTGACTTTGCAACATATGAAAGAAATGACAAGTCTTTTCTCAGTGAAACAAAGCCAACACACACACACACACACACACACACACACACACACACACACACACTCTCTCTCTCTCTCTCTCTCTCTCTCTCTCTCTCTCTCACACACACACACACACACACACATACACATTCTCTCTCTCTCTCACACACACACACACACACACACACACACTCTCTCTCTCTCTCTCTCTCTCTCTCTCTCTCTCTCTCTCTCTCTCACACACACACACACACACTGCAAATCCAGATAAATTAAACAGCATGTCCTTTACTGCTCAGCACATGCTGACATTAGTTCCTAAGCATTTCAACTCAGGAAGCTGATTACCTCTCCCATGAGTCACAACAAACCCCCTGAAAATCCTTGTTATTTGATCAACAGGCTTCAAAAAGGAAAACCCAGGCAAATATATTTGTGATAAATATAAGGCAAATCTCTAAGATAAAGTGATAGCCTGCAGACAAGAATAATAAAGGTTTTTTTTTTTTCATAAATTTTGCTATCCCTGCTTCCTCCTAGAGGACCCCTGTTTTGGGGATGAGGTCACAAAGGCAGGAAACATGATTTACCCAAGATTCGGCGTGTGACAGCACAGAAGTTGAAATGTGTTCTGTTTGTGTTTATTTGTTTGTTGATTTGAAACAGGGTTTCTCTGTGTAGCCATAACTGTCCTGCAACTCACTATATATAGACCGCGTTTGTCTCGAACTTAGAGTCACCTGCCCCTGCCTCTGCCCTTGCCCCTGCCTAAGTGCTGGGACTAGTGGGCTACAACTTCCTGGTTCAAATGCTTTCTTGATCCCTGTTGTAAGCTTTCTGCTTCTCCCTTATCAGGGACAACTTTGGCTCATAGAAGTGGCATCTCTGGTGTGACACAAAGCCAGGCTCCCTGTACAAGGGGAGATTCCCCTCATTGAAAAATGTGCTTGGTTGCCACAATAAAGGCTTCCATGACTGCCAGATCATTTGGATAGTCATAAGGGCAGCGGAAAAGCCATGTGGGGGAAGCGGTGCCATTTCATTTGGAGCAAACATGGTGGGTACCTCTCTCCACAGGATGGTTCCTTCATGCTCATGGCATAGACAAATGATGGGCTGCTGAGAGCTGCCAGTGATGAACCTGCATCTGTGATCAGACCTGTGGTGCCCATGGTGTAGTTTATAGACATTAAGGGCATCAATGCAGCCACCGCACCCAGGGAAGCTCTCCTAATTCTCTTCTGTCCTACAAAGCAGCATTCTTCAGCTCTCCCCAGTCTATGTTTCCCTTGCCCTGGGAAGTTGCTTTAATGGGTTGGGTTGATGGTGTTTACCTTTGACCATCAGGTAGAGGAGGCCGGATGTCAGCAACAGAAGGTAGAGAGTCTTCATGGTGATTATAAGCTGGGAACAGGGAACAGAGAGAACGAGAAACTCCTAGGAGACCTGAGGAGGGAAAAGAATCCTGAAGACAGAGAGCAGCTAGATTTATAGAGAGGTCTCATTGCATAAGCTTATAAATGAGGCAAAGGGAGGAGCTCTAATCTAGACTGATGGTCCAGCTGGCCCACTGACCGTTTGTCTTGAGAGATCTCCAATACTGTGGACACGTGTCTGTTTGTCTGTTTGTGCTCCTGGAAACCCTGAAATCTTCTTGTTGTGTTTTCTAGAGTGGGGGAGTTCTAAGGGTTTCCTAGGAAGGTAGCTCCAACTAGGATCTCTGTCTATAAGGACTCAGAAAGTCCATGGAGGGAGGCACAGCACTCCAAGCAGTGAGCTGCCTGGCCTAGGCAGGTGTTTGTGCCTCTCATCTAGCTGTGTCCCTCTCGGGCCTGATAAGCTTACCCTCTTGTGTTCATAAATTGTGCTGGATGCAGAGACGGAGTTTGTTCCTCCGATAGACAATGCTGTACTTTGTCTCTCTGCTTGAATCAATCTTTCTCCTTGAAGCATGAAGGCCAAGTTCATTCTTCCTACAGGACGTGGGTTCTTGGGATTTTTCTATTGAGTTTCCTCAGAAGTGAGCTCCCATGGGCTCATAGAGGAGCCATTGGTTAAAGTCTCAGAAGCTCTGGCCGTTCTGTCCAGTCTCAACTTTCTAGTGCCTTGCACCCATCATGTGCACACTGATTCTAATACTTTAGTAATATTGTACTTATGACTGACCTCTAGTGCCACTCTGTGATCAGCTTCCTTGATGTCTCAGTAAGTAGACTGATTTTTCACATTGAAATACCCACTTCATTTAGTATATATAAAATATTTTTGGTGCTAATTTTTATCTTTTATAAATGTTTGCATGTAAGCATAGGGATGTGTGTCATACTGGCATTTAATTGTAATTAATTAATTAATTAATTAATTTAATGTAGTTAATTGTATCACATGCAAGAAATGTAATAGCTCCCTGTTTAACTCTTTCATATCTTCTCTCCCTTGCACTCACCCTCTTCATTTTCCCAACTAGAGCCACCCAAGTTTGGTTTCTGTTGCTATAGTAAACACTATGACCAAGAGCAAATTGGAGAGGAAAGGTGTCATTTTGTCTCAAAGGTTATGTTTCATCCTCCAGGGAAGCAATGCAGTAACTTGAGAAGGAGCTGGAAGCAAAATTCATGGAAGAGCATTGTTTGATTCTAGGTCTATATTTAGCTGTATTTTATATACAGTCCATTCTCACCAGCCTAGGGATGATACTGCCCACAGTGGACGAGGCCCTTCTACATCAACTAGCCATCGAGAAAATTCTCCTACAGACATGTTCATAAAAAAATCTGATGGGGGCAGTTCTTCAATAGAGGTTTCTACTTTACATCAAATATAACCATCATGCACCTCCTCTAACTTCATGTCACATATAAAACAGAGTTTTCAGATGAAAGAAAATATGTGACATTTATCTTTCTGTATCAGGCTGATTGAACTACAAGTGTCAGTATTCAGTACCACATAGTTAGCCACGACTGGCTTAAATGTAATTTTCTTTACAGTTTAATAAATGCTTTTGCAAGCATGCAATACTTCTTATCCATTTATCTATAGATAAATATCTTGGCTGATTCTAGGACTTACCTATTGGAATTAGCACCAGAGTAAACACTGAAGCACATGTAATTCTGTAGTAAATTGACTTAGATTCCCTGGGCATTGTTCCTAGAAGTGATATGGCTGTATCATAATATTGACTATCACTGTAGATTTAATCTGCATTTATATGATGACCAATGCCTTAGCTATGTTTTTCTGAGGCTGTGACAATATTCTTTGACAGAAAAACCTAAGGAATTGTTAATTTTGTCGAGTTTCACTGTGCAAGTCTATCATGGCAGGGAGACCACAGAGGCAGGCACTTTAGGCAGCTGTTCACAATGCATTTGCTTTCAGGAAGCAGAGAGAGGTTGATTGTACTCAGCTGTTGTTGTTCTTCTTTCTTATTCAGTCTGGCAGCTAAGGCAGGTCTTCCTACCTCAAGTAATCTAGATATCCTTCATAGACAAGTCACGAGGCTTGCCTAATCTGAATATCCCCTTAGAGGGAAGGATGGAGGCTTATCTACTGTGTGGTCTGTCTGTCTGTCTGTCTGTCTGTCTGTCTGTCTGTCTGTCTGTCTGTCTCTGTACAAATCTGTGATGCTGGGTATTGAACAGAGGACTGGTGCATGCTATGTAAGCACCCTGGAGCTGAGTCACACTCGTTTCTACATGATTCTAGATCTTATGAGATTGACAATTAATAGTAGTCATTTCATCTAAGTGAGTTGAACACTGTGGATCTTACTACAAAGAAATCTATAAGCACACCGAATCACTGATGGGGCTGGAAAGTTTTTGTCTCTTCATTGCCACAATGTAATGACTGTGATCTGAGCAGGACCCTAGTCTTCCGCCTCTCTGCATGAGAGACCTCCCAACAGTCTTACCACTCATTGCCATCACTCTCCAGCAAACTATTATGATGAGAGGAGGAGGGAAGGAGGGGGGAGGAAGAGAGGAAGGGAGGGAGGGATTGGAAAGGAGAGAGAGAGAGGGGGGGTGGGAGGGAGGGAGGGAGGGAGAGAGAGAGAGAGAGAGAGAGAGAGAGAGAGAGAAATTTTTTTTCAAACCCTGATCTTTTCTCCTAATCTCTAGGCCTGAGATGCTGAGTCTCTTGGACAGACTCTGCCCTGAGTTAAATGGTAAGGGCAGGGACATGTGGACTCATTCATTACTTTTTAAGCATTTATTTTTCCCTACCACAAAGCTTCATAATGAACTTTTTGAAACAAAAGATCTAAGATGTTGAGTAGATTAAAAAAAAGAATGAGAAACATTAATTCTTTCACTCTATAATTCAAGGTCATTTTGTTTTAATTTCCAATTTTACCAGGACATCTTTGGAAGCTTGGAGTATGGTGACAGAAAATATTTAATTTATCTTCTCTTAAAAGCTTCACTAGAGGAGCCGGGCGGTGGTGGTGCACGCCTATAATCCCAGCACTTGGGAGGCAGAGACAGGCGGATTTCTGAGTTCGAGGCCAGCCTGGTCTACAGAGTGAGTTCTAGGACAGCCAGGAGTACACAGAGAAACCCTGTCTCGAAAAACAAAAAAAAAAAAAAAAATTATTTCTTGCCAGGCAGTGGTGGCGCATGCCTTTAATCCCAGCACTTGGGAGGCAGAGGCAGGTGGATTTCTGAGTTCGAGGCCAGCCTGGTCTACAGAGTGAGTTCCAGGACAGCAAAGGCTACGCAGAGAAACCCTGTCTCAAAAAAACCAAAAAACAAAAACAAAAACAAAAAACCCAAAAAACATTTTAGGGCGGCGGTGGTGGCGCACGCCTTTAATCCCAGCACTTGGGAGGCAGAGGCAAGCGGATTTCTTAGTTCGAGGCCAGCCTGGTCTACAGAGTGAGTTCCAGGACAGCCAGGGCTATACAGAGAAACCCTGTCTCGGGGAAAAAAAAAAAAAGCTTCACTAGAGAGGCAGATGAGGCTAGAGAGGATCCCAGCAAACCCCTGGATTCTAGGGATTAGGAGCAAAATTGAGATTCTCCCCTCAAAAGTATTCAACAGTATAAAAGTTCAGCTGGCTTTTGATGCAATTATTTTTGAATCTTTATATAGAGTTGGTAAAGAAAGAAAAAAAAACAAGAACAAAAAAATCTAGATCAGCAATTCTCAACCTGTGGACCATGATTTCTTAGGGAATCGAATAACCCTTTCACAGGGGTTGCCAAAGACCATTGGAAAACGCAAATGTTTATGTGATGAGTCACAATAGCAGCAAAGGTACAGCTATGAGGCTGCAATAAAAACAATTTTGTGGTTGGATCACCACAACACGAGGAACTGTGTTAAAGGGTGGCAGCCCCAGGAAGGTTGAGGAGCACTGCTCTACTTCCATACTGACGCACAAGAGTAAACCATTAGAGTCTTCCTGTGTTGAAAACTATTCTAATTTGCCCTCATGTGGCTGCCATATTGGTTCCCATGCCTCCCATACAGAATGGAATTTTACCTGATGACCTAGCTACCATTCCTCTACGATTTTCTGGAAACAAATCCTAAAGGAGAGACTGATGCATGCATCTCAGCAGGAAAACCAATCCTTTCCTTTCAAAGGCTTCCTGGGATGATCTCTTTATATGTAGATATTAGATATTTATTTTTGGAAAAAATATTCTTTATTTATTATTTATTTTTGAAAAAAATATTCTTTATTTCTGTGATTTATTGCCTCTTAAAAGTAACTGCTTTTGGGGGTTGGGTTTGCCAGTAGGAAGCTTGAGAGGAGGGACTGTTTGGGGAGGGAGCTTGGAAGATGAGAAGTTGCAGGGGGCTGTTGGCCTATGTCTGTTTGCTGAGCACTTGGGGTATTGCTATTATTATTAACTCACAGTGTTTCTGACAAGCATGACTTCAGAGCTGATCAGGGGTGATCTCTGGGCAGATTTCAGCCATTCCTAGTCAGGCTCAAGGGTAGTCACCTTGGGTTTTGACCCCTTTACAGTTTGCAGCCTATAAACCCAAGTCAGGCTACCTTCCCCACCTTGCCCCCTAAGGGGGCCTGGTTAATGCTTCAGGAGTTCCTAGTACCCAGGAAGATGGCCATTAGTTCATTAGAGAACTGGCTGATTGCTTTATATCTATTACACAGACTAGATGTTGGGGTGACTCTCTCCCAGTTCTGTCAGTTTCTATGGTGTAAAATCTGGGAAGGCCATCTGAAAAGAAAGTAGATTATGTTTGAGGCTGAAGGCAGGTCTGAAGGAAGCCCCTGAGGGCTGGCAGACCCCAAAGATCTATATGAAGAACAAGTAAGTCTGGGGTCCCATCCCTCTCCTCCTCTTGCTGTGGCCAACTAATTATAAAAAACTCAATTTAAGAAATAACTCCTTTAATCATAGACTATCTTCAGTGTGACTTTATTGTCTCTTTTTTCTAATGTTCTCTACTTTTGTGCCTTTAGACACACAAACTTATGTTTCAGGTTTTACTGTATAATTCTATCTTTCCAATAATTCTTAATCAGACGATATTTTATTTGCATCCTCTGTTCTTTCCTAGTGTATTTTTGCATCAAATCAGATAATCATGTGATCTCTATAGAGTCTATTTATATGGTATATTGCATATAACAGGCATCAGAAAAAAATCCAACATCATTTTGTAACAATAGTTTTGGAGGATATAGGGATGGGGGATACTTCTCAACATAATAAAGGCATTTATCAACAATACCTCATGTAGCAACACACTAAATGGAAAATCTGTGAAACAGCCCCATGAAAATCAGGAAATAGACATGTGTGTCTTTTCACTCTGTTCAGTATAATCAGTCCCTGTGGTCATAGCTTGAGAAATAAGACAAACGAAGAGGATGCAGTAAAGACAAACAGAAGAGGAAGAAGTCAAAGTATCTTTTTAGATGATAGAATTCTACATATAAAAGACCTTACCAAAAAAACTCCTATAGCTGATAAACACGCTGATCAAAGTAACAAGGTACATTAAAACAGTAGCTTTCCTGTAACCTAATAACAAATACCAAAAAAAAAAAAATCATAGAAACACTCCTATCACAACAGCCTCAAAACAAAGCAAAGTAACCCAAAAGCAAAATGGCAAAAACAAAACAAAACAAAAAAAGATTTCAAAGAATAGACCAGAAGATGGAAAACCTCCCATGCTCATGGATTGGTAGGATTAATGCTTTGAAAATGGCCAAATCACCAAAAGCAATCTAGAGATGCAACACAATCCACATCAAATTCTAGCACATTCTTCACTGAAACCAAAAAAGAAATTGCTCACAATTTATATAGAAACATAACAGAGCCAAGGTAGAAAAAAAAATCTCTAACAATAAAAATACTTGTGAAAGCATTGCCACTGCTGGACACTGGTCCATAGAAGGGAAAGCAGCACAGAGTGGTATAAAAACAGACACACGGCTGATGGCATAGACCTTGTCCAGGTGTAATTCCACACTCCCACAACTAACTAAAATTTGACAAATAAATAATGTACATTGGGAAAAAAAGTTCAACAAATGATTCTGGGTGGATTGGATAGATACACAGAGAAATAGGAAACTAGATAAAAAAAAAAAAACAACCTGTCACCCTGCACAGAACTTAGAGAAAGCAGAAAATATGGTTCAACTTATAGGGACAGGAAGTGGATTTCTGAATAGTACTCTAGTAAGCAGAAGCATTATGACCAACAGTTGAAAAATGGGACCTAATTAAACTAAAAAAAAGTGTATACAGTATATGAGTGAAGAAGCAGCCTATAGAATGATGAAAAATCTTTAATGGCTAACAACTATACATGTGACAGAGGGTCTAGAATATGACCTAGACCCATGGTCTAGAATATGTACAGAAAGAGCACAAAAAATTAAATATTGAGAAAACAAACACCCAGATCAGTGAAATCCCTGCTCAGGGCTAGAATAGAGTACAGATAAACATGCTACTTGCTCAGAATGTAAGCCTGGAATTACTTCTGCTGTTTTATCACTAGGTGGGGCTTCAAAACCAAGTTTCCATCAATTCTGCAGTAGACTTAGAACCACTAAAATATGATCTGGTTGGGTGTCAATGGCTCTGATATTAAGAATATCCAACAAGATCTTCAACTTCTGCAAATTAAGAAATTAAGGATTCTTCTAAAAACCACACAGAACACCACAAATCTAGAAAAGAAAATCTCTCTACAGCATATCACAATTACCCTAAGAGTACAGAACAAAGAGTGTGTATTGAATGCTGTAAGAGGAAGAAGCCTAAGGCACATGTAAAAAGAAAACCATCAGAATAACAGTAGATTTCTCAACGAAAAAATGTGAAACTCAGGGGAGTCTGGAGTAGTGCATTCCAAGTCCTGAAAGACCGAGGTGGCCAGCCTAGGCTAACATACCCACAAAACTATCTGCCATTTTTAAAGGAGGATAGAAAAGCTCCCGTGTTGTAAAAAAAAAAAAAATGAATAACCAGCAAATGGAACCTAAAAAAAATTACAGGACACAATATTTCTGGCTAAAGAAAGGAATGAGGATAACAGAGAGACTGAAGAAAGAAATACAAAGCCATAATGGCTACCAAGTACTCTGGGTGAAACCACAAAAATTCAACAACACAAGGTTAGCACATTTTCTTAATAGTTTTAAATAGTGATGGCCTCAATTCTTGAAGGAAAAGACACAGACGGACTGTTAATTAACAAACAAAATCCTTCTACATGGTGTCTACAAGAAACACATCTTAGCTTTAAAGATGGTCACCAGTCACCATTTTAGAGCAGAAAGGTGAACGGAAGAAGCACTCCCATCAAAGGAAAACAAGAAGCAAACAGCCACCACTACCCTACTATCTGGCAAAAAAGACTTCAAGCTGAGATTAATCAGAAGAGATAAAGAGGAACACTTCATCCTCATTAAGGGAACAGTTAACTATCTTGACTGTGTATGCACTAAACTCTGGGGTATCCAACCTCTTTATAAAAAAAATGCTACTAGATTTAAAACCACAGACTGCCATTAATCAATTCTTTGTAGGTGATTTTATTACCCCATATTCTCCAATAGACAGGTCATCATGAAAAGGTAGAGAAACAGAATTATTAATATCATACATTAAATGGGCTTAGGGAATATTTGTCGAATATTCTACCCAAACAACGAAGAATATACATCCTATTCAGATGCAATGGGAAGCTTTTCTAAAATAGAACACATCCTAGGACACAAAACAAATCGTTCCAAATTGAAGTAGATCCTTGTGTCTTTTCTGATTAGAATGCCATAAAACTTAAACTGATTGCAAACAAATCTCTAGTAGATGCACAAACTCAGGGAGAATAAACAACTTGCTTAAGGAAGAATGTGCCAAAGAAGCATCCAAGAGGTCATGGACACACTCCCATTCTCAATAGCCCCAAAGAAAATAAAATACCTGGGAATAAACCTAACTAAGGAAGTAAGGGACCTCTACAATGAAAACATCAAAGATTAAAAAAAAAATCCTCAACAAAAGTATGAGTTAGTTCTTTTTTTTTTTTTAAAAGCAAGATTGACAAACACCAGTTTCTTTCTCTTCCTTCCTTCCTTCCTTCCTTCCTTCCTTCCTTCCTTCCTTCCTTCCTTCCTTCCTTTCTTCCTCCCTCCCTCCCTCCCTCCCCCTCCCTCCCTCCCCCTCCCTCCCTCCCTCCCTCCCTCCCTCCCTCTCTCTCTCTCTCTCTCTCTCTCTCTCTCTCTCTCTCTCTCTCTTTCTTTCTGATGTGTGAATACATTGGTTGAATCTGTGGACTGCAAACCCACAGATGAGATCTATCTTATTCCATTCCAGAACCCTGATATCTTATGTCACTCTCTTCTGTTGGTCATTCTCTTTCTGGAATTTTCGTCTGGATAATGCAATGTTCATTGCTCTGGAGTGATAGATAGTGGGTCAGAGCAATTGTAGGCAGGAGACATTATAAACCCTGACCATGGTGTGACTCATGCTTAGAGGCTTGATTCTCATTTATATTATAGCACATTAAAGGTATCTGGTTGTTAAGCCAATTTCTGGCCATCGGACCACAAATATCTATATCTTTGACCTTCTAAAAGTATGGTTCCGTGCTATTTGTAACATGAATGCTCATCTTTTAGGAGTTTCAGATGCAATATACATGATCACTTCATGAAGTGAATCTATTATGCCTTATAGTGCTTGGGTTATCCACCCGTGGTTACAGAACCTTAAAAAAATGCTTCTTCCTTTTCCATATTCTTAGTTTTGCAGGTTTTTTTTAAACACCAAATACTTTGTTCTTTGTCATACTTGTATTACAAATCACGTTGTTTCTTTCCATTCTCCAACTTACGTGCTAAAGCCTTGACTCTCCCCAGTGGGACTGCATATGGATAACAGGCCTCTCTGAAGGAGGTGATTAAACTTAAATAAAGTCATAGCTTGCTGTGGTCTGTGTATCATTTATATCCTCCAAATTTCAGATTAATACTTTCCAGAAATGTGAGAGATAAATTTTTGTTGTTAAAAATATATCCATTTCTCACACTTTAGATATTTCATTTTTTCCCCATTGATTCAAATTTGAGCACCCATTCATTGATGAATTTGAAATGATTCTCGCAGAAACTTTGGGAAGTCTTTCCTAAAGGAGAGATGTATTATAGCACTTTCACAGAAGACTCCTTCTAATTTGAGATCTTCCTGATTTAGTTCATGGACTGGAATTTTGGCATATGTCTGCATAATAGGCTTTTCCATTCGAACATTTATTGAACATTAGATGGGCTCTTTAGTAGAAGTTATGTTTGTTGTTATTGTTGTTATTGAGGAAAATACCATTTTATTTTTTGGTAAATTGTTGCATATTTTTTCTAGTGTCTTTTTCTATAATTGCCTTAAGCAGAGCATTTCTTGGATTTATTTTATTCTTTTCTTCTCATGGCCCTGTTGGCCTCAGACACTTACTCAAGTTCCTCTTTCAGGCTTCAGTATAAAATGTTTACTTTCTTCAGTGCTGGAAGAGTATGAGTTGCTTTTCTAGAGGACCTGGGTTCATTTTCCAGCACCCACTGAGCTGCTTACAATCCTCTGTAACCCCAGTTTGAGGGGGTCCCTATGGCCTCATGGGTACTGCACATACATACTGCACAGACTTATATGTAGATGAAACACCCACACACATACTATAATAAAATTTAAAAAGCAAATCATTTTGAGAATACCTTCCATTCTTTGTTCTTTTCTGGAACTTTTAGTCATTGTCCTTTGGATGAAACATCAAAGACAGTTTGTCCTTTGACATCTCTTTTCAACCAGGCTTTGATGCTTTGATGGTTCTTTGGTTTCTTGTTATTCTTGGTAGTGTATTAACATTTAAATGGGGAAAATCAACCTTTGATCTAGAAGGTCAGGGTTTTTAACCTAATCTACTGGAACATCTCTTTCCCTGCTGAACTTTTTATTGACAGAGAGACTCATTTGGAAAATTCTCACAGGGAGAGCGTGTGGATAAGATCGTTTATAGGTTCAACATTAGAGCCTGGCACCAGGGGAGAGTGAGAAGCCAGCATGTTCCCTGATTCTTCCAGTCTTCATAGACTTTACTGGGCCGCAGAGTGCATATATTTACTCACACATTGTTCTAGATGTTCCTTGGAGCGTATTTCTAGGACAAAATGAATTCTTGCTTCAGTTGTTCATATGCCTTGATGACTCAGGCTTGAGAAGAACAAGACATGGAAAAGGCTTGTGAAGGACAGTTTGAAAAAAACTTGATACTTTTCTTAAGTTTTCTCACCTTCTCAGGTCCTAGCAACAGAAAATATGGTGTATTAATGGGCCCCACAGGGCTAGATATATGACGGGGATGCAGATTATAAGAAACTGGAGTAGAGAAGCCAGGAAGAAGGGAACCAAAATCTTTGACTGTGAATTTCGTATAAGCATGTTTGGGCACCATGTGCAGTTCTGCAGACCTCAGGCTAGGGATGGTCATCTGTTGCTTGGTAACTCAGCAGAGGATGGTCAAAGCAGAACACTACTGTCTTCTGTGATAAACCAGAGAAAGGATAGTGGTCCTGGCTTTTATGTCACAGGAATGCTGGAAAGTCTTTCACTGTCTCCAAAACTGATTAATTTCCTCTTGAACACTTTCCATATTTAATGTTTACAATGTCAAACCACTGTAATATGAATATGTTCGTTAAAATAAATTGAGTAAAGTATTCAAATTCATTGATTTTTGCCATTTCTTTCCATATATGCTTTGGAAGCACTAGATCATCAGGAAAACGGTTTAGAAGAAAATCTAAGTCTTTGGCCCAGAACTGAGGTTCTGCTAGGAGCGAGCTCTTACTCTGCAAATGAAATTCTGTCCTGTTGATGTCTTTGCTTCTCTGGTTGTATGTAGCACCATCCTACAGTGTGGAATGCATTCAGCAGGGATGAAGCTTCTAATTGATACCAGCCTGATTTCTCCAGTTTCTGTGACTCCAGTATATGATATCATATTTTATTCAATAGTAGGAACCTCCTGTCATGTTCTAGAGAGTAACTGTCTTAGGGTTTTTATTCCTCCACAAACATCATGACTAAGAAGCATGACTAAGACAGTAATCACGAGCAATGCCAAGAGTTTGTCATGTGTGGAGGTCTATGGGACCCCAATAATCAACAACTAGAAAAGAGAGCAACATATACTTGGCATTGAGCTTTTTATTTGATAGTCTCCAATTCCTATGACATAGGAACTATAATAGGGTAACTACATTTAAACTCATTTTTATACAAATATATATATATATATATATGTATATATATACATATATATATATATATATACATGTGTGTGTGTGTGTGTGTGTGTGTGTGTGTGTGTGTGTGTGTATTAGGAAGCTTCTATGGTAGTAGGTTTTCATCCCCTACCCCACTACTACATGGATCTTGGCCTCCCATCTCCACCCCACTTAACACTTCCTGCTCTATTATCTCCCTTCAAGCTCCTACATTTTCTCTATTCCCTTGAAGACCCTCATATGGCCTCTTACTAGTTTTCTGGCTTCTAAGGATGCCCATTTTTGTATGTGTATGCATATGCATGTGCATGTGCGTGTGTGTGTGTGTGTGTGTGTGTGTGTGTGTGTGTGTGAGTGTGTGTGTGTGTGTGTTTGCATTTGGGGGTAATTGAGGTGTTATTAGTATAATTGCATGTGCAAGTCAGTTTTGTATCTTGCCAAGATGCTAAGTTTGCTTAACTTAGATTTTTTTCTGGTAAAGTTTTGTGGCTCTCTAATGTATAGAATCATGTCATCTGCAAAGAGGGATAACTTGACTTCTTTATGTACTTGTATCCCTTTAATTTCCTTCTCTTGCCTTATTGCTCCAGCTAGTGCTTCAAGTACAATATTTAAGTGGAGTGGGAATAGTGGGCATCCCTGTCTCATTCCTGACATCCGTAAGATGGCTTCCAGCTTTTCTCCATGTTTGATGCTGTTGGGTGTGGGTTTCTCATATATAGCTTTTATTATGCTGAGGTATGTTACCTCTGGTCCTATTGCATCTAGAACTTTTATCATGAAGACATGCTGGGGGTTTGCCAAAAAGCCTTTATGCACCTGTTGGAATGATTGAGTGATTTTTGTCTTTAAATCCATTTGTGTGGTTTATTACATTTACTGACTAGCATATGATGACTCATTCCTGCATCTTAGGATTAAATCTCATTTGATCATGATGAATAACATTTTTGATGTGTGTCTGTATTCTGTTTTTCATGTACTTTATTAAACATTTTTATCTATGTTCATCAGGAATATTGTCTTATAGTTCTCTGTGTCTCTGTCTCTCTGTCTCTGTCTCTGTCTCTGTCTCTCTCTCTTTCTCTCTGTGGTGGTGTGTGTGGCTATTATAGTGATACTAGCTTCCTAGGAAGAGTTTGAGAGCATTCTTTTTGTTTCTAAAAAGAAATTTCTTTTTTTCCTTTTTGGAGTCATTTAAGATATGTTGGCTGTAGATTCTCTTTGAAAGTCTCAAAGAATTCTGCTATGAATCCATTTTGTCCTAGACGTTTTAGTTGGAAGTCTTTTTATTGCAATTCCAGTTTTATCTCAACCAAATACAAGCTAGAGTCATTTTGGAAGTGGATATTTCAGATGAAAAAATATTCCCCCACCATATTGGCCTGTGGGCAAGCCTATAGTGCATTTCCTTGATTGATACTTGGTGTAAAAGGCCCAGATCACTCTGGGTGATGCCATCCCTGGGCCGGAAGTCCTGGGTACTATAAGAAAGCAGAAAGAGCAAAACATGGGGAGCAAGCCAGTAAATAGCACCTCTCCATGGCTTCTGTGTCAGGTTCTGCCTCTGGGTTTCTGCCCTGCTTGAGTTCCTGCCTTGACTTCTCTTGATGATGAACTATAAACTATCAGATTAAATAAACACTGACCTCACCAAGTTATTCTTAGTCATAGTGTTTTATCACAGCAATAGGAACCTTAACTAGGACACCATTTTAATCTCGTCATTTCTTATGTGTCTGTTTATAGTGTTCATCTCTTCTTGGTTTAATTTGGTGGTTTAGTAAACTCTAGAAATTCATTCGTTTCTTTTAGAGTTCCCAACTTGATGTAGTACAGGGTTTTACTAATCACTTTGACTAAGGATTAGTGCTTTAAGATATTGGATGTAATCTTGCTCTGTTTTATCTATAACACATCGCCTTGACTTGCTCTCTCTCTAAATAGTCCCAATTCATATTGCATCAAGTATGTTTCTGTCAGGTGTGACATGGTTACAGACACAGCTGCATTACATAGTCTAACCGTCTCAACCTGCACTCTGGCTTTCTGGAATACACATGGTGTTGCTCTTTCTTGTATGTGTGTCTGTTTTGTCCTTTTCTATACCAGCTTTGTCTTCAAATACAATTCTGGTAAACATTTGTGAGAAAGGGATTGAGGGCATTACTAGAGAAGGAAATGGCTTTGATGTCTACTAGGAACAAACTGCTCTGGCCTTGGTCATTTAAGCAGCCAAGCCAAGTATAACAGGACAAGGGGTTCTGGAGGTGGAGGCTAACTACCTTAATTGTTCCCTGGGAAATTTTTGCTGAACTCATGATGATTAAATTGTACCAGAAAATATTTGAAGCAGGAAATGTTTATGAGAAACCTGAAGTTTTAGTGGTTCTGAGAATTGAAGACCCCCAAGGAAAAGGCACACTGGGCCTGGGTCACTAAGGACAGGGATGTCCATAGAAAACACAAGGGACAAGATAGAGAAAGAAATAGCTGGGTCTACTGGATTAGTGAGTAATGGCGAGACCCCCCCACCCCACCCCCCGCAAGGGGAGATCTTTAATAGTAGAAAGTTTGATTCAGAATACTATTGGGGAAAACTGGAAGATGCATGTATGATTTAAAAAAAAAGATAAAGGATGGGCAGAAGAGTTTGGACCCCATGAGAGAACTGTTAGATTAGTGAACTGACCCTTCTAGACAGATCGGAACATATTGATTTGACTCCCTGGCATTGTCTGCCTACGGAAATTAGGGTACAAGTTCTAAGAGATGGAATTCAGGCTTGGGAAGGAGCCCTGGGGGAAGCTGTAAGAGAAATTAATATTACATATGGAAAAGAGTTTAAAACGCATTGTGGAAATAGATATTTGGATAAGTTCGATAAACTTGATAAAGACATTTTGCAAATTTAGATAAGCTAAAAATAGTAACAACACCCTGACCTTTCTACCCTAGCACCTTTCTGTTCTCATGCTAACGCTGTAACCACATGTTCATGCCCAGATGACCTGTGATTTGCAGGTTTTTCTGAGAGCTAAAAGTTAATGCATAACTTGCTTTAGCAGACACTGAACTGAGACTTTGTGTGTGCATTGTGCTTTCTGGTGAGCTAGTTACAAGGATTTATTTTGGGGGAAAATAAATGGGTTTGAGGAAAATAATGAAAAGGCTTTTGATTATGTATTATTGTATAACAAAGAAGTGCGTCACCAATAAAAGACTGAGGTGAACTGAGAGAGAGAGAGAGAGATAGAGATAGAGAGAGAGAGAGAGAGAGAGAGAGAGAGAGAGCAATCTGTCTCTGAGCACAGCTTCAGAACAGCAGTGAGTCACCTGCCAGCTTGCACCTTCATCCTTGCCTGAGATTCTGACTTCACCCCATTCCAATCCTTGCATTCTCGAGACCCCAAAACAACTGAGGCTGGTCCCTGGAAGGCTTCTTATTTGGTGTCACGCTATTTCAAAATAAATATCAGTATATATATATATATATATATATATATATATATATACATATATATAATATTATATATACTTATATAATATATTTATATATTTATTATAAATATATATTAAATATATTTATATATTTAGAGATCCACTATTTGATTTAAAAATATTTATATGTATTTAAAGAGAAAATGCATACATTGAATCATAAAGTAGAGTACTGGACTCCCAGTTAATTTCAGAACAAAACCAGTCTACATCTGAAATACTTTGCAAAGCTCTTTAAAGAAAGGAAAAGTCAAGTCTCCCAGAGAAAGGACCCCATAACTATTGAAAAGTTTTACTGTTGATCTTTCTCCACTTATGTACTGCACCAATGCCCTGTGCTCTGAGCTGCTATCATGAGCTGGCTGTTATCAAACCAATCAGGCCATTAAGCTAGCTATTCATAGAGTAGACCACCCTTAGGAGAAGGGTGGTTGGGCTTGAGCAGGTCCTAAAGGTATGATTCACTTACAGTGCACGAGTCCTCAATGCCCTAGGTCCTTTCCCCTGGCATTTGAGATTCCTTCTCAGAGAACAATGAACCTAGATTGTGTCTTATATTTTTAGTTGAAGCAAGTTCAAAACACTGTATATGTGTTACTCAAAATATCATTGGAAGAAATTCTTTTATAATAGGTATTTTTACTTAGTGTTACAATTAGCAGAGGTGAAGGGTAAAGTTGCTGTGGCTGACTGAGAGACAGGGGTGTTGTGTACCTCATCAAGTGCTTTAGAGAATTTATTTTAAGAAAGGCTCTGTGATCTGTTTTCACACTCTTGTGAGTCTCTACAGGTCTAATGATGAGGACAGACTGACACTTGATGTGACTGTGTCCTTACACAGATTTACTGTATGTACCTAAGTGATGGCTTTATGACAGTGAAAAGTGCTGATTTGAAAACCCAGGTATTAAGCCGGGCATGGTGGCGCACGCCTGTAATCCCAGCACTTGGGAGGCAGAGGCTGGGTGATTTCTGAGTTCGAGGCCAGCTTGGTCTACAGAGTGAGTTCCAGGACAGCCAGGACTACACAGAGAAACCCTGTCTCAAAAAAACAAAAACAAAAACAAAAACAAAACAAAAACAACAACAACAAAAAACAAAAACAAAAAAGAAAAAGAAAAAGAAAAGAAAAGAAAACCCAGGTATTAGCTCTAGATTATGAGAATCAGGCAGGAAAGCTTTAATGTATACAAATGAAAGAGTGTATAAATCAGCTCTAAGGCTGAGTATCTTTGCTTTTTAAGTCCTGGAAGAAGAGGTGGCCATTGTGTTCCTCAGACGACAGCTATCTGTGAGCTTACTACAGAGACCACATCAGTGGGACTATTTTCTAGCAGGCCAGGAGAGGCCATGGAGTCTTATTCCACTGGCCATATCAGCTATCTCAGGAGCCACTTGGGCTCTCATCAATCTCATGTGGGTTTGCTTGTAAGAACCCAGGGATCGTGACATTGCTAAGGCACTTACATCATTGCTGTTGAGCATGTTCACATTTGAACCTCACATTTGTCGTGCTCCTATGAGTTGACTCAAAAGACTTTAGATGGAGGAGATTATGCTTCCAAGAACACTCTATTAGACTTCTGTTTCTAGACTATCCAGTTGGCTTTTGGGTTCTGTCATTTCTTCTCAGTTGGTTTGTAGCAAATGGTTAATCCCTCATAACACACGTTTCACTGAGTGAAGCACACTTGCCTCCATGATGGAAACAAAAGCACTTCCAGAAACTTTGTAAGCCATTTCTTTATTTCCACCAGCAAGGAGAGAACAGTTAATCCTGAGACCCTTAACCTGCGACCACAATGATGCTAGCACATTTTCAGAGGCATTCCGTACGCTCATCAGAAAGTCTTCCGAGGAATCTATGTATACAGATGGTGGAGCAACTAAGGAAAATAGACAAGCATACAGCTCTATCAGTAGGAATGAATGGAAAGGGGCTGTGTAGAGTTTTCTTGTGTTGATATACCTTCAGCTATGAACGGGAGCTTCAGCTATTCCCCCAGATGAGTTTTGTATTCCATCTCACAATCTCTCAGGGGCACCTCATCACAAGCAGGCATTGTGGCTACCCTGTAAAAATGCCACAGGCATCTCCATTTGGAAATTATTTTTCCTTCTACTCTATTTAACAGGATCCTCACGGTTAGAAAGTAACTAGCCTCGATACGTAGCCAGCCTGCCAGGTGCTGAGACCCTGCCAGCCGAACCAGGTACCAGAGACAGCCCGAGTTTAAGACCTCCGGGGACCCAGGTCTGGGGCAGGAACTGCGCACAGCCTAGCGGTTTGGAGTTCAGCGGCCCTGCCTGAGCTCTGCGCTCGCAGGCCAGACCCCCGAACCCCCTGCAGGCAGCGCCATCTTGTCTGCAGCATCCCATCCAGCCGGTAGCGGATCAGCCAGACCTAGCCAACCTGTCAGGTGCTGAGACCCTGCCAGCCGAACCAGGTACCAGAGACAGCCCGAGTTTAAGACCTCCGGGGACCCAGGTCTGGGGCAGGAACTGCGCACAGCCTAGCGGTTTGGAGTTCAGCGGCCCTGCCTGAGCTCTGCGCTCGCAGGCCAGACCCCCGAACCCCCTGCAGGCAGCGCCATCTTGTCTGCAGCATCCCATCCAGCCGGTAGCGGATCAGCCAGACCTAGCCAACCTGTCAGGTGCTGAGACCCTGCCTGCAGAACCAGGTACCAGAGACAGCCCGAGTTTAAGACCTCCGGGGACGCAGGTCTGGGGCAGGAACTGCGCACAGCCTAGCGGTTTGGAGTTCAGCGGCCGTGCCTGAGCTCTGCGCTCGCAGGCCAGACCCCCGAACCCCCTGCAGGCAGCGCCATCTTGTCTGCAGCATCCCATCCAGCCGGTAGCAGGTCAGCCAGACCTAGCCAACCTGTCAGGTGCTGAGACCCTGCCAGCGAGTTTAAGACCTCCGGGGACTCAGGTCTGGGGCAGGAACTGCGCACAGCCTAGCGGTTTGGAGTTCAGCGGCCGTGCCTGAGCTCTGCGCTCGCAGGCCAGACCCCCGAACCCCCTGCAGGCAGCGCCATCTTGTCTGCAGCATCCCATCCAGCAGGTAGCAGGTCAGCCAGACCTAGCCAACCTGTCAGGTGCTGAGACCCTGCCGGCGGAACCAGGTACCAGAGACAGCCCGAGTTTAAGACCTCCGGGGACTCAGGTCTGGGGCAGGAACTGCGCACAGCCTAGCGGTTTGGAGTTCAGCGGCCGTGCCTGAGCTCTGCGCTCGCAGGCCAGACCCCCAAATCCCCTGCAGGCAGCGCCATCTTGTCTGCAGCATCCCATCCAGCCGGTAGCAGGTCAGCCAGACCTAGCCAGCTTGCCAGGTGCTCAGACCCTGCCCACAGAACCAGGATAAGCAACAATTCTTGTTTATTAAGAAGAGTGAGGACCAGCTATAGCGGCAGGCCTCCATATTGCAACCAGGACACAGCTGGAAAGGTGCAGATAGAGACTCTGCCTGGGGCTAGAGCAGGGAGAGCTGCTAAGCTCTCGCCCACAGGCGGGCCCAGGCGCCTAGGATCTGCAGCACGTCCCTGCGAGCTTAGGCCGTGCACCGAGGCAACCGGCACCACCCAGCTCCCCAGGAGCCCGGACCAGCGATAGCGGCAGGCCTCCATACTGCAACCAGAACACAGCTGGAAAGGAACAGGTAGACAGATTCCATCAGGGGCTACCACGTGGGGGGATCTGCTAGGCTCTCGCTACTAGGCAGGCCCAGCAGCACCTGCCGAGGCTCTGCTGCACTCCCCCACACTTCCCAGAGACCTCAGGCCGTGCACAAAGTCAGTGGGTGGCAGCCAGCTCGTGATCCCGTTGAGCAGCAATCACGCATAACCACCAGTAGAGAAACAACAGGTAAGCCCAGCCTCATAGGAGATTCAAACACCAGCCAGTGACAACAAGGTCAACTAACACCAGAAATAACCAGATGGCAAAAGGTAAACGAAGGAATGTCACTAACAGAAATCAAGACAACATGACAGCATCTGAACCCAGTTCGCCAACAACAGGAAGCCCTGGATACCCCAAAACACCAGAAAAACAAGACTTGGATATAAAATCACTGGTCAGGATGCTGGTAGCTGAACACATAGAAAAATCTCGTAAAGATATAGAAGAGAAAATGGATCAAAAGTTAGAAGCCTTTACAAGGCAAATACAAAAATCACTTCAAGAAATGCAGGAGAAGATGGATCAAAAAGAAGAAGACAATAAGGAGGAAAGACAAAAATCACTTAAAGAAATACAGAAGAACGTGGGCCAACAAGTAGAAGCTATGAAAGAGGAAACACAAAAATCTATCAAAGAAATACATGAAAACACAATCAAGCAAGCGAAAGATCTGAGCACATCCATCCAGGCACTAAAAACAGAAGTAGAAACAACTAAGAAATCGCAGAGGGAGACAACATTGGAGATAGAAAACCTTGGGAAGAAATCAGGAGCCATAGATGCAAATATCAACAATAGAATACAAGAGATAGAAGACAGAATATCAGAAGCCGAAGATACCATAGGAACCATTGATTCAACAGTCAAAGAAAATACTAAATGCAAAAAGGCTGTAACCCAAAACATCCAGGAAATCCAGGACACAATGAGAAGACCAAACCTAAGGATTATAGGTATAGACGAGAATGAAGATGTACAAGTTAAAGGGCCAGCAAATATCTTCTACAAAATTATGGAAGAAAACTTCCCCAACCTAAAGAGAGAGATGCCCATGAATATACAAGAAGCATACAGAACCCCAAACAGACTGGATCAGAACAGAAATACATCCCGTCACATAATAATCAAAACTCCAAATGTAATAAACAAAGAAAGAATACTAAAGGCAGCAAGAGAAAAAGGCCAAGTAACTTATAAAGGAAGACCTATCAGAATAACACCAGACTTCTCACCTGAGACCATGAAAGCTAGAAGATCCTGGGCAGATATCATGCAAACTCTAAGAGAACACAAACTTCAGCCAAAACTACTTTACCCAGCAAAGCTCTCAATCACCATAGATGGAGACATCAAGGTATTCCATGACAAAACCAAATTTGCACGATATCTTTCCACAAATCCAGCCCTACAAAGGATAATAGGGGGAAAACACCAAGACAAGGACGGAAACTACACCCGGGAAGAAGCAAGATAGAAACCTCCTCTCATCAAACCCAAAAGAAGGTAACCTCTCGAATATAAAAAATAAATAAAATAAATAAATACAATTTCAAAAATGTCTGGAGGAAATAATTACTATTCCTTAATATCTCTTAACATCAATGGACTCAATTCCCCAATAAAAAGACATAGATTAACAGACTGGATACGGAAACAGGACCCTACATTTTGCTGCATACAGGAAACACATCTCAGTGTCAAAGACAAACACTGCCTTAGAGTAAAAGGCTGGAAGACAATTTTACAAGCAAACGGTCTCAGGAAACAAGCTGGAGTAGCCATTCTAATATCAGATAAAATTGACTTCCAACCTAAAATCATCAAAAGAGACTCAGAAGGTCACTTCTTGCTGGCCAAAGGAAAAATCCACCAAGAAGAGCTCTCAATACTGAACATCTATGCTCCAAATGCAAGGGCAGCCTCATTCGTAAAAGAAACCTTACTAAAGCTTAAAGCACACATTACACCTAACACAATAATTGTGGGTGACTTCAACACTCCACTCTCCTCAATGGACCGATCAGGAAAGCAGAAACTCAACAGGGACACAGCGAAACTAATTGAAACTCTGGACCAATTGGATTTAACAGATATATATAGGACATTTCATCCTAAAGCTAAAGAATATACCTTTTTCTCAGCTCCACATGGGACCTTCTCCAAAATAGACCATATAATTGGTCACAAGACAGATGTCAACAAATACAAGAAGATCGAGCTAATCCCATGCCTTCTATCAGATCACCATGGAGTAAGAGTGGTCTTCAATAACAACAAAAACAACAGAAAGCCCACATACACATGGAAACTGAACAATACTCTACTCAATGACACCTTGGTCAAGGAAGAAATAAAAAAAGAAATCAAAGACTTTTTAGAATTCAATGAAAATGAAGGTACAACCTACCCAAATCTATGGGACACAATGAAAGCAGTGCTAAGAGGAAAACTCATAGCTCTAAGTGCATCCAAAAAGAAACTGGAGAGAGCATATACTAGCAGCTTAATGGCACACCTTAAAGCCCTGGAAGAAAAACAAGTTAATTCACCCAGGAGGAGTAGAAGACAAGAAATCATCAAACTCAGGGCTGAAATCAATCAAATAGAAACAAAGAGAACCATACAAAGAATCAACAAGACCAGGAGCTGGTTCTTTGAGAAAATCAACAAGATAGATAAACCCTTAGCCAGACTAACCAAAGGACACAGAGACAGTATACAAATTAACAAAATTAGAAATGAAAAGGGAGACATAACAACAGAAACTGAGGAAATTCAAAACATCATCAGATCCTACTACAAAGGTCTATACTCAAAACAACTGGAGAATCTGGAGGAAATGGACAATTTCCTAGACAGATATCAAATACCAAAATTAAATCAGCATCAAGTAGATCAGCTAAATAGTCCCATAACCCCTAAAGAAATAGAAGGGGTTATAGAAAGCCTCCCAACCAAAAAAAGTACGGGACCAGATGGTTTTAGTGCAGAATTCTACCAGACCTTCAAAGAAGACTTAACACCAATACTCTCCAAACTATTCCACAAAATAGAGACAGAAGGGACACTGCCCAACTCATTCTTCGAAGCCACAATTACGCTAATACCTAAACCACAAAAAGATCCAACAAAGAAAGAGAACTACAGGCCAATTTCTCTTATGAATATAGATGCAAAAATACTAAATAAAATTCTTGCTAACCGAATCCAAGAGCACATCAAAACGATCATCCACCATGATCAAGTAGGCTTCATCCCAGGGATGCAGGGATGGTTCAATATACGGAAATCCATCAATGTAATCCACTACATAAACAAACTGAAAGAAAAAAACCACATGGTCATCTCATTAGATGCTGAAAAAGCATTCGACAAAATTCAGCATCCTTTCATGCTAAAAGTCTTGGAAAGAGCAGGAATTCAAGGCCCATACCTAAACATAGTAAAAGCAATCTACAGCAAACCAGTAGCCAACATCAAAATAAATGGAGAGAAACTTGAAGCATTCCCACTAAAATCAGGGACTAGACAAGGCTGCCCTCTCTCTCCATATCTTTTCAATATAGTACTTGAAGTTCTAGCAAGAGCAATTAGACAACATAAGGAAGTCAAAGGGATACAAATTGGAAAGGAAGAAGTGAAACTATCATTATTTGCAGACGATATGATAGTTTACCTAAGCGACCCAAAAAACTCCACCAGAGAACTTCTACAGCTGATAAACAACTTCAGCAAAGTGGCAGGTTATAAAATTAACTCAAGCAAGTCAGTGGCCTTCTTGTACTCAAAGGACAAGCAGGCAGAGAAAGAAATTAGGGAAATAACACCCTTCACAATAGCCACAAACAACATAAAGTATCTTGGCGTAACTCTAACCAAACAAGTGAAAGATCTGTACAACAGGAACTTCAAGTCCTTGAAGAAAGAAATCGAAGAAGACCTCAGAAGATGGAAAAATATTTCTTGCTCCTGGATTGGCAGGATCAATATAGTAAAAATGGCCATCTTGCCAAAAGCAATATACAGATTCAATGCGATCCCCATCAAAATCCCAACTCAATTCTTCATAGATCTAGAAAGAGCAATTCTCAAATTCATCTGGAGCAACAAAAAACCCAGGATAGCTAAAACTATTCTCAACAATAAAAGGACTTCTGGGGGAATCAATATCCCTGACCTCAAGCAGTACTACAGAGCAATTGTGTTAAAAACTGCATGGTATTGGTATAGCAACAGGCAAGCAGATCAATGGAACAGGATTGAAGACCCAGAGGTTAACCCACAGACTTATGGTCACTTGATCTTTGATAAAGGAGCCACAACCATCCGGTGGAATAAAGATAGCCTTTTTAACAAATGGTGCTGGTTCAACTGGAAGTCAACATGCAGAAGAATGCGAATTGATCCAATCTTATCTCTTTGCACTAAGATCAACTCCAAGTGGATCAAGGACCTCCACATAAAACCAGACACACTGAAACTATTAGAAAAGAAACTTGGGAAGACCCTGGAGGACTTGGGCACAGGGGAAAAGTTCCTGAACAGAACACCAATAGCTTATGCTCTAAGATCAAAAATTGACAAATGGGACCTCATAAAATTACAAAGTTTCTGCAAAGCAAAGGACACTGTCAGAAGGACAAAACAGCAACCAACAAAGTGGGAAAAGATCTTCACCAACTCCACATCCGACAGAGGGCTAATATCCAATATATACAAAGAACTCAAGAAGTTAGACCGCAAAGAACCAAATAACCCTATCAAAAAATGGGGCACAGAGCTAAACAAAGAATTTTCACCAGAAGAAATTCGGATGGCCGAGAAACACCTTAAAAGATGTTCAACATCATTAGTCATCAGGGAAATGCAAATCAAAACAACCCTGAGATTCCACCTCACACCAGTCAGAATGGCTAAGATTAAAAACTCAAGAGACAACAAGTGCTGGCGAGGATGTGGAGAAAGAGGAACACTCCTCCACTGTTGGTGGGATTGCAAAATGGTAAAACCGCTCTGGAAATCAGTTTGGCGGTTCCTCAGAAAATTGGGCATGTTACTTCCAGAGGACCCTGGCATACCACTCCTGGGCATATACCCAGAGGATTCCCCTGCATGCAATAAGGACACATGCTCCACTATGTTTATAGCAGCCTTGTTTATAATAGCCAGAAATTGGAAGCAGCCCAAATATCCCTCAAAGGAGGAATGGATACAGAAAATGTGGTATATTTATACAATGGAATACTACACAGCAATTAAAAATAATGAATTCATGCAATTTGTAGGTAAATGGTTAGACCTGGAAAATATCATCCTGAGTGAATTAACCCAATCACAAAAGAATGCACCTGAAATGCAATCACTGATAAGTGGATATTAATGAGCCCAGAAGCCCTAAATACTCAAGACACAAATAGCAAGTCAAATGATTCCCAAGAAGAAGAAAGGAGAGGACCCTGGGCCTGTAAAGATTGCTTCCAGTTTAGTAAAGAAACCGAGGGGGGAGGGGGAATTATTGGGGAACAGATGGGGGGGAGAGGAACTATGGGAACTATGGTGGGTGGGAACTGGGAAAGGGGAAAGCCTTTGGAATGTAAACATAGAATATAGAAAATAAAATTAAAAAAAAAAAAAAAAGAAAGTAACTAGCCTCTCCTGAGTCCAGTGAGGAACAAAGCCTTTGCATGGCTTCATGGTAAGTGACCTCCACACCACCATTTTTCCCCAGTCTTAGTTGCATATTGTTACGGTGCCTATGATTTGGATCTGGACTCTATTTCGTTCTTGAGTTAATTGGTAATCTTGGGTTAATTGGTAATGAATTGGTGTCCAGGGGTGGGGCTTCAAATGTTAATGCACTGGGTGGAGCTGACAAAAACAGTGGAAGAGAACAAACCCATGTCTGATGGCTACATCCCAGCCTCAGCCCCTTCCTAATTTTGTCTTGTCTCCTTCATATCTATCATGACGTGGACAACTTCATCCAATGCACGCTCTCAATGCCAAGATGTACTGGCTCTGCTGAGGCCCAGCAAGAAGGAGCCAGATCATCCTGGACCCAAATCTCTGATACTCTGAGCAAAAATAAATCTTTTAAGTTTTTTATTATTAATTTATTTTTTACACTCCATATTTTATTCTCCCCCACCCCCTGTCCACCCTCCGACTGCTCCACATCCTGTATCTCCTCCCCACCCCCCTATCTCCAAGTGGAGGTCCCCACCCCTCATACCACCTGACCTCTAAACGTCTTGGGGCCATCAGTCTCTTGAGGGTTAGGCGTATCATCTCTGAATGAACACAGACCCGACAGTCTTTTAAGTTTTATATCAGGCATTTCTTCAGAAATCAGACACTGGCTGAAAAATAAAGCTCTATGTTTTCCTCTCTAAATTCCTAAGTGAATCCTAGCCCAAACTTCCCTAGAATGTGAGTGTTTGCAAATAAGGCCTTTGAAGATGTTGCTAAACTTGAATAGAGTTATTTGTATATGCCTATTATAGAGAGATTGGAGTGTCCTTATGGAAAGAATTAAAATGCAATGTTGGCAAACATACAAGAAAGGTGACTAGGGACAAGAAACCAACTGCCTGCTGTGTGACAAGAAAAGAAGCTATAAGTAAGAGCAGCAGCATAGAAGCCACCAGGTCTCAAGGGTCAGCTAAGACAGCGGTTCTCAACCCGTGGGTCACAACACCATTCACAGGAAAAGACAGCTATTTATTATAACAGTAGCAAAAGGAAATAGTAACAAAAATAATTTTATGGATGGGATTACCACAGCATGAAGAACTGTATTTAGGGTCTCAGCATTAGAAAGATTGAGAACCACTGCTCTAAAAAGTTAGTGTCCCAAGTTGATGAAAACACGTTTGTTTGAACTGTTTTCAAAATTACTTCTGTAAGCACTGGATAGAGGAATAAGTTGGCTATGTTATTTTAATCCAATATAAATTTTACAGATAAATATTCAGTATTCCAATCTGTTCCCTTCATGTTAATCTATGATTTGTATGGGTTAATATACCACATAATTTTAGATTCTATTACTACCTGTACAAATCTGAAGACTAAAATAAAGTAAGAATTTCTAAAACAAATAAACAAAAAAAAACACAAAAGAAAAATAAATGTGAGAAGTCTCTGTTGTAGAAATTCTGTTTGCAAAAACAAAACATCAGTATCAGAAAATAGACAATCTTCATTTTTCAGTCACTGCAGGCTAAGCCCAGAGTGCAGAGAAGACAAGAGACCCATTGGGATGAGTGGACAGAAGCTTCCAGACAACTGTTATTTATAGGTTTTGGAGGGATTATATAATCCCATTTATAAACTGAAGGGAGATGTTACAATTGAGTAAAGTTCCAATGACCAATTTATTACTGTTTGCCTTGAGTAGTCATTGAGTAGTGTGTGCTAGGGATGAATTATTTTTCATCCTGGTTAGTGGACATAGGTGTATCTTGTGAGGTCTGTTTTACTTTCCTGGGTTGGAGGTTCTAAGGAATTCCTAGGAAGGTGATCTACCCCAGTAGCCCTTCTGTAGCAATGGGCATAAAGCTCATGAGAGAAAGTCCAGCAGCCCAAGCAGGTTGCCTCCTGGCTCTAGGCTAGTGTTGGTCTCCCAGTAGAGCCATGACCCAGAATTTATCTGCTCCTATTATAAAGTTAACCAGATTGAGGGAACACACAGTTCTCTAGTAAAGACTATATTCTCATCCCTGTGCATAGAATTTTTCTGTTCAGGATCAAATAGAAGTTTGTTTTTCCAACTGGCCATGTATTTCTGAGATTTGCCAACTGTCTTCCCAGCCATCAGGCTCTACCTAGCATGTTTCCCAGGGGGCTGAACGGTTAAATATAAGGAGCTGTAGCTGAGTTTGGTGTTTGTTAGTGTTTCATGCCCTTTATATGTTCATGAAAATTATTTTATCATTGAATTTCAGTTTAATTTTGTGGGTAGAGGTCCCAGTATCGCCAATTATAAGCAGAAGAAACTGTTCTTATATATTCAGCGGGAGATATGATTATTAAGAGGACATTGATTAAACTCACAGAATTAAATATGGGGCCTGGAGACTGGTGAGCAGGGCGTGAAGCTCAGAGACAAGAAAGAATATCCAACCTGTGTTACAGAAATAAATGGTTTGAGGAGGACCCCGGGCACTAACCACCATACTTGAGTCAGAAAAAAGCTAATCGCATCCATAATATCATCCATGTCAAACAACAGGAAAATATCAGTTATGAACCAAGTGAACTCATCCTTCTTGCTTCACTACAGCAGAGAGACAAGAGAGACAGGAAAGAGAACAACAGAGAAACAGAGACAGAGAGATCATATTGACACAAGGACAGAGATTCACATAGACACAGAATGTGGTACTACAAAAGGCTAAAACGTGGGCTGGTGAGATGGCTCAGGGGTTAAGAACACTGACTGCTCTCCGGAAGATCCTGAGTTCAAATCCCAGCAACCACATGGTGGCTCACAACCATCCGTAATGAGATCTGACGCCCTCTTCTGGTGTGTCTGAAGACAACTATAGTGTACTTACGTATAATAATAAATAAATCTTCAGGGCCAGAGTGAGCGGGGCCAGGAGCGAGCGGGGCCGGAGTGAGTGGGGTTGGAGCGAGCAGGACCAGAGCAAGCAGAGGTTCTGAGTTCAATTCCCAGAAACCACATGCATCTGTACAGATACAGTGTGTGTATGTGTGTGTATATATATATATATATATATATATATATATATATATATATATAATCTTTTAAAAAAAGGCTAAAAAGTGATTATGGAATAAGACAAGTCAAATTATAAAATCGTGTGGGATGGGAGTTACTTTAAATGGGGTGGCAATGCCCTAGACACCACAGGTTAATAAATGAAAAGCCCAATGTCACTGCCAGTGCCCGGAACCCCTTACTTTTCTGGAGTAACTGGCCAGTGAGGACCCAACTGTTCCCCCAAAGCACAGAGTGTTGCCTTTGCTCTCATTTATCTACCAGAAATGGAAGGTTGGTCCCCGTTGTAGAAAACATTACATACTTGAATCATGGAACACGGAGACATGAAGTCAATTCAATATTGACGTAGCCAGCTTTCACAGTGGTGGAGAATGCTATGCATGCTATTGGAAGAAAAAGTAATTGTCACATCCCCCTCTGTGAACTCTGGGAGGCACATTAATGAATGGCCTGGCAAGACGTACCCACAGGTGCAATAGTGACATGAACATCATGTGAGTAACAACTGCTTTCTGATTGGCTTGAAGGCCCCACTCCACAAGGTGAAACACATACCTGGCACCATTATAGAGTCAAGAACCTGTGTTTAGACGGGTCACAGGCCCTAGGGGAGAACCCACTACTATTATTTTGCCAATTAAACATATTATTAAGTCAACTCCTAATGACTTATTGTTATGCCGATAGATTAATGTATCTCTTGGCTTTCGTCAGAGAAGCTTCTATTTTCAGAAGATGGTGATTATCATAGAGACACACAACTGGCCAAGGAACACAGAGTAAGAGATTGAGAATTTTCAGCCATAAGAATAATACCTATATCACACCTCCTCTTGAGGTATCTTTACAGAAGAGGAGTTAGAAATATTGGGTGATTATAAAGAAAATGTTTTCTATACACAGTCAGGCAGCTAGCTGTACATATGAACACAGAGTGGTTATAATAGCATACGCAAGACTGTACAAGCTCAAACCAGGTCAAATTTCATGATGGAGAGTGGAGTTAGTCATACGATCCCATTCCTATCTAAAGATGTTTTGGCATTTGATAGTTACTGGGATACGGAATGTCAGTTTCCTCTGAGACTATAACCTTTGGTAAGTAGCCTTTGGTGGCCTTTGACCATGCTCCAGCCACACACTACATATTATCTGGGCAAAAGAAATTGTACTCCATAGATTTTTGTCCAAAGAATGGCATAAAGATGGGTGATAGGAAACAGAGTTGGACTGAGAGACGTGGATATAATAAAAATGTGAAACTCTCAAACTAATAAAAAATGAATGAATGAATAAATGAAGGAGAGACTCAGAGAAACTGAAAAAACTGGATCAAAATCATGAAAGAAAGAAATCTAGTCACAACATCTCACTTTGTAGTCCACAGCAGTGTGGGAGTCACTGTGTAGAACAGGTTGGCCTCTAACTTGCAGAAATTCTCCTAACCTGGGAATCCATGCACTATAATTAGAGACATAACCCACCATGCTTGGTCTTTGCATCAATAATTCTTAAATAGTTGGTGTCTTCTTTAAATTCTCTGATTTTCCCCCAGAATATTTCCTTACTGCATAAGGTAGTGTCTCAGCATTTCCTATTCATTGTAATATTTTTAAAAATCAAATAGCGATTTCCTCAGTTTCTCGTTATTCCTGGTTGTATATTTACATTTAAAAACAAAGTCCTACATTATGTTCTTTATCAGGGTGTCTTTCCAAACTGTTCTACTGAATGATCTTTCTTTGATAAGGTTTTATTTGACAGGAAATACAAATAGTACATTTTTAGTTGAACATGCCATGCTGATAAAGAAATTTAAGATAGAGTGTATTGTATCTGGAAATCCTGTCTCCCCCCCTCATACCTGATTATGTTCCCCCTTTCCCCTTTTGTTTTTCATGTGCTTTATATATTCCAGATAAAATATCCTCTACCAAACCTACAGTTGACAGAATAATTTTGCAATCTGTGGATTTCCCCATCACTTGACTGATTCTTTGTTTGCACAGAAGCTTTACAGTTTTATAAGGTCCCATTTATGAAATGTTAGCCTCAATTCCTGATCTTTTGGAGTTCAATTCAGAAATTCTTTACCTACACCTGTGTCTTACAGGGTACTGGCTATTTTCTTCTATCAGTTTCAGAGTTACAGGTTTCACATTAATGTCTTTGGTTCAATTGAATTTGATTTTTGTACAGAGTAATAGATTTGAGTCTAATTTTATTCTGCATGTAGACACTCAGGTTTTCCAGCACCATTTGTTGAAGATGCTATATTGTTGAAGATGCTTTTTTTTCCCATGTATATTTTGGTCCTCCTTGTCAAATACCAGGGGGCTGTAGTTATGTGTATTATATTTGGGGTTTCTATTTTGTCCCACTGATCTAAATGTCTATTTTGTTTCAATACAGTTCTGTTTTTATTACTAGTCATGGTTTTCAAGAAGAACATAACTAAGAGGCTTAATGGAGGGTCACAGTTGAGAGACTTGGGGTCACTGAGATATGAACATGGATTTGCCAGTTTAACATACTTATTTCTACCCACTCTAGAAGGATCCAGAGGACAATTTCTTACCATGGCTGTGAGAAATACATTTATGAAGTGGCCTCAGCGAACAAAGCAAAAGCAATTTAGTGTGACCACTAAATTTGGAAGGCAATGTGTGATGAAGGTAACTGGTTCTAGGGAGTGGGGAAACAAGTAGCAACTTATAACCTCCAAAAGGGAGAAGGGCTGGCTGCTGAAATGGAAAAAAATCAGTGTAAAACTCAGGATGGCCTCACCAGGGACCATCTGTGAGTCTGTATAGTGAGATTGGGGTCTTTGAAGTGATATAAAGAGGAAGAGGTCACAAGTTTTGCTCTGATTGTGTTTGAAAAAGCCTCATATTTGTTAAAGTAAAACTTAAATCACCTCTGTCAATGCTACCAAAATGCAAATGAGACCAAGAGGTTAAAGGAAAGTTCTCAGCGACAAAACCTGTTGCTACCGTCTCAGTAGAATCTCACAATGACCAGCTGGATTGGAGGCCATCACAGCTTTATTCAGAGGGGACTTCTGCAAGGACATCTGCCAGCAATTCTGTGTTCAAGACTGGGTTGTGACCACTCTTATTGATCATTGTCATTGTACTGGCTGGTTTTGTGTGTCAACGTAACACAAGCTGGAGTTATCATAGAGAAAGGAGCCTCCCTTGAGGAAATGCCTTCATGAGATCCAGCTGTAAGGCATTCTCTCAATTAGTGATCAAGGGTTTGAGGGCCCATTGTGGGTGGTACCATCTCTGGTCTGGTAGTCATGGGTTCTATAAGAATGCAAGCTGAGAAAGCCAGGGGAGCAAGTCACAAGTAACATCCCTCCATGGCCTCTTCTTCAGCTCTTACTTCCTGACCTGCTTGAGTTCCAGTCCTGACTTCCTTTGGTAATGAACAGCAGTGTCGAAGTATAAACCGAATAAACCCTTTCCTCCTCAACTTGCTTCCTGGTCATGATGTTGTATAGGAATAGATACCCTGACTAAGACAGTCATCAAGGTGTATTCCAAAATGTTTGGTGTAATCATCATCTTTATTTGTGAAAACTTCCGTCTGCTTACCTTCTTCAATATGTCCAAGGTTTGCCACACCTCATCTGTTCCCATTATAATGCTTCCCCTTATAATGATTTGCTACAGTATTTATTTCTTGTTCATGTAAGTATTCTTGAAGACCTGTTCTTTGACTTTTTAGATATAATTTATCATTGGTATAAGCAATTTCTAAGTCAAATGGGAGAAAGTCTTACTCAAGCTTTAATAACAGAAATATATCATTTTGTATATATAGGTTGACTTTGGTCTATCAACTGATATAAAACCATATATTTCTGTTTGTATTATAGTTTCTATTTATATTATGTTTATATTATATCCATTAATTGATACAATATATACACATATGTCTATGTATGTATATATTTGTATCTCTATATATGGATATACAGGAAATATCTATCTATCTATCTATCTATCTATCTATCTATCTATCTATCTATCTATCTATGATTCTTTGAATGAATAAGAGGGCAGATCTTCCTGAAGAGAAACCCTATATTCTGTTGAAAATTTACACTGCTGATCTTTCTTTACTGATAGTGGTTCAACACATTACTATATATTATCCATCAGGAACAGAGTGTTATATGACCCAACAGACCACTTACCTCAACTTACGCAGCTTATGTAAAACACTCCATCATAAATGGAGATCGCCTATCTGTTTGGTTTTTTTTCCCAGTTTTTTGAGACAGGGTTTCTCTGTGTAGCCCTGGCTGTCCTGGAACTCACTCTGTAGACCAGGCTGACCTCAAACTCAGAAATCTGCCTGCTTCTGCCTCCCAAGTGCTGGGATTAAAGGCGTGCACCACCACTGTCCGGAGATCGCCTATCTGAAATCAGACCTGAGAACACCCTGAAGACCCAAGTTAGGTATAGAAAGAAGGGATACCACCTACATTCACTGGTATTTATTCTCAGAGTAGAATTATCTTAGTTTCTTGCTGAGGTTTCCAGGTTAAGGAAGAAATTAAAGGCATGAATTTAAACCACTGTGTCTGCATTACTGAGAATTTTTGAGTCCACTCAATGTCCTCCCCATTGTCAGCATCTCCTTACTCAGCTTTCCTCTACAGGAAAGATCATCTCATTGATGAATGTTAGTGTGGCCTGGGGAATAAATCCTCTTTACAATAGGACTTTCTTTTTGACCTTGGGAATAAAGCTTCATGTGCCTTGTATTCATCTTTCACCTTCTAAGAGTTGAAGATGAAGTTTTGGAGGCAGGTTATGAAAACTACCACATTGTGTGTGCCATCAGGAGATGGAAGAGCATTTTCATGGAAAACTGGATGTCATGATTGCTTCCATCCATTCTTTCATGTCTGAAGACACAACAGCAAAAAAAAAAAAAAAAAAAAAAAAAAAAAAAAAAAAAAAGACCTGAAACACAGATGTACTAGTCCTGTCACAGATTTGTGCTAAACAACTGTATTTGAAAGTTGTGGCTGAATCTTTTTTAAAAACACTTACCAGGAAATCCAGGCATTACCCATGAAGGATGAGCAACTTACAGGTGGACAACTTACAGTTATAAAGAAGTTTCTAATGCTAAGGCTGCAGATTAGAGTATCATAGAACTGACTGCTGAGACTGTGGAAGGATCATCCTCTTTTAGATCCAAGGAGGTCTGAGTACTGTGTTCTTTGTTCACTTTGGTGTGACCTTCCTGTGCTGGATGCATCTTGCATGGTGATAAAATTACATAGAAGTGATACCACTCAAATTGTAGCCATCATTACTCAGGGCCAGGCAAATGTTCTGGATTTTCCCACCTCTTGTTCTAAGCCCAACATTTTAAAATAATTGCTCTTCTAAACTGAGACATAAAATTTATTTTGATATGACGTAAATAAACTTCAAAAACATTTCATTTACTAAAACACTAATTTTACAATCCCTCGCGTGTCCTTTATGTCCATTCTTCAAACCACTGTCAACTCTTACAACAGTTGGGCTTCTCTGGTTTACAGGTTCCCTGTAGTTTGGTATTAGATGGGCAGCTGGAGCGGAGACAGAATCCTCCATGTTGGAGGCATCGGTATTGATCTGTTCTTCGTCCAAGACTTGTGAGAATGCCGACACCTACAAGGGGAGAACAGATATGTTTCAACTTTTAGCTGTAACTCCAAAGATTTGAGTAACGATTGGTAAATGCAAGGCAGAAAAGCTCGTAGCCCATAAGGGAATTCTCTCTTAAAGGCCATTGCTATGGAATTGATCTTGAGGCTAAGGAGCCTACACTTTAATATTCCAGTATGAAGAGAGGATCACGAACCCCTATCCTGAACCAAAAAGCTATCAATACTAGATAGCTTCTAGGGGGGAAAAGATTCCACTTTCTTTAAAAGTATAGCCCCTGATAGTCAACCTTGCTCCAGTAGATGGTACTAAATCTATAAATATTTGGTGGCATAAATTGATTTCAGTGAATTATTTAAAAGAGGAGGGTCAGGCAGTGGTGGCACACACCTTTAATCCCAGCACTTGGGAGGCAGAGGCAGGTGGATTTCTGAGTTTGAGGCCAGCCTGGTCTACAGAGTGAGTTCCAGGACAGCCAGGGCTATACAGGGAAACCCTGTCTCGAAAAAAAGCCAAAAAAAAAAAAAAAAAAAAAAAAAAGAAAAAAGAAAAAAAGAGGAGGGTTAAGAAGTTGAGAGAGAGGGGAATGTGAAGGAGTTGGGAAAATTGTAGGAAGGAAAAAATAACCAAAGTATATTATATTAATTCAAAGAATTATTACAAAGAATATTGTATTAAAACATGTATTTGTGTATCCATACTTGTCTGACTTAAACTTGCAGGCCAATGTGGTCATGAAGTCTCAGACCTAGCTGAGAAAGCTGTTAGAAGTTTGTATCTTTCAGGAAAGGAAGAGTTAGTTACTCTAAGGATTTGTCCCCTAGTACATCAACTATCCTCTAGTGGATGGCCATACTTTCAGATATAGGCAATGCCAACATGATTCAGACTTTAAAAAACAAACTTTGGGCTAAGATGGAATGGGGTGTGAAGATGGGAGGAATTGCAGAGGGGTAAACATAATCAAAATATAATGCATGGAACTGTCAAAGATTTAACTGATGCATTAAATATGTATAGATATCATTGTGACATATATAACATACATTATTCTGACATATATTATATCACATATTGTAACATAGTATATCATATCATAATATTATCTACACACACATCCATTCACACACACACACACACACACACACACACACACACACACGGTGGATTGAGGATTTTCTAAACTCTCAGGGACTTCACATGCAGCAACATAGCACCAGTGGCATAAGGAGCTGAGCAACTTAACAGCTCACAGACTCAGATTGCCAGCTGATCAGTCTACAGCCAGTTCCTACACTTATGTATTTATAGGCCTGTGTGTAGAGGACACTCACAGAAACTGAGCCTAGTAGCCATCCTAGTGAGCAACGTGTCAGGCCAGAGCTTGGCCTAGGGACCACTCCGTCTGCTATATGTTTTTTAGACATCAGAGATGAATGGCTCAATATCTCCAACTCTCCTAGCAACCAAACTACAAAAACACAAGAGTTGAAAAGGGGGAGAAGCACAGACTAGAATGTAGACAAAGAGGAAAGGTAATATAGCGACTCTACATTTTCTTAGTTCATTAATAAAATGAATCCAAAATATTGAGCCGGGCGGTGGTGGCGCACACCTTTAATCCCAGCACTTGGGAGGCAGAGGCAGGCGGATTTCTGAGTTCGAGGCCAGCCTGGTCTACAGAGTGAGTTCCAGGACAGCCAGGGCTATACAGAGAAACCCTGTCTCGAAAAAAACAAAAAAACAAAACAAAACAAAACAAAATATTGAAATGGTTGACATTTCAGAGGAGGCATTCAACATCTAGTTTCTAAATCAAGTAGAATTCAAAGATAAGTGAAATGAAAAGATCATTGTGAGATTTAGATGAGAGACTCAGCAAGTTAGAAGGAACTTTCAGCAAAGGCAGATTCTAAATTTGAACCATGGAAATAAAGCAAACATTGAGAATCCAGTGGATAACCACCACAGACAAGATCAGTCACAAGATAGACTATCAGGAAAGTTATCTTTGACAAAGCTTAATTTTCAGGTGATAATAGAAAGAGATATCAGCTAAGGTAAATGGAAATCTATGAATTGTAGATGAAAATTACCAAATCTAGAGAGAGACTGTCCACTTTAGAAGAACAGGAAGTTCAAAAATATACGTGACCAGTGAAAATATAATCCATGGCAAATAAAAGTTAAGGTGATTTTAGCATAAAACAAAGAAAGACCACTGAAAGCTGCAGGCAGAAGTGAGAGTTTACCTATGAAGGCCCATTCTCCAGAATTACAACAACAGTTAAACCAACAAACATTAAAGACCAAGAGAGAGCACAGAGTGGTATACATTTCCAGCCTTTAGAGCAAATATAAGTTAGATATCAGCTCAAACAGTTCATGACTGCTGTGGTAGCACTGCAAAAGACAATTGAAAACATTCTATATCTATGAATAATATTGGTGATAATCATGACTCCTTGGGAAAGCATAAATTTCATGATACTTGTAAGTGAAAATTATGAGAATTAGGGAAGAATCGAAGATTTCAAATCCCAGGGAGAAGTAAGGGAGGAAAGGGGAGAGAGAGAGAGAGAGAGAGAGAGAGAGAGAGAGAACGAGTATTTTTAAAAAGGAAAAATTATTGGAATTAAGACAGCCTTTCAACAATAATCCTAGACATAAATGACCTTAATTTAATAGTTCAAGGACATGATGGCTGATTGATTGGACTAAAGACAAGACCCAACTGTTTGTTGCCTGTAAAATCCAGCTGCACTGGAAAAGACACAACCTGAAAATGAAGGGATGGAAATAATTTTCTGATTAAATGTAATCTAAAAAGGATCAAGAGTAACTATATTCATATCCAACCAAATAGACTTTAAGTAAAAATTAGCTCCAGGTGAAGAAGAACGCCACTGTATAGACATAAAGAACAGCCAACCAAGGATATGAAGGAGGATGGCAGGGATGGGAGAATAAAAGGGTCTTTCATTTTCTGAGAAAAAGCTTATTCTGTATATGACAGTGAGCTGCACCTGTGAAGGCATAACAATATAGTTGACTGAACAAAACCTGTACAATAACAACATCACTTGACATTACACCATGGAAAGGAGACTTCTCATGAGGCCCCACTCATAAATGAAATTAATGGTTACTGAGAGAGGGAGAGAGACTCTGTTCCAGGGACGAGCCCATGACATGTTCTCCAACCCTAAACACACACATATAATGCTAAATGGACAGAACAGCTTGTTTTTATATATGTATAAGCATTTATGCATGAACACTAACAATAAAAGAAGAGGTAATAAATTTGAGAAAGAGTGGGGCATGTAGGAAGAGTTAGAAGGGGAGAGATCAGGGTAGAATTGATATACATACAGTACTCGTGTATGAAAATCTCAAAAAAATATAAGGAATAAAAATGTAATGATTGCAATATATATTCACCAATTTGGTAGGTCAAATTTCATAAAAAAATATTGAGCATAAAGAGATAGATATATAAAAATTCAATGTTAATGAATGCTATCAGTGCCCTATTGTCAGTAGATTATATTTTAGACAAAAATGAACAAAGAAGCTTTAGAGTAATTGTAACATAGATCAAATGATTGTAAGGACAGCCATATACTATTTCATCACAAGGCTCTAGAATACACAAACCAAGTCTTAACAAATAAGTGTTGAAATATTTTCTATTTTATCAGATTACAATATAATAAAGTTAGGAATTATCAATAAGAGTAATGATGCTAACACATAAATGTATTGAAAAAATATGAAGTTTGCATTTGAAAAAATCAGTAGGTAACTGAAGAAATGGGGAGAGGGATTTACATTTTTATAGAAGTCAGATGATGGTGATACATTCCTTTAATTCCAGCACTTGAGTGGCAGAGGTAAGTGTATCTCTGTGAGGTCATTGCCAGCGTGGTTTACATTGTTAATTCTAGGACACTCAAAGCTACACAGAGAAACTCTGTCTTAGGGAAAAAAAAAGAAAAAGAGAACAAAGCAAAAAAAAAAAAAAAAAACCAAACAACACCAACAAAACAACCAACTAAACAGACAAAACAAACTTCATAGAAGCAAATGAAATGGAAACAACCAATTAGCATTTACTACAACCCTGTGCGTATACGTCAGTCTAAGAACATTTATAACTATCAGTGATTATAATAAAAAAATAAGATCTCAAGTAAGACAATGATACACCTCGAGGTATTAAAAAAAAAAAAAGCAATATCAATCCAAACCCCAAATTAGTAACAAGGAAATGAGAGTGTCAGTCAGAGTTGAAAGTAATGAAAGGGAAACCCAGAAACAGTGTGAAGGATCTGAGAAACAAAGGCTTGCTTCCTGGAAAAGGTAAATGAGATAGACAAAGTCATGGCTATATTAGCTAGGAAATAAAGAAAGGGTGAAAACTAATGCCAATAGTATTGGAGATGAATAAGGAAGTATTATGTCTGATTCTACAGAATACTTGAAAAATTGTATTGGCATGAATTATATAATGTAGAATAAATGGACACATTCTTGAACATGTTTGACTTTAGATAGTGAATTGAGATGATGTAGATCCACAGTGAGCAGTGAGACTGAAGCAATAGTCTCCTCCACCCCTCTACCACCTCCACTCTCACAACCTGACCCCCACACAAATCACCAGACCCCCCATTTTACCCCCTGCCCCCACCTTCCACCCCTCCACCACCAACAACAAAGAAAAATTCACTACTAGTGAGATTTACTAGGTGAGCATTCTACCAGGTGCTTAAAGAACCTCGCAGTATTCCACAAAATAAAGAAAAGGAGATTTCCAAATCAATTATCCAAAGTAGTCATTAGACCAATGCAAAAAGTTAGATAAGGGCCCACAACAACAAAAGAAGGCTATATGCCAATTTCCTTGATGAACAGATTAAAAATTCTGAATAAAATTCTTGCAAATAATTCAGCAACACATTAAAAAGTCAATACATGCATGCTAGGCAGTGGTGGCACACACCTTTAATCCCAGCACTTAGGAGGCAGAGGCAGGTGGATTTCTGAATTTGAGGCCAGCCTGGTCTACAGAGTGAGTTCCAGGACAGCCAGGGCTACACAGAGAAACCCTGTATCAAAAAACAAAACAAAACAAAACAAATAAAATAAAATATAAAAATAAAAAGTCAATACACGATGATCAAGTTTATTTCATCCCACATGTGCAAGAGTGATTCTGCATGTGTGAAATAAGCACAATATGACCCATAAACATAATAATGGGAAAAGATTTTCACAGCCATGGCAATATATGCAGTAAACTTAATATCTACTATGCTAAAATCTTGAAGAAACTAGGGATAGAATGATCATGTCTCAACGCAGCAAGATTTATATGTTACAAATTCATAGCCAGCAGTATACTGGGTGGGAAAAAGAAAGTATTTCCTTTAATACCAGGAAGGAGTTGACTGTATGTATTCTCACCATTTCTATTTAATATAGTGTTTCTCCTAATTATCTGTGGCTGTGATAAAACATCATGACCAAAAGCATCCTAGAGGAGAAATGGGGTTTATTTTGGTCTATGCCTCTAGGGTTGGGGATAGAGCCCATCACAGTGGGGAACTCATGGTAAGAGTTGGGAAAAACATAGAGGCAGGAGCAGGGAGCCCCGCTGATCACATTTCATCACACAGGAAGCAGGGAGAGAGAAAAGGAAGTAGAGCGAGGCTATGTATCTTCAGAAGCCTGTGAGTTCTTCATCTAGCAAGGCTGCCCCATCTGAAGCTCCCATAACCTACCCCAACAGTGTCACCTATTGGTGACACCATATTCAGATGCATGAGCCTATGGGGCGTATGTCTTGTTCAAACCACATTATCCCTGAGGTTCCTGGCCATCTCATGATAAGAATACATTTAATCCAACTGCAAAAGTCCTCGTAGTCTTTAACAGCTACAACACAGGTCCAATACCCAGTCTCTTCTGAGACCCAAAACAGTGTCTTAATAGTGACCCCTGTAAACTGACAGAACAAATCACATAATTTCAATGTTAAACAGAACATACATTACCATTTCAAAATAAAGGAGTATGGCCACATCAGGGGAAGATTAGATCAAAGCAAAACTGAAACCCATACTGGAAAACCCAAATCTTTAAGTCCATGTACTGCATTTGAAGCCTCAGCTTCAATAGGTTTAGATGGCACTGACTCTGTAGCTTTGCTGCCTGCAGCATACATTTTTATTTTAGGCTGATTCCTGATTCCATTTCCTGAATGCAGTTCTCGTTGGCAGAAATCTCATGGCTCTAGCATGTCAAACATATTGGGATCTCTGCAACCCAAACTTCACTATCACAGCTTTATGCAATGGGCCCCTAGGAATTCCTTTAAAGTATTCTGACTTTGGACATACATTACCTGGTCTCCACCATTCTCTGAAACTGCAGAGGAAAACCCATGATCTCCTTAATCTTGCATAATTTTTCTTTAAAAAAAGTACCATGTGAGTAACATGGTCAAGTTCTGCACCCAGGTTGAGATAGCCCCTGGCCACTTGGACCTCAGCTGCAGAAGATTCTGAATACAGAACTCTCATAACTTGGAGGCCCATCCAAGTGGGGTCTTACCCTCACAACACATTTCCTGTTGGTTTTGTCCAGGTCATACAGCTTCTCTTCAACAAATACAAGCTCTTTTTCAGCACACAATTGAAGTCTTAAGTTTTCTTGTAACATTTGCTTTCCAAACTGTACATTTATTAATTTCTTCCTACCATGTTTGTTGCCCTAATAACCAAGCCACAGACTCAAGCCTATGGTGTGTTACAATTTACTTCACAACAACAACAAAATAAACTAATTACTTTTAAATTTAGCCCCACACAAATTTTCAGGCCATGGGCAGAATGCAACTAAATTCATTGGCAAAATTTCATCAATGGTATCTAGTCAGGTACAATTTGAATCATTTTCTTCTTTGAAACCTCCATTGTCTGAATTTCCTTTAGCATTACTGTCTTCCAGGACCCCACTAAAATAGATCATTTCTCTCTGTTTACAGAATTCAGTGGGTTTTCTAGTCTGAAGCTTCAAATTCTCCCACATTCCTCAGAAGAAGAATATGATCTTGCTTTTCACAGCACAACTCCACTTTCCTGGAACCAACTTCTCTATTAGTTACTTATCTGTGGTTGTGATAGAATTCCATGACAAAAAGCAATTTAAGGGGAAAGGTTTTCTTTTGGCTAATGTTTCAGAGGGACAGAGTCCATCACAGCAGAGGAAAGCATGGCATCTTAGTTACTTTTCTAGTACTGTGACAAAATTCAATGACAAAGGCAACTTAGAAAAGAAAGCATTTACTTGGGCTTACAGATTCAAAGGGGTAGAGTCCATGATGTTGGAACAAGGGCATGTAAGCAGGGACAGCTGAGGGCTCATATCTTGAGCCACAAACTAGAGACTGAGCAAAGAGCACCCTGAGGATGTTGAAAGGTTTTTGAAGACTCACATCCTACTCCCATGCCATACCTCCTCTGACAAGGATGCATCTCCTAATTCTCCCCAAAAAATTTCACCAACTAGAGACCCAGTATCTAAGCTTATGGAATTCATTCTTATTTAAATCCCTAATAGCAAAAGTAACTAAAACCAAGCAGGAAGAGTAGAGAGCTGATTGGTCACACTCTATCTACATAAAGGAAGAAAAGCAAGAACAGGAAGTGAAGCAAAGCTTCTAACCATCAAAGCTAACTACCTCCTCCAGTAAGGTTCCACCTCCTAAAGTTTCCATAACCAAACAACAATGCCAACTAGTGAACAAGTATTCAAATATGAGTCAATGGGAAACATTTCTTGTTCTAACTACAACAGTGCTTGAATTCTTAACTAGAGAAATAAGGCAGAAGAAAGAAACAGAAGGAATACAAGTCAGAAAGAAAGAAATTATATCTATTTGCATTTGATGTGATCCTGTATCTAAAAAAAAAATCTAGAAAGAATCCACCAAAGGACACATAGATATAAGAAAACATTTTCAGTAAGTGTGAGTTATATAATCAATATAGAAGAGTAAGCACATTTCTTACACATCAATAAAGAACATGCTAGACAAGAAATAAGGAAAGCAAGCCCATTCACATTGGCTAAAAATTTCACATTCCTGCATAATTTATGCAAAAGTATTTTACATATGCATAAAAACGATGTTAGCGACCTCTACAATGAAACCTCTAAAGAAAGAAAATAAACACACCAGGAAACAGACGTTCCATACTTATGAATCATCAAGGCAATTTCACCGCAAATGATCCACAGAGTGGAGACAGTTCCTATCATAATTCTATGGCATTTTTTATAGTAATAGAGCAAGATACAATCCTTAAGGATAGAGTAACACAGAGAGCTCCAAATAATAGAAGAATTTCTGAACAGAAAGAGCACTATTGAGGTATCCCAATACCTGGCTTCAAGTCATACTAAAAAGGGCCTGGAAAAATGGCTCAGTGGTTATAAGCACTTCTAGGGGACCCAGGTTCCATTTCTAGTACACACGGTGGTTTAAAATTTGTGTTTAACTACAGTTCCAGGAGATTAGATGCCCTGCTCTGACTTCTATAAGTACCAAGTATTCAAGTGGTGCACATACATGCATGCACATATTCCCCCCCCCCATTTAAAAGATTATACTGAAGAGCCATAGTAATGAAAAAATAGAAGGCATAGAAATAAACCTACATTCTTATGGTAATTCGGCTCTTGTCAAAATTGCTATGTTGATTAATTTTTATTATCAAGTTAATGAGGCTAGGAAGTGATTGCCAGAATAGAAAACCATAGCTCTGTGTGTCTGTGATTGATTCCCAGAGAAGATTAACAAAAAACAAAATGCTCTGAGTAAGGGCAGCAACATCCCATAATGCTAGAAGCTTCACATTTTTTTTATATTCTTATGCCAGATATTTATGAATAGTGCATATCCACACCTAGCTACATAATTATAATTTATTATAGAAATTATAAACTAGAAAATAACTCAACTTCATAGAAATATGTATTTTTGAAGTGCTGGACTGGAACCCAGGATGTATGGAGCCAGACTGTCATGTTCCAGGAGAAGAGCTTTCCTGCAAAGCTTAAGTGTAGAATGTTCTCTTTTATATATGGCATGAGGTTGCCATGGAGTAAGTGTGGGTCTACTGAGGTTATAGAAGGGGAAGGGTGAGGCGGGACTAGGAAGAGCAATGGGACCTCAGGTATAATCACGAGACATTGCATGTATGTATGGGAATGATACAACAAAACCAGTTACGTTGTATTGTCTATATAATGTCAGTATTCAAGCCACACTCTGTTCTAGGACAAGGCTCCTGTGTGAGCTATCATAGACCATGACACCTCTTGAACCAAGAACCCAGGACCCTAGATTGTGAGATCTTCTCCATCCTCATACCCTAAGCTGTTCATTTCTCCTTCATAACTGACTACTACATTTATAGCTGTTCTCAGTTATCCAAGGAATACATTGCCTCCCCCCCAACCCAACTTGAAGACAGGAAAACTGAGTTTCTTGTCATAAACTCATAATATTTTAATTTTGTGTACGATATATAATCCTGATTCTATTCCAGACATTTCGAATCTCTATTCAGTAATGTTTCTTTACTTATTAATTTATTCTTTGAACATTGCATATTTTTGAATAACACATTCTAGTGTCACTCATCTCTCCACTCCTGCCTTACCTAAACCGGCATGAGACTTAAATAAATTTAGCATGACTTGGCATAGAGCAGATGCCTAAGGATTTAAGAAACACTGACCAAAAATACGAATGAAGAAAATATTTTAAAAGACTGATGGTAATATTTGAGCGTTATGTAAGAGATTTGTGAAAATAAATTTTCTTAAGTAGCTTTTTGGCAACTGAGCTACATGGGGAGGGGCTGAATCTGAGAATGAACATGCACTGATCACGCTGCACATGTTGGAACTTTCTGTCCTCAGGTCTCCATCTCAAATCCACCCGAGACCCGTGGGTGGGACTCTGGGGTTGTATAAGGCAAGTACAGGCAAATGTGAAGTTTCAAAATAAACATTACAAGGGGAGATCGAAGACTTTCTGATGAGAAGATAAAGTGTTTAGAGTAAAAGAACTTCAGGTGAGATGGAATGAGTTGGCAAAGGACAAGGGTTTAAGAAAAATTGGGGTCCCAATTCACCCATCTCTCTCATTGATCTACAGGTAGACTCGCCTTTGGAACATACACGTGCAGAGAGGTCAAGGCCACGGGATAGAGTGTCGATGGAGGAACCACCTTCAGTTTCCTGGTATTGACGTCAGACTAACACTATGGGCTTGATGGTGAGCAGAGGCTGAATGTCCATCATAAAGAGTAGCTCATCAGTTCCATGCTATCTTGCTATTGAGAGAAAATCTAACTCTTGGCCAGGACAAGGAAATGTGCTGTCAGCATGCAGGGGAGAGGCCAGGAGGAATCTGGTTCCTCCAACTGGAGGTGTTAAAAACGAAAGTCATTGTCAACTTGGAGTGGGGTGTTTGTGTAGTCCCGAGTGGAGGCTTGAGAGGAGGAGGGATGTGTCTATCAATCTGTTTAAGCCACGAGGGAAGAAAATCAACTACACTTGCCACTCGCAGGAAAAAAAAACAACAACCCAAGGGCACACCGGCTCGGGTATGAAAGAAGTCAGGCTCTCTTCTGAATTCCTAATTCAGCAGGAAACTGAGGTCAGCTTTAGTCCTCTGTAGAACTTCTGTTTAACATCATCATGGAGCTTGAATGCTCTGCTCGTCTAGAATCTTCTTGAGAGAGACTGTGTGAGTGGTTAGCCCTTTCAGGAGCTTGGGGAAGTGAGTAAAAGAATACAGGGGCCTGAGTGGGTATGTGTCCTTGTCACCAACCTGTCTGAGTCATGAAAAGATCTGCAGTGCATCCCTTGCATAGTTCCCATGTGGAAGAGAACCTAGGGCACAGATGACTCTCCCTTTAGCTGTGAGGTGAAACCCATGGTATTGCATTGATGCTGCTTTGCAGAATGTCTGTTGAACCTTCCACCCTGCTAACTAGGGGCCCTCTGTAAACAGACATGGAGGCTGCATGCCTGCTTTATGAGCTAACAAGATTTGTGGTTTCTAGATGGGATCTGGGCACCATAGAAGGTGAAATTCTATTACTGAAAGTTATTACAGGAAGTTGAGGGGGCAGGAAGAATTAGGACAGTCAGGTCAGGGCGGGGATTCCTGGATGAGACACTGAGGAGGAAAGGGTGGTGACTGGGGTCACACAGGGCTAATGCCTGGAGTCATATGCTTGCTTTAAGGCAGGGAATAGGTTCAGCCTAACACAGTTGTGTCTAGATCTTGCAGGTGAGGAAGGTAGGAGTTTGTGGAGTTGCGAATGCCTGTATCAGTGGGCTGGATTCATTCTCTGTCCATCAGGGTTTAAGGACAGAAGGCAGGTGCGAGAGGAAGAGACATGTTTTTGTTAGTGGGAGTTCCTAGTATCTGTCTCACTTGATCTCACCCTATCGCTGGATTTGCTTATAGGATTTCAAGCCCCCACCCAGTGCTTCCTTACATAACCCCACTAAGGTCTGAAACTGGGCCACCAACCTTCCATTGTTTATCCATAAAATGTAGACATCGATTCTCTGTTCCTCTTAGGAGTATTGTGAGAAGTCAGTGTAAATGTCCTATTCATTTCTTTCTATCTTTTAACCATGCCATTTCTCTGCTTGACCGACACATATAATGTCCTCTGCAGCTAGGACAGAGTTCTGCATCCAACCGTCAGAACCAAAGTGGTAGGGAGTGAAGGAACCTGTAGACGCTGTGGTAGGAACCTCTGCTTGAAGTAATACGCCCTGATCAGCCCAGTTCACCAGTACAGTAAGAATGTAGCCATGTCTTCTATAGTTGCGGCAAAAGACAGAGCCCTAAATTTATGGGGCATCTTACCACTGTTACTGTTGAGAAAGGAGGAAGATTTTAAACACCACGCCCACCAAAAATGAGTTCTGTTTCTCCTCCTATCTCAGCCTCTTCAAAGAAGCCTTTCTTGGTGTCTCAGAGGAGGCTAACTCCTTTTTTCAAGGCCTCTTGGCAGATGAGCCCAGAAGCCTTTTCCAGGGTAGTTAGACTTATACACCTGTATAATCAGTGTGTGTGTGTGTGTGTGTGTGTGTGTGTGTGCGCGCGCGCGCGCGCGCGCACGCACATGCACGCACACTGTACTCTCCTCTAGAGCTGAAGGTTTATAGAGAGTCTGAGATCTCTCTGACTCTTCCTTTCCTTGGCACGTATCTATTCGTTTGTGGCTCACTAAATATTTGTTGCCAGCCTCAAGCACCCTTGGTTTCCAAAGACCTAGGTTGAGATCTTGTTATGTTGACCTCATTTCTATTTTCACAGACTATTTGTGCAGGGAGATAGTGGGGATTCCATTTCTTTTTCTGCCAGGAAGAAAAGCTGGTCTACTACATGGGGGTCCCATAGACCAATTAGATGAGGCAAGGTCTAAGGGCTCTATCAGACATAGGGGTAGGGTGGATCAGTGAGAGCTCAAATGGGACATGAAATCGGGCCAGTGCCATATAACATCCCAGAAACAGAACCCAGCACCCTCCACACAAAACTCTGAGTTTAGAAGACAGTATGGGCTCAGAGACAGTGTGCATAGAACAAAGCAAGCGCCAGCAAATGCATGAGGTGATGGGTACAGTATAACTATAGGCATAACTGTTTCACAGTGTATGCATTGCCCCAAAACAGCATTTGGTATGTTACAAACCTACATGATTTTTACCTACAATCTATGACTATATCCAAACAAAGCAAATCAAGAATTGTCAAACTTTGCACACCAAACTTAAGCCAAGCACATGCAAGGTCCACCAGCAGCCTGGCTCTGGAGACTCTTGGGAACCTGCAGGTTTAATACAAAAGACACTTAAGGGATTTCATTCTTTCTCCCCACCTAGCACATAGGGGCCATAGCAGGTATCAATCCCAGAAAAAAATACTTTTACTAAACAGTGCCCTTCACTGTGGTCAAAATAGAACTCAGCAGTACAGTAGGTGCTCCTTAATGGTCAAAATGGAACTCAGTACTCCTTGAAGGTCTTCCTTGGCCCTTGGGACTCAGGGTGATCTAAGCACCATAATCTTGGCTTTGGGAATGAGATAGACTCTGCTCTTTGCTATTTCCCAATAAGCAGCTGGAGAAATCTTGTACTGGCAG